>OZ005735.1:44960108-46160108 GCA_963930755.1 Eudasyphora cyanicolor
AATTGTCATAAACCAGCATATTGGTGCACGAAAGAAATTGCACTACTGAGGAAAGAGTGTCTTAAAGCAAAAAGAATGGCCACACGAAAAAAGGGCGACCCCTTCTATATGGATCAATACAGAGAAGCAAGGAAGAAACTCAAAGAAGCTATCAAACACTCTAAAAGAAAGTCATGGGAAGCGCTCTGCGATGAAATAAATAACGATCCCTGGGGACTCCCATATCGAATTGTAATGAAGAAGATGGGAAACCGCAACAAGATCCCTGGTATAACAAACCCAGATTGGGCGCGAACTATTGTAGAGGACACTGTTCCAAAAGCAACGTCCCCAAGTATTTACTTCCCAACAGTAGAATCAGCAGGAGAATACGAGCCCTTCTCAAATGAAGAAATTTTATATACCGCAAGAAAGCTGAAAAAAGCTAAGGCACCTGGTCCAGACGGAGTGCCAAACGAAAGAATAACACTTACAGCACAATGCTGGCCGGAATTGTTTACCGATACATTTAATATGTGTTTGAAGACAGGCATATTCCCAAATATTTGGAAAAAGCAGAAGTTAGTTCTCCTACGTAAGGGAGATAAACCCCTAGATAACCCTTCATCCTTCCGGCCGTTGTGCCTACTGGACAATTCGGGAAAATTTTTGGAGAGATTACTGTTGAATATGCAATTCGGATTTGTGAAAAAGAAATCAACTCTAGACGCCATTTCCCAAGTAGTGAACACAGCCCAGAAATCGATGGAAGGAAAACGATTCTGTGCCATAGTTACTTTGGATATTAGAAATGCTTTTAATACCGCAAATTGGAATGTTATTCGAACAGAAATCAGGAAGAGGAACTTTTCGAACTATTTAGTCAAAATGATTGATAATTATCTAAATGAGCGAACACTAGAATATCAAACCAACCAGGGGGCAAAACATTTCAGTGTGTCGGCAGGTGTACCACAAGGATCGATTCTAGGACCTTTCCTTTGGAATCTTATGTATGACGGTCTCTTAAACCTTAAATTACCAGATGGGGCTCCACTGGTGGGTTATGCAGACGATGTCGCCCTTATAGTGGACAAGTCACACTCAGCTTTGACTGAAATTGTAACAAATGACTGTTTAGGTAGAGTAAATAGGTTGTTAAAATCCAAACATCTACAACTTGCAGCGTCAAAAACTGAGGCAATCCTGGTTACCAAGCGGAGATCTTTCGTTTATCCCCAATTCCACGTTGACGGATACAACATTAAAATAAACAAGACTTTAAAATATCTTGGTGTCTACATTGATGGGGGAATCACTTTTACGAGGACCGAGGCAAACGACCAGGAAATTGATCGCAGGTGTCTCATATGCACAGATGCTCTACGCGGCTCCTATTATAAGTAACAAAGTACGAGAACGCTTGTCACTAACAAGTAGACTTGAAAAAGTTCAACGAATGGCTACAATTCGAGTTACGTCGGCGTATCGCACAATTTCAACTTCAGCAGCGGCTGTACTAGCTAGTATACCTCCCGTAGATTTACTTCTGGAAGAGAGGAGAGAAATATACGAGGAGACTAAATCAATAGCAAATGTAGGAATGCTGCACGACCTTAACCGTAAGTCCATAAAGTTAAATGCAAGAAAAAGATTGTATCAGAAGTGGCAACTGAGATGGGATACAGAACAAACTGGCAGATGGACTCACAAATTGATCCCAAATATTGAAAAATGGGTGGAAAGAAAGCATGGTGAAATAAATTTCTTCCTAACAAAAGCATTAAGCGGGCATGGAAACTTTGCGACATACCTGGAGAAATTTAAAATAAGAGAACATGGAATATGTGACATGTGCGGAGAAATAAACGATACTGTCGAACACACAATATTTGTCTGTTGTGCCTGGGAACAGTTAAGACGCGATCTCAACCGATCCATAAGAGCCAACATTACAGCGGAGAATTTTGTTAACATAATGATGGAGAAGGTAGAAAATTGGAAGGCGTGCTCATCATTTATAGAACATATTCTACGAGCGAAATCTGAGGTACAGAATAACAGATTGCCGAACCCCTAATCTATATATAATCGAATCGAATCTATATATAACCCGAAGTAATGCGAAAGCGGTCCCGGGGTGGTCGTTCAAGTGTAGGACCACTAGTTGATAGTGCGCTATCACTACGTCCCAAAAAAAAAAAAAAAAAAAAACCTAACCTAACCTAACCTAACCTAACCTAACCTAACCTAACCTAACCTAACCTAACCTAACCTAACCTAACCTAACCTAACCTAACCTAACCTAACCTAACCTAACCTAACCTAACCTAACCTAACCTAACCTAACCTAACCTAACCTAACCTAACCTAACCTAACCTAACCTAACCTAACCTAACCTAACCTAACCTAACCTAACCTAACCTAACCTAACCTAACCTAACCTAACCTAACCTAACCTAACCTAACCTAACCTAACCTAACCTAACCTAACCTAACCTAACCTAACCTAACCTAACCTAACCTAACCTAACCTAACCTAACCTAACCTAACCTAACCTAACCTAACCTAACCTAACCTAACCTAACCTAACCTAACCTAACCTAACCTAACCTAACCTAACCTAACCTAACCTAACCTAACCTAACCTAACCTAACCTAACCTAACCTAGCCTAACCTAACCTAACCTAACCTAACCTTACCTAACCTAACCTAACCTAACCTAACCTAACCTAACCTAACCTAACCTAACCTAACCTAACCTTTTTTTTTTTTTTATGGGACGTAGTGATAGCGCACTATCATCTAGTGGTCCTACACAAGAACCACCACCCCGGAACCGCTTTCGCATTACTTCGGGGTGGGTTCGATATATGCTTTATTTTTGTTAGCCTCTTCTTTCTCCTATTCCCCCGTCCTAGTACATATTTTGTATTAGATTAGGGGTTTGGAGTATTCATGTCTTGGAACAATTTCTTCGACCTCATTATTGTCTCGATAAAATTCGCACATTTCGTCCATTGCTCGTTACTCTTAAGCATCTCATCTACCAAGTTTTCCGGTGTTATTGTAACTCGTAGATATTCATCTAGGGTGTTACGTAGATCTGTCCAATAACTACATACAAAGATTGTGTGTTCGACAGTATCATCCATGCTGCGACACATATCACACCTGGCGCTGTCTCTAATTTTAAATCTTGAAAGATACGCACCAAAATTTCCGTGTCCACTCATTACTTGTGTGAGATAGAAATTTAGTTCGCCGTGTTTTCTTTCTAACCACTTTTCCACATTAGGGATTAACCTATGTGTCCATCTTCCCTTGTCGTCATTGTTCCATTTGTGTTGCCAGCTTTGATATAGGCGAAGCCTTGCTTGCATTTTAATGTTGTTTATATCACTTTTGTTATGTTCTTCTAACATCTTCTTTTCACTGTAGATCTCCTTAATTTCTCTTAATGCAAGGTGAGCTGGGGGGATACCGCTGAGTATGGATGCCGCAGATGTTGATACGGTGCGATACGCCGATGTGACCCTTAGGGTTGACATTCTGTGTACTTTGTCCATTCTTTTTAATAGAGTCATATTTGTTAGCACGCTATCGCTGAAAACCGGAGCGCCATAGAACAACTGGGCATACGCAACGCTAGCTATCAATATTCGAGTTGTTTGACCAGGTCCTCGTATGTTTGGCATAATCTGCGCTAGTTTCGAGGCTGTTTTTAGTGACTTATCCGTCACGAGTTTCACGTGCTCACTGAAAGACATCCGCCTGTCCAGTTCTAGCCCTAGATATCGCAGACTCCTACTAAACCTTACCTCATGTCCGTCTACCTTCAATTTTGGTAATATGAATGAGCGTTTACCTGTTACAAGTATAGCCTCTGTCTTTTCAGCTGCCAGCTCTAGGTGTTTGGATTTCAACCATGAACTTATTCGACTGAGGCAATCGTTCGTTTTAATTTCAGCTACGGTTGCCGATGATTGTGTCACGACTAGGGCTACGTCGTCTGCATATCCCACTAGTTTGCAGTTGTCGGGAAGCTGCAAGTTCAGGAGACCATCATACATGAGGTTCCACAAGAAAGGTCCCAATATTGACCCTTGAGGGACCCCAGCAGATACTTCATGATGTTGCATACCTTCGTCAGTTTCGTATTCTAGTACTCTATCTTGTAAATAATTATCAATTATTCGAATGAGGTAGCTCGAAAAGTGTTTTTCTCTTGTCGCCTGTTTTATAACCTCCCAACTAGCCGTATTAAACGCATTTTTTATATCCAGTGTCACAATCACGCAGAATTCGTTGTTAGATCTGCATTCCTCCGCAGTCCTTACTACTTCAAAGATTGCATCTAAGGTTGACTTCTTTTTAACAAATCCAAACTGCATCGACGAAAAACCTCCTTTTTCGCTCAGCTCAGCTTCCAGTCTGTTCAGAATAAGTTTCTCCAGAAGTTTTCCCACAGTATCGAGCAAACAGAGTGGTCTGTAAGATGATGCATTGTCCAGAGGCTTGTCACCTTTTCGCAATAAAACCAGTAACTGTTTTTTCCATGCTTTTGGGAATATACCCTTCAACAAGCACCTGTTGAAAATACTGGAAAATAGGTTCGGCCAGTTCTCTCCGATTATTGCTATAATTTCATTTGGAATACCATCTGGGCCTGGAGCTTTGCGCCGTTTTAATTGTTTACACGTTTGTTTAATTTCCTCGTCTGAAATGGGCTTATTCAATACAACAATCGACGATGTGTAAAAAGTTTCACTGGATTCTTCCGCCTTTGGAAAGAGAGTATCCACAATAGTTTTTGACTAAAGTGGATTTGTTATTCCAGGTATCTGCTTATTTTTTCCAACCTTTTTCATGATAATACGGTATGGTAAGCCCCACGGATCATCATTTATCTGTTGGCAAAGATCTTCCCAAGCTTTCACCTTGGAGTTTTTGATAGCAAGCCTCAATGTTTTTCTAGCCTGCCTGTATAACTCCATATAGAGATCTTCGCCTCTTCTCCTTGTAGCTAGACGTTTTGATTTATGACATGCTTTCCTCAAATTTGCAATTTCGTCGCACCACCAATAAGCAGCTTTCCTTGTATTTTTTCTCGGTCCGATTTTACTCATTCCGGAATTACATGTTTCGCATAGAATACTATTAAGACATGATGTGACTGCATCCAAGTCGTTGCTTTCGATTGTTTCGGCAATTTGGGGCCTTGACTGTATGTCTCGTAGTATCTCCCTACATGCGTCAATATTTAAGTTGTTTGTGTTCCACCGTTGTCTTGTTGGTCTGGATCTTTGATTCAGAGTGTCTTTATCAATAATAATCATAATATATTGATGATCACTTAGTGTTTCTTCTTCTAAAACCTCCCATCGTTGAATTTTCCTTGCTATTGGTGTAGATGCAAAAGTCAAATCTATTATGGAGCCAGCTGTTCCTCTTCTGAAAGTCATTGAGGTACCCCTATTAATGGTGATCAGTCCCAGGCCTGAGATCATCTCCCCGACAGCTTCTCCTCTTCTGTCTAGCAAATTTGATTCCCATTCGGGTGATTTTGCGTTAAAATCTCCACCTATTAGGACTGGCGTATTAAATCTTTTTATACTATCATATAGCCTGTCAAGTGCAATTCTGAAGTCAGCGATTTCGATACTAGGCGAAAAATAGCAACTGTATATTCTCAGTCCATTAATATGTGTTACCACAAAATTGTCATGATCTTCTTCTACTTTGTTGACATTTAGATCCGGATTGCGTATATAAATCGCCGATTTTCCTAACTTATCCTGGTACCAAGAACCAGTGTTGACTTTTTTATACTGCTCACTGACCAGTACTATGTCAGTTTTCTTTAGTGATGCACTGTTAATCATCAGGTCTTGAGCTTCGCGTCCCCTGCCAAGATTTATTTGTAACAATCTAAGAACCATTTTGACTGTTGCATAGCGTTTTGCTACCAATGTAATGGTTAACCTCTTGTCGCCCAGCGTCTATACATATAATGCACCTTGTAGCATTTTTACATTCTTTGGCCTTATGTCCATCTGTGCCGCATTTTCTGCAGGTATTAGTGCGATCCTTTCCTTTGCATGTGTTGGCCATATGTCCTGTCTCCATACATCTAAAGCAGCGCCTGCTAGGCGTTTTCCTCTTTACTCTGCAGTTTACCCATCCTATTTTTATTCTCTTCTTCTTAAGGATGATTGTAGCTGCACGCGATGATACCTCTACAAGGGCTTGTTTAGTACGACCATAAGACTCGCGTATGTTATAAACTTTAATGAGTCCCTGTTCATTCTCTCCCACTATACGTAATATGTCATTGACTATGTCTTTAGCATCTGTTGATTCATCCATATCTTTTATTTCAAGGATATACTTTTCCTTTAGGGATTTTACTTGGATATTTTCCCCCATCGACAGTTTAATAGCATCTTCTAGTTTTCGAGCCTGGCCATCTCCCTTTGCCATCTCTACTAACAAATCTCCTTCCCTGGTTCGGCGAATATATTTTATGTTTACTCCAACCTCCTCAGGATTTATCTTTGTCTTCATATCCTTTAGGATTTCGGCATATGTAAAATCAGTAGCCTTAATAGTTATGGCTTCCCCCCTGGTTCTAAGAGGTTTTCTATCAGTATTTTCTCTCTTATTATTCTTCTTGCTCGTTTTGTTCTTATTCCTACTCTGTACTGTGGTCCATGTCGTTTCTTCTACATTTCTATCGTTGGTTTCGGTACCAGAAGACCCAGGTTCATTACTGGATGTTGGAATCACTGCAGTTTCCTCGGTTTTTTTGGGATTCTCCTTAACCGAAACCTTCTTATTTTCGGTTTGAACGGCCTTACAAGAAGTTTCACCTTTCTCCTTTATTGGCCGTGGGCAATGAATGATATTGGCAATAGCGATGGTTTCCCTGCAGGCTTTTACTTTTTGGTATAGTGCTACAGCTTGGGCGAGTTGATCTCTGATCGCTCTATGGACATTTTTTGCTTCCGCAACAACAGTGTCCATAGCATTTAATCGATCTCCCAAATCAACAAATGCTTGCTCCTCTTCATATTTCAGTTGCAATATATGATTTTCTTCGTCGTCGAAACTGTTAGGTTGCTTCGATACATGACTAATATCCGCTTTGATGGGCGATCTAAGCGTTTTCTCACTCCTTTGGAAGGGATTTTCCTGGTCCACATGGTTGTTATCGTTATTTTTTCATTTTTATTTTTGTTATACTTGTTATCGGGTTTATGAAGGTTATCGTTGTTTATATTCATTTCTCTAGGGTCTCAACTCAAGGCCGCTATCTCCACTCGTTGTGCAGTCGCGTTTTTATGATCCCATGGTTGTCTTTGCAAGCAGGGAGGCCATGCAAGGGTTGACGTAAGGTCCTCATGAGTCCTTACGTTCAGAGCCAGATCCGCGTTAATCAGGACAGTGTCAACTGAACCTGCACCACCAACTTAATGGTGACGAATTTTGAGCGCACTTTGAGACTTGCCAAGTTTTACCGAGACGGAGGCGACTTCGACATTAGCCTGAAAGCCATTTCCGCAAAATTTCACTTCTGCGTAATCAGGGTTCAGAATGCCAGAGTCGTCAGGCTATCCGCCACCTGCTGACCCCGGTAGTAGCCTGAGCTTAGCCCTACCACCTAACCTAACCTAACCTAACCTAACCTAACCTAACCTAACCTAACCTAACCTAACCTAACCTAACCTAACCTAACCTAACCTAACCTAACCTAACCTAACCTAACCTAACCTAACCTAACCTAACCTAACCTAACCTAACCTAACCTAACCTAACCTAACCTAACCTAACCTAACCTAACCTAACCTAACCTAACCTAACCTAACCTAACCTAACCTAACCTAACCTAACCTAACCTAACCTAACCTAACCTAACCTAACCTAACCTAACCTAACCTAACCTAACCTAACCTAACCTAACCTAACCTAACCTAACCTAACCTAACCTAACCTAACCTAACCTAACCTAACCTAACCTAACCTAACCTAACCTAACCTAACCTAACCTAACCTAACCTAACCTAACCTAACCTAACCTAACCTAACCTAACCTAACCTAACCTAACCTAACCTAACCTAACCTAACCTAACCTAACCTAACCTAACCTAACCTAACCTAACCTAACCTAACCTAACCTAACCTAACCTAACCTAACCTAACTAACCTAACCTAACCTAACCTAACCTAACCTAACCTAACCTAACCTAACCTAACCTAACCTAACCTAACCTAACCTAACCTAACCTAACCTAACCTAACCTAACCTAACCTAACCTAACCTAACCTAACCTAACCTAACCTAACCTAACCTAACCTAACCTAACCTAACCTAACCTAACCTAACCTAACCTAACCTAACCTAACCTAACCTAACCTAACCTAACCTAACCTAACCTAACCTAACCTAACCTAACCTAACCTAACCTAACCTAACCTAACCTAACCTAACCTAACCTAACCTAACCTAACCTAACCTAACCTAACCTAACCTAACCTAACCTAACCTAACCTAACCTAACCTAACCTAACCTAACCTAACCTAACCTAACCTAACCTAACCTAACCTAACCTAACCTAACCTAACCTAACCTAACCTAACCTAACCTAACCTAACCTAACCTAACCTAACCTAACCTAACCTAACCTAACCTAACCTAACCTAACCTAACCTAACCTAACCTAACCTAACCTAACCTAACCTAACCTAACCTAACCTAACCTAACCTAACCTAACCTAACCTAACCTAACCTAACCTAACCTAACCTAACCTAACCTAACCTAACCTAACCTAACCTAACCTAACCTAACCTAACCTAACCTAACCTAACCTAACCTAACCTAACCTAACCTAACCTAACCTAACCTAACCTAACCTAGCCTATAATTCTCTTCAGTACGACGAATAAGGTCCCACATGTCGCAACCAGATCGGCATTAGCAGATTAAACTGCGTTTTAATGTGGAGTTACAAAAACAACGGCCACATAAGGATATCAAAGTGTAGTGCTATGGTAACCGACCGGGTGGACTATATACCAACATGTACATCTTCGAGAGGATACAAGCTATCAAGACTACCAGATACCTGTAGTGTCTATCAAGCCACAATAATGGCAATATGGGAAGTCCCCAACTGTCGCAGATCTCTTAAGGAGATGGCTGAGCAGTTTAACATACACATAATATGGGTGCCTGGACATAGGGATATTCCGGATAAGAATATCCATATATTGGTGCGCAGGCTTTGCAACAAGAGGCAATCTGGTAGTCCAACGAAAGATGGACATAAATTTGCACATTTAGGGTAGCTAGACACATCTGGCCAAGAAATGACCTCATAAGAACAAAATATGTTCCCGCACTAGAGGGGAAAAGACTGTCTACGTTAGTGTCATTTCTGAATGGGACACAGCCTGATCGGTGAATAAGCCAGTAGGTTGGGCCTTGACTCCAATGACTTCTGCAGAAAGTGTGGAGATGAGGAAGAAGTGTATTGAGCACTTGCTGTGCGACTGTCCCGCTTTGAGTAAACGACGTCTGGGTATACAGGGGTCGGTTTCTAGGTAATTTAACAGATCTTTCCGGTACCGATATTCGTACTATTGGTACTTGATTGGTTTTAAAGAGGGTCTATGGTCTATGTGAGCTGTTAAAAACAGCTGCCACCCTAACAGTACTTGCCTTACATTCTCCACACTGTCACTCGATCGATGCGGTGTAGGTAATTAAAGCTGCCGTGTCCACTCAGCATCTGAAAGCATCCGATAAGCAGAACATGTACTATATACCGGGGCGATCCCTGTATGATGTTTATTTCATCGAATGGGACCCCGCTGAAGTTGCATAAGTTGTTAGAAAAAGAACGTCACAACTCAAAATATGACATTTCACTTTAGTTTGATTTCAATGATCTGTACAAAAATAAATATTTGGCAGAATGGGATGACATAACTTCTGAAGTGGGCCAAATATTGATGTCTTGAAATGATAGATATTAAAATGTAGGACAATTTAGAACAACAACAACAACTCAAAAACAAATTATTTTGAGTTGTGACGTTCTTTTTTCTAAATGAGCGATATGTACGATGACATTTCTGACAACCTCTGCCAACAACCTCCGTTAGCAGTACTTTGGGTCCCTAGTATTTTCCATTAGACAATATAGAGCCGTAAATATCGTTCCAGACTTTTTACAAATCAGGTTTGAATAACATCTCATACCGTTCAGCACTCGATGGTATTTTAGATAGGATGGCAGCGTATTATACAATTAACAACTGCAATTTTTTTCTATTCCATCACTTTGCTGCTACTTATCAATACGACTTGGGCGTATGTTCTGCCAAAGTTAAATCTGCTTTATTAAACCAGGATTGAACCTATTGAATGCTGGAATTCGTCACCTTTTCCGCTTCTGCCAGATATTTTGCCACTATCACTAGCAGCAAATCATCCACAAAACCTATAATCCTGACAAATGTAATCCTGCGGATGTAGTCTCAGTAAGTACCCCCTAATACATTAGGTTCCATAATAATGTTTCAAGTACCGATCGCTGTGGAGCAGCACCTGTTACATTGTTTTCCTTCGGACCCACGTCTCCTAACATAACCTGCCCTGCTATTACTATGATTATGGAACCACCCATATATGTAGACATTTGGCCTCTTATAATATTTCTGCGTAGTTATATGTGAACTTCCGCTAAAAACTGCTTCAACACTGTGCTGCCCCCTTAAAATCCACCCTAACACCCTCTCTCCAGACAATCTCTGGGTGACGCTACTAGAAAATAATCCTTCACTTCCTGTATACATTTACACCACTTTTGCCGCCCGTTTCCTTTTCCGTTCTTTTTGGGCTTTGTTCGGTTCTGTAACTGTAATTTCTTGGGTGTGTATGTGCGGCAGACCTTTGAAGTAAAAATCTGAAGTGTTTAAGCAGGATACTCGGCGTTTTTCCTATTTGACCCCAACTACTGCTATTGTTTTGTCGTATTCTCGTAGAACTCGTGTACGAGTATAGCCTTAAGTCGTTGAGCAGCCGATGTTGAAAATACTTACAGAATGGCTGATGCCTTAATAGCTTCATCATCATCAGCAGCAGTAGCAGAAGCAAGTTAGCTCGAAGGACCAGCTGGAGGAGCCCCTAAAGCTCTGAACAAGAAGTAGAGTTAGTAAACGCATCTTGGCCGCCCTGTGGCAGCATGGCAATGGCAATGGCTGTGGTTGGAATGGGCTCGAGCTGGCCTTCTGCCGGGGTATTTAATATCCTATTAGTGTTATTAAAAGGCTAAGCAAGTATGGCAAAAAGTACCTCAAAAAAAAGACTGGCTGGCAAAAGTATCAGTATGTTATCGGTTTAACTTTGTTTGAGTAAATGTTGCACAAAGTGGTGGTTGAGATGGTGGTGGTTGAGATGGCCGCGTTCCCAGTTGTGGTTGAATGCGATGAGTCCGTGTTAAATTTTCACTTGGAGTTTTTTCCTCATTTCATTCTTCCCGAGTATTCTGCTGTACTGCTCCTTTTGCATGGCCAAAGATAAACTTTTGCTGCAGCTCATGATTTTTAACTGCTTTTCTTGTTGTGTTTTTTTTTGCAAAATGTTTCTTCTCGTTTCCTATTGTATCCCGTATAACACATACAATTTGATCTTATGAGCAGTTTGCCATACTTGCTTCCAATATTATCCTTACAATAACGAAAAGAAGAGGGAGAACAATAAGAAAAAAACTATATGTATATAGAGCTATAATAATAACAAGGACAATGGCAACAATAACATCAGAGCCAAATCGAACAATAAGTCGAAGAATGTTACTTTTAATTGAAACTTTTTGTTCGCTTAATTGTTGCTGATCAATGTTGAACGATGTCGATGAAGATAAAAATGCCAGCGATGATGATGATGACAATGGCCATCGTGGTCAATAGGAATAAAGCCATTGGTGTCTTTGATAATGATATTGATAATCATTAAACAGTGGTTTGGAAAAACAAAATACAGGGGCCAAATCACGGCATTCGATATCGAGAACTTTTCGATCGAAAAGCCATTTCAATTTTAGTTAATAAGAAAAAATGAAGATTGGAATTAATTAAAAACTATCCAGATAAGATATATGAGAATGTACTTAAACAATCTACTCGAATTCAACAGAAGTTATAGTCTTTTAATGATAATAAAAAACACATCTCGATCGTAAAGTTCTCGATATCGAATGCCGTGATTTTGCCCCAGCATTTTCCAACAAGAGGTCTTATTTTGAATCACCCGTTATTTCGGTAGCTGTCACTTTTGAAGCTTTTATTCTTTGGCATTTGACAAGTAGAAACTACGCCATTACTAAAAATGGAACGTTACACGATCATCGAACGATACAAAACGATCAAAAAACGATACGACCGATACAAAGTCATCTTGAGTGATGAGGCCCATTTCCACCTCAGTGGCTACGTCAACAAGCAAAATTGTCGCATCTGGGGCTCGGTAAACCCAAGAGATATTGTGCGACTGTTTGGTGCGGTTTATGGTCCGGCGGTGTCATTGGACCTAACTTTTTCGAAAATGAGGTTGGATCAACAGTTACGGTGAATGGATTGCGCTATCGAGAGATGATTAATGATTTTTTATGGTCGGAGTTGGATGGTATTGATCTGGACAACGTTTACTTTTAACAAGACGGTGCTACGTGCCACACAAGCAACGAAACCATTGCTATGTTACGGGAAAAGTTTCCAGACCGTGTTATCTCTTGAAGAGGTGATCACAATTGGCCATCGAGATCTTGTGATTTAACACCTTGCTACTTCTTCCTTTGGGGCCACGTGAAAGATAAGGTCTACGCCAACAGCCCAGCGTCGTTTCAAGACCTCAAAGATAGAATTCGTGAGGCTATCGAGGACATAGGGCAGCCACTTTGCGATTTGGTTATGGAAAATTTCATGAAAAGGATAAGGTCCTGTAAGCGTGGTCGTGGTGGCCATTTGGCTGATGTTGTTTTTCATTATTAATGGCATACCTTCCTCTTTATTATGAAATAAACATCCGAACACGCAAAAGGAGAAGAAATGGACCCATCGTTTATTATACCGATAGACTTAGAATCACTTTCTGAGTTGATTTAGCTATGTCCGTCTGTCTGTGCATGTATTCTTGTAATCAAAGTACAGATCGCAATTATGGTCCAATCTCGACGAAAATTTACACATATCTTTTTTTGGCCCAAGGACGATCCCTATTGAATTTGGTTAAAATCGGTTCAGATTTAGATATAGCCCCCATATATACATATGTTAGCCCCGATTTGACTTGTTAGCGCTGTAAAAACTTTACTTTATATCCGATCAGTATGAAATGCAGCAGAAAGAGGTTTCTTATTATATGAATGAACGCTGTTAAATTTGGAAGAAATCGGTTGAGATTTAGATATAGCCCCCATATAAACGTTACCCCCGATTTGACATGTAAGCGCTGTAAAAATGTTATTTTATATCCGATCAGTGCGAACTTCGGCAAAAAGAGGTTTCCTTCTACATAAAGAAATACTGCCAAATTCGGAGAAAATCTGTTCAGATTGAGATATAGCCCCCATATATATGTTACCCCCGATTTGACATGTAAGCGCTGTAGAGACTGTATTTTATATCCGATCACTACGAAATTCGACAGAAAGAGGTCTTTTTACATGAATGCGTATTCAGGGAAAATCGGTTCAGATTTATATATAACCTGCATATATATGTTCCTCCTGATTTGGTATCAAAGCGCTATAGAAGTTGTACTTTACTTCCGACCATTAAAATTTTCCACAAAGATGTTTCTCAATTTTGGAACGAATATTGCTTAATATTATTGAATGTTGCTAATATTGCTCAGAATTAAATAATATGTTCCTACCCATTTACCAATTATTCCAAATTATTATCGCAATGACCCTTATCGCATTGTTAGGGAGGTGTAGGGTATTATATAGTCGGCCCCGCCCGACTTTCTGCCTTTCCTTACTGGTTTATTCTATCTTGAATATTTTCTGATATATTCAAGTTCGAGAAAATGCCATGCCCACTTTTGTCCTGAAAGTTCTTAATTCAGTTTACGTATTTTATTTAATATTAAACAGTTTAACAACAAAGTCACTGTCCATTTAGGTTAGTGACTTTCTTGCATCCCTTCACACAATGAAGAAAAGTGGAGAACGTGAATGTCTCCCGGAAACGGAAGTTGTTCATAATACATCTTTTGTTATTTATGATTTACTATTCTATTAGAGCAACACATACATAAACAAACAACTAACAATTTACTAAATAAATTGTTGTTCGAGCATGTTTTATTAGCCATTTTACTAATTCCCTTATCAGCAGATGGTTTGTTTCTTTAAGGAACATTTGGTGAGGAACATCAATGTCCTGTATCCTGCAGTGAGTGTGCGTGCGTGAGGAGCAGTAATGAGAACTACAAATGTATTTTCATAAGGCAGATAGACAGACATGTGTGTGCGTGTGACATTGGAAATAAGTTGGATATAGGGGGGGGAGGGGGCTGGGTGTGGAGGAAATGGTGCTGTTAACTTTAGTGTTCTCTGTAAATTGCTATCTAATAGCTACATTTTGCCTGGGATGACTTCCTTCTCCTTTGTTTGTTCTCCGGGTGTTGTCTGTTTTTCTTGCACCTCATAAAAACTAAATGGCGTTGAAAGCTATGCTGCGAACAAACATTGGGAGCTTTTATTTTCATTACATGTTATTTTATAGAAGTATTCGGTCTTATCTCTTTTGGCGTCAAGGAATTCAAATGGGATTTTTCATTAGCTCAAAGTTTGCCAACAAAAGTAAAGCTGCCCCACCTCCTCACCCCACTCAGTCTTCATGCCAAATAACAACAAGAAAACAGTAAAATCAACTACATCCGCAAGACGAACAAACACAAACATCAAATTTGCCACAAAAGTAATGTTTCTTTTAAATCAATTGTGGCACCAGCAGCAAAAGTTCCATCACAAAGTTTCTTTCTTTTTGTTGTGTGTCAAAGTACGTGCCACGTGAATAACTTATACGCTCCGTGTTACGTTTTTTTTCTTATCTCAATAATAAATATTACTCATACGCCATGTAGCGCACACTGATGTGTAACTAATTGCAAATTATAATGATAGTAATTTTCTCCCCTTGTCCCACCCCCCCCCCCTCCCCTCAATAAGCCCAGAGGCAACATTAGATTAAATCTTCCGGGAAGTAATATTACAAGTATTAGAACCTATGAATGTATGTATATGGCAACTTCCTTCACTTTTCATTTGGTGGATTTTTGCTGATTAGGAAGTTATTAAAAGTTAGACATATGCAGCGGGAGATTTTACTGAGAAATATGTGTGTTGATAAATAACTGCTAGTTCCGGTATTAGGCGGAGAAGGGAGTTCAATATTTATGGCGAAGAACTTAATTTTTATTAAAGGAACAAAGTTTATGGACATTCTTTGACATTTGACAAGTAGAAACTACGCCATTACTAAAAATGGAACGATACACGATTCGACAACGCATTGAAATTATTAAAATTCACAACAAAATGGTGAAAATCTTGCAGTCACAGGTCGCAAAACTAAAGCATTTTTGGGTCGTCGTGAAGCACCTTGTCGGACCGCAACACAGAAATTGGTGGACAAATTCGAGCTGTTGGGACAAGTTAGTGATGTGAAGCATAAAACCCGTGCCCGTCGCTCAAGAACAAGTGAGAATATTGCTGCTGTAGCCCAGTGCCACACAAGCAACGAAACCATAGCTCTGTTACGGGAAAAGTTTCCGGACCGTGTTATCTCTCGAAGAGATGATCACAATTGGCCACCGAGATCTTGTGATTTAACACTTTGCGACTTCTTCCTTTGGGGCCACGTGCAATATAAGGTCTACGCCAACAGCCCAGCGTCGATTCAAGACCTCAAATATAGAATTCGTGAGGCTATCGAGGACATAGGGCAGCCACTTTGCGTTTTGGTTATGGAAAATTTCATGAAAATGATATGGTCCTGTAAGCGTGGTGGCCATTTGGCTGATGTTGTTTTTCATTATTAACGGCATACCTTCCTCTTTACGAGTATAAGCAATATTTCCATAAATATCATGAAATAGTGACAGTCATACGCTCTAGAGGACCATGAACTTTTTGAGGTTAAATCTATGTAAAAATCTGTACATAGAGCGTCTCACCAAGCTCTGCATCACGACCTACTTCCCCCAAATAATCAAAATTTTGAAAATGATATCAATAACCATTAGATATTATAAAAACCAGTAAGGAAAGGCAGAAAGTCGGGCGGGGCCGTCTATATAATACCCTACACCTCCATAACAATGCGATAAGGGTCATTGCCATAATTATGTGGAATAATTGGTAAATGGGTAGAAACATATTATCTAATTCTGAACCGATAATCGCTAAATTAAGCAATATTCGTTCCTAAATTGAGAAACATATTTCTGGAAAATTTTATTGATCGGAAGTAAAGTACAACTTCTATAGCGCGGATACGGATGTTATATATAAATCTGAACCGATTTTCCCTGAATACTCATTCATGTAAAAAGACCTCTTTGATCGGATATAAAATACAATATCTACAGCGCTTACATGTCGAATCGGGGGTAACATATATATGGGGCTATATCTAAATCTGAACCGATTTTCTCCGAATTTGGCAGTATTTCTTCATGTAGAAGGAAACCTCTTTTTGCCGAAGTTCGCACTGATCGGATATAAAATAACATTTTTACAGCGCTTACATGTGAAATCGGGGGTAACGTTTGTATGGGGGCTATATCTAAATCTGATCCGATTTCTTCCAAATTTAACAGTGTTCATTCAAATAATAGGAAACCTCTTTCTGCCGAATTTCATACTGATCGGATATAAAATAACATTTTTACAGCGCTTACACTTCAAATCGGGGGTAACGTATATATGGAGGCTATATCTAAATCTGAACCGATTTTAACAAAATTCAATCGGACATAGCTAAATCAACTCAGAAAGTAATTCTAAGTCGATCGGTATAATAAACGATGGGTATATTTCTTCTCCTTTTAGGTGTTACAAACAAATGCTCAAAGTTATAATACCCTGTACCACAGTGTGGTGTAGGGTATAAAAATAATTAACAACATTTTTGATTTTAGACGTAATATTTTCACAAAAGGAAGTTCGCGACGGCCGAGAACACCAATAACACTATGCAACAAATTATTGTCCAAGGGATGTTGATTACAGTGGAAAAAAATATTTAAAAAAATTTTTATGGTAAATTTTTTTTAAATTTCTTTTTTTTTTAAATTTCTTTTTTTTTTCCAGCTTTCATGGAAAGTACATTCAGTATTTGGACCATAATTTCAAGTATAAGCCTGATTGAGCCGTGTTATGCCTCAAATTAAAGGGAATTATGAGAACTACATATGCTGCAAATATCGCTTTCACCTAGAATCTTTGGTTTAGTAACAGTCGTCAAACATATGAGAAAAAAATAATTTTTTTTTTAAAACCATTTTTCCTGTTGCGATTAGGTGTCACAAACACGAAAAAAATATTTAAAAAAATTTTTATTATGCTGCAAATATCGCTTTCGAGTAGAATCTTTGGTTTAGTATCAGTCGTCAAAAATATGCGAAAAAAATGATTTGTTTTTTAAAAAACACTTTTTCCTGGTACAAAAAAAAACCATAAAAAATAGAAAAAACATTAAAAATAATATTTTATCACATTTTAAAAAGCCAGCATGCTAACGAAGAAAACACTGTATATTTGAAAAAAATCTATGGATAGATGTAAAAGTTATGAGCCATTTTGTAAATATTAGGGAAATTAAAAAAAATCTTGTTTCATATTTTTTCGTTTTTAAATGATGTTTTTGCTTATATTGAATTCGCCATATGTGAGAGAGACATATAAGAGATATTGCACTTGCATTTCATTTTATGATGATTGATGTCAGACATTATAAAATTATAGAGAGGACGAGGTTTTATGGCCGTTCGTAACCCTCCATAAAACATGATATGCAATGTGAGAGCTATATTGGATGAGATCCGCTCAGATAGAGGGTCATTCAACAATATTTGTGGTTTTTTCTTTACGAGGTTTCCATTCAGTTGCGCCTTTTAGGGGCATGGACATCCCGGTAGTATATACAGGTAGTAAAATTATATGTATTGGGTTTCTACGTTCGAAGCAAACTATATGTCAGCTACAGGTACTGCAACTTATGTTCCCTAAATCCGGAATTTATGAATGAAATTACTTTGTAATAAATTAGTGTAATGCAGCGCCTTTAAGAGATAAGTCGATATTCTGAAAAATATTATAAAGTTATATTTCGAAGTACTCGTATGAGTAAACAGCAAAGAACTTTTCAATGTGTAAATGATCTCGACAATTTCTGCTACATCTGCGGAAAATATGATTAAAAAAATCGATGTAAGTTTAGTAAAATAATAGAAGAAATATGTGTGCAATATTTTGGTATACAAGTTGAAAATATGAACGAACCGTGGACACCTAGTATTTTGTGTACTTCGTGCCATGTAAATCTTACTCGATAGAGTAGTGGAAGCATGCGGTAAGTACTTTACAATTAATGTATTACAGTGTTTTGTGGAATAAAACGTTTTCATTTTAGACATCACGTGCAATTTGGAATGCCAATGATTTGGAGACAACCATTCATTCACGATACGGACTGCTATTTTTGTCTAAGTAAACAGATTGGAGTAGGAAGGAGCATTTGCTGGAATTACGCTGAAGTGAAATCTGTCACCTTGCCAGTTGCACATTCGGATATAATACCAATTCCCAAGTGTCCAAGTACAGCTAACAGCCTAATAACGAAAACATCATCAAGTCCAACTGAGTACTCAACTCTGAGCGATTCAAGTTTGAGTCAGAAGTCATCGCTTTTAACTCAGTTTCACCTCATCGATCTAGTGAGAGATTTGGAACTGACCAAAGATAAGGCAGAACTACTTGCATCTGGGATGAAACAGTACAATATTTTGGTTCCAGAAGTTAACATATCATATTATAGAGTACGTGATATACCTTACAAACAATTGTATACAACTGTGGATAACAGATGCTTTTGCAAGGATATTCCCGGATGGTTTGAGGAACTTAATCAAACATAAAATTCAAAGGAATGGCGGTTACTTGTTGACAGCAGTAAAGAAAGTTTGAAAGCAGTACTTTTACACACCGGAAATCAGAAACCGTCGATTCCCATTGTTCATGCTGTCAACACTAAGGAATCATACGAAACAATTGCTAAATTGATAAAATACATAAAATATGAACAACATGACTGGAAAATTTGTTGCGATTTAAGAGTAGTTGGTATGTTATGCCTCTGGAATAGCCGATATTTTGCCAAAACTGCATATTAAGTTGGGGCTCTTTAAAAATTTTTTAAAAGCCTTAAGAAAAGATGGCAATTCACTCTCATATTTAAAAACGTTACTTCAAAGTATTTCTTTTCAAAAAATCGAAGAAGGAGTTTTTGATGGGTCTAAAATAAGGAAACTGATGAAATATGTGAATTTCGAATCTCACTTGACGTCGGATGAAATTGCAGCATGGACGTCGTTTAAGCTTGTATTTTCAAATTTCCTTGGATCCAATAAATGCCCGCAATATGAAACAATGATTAATAATTTGTTAAAAAATTATGAAAAAATTGGTTAGAAATATTTTTTTATATTTATGTATATAATACATATGTATGTATTCTTCCAACTTATTTTTCGCTTTATGTATTCCAACAGGTGTAAATATGTCCCTCAAAATTTATTTCTTGCATTCTCATTTAAAACTTTTCTTTGAGAATATTGGCGACGTAAGTGACGAACATGGCGAAAGGTTTCACCAAGAATTGAAGTCCATCGAGCGGCGTTACCAAGGGCACTGGGATGAAAGAATGATGGGTGATTATATTTGGTTCCTCATTAGAGAAACCGATTCCGAAATCTACAAACGTCAACAAAGAACTCACAATTACTTCTAATGAAACTTGTTCATGTAAATAAACAAAAACAATAAATAAAACCGCTATTTAAATAGAAATTAAAAAAAAGAAGATTTTTTGAAATTCTCTTACCTCTACCAAAAGGGCTATAATTTCTACATTTATCCATAGATTTTTTTTTTCAAATAGGCATTATTTTCTTCGCTAGGATGCAAACTTTCAAAAAACAAAATAAAATATTTTTTTCAATTTTTTTCTATTTTTTGTTTTTTTTTGTCCCAGGAAATTTTTTTTTGAAAAAAATCTACTTTTTCCAGTTTGTTTAATGGTGTGACAATAACGCACATTTTTCTCTGGATTATAGGTATTATAAGAGCATTACACTGTAAAAAATTGCAAGTATTTTTTGAACTAATATTAATGTTAAAAGCTATTAACTTTTGGTACAAAACGGTCCATTTGTGTGGAAGGTACCAAAAGGGGCGTGACAATAACGCCAATTTTTCTCTGGATTCTAGGTACTATAGAAGCATTACACTGTACAAAATTTCAGGTTTTTTTATGAACTGATATCAAAGCTATCAGCAGTTAACGTTTGCTGCAAAATGGTGCATTAGAGTGGGATGTACCAAAAAGGGAGTGGCCACTTCGCCCATTTTTCTTGACGTGTTAGCGACTAGCAAACTAATACTAATCAATATTTCACTAAAAGTTAACCCTTTGTGGGATAGGTACTAGAAGGAGTGCCCATCTTCGAACTTAGCCGGAGAGAGATAAAAATAGTACTGCACACCAAAGTTGAAGTCAATCGGCTACTCCTTTCGAGAGTTATCGTGCGCATCAAAAAAGTTGAATTTTATTTAACTTCTCCGCGCCGCCGCTTGATATGTCATTGCCAGATTAAATTATTCTCAATCTAACACAATTTCTTGTTCAACTTTTTTTGAAAACAACCACATATTTTGTGTACGGGCAATGCTGAATTCGCACCGCGCCGTATGTCGCGTGCATTGGCTCTTCACCACATTTCTTGTGGGTTTATTTGAAGTCATTGGTCTTTCGAAATAAACCAGACTCTGCTCAAGCCATACGACTTGATTAGTAATTGTATCGATTGTACTTCACATTAAATAAAAAACTTTTGAATTTCCTTAACAATAAGTGTGTTTTTTTCAATGAAATCATATTACTCTTATTGGAAAACCCTATATTATAAGTTTGTTTTGGGACAGATTTATATATCCAGATTATTGTATAGGGTGATCTAAGTAGAGATACTTTTTTCATGGCCTTTTTTTGACAGATCACGTGTGAGTCATGTCGTTCTGGCATATTATCCCCTCACCTTAGAGAGAAGGGTATACATATATCATTTGCTACGAACAAAAGTGTAACACATCGAAGGAGTGACCTAAGACCCTAAGCATGTTCGGCGGATATCCGTTTTGGGTCATTTTAAGTAGAATGAACAATGTCCGTCCGTCCGTCTGTCTGTCTGTCTGTCTGCTGGCTGGTGCGCACGATAACTCTCGAAAGGAGTAACCAATTGACTTCAAATTTGGTATGTGGTAATATTTTTTTCTATCTCCGGCTATGTTCGAAGATGGGCCATATTGGTCCACTCCTTCTAGTACCTCCCCCACAAAGGGTAAATATTTAGTGAAATATTTATTATTTAATAACTTTTATACTACTTATTTGAATTCTCTGAAATTCTACACATATTATTAGTTTATTAGTCACTATTACCCCGAGAAAAATGGGCGAAGTTGCCACGCCCCTTTTTATACCTCCCACACAAATGGACAATTTTGAACCAAAAGTTAATAGCTTATTTCTTTATTATCAGTGAATGAAATGACATAAAATTTTGTACAGTGTAATGGTTTAATAGTACCTACAATACAGGGAAAATTGGCATTATTGCCACGCCCCTTTTGGTACCTCCCACACAAAGGTACCTTTTTGCACCAAAAGTTCCCAGCTTATAACATTAATACCAGTGCATACAAATACTTGAAATTTTGTACAGTGTAATGCTTTTATAGTACCTAGAGTCCAGAGAAAAATGGGCGTTATTGGCCCGCCCCTTTTGGTACCTCCCACACAAATTTACCTTTTTGTACCAAAAGTAAACAACTTTAATACCAGTACATACTTTAAAGTTATAAATGGAATATAAAGTGATAATAATTTAAATAAAACAAAAAAATAAATAAATTTACAAATATTTTTTGGAGACTCAAGGTGAGGGGCTTCATTAGTCGGTTCACCCGATTGAACTTTCTTACTTGTTTTTGTTAAGTATTGTTTGACATTTCATCATGGAAAGACTTACGCCTGAACAACGTTTACAAATTATTCAGTATTATTATTAAAATAATGGTTCGCAAATTGCGCTAAGTCAATTTTTTTTAATAAAAAATAAACACTTTCCAGTCGACCCACGACCTTGACACCCATGAGCAATATTTTAGACATAATCTTCAAAAAATAAATGCCAAAGAATGTTCATTCAAATGATAATAAACGTTCCCCATTCACTTTAAATTTTCTGTGTTTTTTCTTTAAAAAAGTAGGGAACCTCGAAATGGATCACCCACTATGTATATCCTCCACATATACGTTCCTTCCCTTTTAGCCACTAAAGTTTAGAGTCTAAACTCTATAAAGGATGTATATTACGCCCAATCATTTTAAAAATTAACAGATCCAAGGACGAACTCTGCCGAACATCAAAAACATCACCACATACTTAATTTGATGTCAATCTCTCACTCCTTTCGAGAGTTATAGTGAAATGAGAAATCTGCTATATACTCTTGGATGAATATTTAGTCTTTAAAAATTTAATAACACATTCGTTTTTCTTTATAAAATTCAATATCATGACGGCGTATGAGCAATATTAATAATATTTCATTACACATACTAATTTTAATTTAACTTACAAGTTTTTGGGCGTTTAAGACTTTTTAATATCAGTTATGTAGTGTGATTGCCTCTTGGGGTCATATTCCCTTCGCCAATTTTGATGAACTTAGAGAGTGTGATTTATATCGCTTTGATGTTACTTTTGTTTTAATATAACTCATACGTTTCATTTATTTCTTTAAAAAATTTGCGTTAACAGCTGTCAAACATCAGCAAAAAAATCGTTAAAAAAGTAAGGTCATTGCCCTGGTGTAAACCACAAAAACATAATAAGTTTTGTTGTTCTAAAGAATTCCACTTAAACTTTGTGTGTTTCCAAAGCAATTTGTTTGATAACTTTTATCACAGTGAACGGGGCATCGCCGAGACTAGATTTTTCCGTTTATTTGCATTTCCCATTCAAACTGAATACTTTGGCATTTTAACAACAACAGCAACAAACTCCTGCAGAAAGGAAATCCCAAGGAAACAAAATCACACCCATCTATCAATCAAAGATTGTGAAATCATACAAATTGGTGAGGAATGATTTACCTTTTCCTCGGGCCTTTGTATCACTCAGTAGGTGGTGGTGAGATGTTGGTGGACCAAGTCTAACAACACAACGAACAAAAGGAATCGATGAGAAAGGAATCCAAGATTTCAACAACCCAACTTCCGTAGATGCTAGGTATCAGCCAATTGTTAGACCTGTTCATTTTCATATCCTCTTTCGCCCACATCCACATGACATCCGGTCGTAATACATAGAGTTTTTCATTTTAATACATCACCTTCCTAAAGCTGAAGCACTCTCTCAGCTGTCACTTTAACAGATGATGCCAGGAAATTCATCAGTTGACTATAGGTATAGGTGGCAAGGAAGGCGTCAGACAGTGGGACATAAGGCGAGAAATATTGGAAAACGTTTTAAGAGGAAAAACTTAAATTTTAATTCAGAAGGTAACGAGAACACATGACAGACGGACGAACGAATTCATGAACGGAGGAACGATTAGCCATTGCAATTAGATTTCTTTTCTAATTAGGATAAACGTATAACGAGAATGATAAGTATGTTTTCAGTAACTATCACTGTGCTTTAGATCATTTGATTAATATGACCTCCTTCATTTTCATATCGCTCATACGTAAAATCTGATATTTAGCTTTGGGTAGGCTTTACATTTCGATGGAGCTATGAACAGTCATACCTACACGGGGCAAAATCGCCTTTTTTGATATGTTTGAATCGAAAGAAAATATATTTGGAACACAAATTTTTAAATATTATATATTTCTTAGCAAATAAATTTTATTTGAAAATCAATAAAATATATTTGGAACACATATATTAATATATTACAACAAATTATATTTGCAAACTAAATTTCTCAAATAAAATATGTGTTTAAATACAAATAAAATTATTATTTAGGAATTTTTCCAAATATATTTTATTTAAAAAATATTTCCAAAACTTTTGCTGAGTTTTAGTTTCAATTTTTCTTGGGTTTCGAATTGTACCTCCCAGTTACGATACCATATACAGCATTACCTTCTGTTTTAAATCAATCATTTCAATTTTCTGAGTATTCCAAGCCATCATTAGTTGTCAATCCTCTAAGTACTTTATATTGATCCAAGATTATATGATTTCAATTATTATTTTTTACGAACATTAAAAATTTCTAAAAATTTAACTTTGAATTACTGAAAAATTTGACACAATTTATGTATTTTATGAATACTTAAATGCAAATAAATATTTGTTTCGGAAATAATGGTCCAATGGTGCATATTGGAATGTAAACAAATATTTGTTTAGAACAACATCTTCCCAAATACACAATTTTTGTGTGTACCAAATATTACATGCTTAGAGTCTACCCCAAACATATATATGTTTCAAGCCGAATATGTTTGGGACAATATACTACAGAAGCGATTTTTTTCAGCGTGTAGAGAGATGGAATCCGAATGGGCTGAATTTTTATTGTCTTTTGTAATTTACTAGTCTATATTTTGATTAGAAATGCATTGTCTGTACTAATAATACAGACGCGTAAACCATCGACTTCAAAAAACCCCAAAGAAAAAAATCTAATGGTGTTAAATCGCACGATCTAGGCGGCCAATTCTGATCTCCAAAACGCGAAATAACACGACCGGGAAATGACTGATGCAGCAATTGAATTGTTTCTCTGGCTGTATGACATGTGGCGCCGTCTTGTTGGAACCACATGCCCTCCACATTCATTTCTTCAATTCTAGGCAAGAAAAAACTGGTTATCATTTCACGATACCGAACACCATTGACTGTTTGGTCCAATGATTCCTCCAGCCCAAAAACCACCCAAAAACCGGTCGATCGACCTGGTCGATGGCGCGTTGTTGTCTTTACATCACTAACAGACCCAGTTTCGGCAAATTTATACATTAATCTCTTTACAGTTGACTCTTTTGGAGCATTATTGTGACCCCAAATTGATCGCAATTTGCGAACTGTAGCCGCAAAACTTTCACCATTTTGGTAAAACAATTTCACAATGAGAATGCGTTGTTCATTCGTGTAGCGCTCCATTTTTACTAACCTCGTACCTTCTACTAACAAACAATAACAATTATTCAAATGTCAAACAATGACACTTCGAATGTTGCGAGATTTAAAAATTGCGTTCTTCTTGGGACACCCTTTATTACATATTATCTCAAATAAATAAAAAGTTCATTTCGCAATGTGCTATATACATTTACTATTACAGTTGAACTTCGATTAACCGTGACTCTATTAACCGTGATGCTGAGTGGTTGATTTTTTACCTCTATTATCCGTGATGCTGAGTGGTTGATTTTTTACCTCTACACGCTGAAAAAAAATCGCTTCTGTAGTATATTGTCCCAAACATATTCGGCTTGAAACATATATGTCTTTAGGATACACTCTAAACATATAATATTTATGTCGGTTGCCCGTTATTATTTCGGTCTGCAATCGTTATGATTTAAACTGAGATACTCTCTCGGCTAAAGATCAACTTGCTGAAAAAAGCTTTTTACTATAAAGCTTTACTCTTAATGTGTGAGTGATTTCTATAAGTAAATTCTAAAAATTCAACAAAAGTTTCGAAAATCTTTTTTAAATAAAATATATTTGGAGAAATTCCTAAACAATAATTTTATTTGTAATCAAATACATATTTTATTTGAGAAATTTAGTTTGCAAATATTATATGTTGTAACATATTAATATACGAGTTCCAAATATATTTTATTGATTTTCAAATAAAATTTATTTGCTCAGAAATATATAATATTTAAAAATTAGTGATCCAAATATATTTTCTTTCTATTCAAATATATCAAAAAAGGCGATTTTGCCCCGTGTATTAACCATGATTTACCTCTATTATCCGTGATGCACATGTCCATATGACTGCTTGTTTATTTTTTTTTTTTCGTATAATACTCACACATCTCTCATATTAAAATTCGGTGATTCCCCTTTTTCATGAAAGTGTAATTTTCATATCAAATTTCATATGTATTCATTCATCACTGTGATATTTGATCTGTCAAGACGTGTTTTCCTTACATCATGCCACCGTCAAAAACTAAATCCGCGAAAAGAGCAAGAAAGGTTCTTTCAATTAAAGAAAAAATAGAGCTGATTAATGAATACTCAAAACGTAAAATACCTTTTAAAATGTTGTCTTAAAAATATGGAATTGGCATTCAAACTGTATCCGATTTAATAAAAAACAACGATCGGATTTTAAAATTTTGCTCCGATACTGATTCAATGCTTGGCCTTAAACACAGATATAAACTTAAAACATCCGAAAATCCAAAAGTTGATTTCGCAACATATGAATGGTTTCGGCAAGAAAGATTTAAGGGAACTCCAATTTCAGGTAAGTTAACTGAAATCGAGATATTGTATGAACATAAACTGAAATTTGCTTCTGAACTTCAGGCGAAATGATTGTCGAAAAGGCAAAAATGTTCCATTTGAAGTTAAACATGAATTCAGAGTGCACTTATTCATTTGGTTGGATGGATAAATTCAAAAAACGTCATGGAATCCGTCGACTGAAATCTACGGGAGAAAAGGAGTGTGCTAATTATGAGTCTGCTACGATGTTTGTGGACGACTTGGATGAAATCATTAAAAACGAACAACTTACAACTGAACAGATCCACAATGCAGACGAAACCAGTCTATTTTGGAGGTGTTTGCCTCAGAATTCTTTGGCTAGTGGTAATGAATATTATATTGAAGGGTACAAGGAATCCAAGGAGAGAATCACAGTGCTAGTTTGTTCAAATGCTGCAGGAACTCACAAGTGTAAATTGATGATAATAGGAAAAAGTGTCCATCCAAGAGCTTTAAAAAACGTTGAACACCTTCCTGTGATTTATAAATCTAATAAGAAAGCTTGGGTAACACAACAGCTATTAATCAAAATTTTGTACCAGAAGCAAAGGAACATCAACGGCGCATCGGTCTCAAAAATAACTGTAAAATACTTTTACTATTAGACAACTGTCCAGCACACCCAGATGTAAATGCTATGATATCTGAAAACGTTACAGCAAAATATCTCCCACCGAATTGCACGTCCTTGATTCAGCCTATGGATCAAGGAGTAATTCGGAGCTTCAAATGTCACTACCGTAAACTGATCGTTCAAAAACTTGTTGGTGCTAATGACAGACGTGAGTTCGTTAAATCTTTGAATATTAAGACAGCTTTGTGGGCAGCAAATGCAAATATATCGCATACAAACTCATTTGTTGGAAGAACAATCAAAAGCTAAAAACATAAGACAGACTTCCATAAAAGATTTGTTTTAAATAAATTTATGTATTCCTAGAGAAATGATAAGTTGTTTATAGACGCAGATTTACACGTTTTTGTCAAAAATAAATAAAAATAATAAAATTTATACATGTAAAATTTTACCTCTTTTAACCGTGATTTTCGGTTATTCGTGATTAGCCCGGTCCCGAGCATCACGGTTAATCGAAGTTCAACTGTATGTTCAAAATGCATATGGGCAAATATCAAAGCACATACATTTCAAAATTGTGAAAAAAGTCCTAGAAATTTTCATATCTGTATCCATTCTTTTATAAGTTGTGGCCAAACTATTTATTTTGAAGTTACTGATCAGTTACAAAAAACACGAGAGACACATGGAGGGAAAATTTTTCGTGAGCACTGTTCATGTGAGATCTTTCCGCAAAAAATTATAGCTCATAACTTTTTGAAATGCGATTTCAAGTGTTTTTGTTGTTTGATGGCGGTCAGCGCGGCCCGCGATGTAATGAAATAAAACTAAAGAAACGGTTATAGCGGCTTGAAATACCAATAAATCTATTTAGGTGTCGTTGATGTGCTCTTAATGGAACCACCGCTATAGCTTCCCAAACCTTTGTTAAACTTGCGTGAATTATTTTTTGATAGTGTATTTCGCGGAGCACATCGACAGTTATGTACAGGTTGAGCTGAATTAATTATCCCAGATGGCTTTTGACCTGGTGAATCCAAAAATCAGGGGGCCGTAACAAAATAATGAATCGCTGAAATTGTATTCACTTTTTTCAATTTTTGCAAAAATTGCAAATTTTGCCCTTGGCATTTTTAATAGTATAAACGTCTGAAATTCATTTCTATGTTCTTCGGGCGTACTGCTGTGGTGCACTTAACAATCATGAATACTTATTTGAAGATTGATTGATTGAATGATGAAAATTAGAAACAAATGAAATTTGTGGTCGGTCCGAATCTGTATACGCCCTATGTAAAAACTTGGACTTATTTTTCTTAAAAATTGCTTCAGTTAAAATTAATGACAAATTACTAATTTTAAGCCCAATTGGATGGAATTTTCTGAACTTATCAAAATATGGACCAATGAAGCCAATTGATCCTTGAAACGGTTCTGGGTGAAATTAAATACAAATTTAAGTCCAATTGTTTGATATTTTGTGGTTTCTAAGGCGTCTATAAGTCGGATATGGTGGGACCTTCCTATGGGGGCTATATCAAATCATAAATCTAGCCGACTGGTATGAATGATTCTGTGCTTATTTTTCAAACTTCGTCCAATAGGTTTGGTGCTTCTATGACGTAAAAAAATAATTTTCATAATCATCTAAGCGCCTTAAAATCCGCATTTCTCAACAATTATATGGGAAATTTAACTGATAACAGTTTTTTGAACCAAAACTGGCCGATGTTTAATTTCAAGAAAATCGATCAAGATTTATATGTAGAGCCAACTACAAATTTTTGGACAGACCAGTATCAGTAGACAAACAACATTGATAAATATAGGTAACTAGCTGGACCCGGTCCACTTCATTGCCCCAGACTTCAGATTTCCGATCCCGTCCATTTATCAAAACATGGCTCATGTAGATAGGTAAAGTAGGAATCTCATTAATCTATTCGTAGGTACGGACAGAAGGAATCACTTAACAAATTGACTGATATGAGCGGACCCACGCCCCTCAATCAAGAACTTATAAAGCCTATGTCACCCCCTAGGCTTATCTGAACATTCCCTGAAAATTTCATTAAAACCGATCCAGCCGTTTTGGAGTCCATACGTAACACACATCCATTTATATATATAGCTGGACCCGGCCCACTTCGTTGCCACAGATTTATGTTGTTGTTGTAGCAGCTTGGAGACGCTGAGTTGATAATCCTTAAGTCTATTTTTTTTAATACAGACTTCGTTCCGGCATATATCCGATTATCGCGGGAACCTTATGTTGTTTTCATCCACTCAATGTTGTCCGGTTGTAAATTAACATTCGTCTGTTAATATCAGGGAATGGATGTTTTTTGAGTGTTGCCGTTTCTATTCTCCACTAGAAGCGCTGCATTTCTGTTAATAGTCGTCATGATGTTATGTCTATTTTTAGCTTCCCTGTTGACTTGTGTGATCAGATGTTGTTGTAGTGGTAGTGCGACCGGTGAGTTATTTTTAGCTGCAGAAACTCGAATTATGATGAAAACATGAAATGTTGATGTTAAATTTTTCCGGTGCCATGGCTGGGAGTTGAACCCAGTACCTTCGAGATCCAAGTCTAACGCACTAACCACTAACCAAAAAGCTACCGAAGTCCACGCCACAGATTTATATTTCCGATCCCGTCCATTTTAGAACCAACCAGGAATACTGCCACCAAAACATCTACATAAAATAAGAGCACTCTCGCTAAGAAATTGTGAAGATATCTCAATTTAAAAATTTGCCCATTGGTCTGATCCCGTCTGATCTCATTTTTGGACTAATGGCTAACAAATTGTGTAAAATATCTGAATTTCAAAATTGGCTTATATGGGCGAAGCCACGCCCTTTGGTCTGATCCCGCTCATTTTTAGACCAATCACATAGACTTCCACCAGACACATATACACAAAAAACAGCACTCTCGCCAATAGATTGTGCACGATACTTCAATTTCAAAAGATTGCTTACATGGGATGGGCCACGCCCATTGATCCGATCCCGCTCATTTTTGAACCAATCACGAAGACTACCACCAGATACATATACACAGAATTACAACTCTCTCTCTCTCTAACATATTATGAAAAATACCTAAATTTCAAAATTTGGCTTATATGGGCGGGGCCACGCCCTTTTTTCCGATCCCGGCCGTTTTTGGGACAACCACGTAGACTACCACCAGATATATTTGTACAAAATTAAAGCACTCTCGCTAACAAAATTTTCAAGATATCTCAATTTCAAAATTTGACTTATATGGGCTGGGCCACGCCCATTGGTCCGATCCCGACCATTTTTAAATCAATCAGGTAGACTACCACCAGATACATATGTACAAAATTACAGCTCTCTCGTCAAAAAATTGTGCTAGATATCTCAATTCAAAAATTTGGCTTATATGGGCGGGGCCACTCCCATTGGTCCGATCCCGCCCATTTTTGAACCAATCACGAAGACTACCACCAGATACATATACACAGAATTACAACTCTCTCTCTCTAACATATTATGAAAAATATCTAAATTGCAAAATTTGGCTTATATGTATGGGCGGTGCCACGCCCATTGGTCCGTTTTCGCCCATTTTTGGACCAATCACGTAGACTACCACCAGATACATATGCACAAAATTACAGCACTCTCGCTAACAAAATTTTCAAGATATCTCAATTTCAAAATTTGACTTATATGGGCGGGGCCACGTCCACTTGGTACATCGAAAATTCAAGTACCCTATTTTCACCACCCCCACACACATGTACATTCTGCGAAATTTTCAAGAAGATCGGTCCAGCCGTTTACACGCCTATACGGCACAAACAAACAAACACAAGTTTTTCTTTATATATAGATATTTCTTCTAATTCTGCTCTGATAGAGTGGTGTAGGGTATCATCTAGTCAGCTCCATTCGAATTTTGCCCTGACTGGTTTATAATGAGAACTGTTGATAACATTTTGTTTTTAAATTCTCTTCGAGGAACATATCTACAGTAAAAACACTTGAAAGTACCTACTAATAAAGGGTCCGCCAATTACCTTTTTTTTGAAAATGCTATAAAAAAAACTACTGAATATTTTCTCAAATTTCTTTTTTTTTATTTTAAAGCACAATCCTTCCGGTTAATAATGGAAAATAATGTCATTCAAATGGCTGCCTCTGCTGGCCATGCAGTAGCCTACACGACCGGTCCAATTTTTAAGCACATTATGGATTGTGTGCAGCTGTATTTCACCAATGGCTTCACGAATATTGTCCTTTAAAGCGTCAATTGTCTCTGGCTTGTCGGCGTAACACTTATCTTTGAGGGCACCCCGCAAAAAATAGTCCAACGGTGTCAAATCGCAGCTCCGAGGTGGCCAAACGACATCAGCTCTGCGGCTGATAATGCGATCTTCAAAAACAGGGCGCAAAACATCGAGCGTAGCTTCGGCTGTGTGGCACGTAGCGCCGTCCTGTTGAAACCAAATGTTGCCAATATCCTCCACTTCAATTTTTGTGACCAAAAATTCGTTCAACATGGCCCGATAACGATCGTCATTGACTGTAACGGCCACTCCTTGCTCATTATACCCTCACTTTAGTGTGACGAGGGTATATATCATTTGCTACGAAAAAAAGTGTAACACATCGAAGGAGTGATCTAAGACCCAAAGTATGTTCGGCGGATATTCGTTTTGGGTCATTTTAAGACGAATGAGCAATGTCCGTCCGTCTGTCTGTCTGTCTGTCTGTCTATCTGTCAGTCTGTGTGTCTGTCTGTCTGCTGGCTGGTGCGCACGATAACTCTCGAAAGGAGTAACCGATTGACTTCAAATTTGGTACGTGGTAATATTTTTTTCTATCTCCGGCTAAGTTCGAAGATGGGCCATATTGGTCCACTCCTTCTAGTACCTCCCCCACAAAGTGTTAAAATGTTGTGAAATATTGAATCTTTAATAACTGCTATACTACTTATTCGAATCTTCTGAAATTCCACACGTAGCATTAGTTTATTAGTCGCTATCAACTCGAGAAAAATGGGCCATGTTGCTACGCCCCTTTTGGTACCTCCCACACAAATGCACCATTTTGCACCAAAAGTTAACAGCTTATAACATTAATACCAGTGCATAAAAATACTTGAAATTTTGTACAGTGTAATGCTTCCATAGTGCCTACAGTCCAGTGAAAAATGGGTGTCATATTCACGCCGCTTTTGGTACCTCTTAGACAAAGGTACCATTTTGCACCAAAAGATAACAGCTTATAACATTAATACCAGTGTATAAAAATACTTGAAAATTTTTACAGTGTAATGCTTTTATAGTGTCTTTTGCACTGTGAAAAATGGAAGCTATTTCCACGCCCCTTTTTGTACCTCCCACACAAAGGTACCATTTTGCACAAAAAGTTAAGAGCTCACAGCATGAGTACCAATGCACGAAAATGCAACAACAATTTGCACAGTGTAACGCTTTTGAAGTACCTATAGCCCTGTAAAAAACGGCCGTTATCACCACGCCTCTTTTTGTACCTCCCACACAAAATCGCCAAATCATACCAAAATTTAATATTTCATAACGTTAATATACCAGTGCAAAACGTTTATAATTCGGCGCAGTGTAATGTATTTAAAGAATCTACTATTCAGCGAAAAATAGGTGTATTTGTTAAAAACATTCTGGTACCTCCCATACAAATTGACAGAATAATTCGTTTAATATTCCATATTACATTACTCACAAAGTGAGGGTATACCTTAGTCGGTTTACCCGACTGAAACTTTTACTTGTTTTCTGTGCCCCAAATGCGACAATTTAGCTTGTTTACATACCCGCCAAGATCAAAATGAGCTTCATCAGAAAAGTTGATTTTTTTTGGCAAAATCGGCATCTTCTGTAAGTCGATCGCAGGCCCACTTAGAGAAGCGAAAACGCATTGGATGGTCAGTTGGCTTCAACTTCTGAACCAATTGGACTTTGTATGGCGTCATACCAAGGTCTTTATGCAAAATTCGTCTCAAAGATGTCTCCGAAATATTCAATTGTTGTGAACGACGGTGAATTGATGTTGATGGCAGCAATATTCTCGGGTGTACGCACTGTTTTTGGCTTTTCACGCTTTGGTTTATCGATCAGGATGCCAGTTTCTTTCACTTTTTTCACAAGATAACGAACATACGGAGCTGACGGTGCTTCTCTTCTTCCAAAATCCGTACGCAATTTTCGCACACATTCTGCAACATTACCATGATTTTTAAAGTAATGTCGCAATATTTTCCAGCGTTGTTCAAGCGTATACGCAACCATATTCGTTCCGGGGAAGGATAAAACTAATTATCTGTCAAATCAGACATGAGCTAAGTGTTACTATTCACGAAATAAGCACTAGTTGAAAAAAAACGTTAGATGGCGGACCCATATATCTGACTCTGAAACATGCAATTCTTCTAAAAAAACTTAAAAGTTGTATGTAACTGACGAATTTTTAACGATTTCGAAAGTGTATTTTGACGATTTGACGATTTTTGTGCCTTCATTTTGACGATTTTGGGTCAAATTCGTCTGACAAAACTGATTGGGGATGGTTGTGATTGTTGGATAGACAGATCTGTTTCGGGAGCCACCAAACTCCCATTGTCAATATCCTTATTACAACGATTACTTCAGTCGATCATTAGAATATATACGCACAGCTAAGGTAACATTAACGAGAACTGTTTGCTAAAAGCGGCTCCCGAAACAGTTCTGTCTATCCAATTATTACAACAACCCCCAATACATGTCACTTACTTCTTCTTTAATTTTTAACAAAGTTATTTTCGTATACTGAAAACAACAAAAACGATCTTGAGCCTAAGTGCAAAAACAAAATATGTGCTATGACAGCAGATCGAATAAAACAAAACAAAAAAACAAAAACAAGAAAATTAAAAAAAAATACTATAAACATTTTTTAAATATTTTTTTCGTGTTTAGGGATCTAGATTACAAAAATTATGAAACCTGTTGATTTGTCATAAATATATTGAAAGTTGAGCCATAGTATTTTTTGGCAGCAACTTTGTGCTCGAATATCTCGAAAACAAGAGTTAACTTGGAAAAACAGACTACTAGCACTGGATTCAGTATATTCGAAATAGGTATATCCATAAGTTCTCCTTTCTGTTACATTTTTAAAGTGTCCCTTTCGAGCACAATTAACAGTTATTTTTTAGGAAAAGCCATTTCAGAATAGAATATTATGATGGGTCTTTCATTAGAGGCTTAGACGGCGTCGTTGGCTTTCGCATATCCGAAATGTCAAATTTTCAATGACTCGGGCGCATAAAGCAGGCTGATTTTGTCCGATGGCATGTGTTATGTTGACTTTGATAGGTTTGTGGCTTATTCGCATAGACCTGCACCTTAAGAATACCCCACAAGAACAAGTATAATGGGGCCACACCACCTCCACGTGAGATGACCATGCCATCAAATCGCTGGAGCGGAATGCCCATCTTGACAAGAGCTATGTGGCACATACCGCCCTCCTGTTGAAACTTGTACATGCCTTCGTTGTCAATATCATCCACTACAAGCCAACATAAGTTGGTAATCATCGTCCTTAAAAATGACGACCTATTCAACTCATACGAAAATGACTTCAAACATTTTTTTATTGTTATATTTATCTAGAATTCGGGAGATGGGACAACGGAAAGTATAAGAAATAAACAAACATGTTGCAATTATGATTATTCCATATATTTTGAAGGTACAATAGAGCGTATAATCCTCTCTAATGGTATGATATTACTCATACGTAAATGATTTCAAATATTTATCAGTTAACGAATTGGGAGATGGAACAACGGATAACAAAATAAATGGACCAATATTTTGATATTCTAAGTACGATTATTTAAGCCAAATTGATAGTTGTTATTCAGGAAAGGCATCTCAGATGAATATCATATTATAATCAAAGTACCCAAAAAACATTATTCCGTATTTTTGCGGAGTACTATAGACTGTATACTCGACTTAAATGTAATAATATCACTAATACTTAAACGATTTAAAAACCAAAAAAGTTTTGAACCATACTCTTTACCACTGTGTGTGATTTGAAAAAAAAATCTGAAACCCATCTCTCCTTCCACAGAAAGTAGGTTTAAAAAATCCCTTCTCCTCTTTTTGGTGTCCTTAGAAAATGGTGAGAAAACTTTCCATAATCATCGATTTGTATGCACACATAGAAGACAACAAAAGAAAATGTGAGACAAATGTTTTCTTTTGTTGCTCGGCTGCCAAACACATCCTTGAGCTGATGATATTGGAGTTTCTCCATATACATATATTTTTTTGAATTGCCGAAACAAATAATCTTTACTTTAGAGCTGACACATTTTTATGCTTGAGACATTTTTTTTAGTTTAATTTTTTTTATTGTTGTTGATGGTGGTGTTCCCTCCATTTCCATTTTCAAACTAGCGGATTTCATCAATCGATGGCGGATGGAAGGAAGGATGGATAGATGGAAGAATGGTTGGTTAAATCCAAGGGTGGCATTGCAATGAATGGTTCGATTTCGTCTCTTTTGTCACTTTGAGGTGAAAAATTGTTGAGTGGAAGTTTGGGATTCGTTTTTTTTGTATTTTATTTTTTTTATAATTTAATATGTTTGTGACACGTGTTGGCTCTGTAAAAGAGCGGCTGTTTCTTTTTTAAATGTCATTTATATGATTGAGGAAATGTGCCTTTTATGAGAAGTTGACATATTTCCTAAAGAAAACATATTCACAGCATTTCAATGAAGGTTTTATATGCCAACATGTTAGAAGGATTTTTTGGAAGAATTTATTGTAAGTAATTGAGATGTGAAAAATATAGATCCCCATTAAGGGTATAAATAATTACAAGTTGAATTTTTGATAGACGTCTTTAATAAAACCCCTTAAGAATACCAACAAAAGTTGAGGTGTTGCTGAGAATCAAGGAATCTACTCTCTGATGTTTATTTTTTATTAAACCTACTGGCATTAGTTTCTACACAATGACTGCTGTTCGAAAGATTTTGAGGAATTTATTTTTATTTTTAATATTTACATACATATGTTATTTTAAAGATACACAACAATATTTGTTTCAAATAAAATTTTTTGAGAAATTTCAATACAACTTTCACCGTCCTCCTAATTGCACTCTAGAGCGTATAACTATTATTAATTAATAGAGCATATACGCAATATTAATTCCAAAGTAAGTGGATTAATGTTGTGTATATTAGATTCGACCTCAGAAGTCTTCCTCTATACTAGAGTCGACCTCTGAGGTCTTCCTCTATATTAGAGTCGACCTCTTATGCCTTCCTCTATACCTGAGTCGACCTCTGAGGTCATCCTCTATACTAGAGACGACCTTTGAGGTCTTTCTCTATACTAGAGTCGAGGTCTGTGGTCTTCCTCTATACTAGAGTCGACCTCTGTGGTCTTCCCCTATACTAGAGTCGACCTCTGTGATCTTCCTCTATACTGAGTCGACCTCTGGGGTCTTCCTCTATATTAGAGCCGACCTCTGAGGTCTTAATCTATACTAGAGTTGACATCTGAGGTCTTCCTCTATATTAGAGCCGACCTCTGAGGTCTTCCTCTATACTAGAGTCGACATCTGAGGTCTTCCTCTATACTAGAGTGGACCGCTGAGGTCTTCCTCTATAATAGAGTCGACCTCCGAGGTCTTCCTCTATACTAGAGTCGACCTCTGTAGTCTTCCTCTATACTAGAGTCGACCTCTGTGGTCTTCCTCTATACTAGGGTCGACCTCTGAGGTCTTCCTCTATACTTGTGTCGACATCTGAGGTCTTCCTCTACACTACTGTCGACCTCTGAGGTCTTCTTTATACTATAGTCGACCTCTGAGGTCTTCCTCTATGCTAGAGTCAAACTCTGAGTCTTCTACTCTACTAGAGACGACCTCTGAGGTCTACCTCTACACTAGAGTCGACCTCTGAGGTCTTCCTCTACACTAGAGTCGACCTCTGAGGTCTTCCTCTATACTAGAGTCGACCTCTGAGGTCTTCCTCTATACTAGAGTCGACCTCTGAGGTCTTCCTCTATACTAGAGTCGACCTCTAAGGACTTCTTCTATTCTTGAGTAGACCTCTGCGATCTTCCTCTATACTAGAGTCGACCTCTGCGGTCTACCTCTACACTAGAGTCGACCTGAGTTCTTCCTCTATACTAGAGTCGAACTGAGATCTTCCTCTATACCATAGTCGACCTCTGAGTTCTTCCTCTACACTAGAGTCGACCTCTGAGGTCTTCCTCTATACTAGATTAGACCTCTGAGGTCTTCCTCCATACTAGAGTCGACTTCTGAGGTCTTCCTCCATACTAGAGTCGACCTCTGAGGCCTTCCTCTATACTAGAGTCGACCTCTGAGGTCTTCCTCTATGTTAGAGTCGACTTCTGAAGTCTTCCTCTATACTAGATTAGACATCTGAGGTCTTCCTCTATACTTGTGTCGACCTCAGAGGTCTTCCTCTATAATAGTGTCGACCTCTAAGGTCTTCCTCTATACCAGAGTCGACCTCTAAGGTCTTCCTCTATACCAGAGTCGACCTCTGAGGTCTTACTCTATACTAGAGTCGACTTCTGAGGTCTTCATCTATACTAGATTAGACCTCTGAGGTCTTCCTCCATACTAGAGTCGACCTCTGAGGTCTTCCTCCATACTAGAGTCGACCTCCGAGGCCTTCCTCTATACTAGAGTCGACCTCCGAGGTCTTCCTCTATACTAGAGTCGACCTCTGTGGCATTCCCCTATACTAGAGAAGACTTCTGAGTTCTACTCTACTTCATATTTTCTTTTACTCGTATTTCAATTCAATATTTACATTTTTGGAAAATGGAATTAGGTCCATGGAAATCAAATAAACAATTCGCATTAATGGATATGAGATTTGCCTAATTGCCATAATTTACACCCTAGAATGTTCTGCATTAAAAGCACTCCCAAAAATTTTTCAAATATGTATAAAACAGCTTTTTTAAAAGCACAATCAATTGCAGCATTATATTTTATTGAAAACATATTAGCGAAAATAAACACTAAATTGGGACAATACACGCATACAAATGCACAGATACGCACTCAAACACACTGACTTAATGAGAATTTGGCCAAGTGTTGTTCAATCAAGTCGAAGAGAACAGGAAATGGAAGACACAGACACTCGCATTCGCATTCATCGAACAAAATCCAGAAGAACAAGACGGATACGGAAACCAAAAAAGAACAATAGAAGAAAAAAAAACTTGAAAGTATTAACAAAATGATAAATTAGCAATGATTAAACGAAATCATTTTGTTGCTTTTGATTACTAGCCATAATTCATGGAACGAAAAGACAGACAGAAGGACGGATGGAAAATAATACCAAGTTCCTATACGTTCATTCCCCTCTCTATTATTATTATTAGCCCAGAAAAACTGCCAAAGGATTTCCAACTAGGCTAGGATTTCTATTAGAAAAGTGAAAAAGATTTATTTGCCAACTAATAATAGCTCATGAGAATACAATAGAATGGAAAAACAGGCAAAACCAGAAACAATAAGAAGAAAACTCAAAGCCCCTCGAAGAAAGTTCAATACGAGCACAAAAAATCAATTTCCTCTGAAGTGGAGGAACAGCAGCAGCAGCAGCACAAATGCGGTGTTATGAATGAATTCATATTAAAAGCAAATGAATATGTATTGGTCATTCAATATCTGTATTGGCGATGATGGCCACTGTGTTTGGGTGATGGCTGCTTTCGTTGAATGGCTGATGCAAAATTTAATTAATTATTCATTCAAGGATTAATCAAATGCTGCGCATTTTTGGGTAACAGACAATTTCTTCTTGCTAATGCTTATCAATAATGAAGGATTCACATTGTCGACTAAGATCTTTGGTTGACCAGCAACAAATTTTAGTTATGATACACCTAAGGAGAGAAAATCGTCAAAAGGTTCAAAATGTAGAAAATCACTTATTAATATTAATCATACGCTCCCACATCACATATATAGCGCATTGTTAAAATAACGCATATTTCTGTGAATCATACGCTCCCACAGCAATTATTTTTATTAATATAATAAGCCGTTAACTTTTGGTGTAAAGCGGTCCATTTGTGTGGGAGGTACCAAAAGGGGCTGTACAATACGCCCATTTTTTTACCGTACTATAACAAAAACATTATACTGTACAAAATTTCAAGTATTTTTATGTACTTGTATTTAAGTTATAAGCAGTTCAATTTTGATGCGAAATGGTCCATTTGTGTGGGAGGTACCAAAAGGGGAGTGACAATTTTTCGCCCATTTTTCTCGAGGCGATAGCGACTAATTAAAAAATGCATTGTGTGGAATTTCAGAGGATTTTAATAAATTGTATAGAAGTTATTAAAGAACCAATAATTCACTAAATGTTAACCCTTTGTGTGGAAGGTACCAGAAGGACTGGACCAATATGGCCCATCATAGAACTTAGCCGTAGATAGAAAAAAATATTACCGCATACCAAATTCGATCGGTTACTCCTTTCGAGGGTTATCGTGCGCACCAGCCAGAAGACAGACAGACAGAAGGACGGATGGACATTTCTCATTCGACTTAAAATGACCCAAAACGACCGCCAAACATACTTAGGGTCTTAGATCACTCCTTCGATGTCTTACACTTTTGGTCCGTAGCAAATGATATATACCCTCGTATCACTAAAGTGAGGGTATAAAAATGATTCATTTTATGAGCAAAACGTTCAAATGTTTAAAGTCTATGTTCCTGGTCTATACGACCTATACCAGGCGACCTCCGGGTTCATCCTCTATACTAGAGTCGACCTCTGAGGTCTTGCTCTGTACTAGGGTCGGCCTCTGTTACTAGAGTCGACCTCAATGCTATGAGCCAACCTTTTAGGTTTTCCTTTGTACTAGAGTCGACCTATGAGGTCTTCCTCTATACTAGATTAAACCTTTCTCTATGCTGGAGACAGCCTCTGAGGTTTTGCACTATACTAGAGTCGTTCTCTGAGGTCGACTCGAACTAGAGTCGGACTCTGAGTTCCTCCTCTAACAATCTGAAGTCTTCCTCTATAGTAGATTGAACCTCTGAGGCCTTCCACATTTCTAAAGTCACCCACTGCGGCCTTCCTCTGTACTAACGTCGGTCTCTGATACTGGAATCGGCCTCTCTATGGTAGAGTCAACTTCTGAGACTTTCCTCTATGCTAGAGTCGACCTCTGAGGTGTTCGTCTGTACTAGAGTCGACCACTGAGATCTTTCTATGTAGTAGGGTCGGTCTCAGATAATAGAGTCGACCTCTCTATGATAGAGTCAATCACTGAGGTTTGCCTCAATACTAGAGTCGACCTCTGAGGTCTTCCTTTATGCAAGAGTCGGCCACTGAGTTCCTCCTCTAAACTAGAGCCGACTTCTATGTAAGTTCTTCCACTATACTAGTGTCAAATTCTGAGTTTCCCCACTATACTAGAGTCGACCTTCCTCTATACTAGAGACAATCTCTGAGGTTTTCCTCCATACTAGCATCGACCTCTGAGGTCTATCTCTATACTATAGTCAACCTCTGATTTTTTCCACTATACCATAGTCGTCCTCTGAGGTCTTACTCTATGCTAGGCTCTATACTATAGACCTCCTCAGACGTCTTCCTATAGACGACTTCTGAAGTCTTTCTCTTTACAAGAGTCGACCTCTGAAGTTCTCCGCTATACTTAAGTCAATTTCTTAGGTCATCTTTTATTTCAGGGTCGCCTCTGATACTTGAGTCGACTGCACTTCAGAGTCAGACTCTGAAGTCTCTCTATGCGTCAGGGTCGGGCTCTGATACTAGAGTCGACTTCTCTACACTAGAGTCGACCTCTCTATACTAGAGTTGATCTCTGAGGCCTTCCTCTATACTGGGATCGAAGAGTTTTTTTTCAATAATGAAGGAGATATTGCCAAAAGTTGCTATTGACCAGCAAACAATTTTGTAGAAAACAAAATTTATTAATTATAAATATTAAAAAAAATCGGAAAATATTTTACATTTTATGGTTCAAGGTTCAAAAATTACAACTTTTAAAAAAATAAAAAATTCGCAAAAATATTTTTTGTGATTTTTATATGCGAAATTAATTTTGTTCTGTTATTTTTGTTAAAAACCCATGTTTTTTGCCTCAAACGGAAGCCAAGACTTTTCCTTTAAGAGCTCTGTGGTCTATTAGTGGGATGGGACTTGTTAATGGGTGATTCCACGTAAACTGACCCCATCACACATAAATAAATAAATCCGATTTTTGCAAAAAAAAATACCATGAGGGACATCACAAACAATTGAATTTTAGAAATTCATGAAGATTTGATGAAATTTAGGAATATTTTTTTCCTACCAATAGGTTTCTACAGGTTATTATAAATTTGTTGGATGCACTACTTTTACTGTTGAACTGAAGTGAACAATTTTTCCAAAATATTTTTTTATTTTGTGAATTTGTCTTTTGACTACAAGAAAGTACACAACCTTAAGTGTAGTTTAGTGTAAAACTCGTATCTTTTGGAAAATATTCGGTGCCTGCAAACGGTTTTGTATCTTGGAGAGTTTTCTTTGTCACACCCGATAAGGAAAATATACAAAAGGTTAAATTTAATCCATTTTATGTAGATATGTACAATATATCATCTTTTGTGTGAGTTAGGTCAAGGTTATATAGTATAAAGTAAATCAAAATGTTAAGAATCATTGAAATATGACAAATATGATTTGTCACACCCGTTACGCAAAGAGAAGAATATATATTTATTAATTTTATTTCAGGTATGAAATTAAATAATAGTTTGCAGAAATTTCCGTATAAACTTAAAAAATAAATACTTGGTATGGGGACAATCATTAAGAGAACAATGGAGGTCCATAAGGTCATTTTAAATCAGCCTATTCATTGTTAGAAGGTTTTGATTGGTTCTGGAATAAAAGGCGTAGGTATATTTCTCAAATGGTGCTAACGAATATCAATATATTTTAGCAAATAAGTGGAAAACTAAAAAAAAACAAGAATAACCGACATTAACATTATTTTGAAAGGAGTTCTGCTTATAATAATCCAGCGGGACGTACAGCGAATTCTAATTTGGAAATTAATCCTTTGTAGAAAATGAAAAATAGAATTGCCATAAACATCGATACAAAAGAGAAAACGTTTTTAAGATGTTAAAATTTATTTTCGGCATCGAATTTTCTGTTTGTAAATTTTTACTCTATGCTGTCGAATTTCGTACTGATCGCATATTATAAATTATATAAAATACAGTCTCTACAGCGCCTACATGTCAAATCGGGGGTAACGTATATATGGGGCTATATCTAAATCTGAACCGATTTCTTCCAAATTTAACAGAGTTCATTCATGTAATAAGAAACCTTTTCCTGCCGAATTTCATACTGATCGGATATAAAATAAAGTTTTTACAGCGCTTACATGTCAAATCGGGGCTAACATATATATGGGGGCTGTATCTAAATCTGAACCGATTTTAACCAAATTCAATAGGGATCGTCCTTGGGCCAAAAAAAAGATATGTGTAAAGTTTCGTCGAGATCGGACCATAATTGCGACCTGTACTTTGATTACAAGAATACATGCACAGACGGACAGACAGACAGACAGACAGACATAGCTAAATCGACTCGGAAAGTGATTCTAAGTCGATCGGGATAATAAACGATGGGTCTATTTCTTCTCCTTTTGGGTGTTACAAACAAATGCACAAAGTTATAATACCCTGTACCACAGTGTGGTGTAGGGTATAAAAAATATGGTTGAACAACATATTTTAGCATAACTCGAGAACCATTTATCCTAAGTGGTTCGCAAAAGCGTTTAAAATCCATTATTAAGTAGCCTTCATCTTCTTCTTATATCATATCGTTCACTCACTTCAAGACTGTCATAACTCAAAATTAAAAATTTTTGAGGTTGCCTTACAGAAATGGCAATTTTGCAAATATCCATAAATAAATCTCAACGAAATTTAGTTTATAAGTTAACAATCATATTTCGGATTATTCCACCTATTTTAAACGTCTTATTTCATGTTATTTATTTTTTATACGGACTTAAAGTTATACATCCTGGCAATTTCAAATTTTGAGTTATGACACTCTTGTAGTGAGTGAGCGATATGTTCATCCCATCAGCGGTTTCAAAGATATCTTACAAGATATCCTCTTTTGTGGTACAATTTTAATAATTTATTATTTAAAATATTTTAAAATACATGGATTTTTGCCAAAAAAGAAACAAAACATTGAAGAAAACGCTATCCAAAACACTTTGGGCAAAATTTTCTAAATAAAATAGATAAAATAGGTACCACAATGTCAAAATTTTACTAATTTATGAAATTATGTTATAGAAAAAAAATTCTCTCGAACTACATATATCCTTCAAATTTTGCTGGGCTATCGCTCTACTGTATTCATTTATTCATTTGCAAAGCACTTCATTCTTCTGATGAATCAACATATTAGTCAGCACAAAAAGTGGCACTGTTTATGTATGTGTTAGCAGAGCAATGTCTGCTCAATTGGTTAGACGTTTCGTTTTTTTCTGTGCGTCACTGTTGCGTGCACAAAATGCGTAAGACACGGTTTGACCTTTTTTCCAGCAACAACCCAACGACCTGAACCTATTCGAAAACTCACGACTCGCATACTTGCACACCAAATTGTGTTGAAGAGAATTGTTTGTGTTATTTGTTGTCATTTGCTGAGGATATTTGCGTGAGTTATTGTTATTGTTGGATGTATATTGGTTGCGCTCTTTTAGATGAACACTAATTTTCTCTGTTGTGGTGTTGGCTTGAGAATGAAAATACATACATATGTACGTGTGTATATTTTTATAGCTGTTTTTTGTCCTTTCATGTGGCAAATCAATAAAAGAGTCACGTTTATGACACACTCTTGGACTTGAATAACAACGGAACATAACACAACACAAAAATAAACCCGGTGAGAAAGACTCACAGTGTAACAATCTGCTGCAATTAGTTTCAAACCTTAATTTGGGTCAGCACAGCGAAAAAAAGGCAAAACGAAAATGCGTTCTTCCTGAATTCTAAATTACTTTCAAATTATTTGCAGTGAAATAATAAAGAATTTTGGGTTTCTCATTTTTTTTCAAGCATTGGAAAATAATTTCTGTAAGTGAAAAATTGCTGCTAATGAAAAAAGGACAATTTTATAAAAATATTTTCAAATAATTGCAGAAACTTTCCATACATTTTCGATTTGTTTTCGGTAATTTGTTCCCAGAAATAGCAAATTTTGAATTAAAGCAAAGTTCCATTACAAGCCGATTTATTGTTTTAGTTGCTCACCAGTCTTTCTCCTAAATCCCTAACCCCCACTGTGCTAAATTAGTATCACGGCATTAGTAGTAGTACATAGTGCTCAACTCTAAAGGCACAGTTAAACCGGAAGGAAATCTCAACAACAGAACATGACACCGTCACTCACACAAAACAATACATTATAAATGTAACGCCCATGAAAGCAGGCACTTACTCACACACACACACACTCCTATGGGTGTGCAAATATACACACACACGCACATACGCAACAGAAAATATTATGTACCAAATGTAAATGGAGGGAAATGTATGGGTGGCTCTGGAGTATTTCAATATTCCAAACACATCGACGTCTTTTGCTAATTGAAAATTAGGCTTTTCTTTCATATGACGACGACGCCGTCCACTTCGTGTTATCACTACATAACAACAACCAAGCCACGGAACTCTACTACGTCCAATTCAAAAACAACAACAACAAAATTTGCCACTAGTAAGCAAAAATTATACGAAGAGTCAGGACAACAACCTCTCGGTATCGGGAGTGTTAGATGCCCTCAATACTTTTAGGTTCACAGCACACGTAAGTTATCGTCTTTAGTTTCCTGTTTAGTGTTGCTGCCGAACGTGTTAAGGAAATCCTCACCCAAAAGTGGCCACAGCAATTCATTCATGATTCTATCAGAGTTCGTCTGTTTCTAGGTAACATAGACCGGGACGATAAAATATATACAACTTTTTGTGAAGTGTACGAAAAATCTAAAGAAACGAACATAATAATAAATAAAAGAAGAAACCAGTAAGGAAAGGCTAAAGTCGGGCGGGGCTGACTATATAATACCCTACACCACTCTCGTAATATTGAATAACTCTGAAATATAAATTTTGTAATTCATGTATAAATTGTTTACATAAATTTACTTTTGAGTCATTTTATACTTAAATAATACCCTGTACCACAGTGTGGTGTAGGGTATAAAAACGATTGGATGTAAAATACAGCTTCTACAGGACTAAAGAGCCAAATCGGATGAAACATATATATGGGAGCTATAGCTAAATCTTAACCGATTTTCTTCAAATTCGGCAATGTTGGTTCGTGGATCAAGAAACTCTACCATTCTAAAGTTCAAAACGATTGGATGTAAAATACAGCTTCTATAGAACTAAAGGGCCAAATCGGACGAAACATATATATGGGAGCTATAGCTAAATCTTAACCGATTTTCTTCAAATTCGGTAGTGTTGGTTCATGGATCAAGAAACTCTACCATTCTAAATTTCAAAGTGATTGGATGTAAAATACAGCTTCTTCAGGACTAAAGAGCAAAATCGGACGAAACATATATATGGGAGCTATAGCTAAATCTTAACCGATTTTCTTCAAATTCGGCAATGTTGGTTCATGGATCATGAAACTCTACCATTCTAAATTTCAAAACGATTGGATGTAAAATAAAGCTTTTATAGTACTAAATGGCCAAATCGGACGAAACATATATATGGGAGCTATAGCTAAATCTTAACCGATTTTCTTCAAATTCGGTAGTGTTGGTTCATGGGTCAAGAAACTCTACCATTCTAAATTTCAAAATGATTGGATGTAAAATACAGCTTCTACAGGACTAAAGAGCAAAATCGGACGAAACATATATATGGGAGCTATAGCTAAATCTTAACCGATTTTTTTCAAATTCGGCAATGTTGGTTCATGGATCAAGAAACTCTGCCATTTTAATTTCAAAACGTTCGGATGTAAAATACAGCTTCTATAGGACTAAAGGGCCAAATCGGACGAAACATATATATGGGAGCTATAGCTAAATCTTAACCGATTTTCTTCAAATTCGGCAATGTTGGTTCATGGATCAAGAAACTCTACCATTCTAAATTTCAAAACGATTGGATGTAAAATACAGCTTCTATAGGACTAAAGGGCCAAATCGGACGATAGATATATATGGGAGCTATATCTAAATCTGAACCGATTTCAACCAAATTCAATAGCGATCTTAATAGCCGCGAAATACTCTAAACTGCAAAATTTCAGAACGATCGGAGTGAAATTGCGACCTGTAGTCGATTTGTTTTACATGGACGGACGGACGGACATCGTTAAATCGACTCAGTTAGTGATTCTGAGTCGATCGGTATACTTTAAGGTGGGTCTAGCTGTGTTATTTTAAGGTATTACAAACATCTGCCGTGAAACAATCTTATAATACCCTGTACCACAGTGTGGTGTAGGGTATAAAAAGCATGAGTTAAACTTAATAAAAAAATGGAAAAATTATTAAAAGCAATGAATTAATTGGATTAGACAGAATAAGAGCCGTAGATATTAAAAAAAAAATTCAAACCTAGTGACACCAATATTAACCACATTGATAAACAGAAGTTTAACAAAAGGTATTATCCCAGATCTTCTGAAAACGTCTATTGTTCGTCCAATGTTGAGCTCAAATCTCGCTGTGGCTCTGCGGCTTCTCGGTGTCACGAAGGTGGTTGTTGTCGCCGAAGTCGTCGTCTGGCTGTTGCCTGTGCACAGTTGGTGGCCAGTGCTGATTCGGGGAACCGTTGTCTGTCCTTGGAGTCTAGCTGCTGTCGAGGCGGGTTGCTGGACCTAGTAAGGCTCCTGGGACTGCTAAGGCTGTTGGAGGTATGTCTCGGTTCGGCTGCCCGTCAAACGGCCGCTGCTGGCTTGCCGGTGGTGGTGTTCCCTTCTTCGGTTTAGTTCTCACCCTTTGTTATGTTTCACCTTTGCTTTCAGTTAAACACTTTATCTTTCTTGAGTTTCTTTGCTTTTATTTTCTTTCCTTTCTAGCTTAACTTTAACTATAATTTAAACAATTCGGTTTTTAATTGTCTAGATTTTAAGTCATATTTAGGTTGTGTGGTGCGGCTCTGAGCAAAAAAAGAATGAAAGAAACGAATCGTTGTTTTTCTAATGGTGTTTTCTTTTCTAAAAAAAGATGTTGCCCTGTCAGAGAGCAGCATCGTAATAATGTCGCCTACGCCCTCCTGTACTGCTGCATTTTTTATACCCTCACTTTAGTGTGACGAGGGTATATATCATTTGCTACGGAAAAAGGTGTAACACGTCGAAGGAGTGACCTAAGACCCCAAGTATGTTCGGAGGAAACCCGTTTTGGGTCATTTTAAGTCGAATGAGCAATGTCCGTCCGTCTGTCTGTCTGTCTGTCTGTCTGTCTGTCTGTCTGTCTGCTGGCTGGTGCGCACGATAACTCTCGAAAGGAGTAACCGATTGACCTCAAATTTGGTATGTGGTAATATTTTTTTCTATCTCCGGATAAGTTCGAAGATGGGCCATATTGGTCCACTCCTTCTAGTACCTCCCCCACAAAGGGTTAAAATGTTGTGAAATATTGATTCTTTAATAACTGCTATACTACTTATTCGAATCTTTTGAAATTTCACACATAGTATTAGCTTATTAGTCGCTATCAACTCGAGAAAAATGGGCGAAGTCGCCACGTCCCTTTTGGTACCTCCCACACAAATGCACCATTTTGCACCAAAAGTTAACAGCATATAACATTAATAACAGTGTATAAAAATACTTGAAATTTTGTACAGTATTATGCTTTTATATTTTCTACAGTCCAGGGAAAAATGGGTGTTGTTGCCACGCCCCTTTTGGTACCTCCCACACAAAGGTACCATTTTGCACCAAAAGTTAACAGCTTATAACATTAAAACCAGTGTGTAATGTTTTTATAGTGTCTATAGCCCTGTGAAAAATGGGCGTTATTGCCACGCCCCTTTTTGTACCTCCCACACAAAATTCCCAAATCATACCACAATTTAATGTCTCATAACGTTTATACCAGTGCACATAAATGCTTATAAGTCGGCACAGTGCAATGAATTTAAAGTATCTAATGTTCAGCGAAAAAAGGTGTATTATATAAACCCCTTCTGGTAACTCCCACACAAATTGACAGAATAATTCGAGTAATATTCAATATTACATTACTCACAAAGTGAGGGTATACCTTAGTCGGATTACCCGACTGAAACTTTCTTACTTGTTATAGTCAGAATCGATAGCAAAAATGCGAAAAACCAGCTCTCTAACTCACTAAAAGTAAACTAAAAACAAAGAATACTCCACGGCGCCGCCTAAGTAAAGCATCTGACCAAACTTCATTATAAAAAAGCACGCGCGGACACACGCGGCTGTTTAGGCTATTCGCTCGACGCCGAAAAAACATCTGTTTTGTAGGGCAGCGTCCACCCCTTCGATTAAATACAGGGCTGAAATGTTGCATTTTTGCCCCGTGCATGTGCGACATTTTTCACATAAGAAAACGAAACCCTTTCACAGTGCAGCATTTATTTTACAATCGAAGACAAAAAGGCATTTTTGGGGCGAAAGGCATAAAAAATGTAGCATTTTTTGGCACAAAAGAAAACACCATAAGTTAAGTGCGCTGCAAAAGTGCTCCCTAACTTAATGCGTGGCGTGTCAAAAAAACCATACCTCGAACGGGCAATCAAATAAAGGGGGAACGAATGGGAACGGCACACAAACTGCCAGCGCCGGTCAGGCTGTTGTACGATATGTCTTATACCTAAATGTACTAATGTTGTACGATATGTCTTATACCTAAATGGTCAACGTCTGTCAAGAAGATGTAAACATCGAAAATAAGTTGAAAAACAAAGTTGACAGGCGCTGTGCGCTTTCAGCCTGACCGGCGCAAGGATTTGGGCAAAATTTTCGCGAATGGCGCAAACAATTATATATAGGGGCTATACAAAAATCAGAATATTTTTAAAATTTGCCATGTTACTTCCTGGGTTCAAGAAACTGTTGTCTGCAAACTTTTATAAAGTTCTGTGCGGAAATGCGGATTCAATAGCCCTTTATAAGCAAAGTCGGGATATCGGTATATATGGGAACCATATCTAAAACTGAAGCGATTGTCTTCAAAGTTGGCAATGTCTATTGCTGTCGCAACCAACTTCCCTGTATCGAATTTCGTACAGATTTGAGAATAAATGTCTTATGCGCTTCATAAAATAAATGTCTTATGCGCTTCATAAAAATTGTTATCTTATAAATTTTAGCCTTATATGCAAAATCCGGATATAGTTATAAACAGTGGCCATATCTAATTATGAACCGAAATTTTTAAAATTTGCCAAGTAACATTCTTTGCTCATGATATTGTTATTTGCTAAATTTTACACATTTTTGTTTGCTGTGGCGAAGGTCCGATTATAAAAATCTATGAAATAATGGACAAGTTTCAGTAGTTAGACTTTTTAAAAAAACAAAATGGCCGCAGATACTCCTCTAAACTAGTTTTGTATGTATATTTTGGATTGACCTGCGCAGGGACCTGGTCTAAATCTTTGGGATGAAGTCAAGAATGAAATCGCAAAAGCAAAATACAAAGAAATTAACGATCAATGGTCGGCCGCACCGGAAGCCTAGTGTGCCATACCTAAAACACAAAACGCCTACAACTCGATGAAGGTATCGCTCGCAGGTGCGAAGAAATCATCAGAACAAGGACTACATAACTAAATATTAATCTATACCAAGAAATCCAAAAAAATATTTTTAATACCATTTTTTCTCTTTTTGAGTTTGTGCATTTATGAGTTCAGCTCATTTCAGTGCTTTTTTCCTAACCCTATTTTTTTAAATAATAATTATAAATTTCAACTTATGCTGTTATAAATATTAACATGAGTAATAAACCTTTGGAGAAACCAAAGATTTCTAGTTTTTTAATATTAATTACGATATTGTAGCAAAAAAAATAACTTATGATAAAATGTGTCATTTATATGTCCATAGCTGTACATGTGTCGTCTACACTACGTAGGGGCCAAATTTATATGGGAGCTACGTATATATATATATATATATATATATATATATATATATATCTGAACCGATTTTAATGAAATTTGGCCGGGGTATTTACTGCTACATAGAACTTTTCTTTGCTAAATTTCATAAAGATCTGCCAGAAAGTAAAGCTTTTACATTGATTTAATGTCAAATCGGGATGCACATACATATATAAAGAGGCTATACCTATACGTAATCTGAAACGATTTGGACCAATTTCAATAGGTTACGTCCTTGATGTATGAACGTACTCTGTACCAAATTTCGTCGAGATTTGCGTACAGGCTTAAGATGGACGGACGTACTAGATTGAATCTGAGTCGATCGGTATACTTTATGATGGGTCTATTTCCAATATTTTGGGGCGTTACAAACATCTCTATAATACCCTATACCACAGAGTGGTGTAGGGCATATAAACTAAATTAATAAACTAAATGCACCGTTCCGGACTAAAGTCCATCCAAATCTGAGGTTGTGAATATGGGAATTGTATGTTTAGGACTATCATTACTTGTGAACACAACTTCTGCAATATGCGAGTAACTATGTATGTATGTGTTATCATAGTATTCATGTGTAAATCCCTAGAGGCGGTGTCACATTACAAGTTGTTGTTGTGCGTAAAATTATTGAGGTCAAAACCTATATTTATGACTACATTACACTCAAACACATATACCGGGACCTTTCACAAGACTTCCCTTTTCCGCTTTTCCTTCTTGGCGCGAGGGAATTGGAGAGTTGGAAAGTGACATGTAAGTAAATACCACTGATGACTTTTGGGGATTCCAGAGAACTCAACGTTTGGGAAAACGATTGGCATACAATAATAATTGTATAGATTACCATCACAGGAATATAAGATAAATAAATTCTACTCTCTCTCTCTATCTGCAAAATGGGAAACCTACGACAGGAAGGACTTAAAAGGTAGTGACTTTTAGGTTTGGTAAATTGCGTGACAAGAAAATTAAAAGAAAATAAATATTTCTCAAATGTTGACGTGTCAGCTACTCATCGCAGTTGTGGAGGAGAGGGGCAGATTGTGTTGTTTTCTGATACTAATGAAGTTCAAACATTTGATATGACCAGATATGTACGAGTATGTGCGTGAAGTGATGGGATTATTTGCTCTGGATAGCCAGCTTTAATAGCTCTGTAAAAATATTAGGTTAGAAACATTGAAATACATTTCATGTTATCCTTATTTCAATGATATGCTCAAATATGAACTTCAATGAAAAATAATATAAAGTACATTGTTAAAAGATGCACACTGGGACCGATAGCAAAAAAGGAGGCAATCATATCTGAATTTCCGAACTGAGCGTCAGAAGGTTTTTCATTGCACTAAACATTTTTAGAGGAAGAAGTGGAATTTGTATAAAATACATATTTTAACTACCCAGTGGCCAAGGAACAATGGTATACAGAATGTCAGGTAAATCGTTTTTATAAAAACAATGAATCGAATTCCTTTGAAAGATTCAAATTACTCTGTCACTGTCAATGAAATGTTCCCAACAGAATCCGCTAACTACGACAGACAAAAAATATTTGGGAAAAATCACTGCCAATACAGCTGAAGAACTGTTTGTCTCTGAATAGACATAGAATGAAGATTGCCCATGACAGTCCTACCTATAGAACCGAGGTGAAGTACTTACTCTTGGCGATTGGGTGAAAGGATGAAATTCCTTCCTTCTTTCGGTCAACAAATTTAAATACCTTTTGAAAACTTTAACTAGCGTCCAAAAAAATCGAAATTCCTTTCCAAAATTTTAAGTTTTCATAACTCTTTAAATAACGCCGCATAGCGAAAAGGACTAACAAACAAATTTGTTTATTCTACAAAACTTTAAATGGCCATAAATCCTTAAATTAACGTCCTCGAGTTAACGTTTTTCTACCCTACACCACACTGTGATACAGGGTATTATAACTTTGTGCATTTGCTTGTAACACCCAAAAGGGGAAGAAATAGACCCACCGTCTATTATACCGATCGACTGAGAATCACTTTCTGAGCTATGTCCGTCTGTCTGTCCGTCTGTCTGTCTGTGCATGTATTCTTGTAATCAAAGTACAGGTCGCAATTATGGTCCGAACTCGACGAAACTTTACACATATCTTTATTTAGGCCCAAGGACGATCCCTATTGAATTTGGTTAAAATCGGTTCAGATTTAGATATAGCCCCCATATATATGTTACCCCCGATTTGACATGTAAGCGCTGTAAAAACTGTATTTTATATCCGATCAGTATGAAATTCGCCAGAAAGAGGTTTCCTATTATATGAATGAACAATTTTAAATTTGGAAGAAATCGGTTCAGATTTAGATATAGCCCCCATATATACGATACCCCCGATTTGACATGTAAGCGCTATAAAAATGTTATTTTAGATCCGATCAGTGCGAAATTCGGCAAAAAGAGGTTTCTTTCTACATGAAGGAATACTGCCAAATTCAGAAAAAATCGGTTCAGATTTAGATATGGCCCCCATATATATGTTACCCCCGATTTGACATGTAAGCGCTGTAGAAACTTCTTCAAATTCGGCAATGTTGGTTCATTGATCAAGAAACTCTACCATTCTAAATTTCAAAATGATTGGATGTAAAATATAACTTCTATAGGACTAAAGGGCCAAATCGGACGAAAGATATATATGGGAGCTATATCTAAATCTAAACCGATTTCAACCAAATTCAATAGGGATCTTTACAGCAACATGGATTCGATCAAATGAAAATGCTTGCAACTAAATCGATGGTTGTATCAATCAATTAAGATTTTTTTTTCATTGACACTCGGTTAGTTGTGGTAACCAATTTTAAACTTTCATTATAGTACCATATGATCGATTTTTGGTTGTGACAACCAATGTTTTATTCTTGACAACAGAAATTGTATCAATAGACCAAAGGTCCTAGACCTAAACATTTTTTTTGTATAGATTGTGGCATGCTGTTATATAAAATCAAAACCAACCTTTTTTTATGGATACATTTTTTTATACCCTCACTTTAGTGTGACGAGGGTATATATCATTTGCTACGGAAAAAAGTGTAACACGTCGAAGGAGTGACCTAAGACCCCAATCCGTTTTGGGTCATTTTAAGTCGAATGAGCAATGTCCGTCCGTCTGTCTGTCTGTCTGTCTGCTGGTTGGTGCGCACGATAACTCTCGAAAGGAGTAACCGATTGACCTCAAATTTGGTATGTGGTAATATTTTTTTCTATCTCCGGCTAAGTTCGAAGATGGGCCATATTGGTCCACTCCTTCTAGTACCTCCCCCACAAAGGGTTAAAATGTTGTGAAATATTGATTCTTTAATAACTGCTATACTACTTATTCGAATCTTTTTAAATTCCACACATAGTATTAGCTTATTAGTCGTTATCAACTCGAGAAAAATGGGCGAAGTCGCCACGTCCCTTTTGGTACCTCCCACACAAATGCACCATTTTGCACCAAAAGTTAACAGCTTATAACATTAATAACAGTGTATAAAAAAACTTGAAATTTTGTACAGTATTATGCTTTTATATTGCGTACAGTCCAGCGAAAAATGGGTGTTGTTGTCACGCCCCTTTTGGGACCTCCCACACAAAGGTACCTTTTTGCACCAAAAGTTAACAGCTTATAACATTAAAACCAGTGTATAAAAATACTTCAAATTTTGTACAGTGTAATGTTTTTATAGTGTCTATAGCCCTGTGAAAAATGGGCGTTATTGGCAAGCCCCTCTTTGTACCTCCCACACAAAATGCCCAAATCATACCACAATTTAATGTCTCATAACGTTTATACCAGTACACATAAATGCTACCAATGTTGGAAATATCTCTTTCACTTAAAAACAGTGGTTTAGTGACAGTCATTAAACAAATTGGAAAAAGTAGATTTTTTTCAAAAAAATAAAAATTTCCTGGGACGAAAAAAAAACATAAAAAATCAAAATAAAATATTTTATTCCATTTGTAAAAGTTTGCATCCTAGCGAAGAAAATAATGCATATTTAAAAAAAAATATATGAATAAATGTAGAAACTATAGCCTTTTTGGTAGAGGTAAGAGAATTTCAAAAAAAAATTTTTTAAATTTCTGTTTAAATAGCGACTTTATTTGTTACTTTTATTTACATATATTATGCACTGAAAAAAAATTTGTCATAAAATTAAAGAAATGCTCAAAAGACGTCCTTAGTCTTCAAAATAAGTACATTTTGTACTTAAAATTAAGAAAATTTACTTAAGATTAAGAAAATTACTTAGTATTATTGAAATTATCTATATTTTAAGTACAAAATGTACTTATTTTAAAAACTAATGGCGTCTTTGGAGCATTTCTTTAATTTTATGACAATTTTTTTTCAGTGTGTACATTTGAGTTTATTTACATGTACAAGTTTCATTAGAAGTAATTGTGAGTTCTTTGTTGACGTTTGTAGATTTCGGAATCGGTTTCTCTAATGAGGAACCAAATGTAATTTCTTGGTGAAACCTTTCCCCATGTTCGTCGCTTACGTCGCCAAGATTCTCGGGGAAAAAGTTTAAATGAGAATGCAAGAAATGAATTTTGAGGGACATATTTACCCCTGTTGGAATACATAAAGCGAAAAATAAGTTAGAAGAATACATACATATGTATGTGTTATATACATAAATATAGAAAAATATATTTCTTACCAATTTTTTCATAATTTTTTAACAAATCAGTAATCATTGTTTCATATTGCGGGCTTTTATTGGATCCAAGGAAACTACAAGCTTAAACGACCTCCATGCTGCAATTTCATCCGACGTCAAATATGATTCGAAATTTACATCTTCCATCAGTTTCCTTATTTTAGGCACATCAAAAACGCCTTTTTCGATTTTTTGAAAAGAAAGACTTTTAAATAAACTTTTTAAATATGAGAGTGAATTCCTTAAGGCTATATCAAAAATTTGTAAAGAGCCCCAGGTTAATATGCAGTGGTGGCAAAATAATGTTTTCTTTTTGGACCAGAGGTGTATATTTTATGTTGTTTTCACCCAATGTAATGTCTTTTCTTGTTGGCCATTTCTTTCTTCTGTAATGATTTTCGCGAGCTCGGCTATCCCAGAGGCATAAAAAACAGCAATATTTTGTATATGCGCCTTACATTCCACATAACATCCCAACTACTCTTAAATCGCAACAAATTTTCCAGTCATGTTGTTCATATTTTATGTATTTTATCAATTTAGCCATTGTTTCGCATGATTCCTTAGTGTTGACGGCATGAACAATGGGAATCAACGGTTTCTGATTTCCGTTGTGCAAAAGTACTGTTTTCAAAAGTTCTTTACTGCTGTCAACAAATAACCGCCATTCCTTTGAATTGTATGTTTGATTAAGTTCCTCGAACCATCCGGGAATATCCTTGCAAAAGCATCTGTTATCCACAGTTGTATAAAATTGTTTGTAAGGTATATCACGGACTCTATATCATAATATGTTAACATCTGGGGCCAAAATATTGTACTGTTTCATCCGAGATGCAAGTAGTTCTGCCTTATCTTTGGTCAGTTCCAAATCTCTCACTAGATCATTGAGTTGAAGCTGTGTTAAAAGCGATGACTTCTGACTCAAACTTGAATCGCTCAAAGTTGAGTACTCAGTTGAACTTGCTGATGTTTTCGTAATTAGGCTGTTAGCTATACTTGGACACTTGGGAATTGGTATTATTTCCGAATGTGCAACTGGCAAAGTGACAGATTTCACTTCAGCGTAATTCCAGCAAATGCTCCTTCCTACTCCAATCTGTTTACTTAGACAAAAATAGCAGTCCGTATCGTGAATGAATGGTTGTCTCCAAATCATTGCCATTCCAAATTGCACGTGATGTCTAAAATGAAAACGTTTTATTCCACAAAACACTGTAATACATTAATTGTAAAGTACTTACCGCATGCTTCCACTACTCTATCAAGTAAGATTTACATGGCACGAAGTACTTTACAATTATACGAAATACTAGGTGTCCACGGTTCGTTCATATTTTCAACTTGTATACCAAAATATTGCACATATATTTCTTCTATTATTTTACTAAACTTACATCGATTTTTTTAATTACATATTTTCCGCAGATGTAGCAGAAATTGTCGAGATCATTTACACATTGAAAAGTTCTTTGCTGTTTACTCATACGAGTACTTCGAAATATAACTTTATAATATTTTTCAGAATATCGACTTATCTCTTTAAGGCGCTGCATTACACTAATTTATTACAAAGTAATTTCATTCATAAATTCCGAATTTAGGGAACATAAGTTGCAGTACCTGTAGCTGACATATAGTTTGCTTCGAACGTAGAAACCCAATACATATAATTTTACTACCTGTATATAACAGGTGGCGCAAAAGTAACCTTTCGATGTTTTTTGTGCCAAAGTCACCGACCGATTATTGGTCAAATAAATAGTCAGCAATATTCCGCGTTCTGGAGCAGTGTAGCGTAACATTGTTTATTAACGTGTATTTCGCATGTGTTTACTACACAAATGTCAACATTAGGCGCAACTGAATAAATAAAAAACCACAAATATTGTTGAATGACCCTTTATCTGAGCGGATCTCATCCAATATAGCTCTCACATTGCATATCATATTTCTATGGAGGGTTACGAACGGCCATAAAACCTCGTCCTCTCTATAATTTTAAAATGTCTGACATCAATCCTCATAAAATAAAATGCAAGGCCAATGTCTCTTATATGTCTCTCTCACATATGCAGAATTCAATACCCAGCAAAAAATAAAAGAAGTACTTCCAAAAGAATAACATTATAAGTACTTCCAATTCATAAGTATGAACATTTTTTCGGCATTTAATGAAGTTCTTCTAAATAACTAACCAAAATGTAATTTTTGAATATAAATTATTAACCCCAGAATGCATAATTTTAAAACGATTGGATGTAAAATGAATCTTGTGAAGTGATAAAAGTCCAGATCGGAAGGAACATATGTATGAGGGCTATGATATATATGTAAATACTGCGTCTATAGTGCTAAAGGGAAGAAATATATATTTATATGGCGGCTATATCAGAATTAGTGAATGGTTCTGGAAGCTAGTCGACTTTTTCATCAATTAAATTTCGTTTCAGTCGACTAGGTCGATAAATCGGACCTACAAGTCGACTTTTTCATAGCCGATTAAAATATGATATAATATCTTCGAAATATGTTAAATTTTGGAATTGTAGTACATTGGATTGCGATAACAACTGAATTTATTAACAACACTTTATACTTTCCAAAAATGTTAATATAGCGTCACCAGAAATGCCCAAGAGCGTAACCCTCAAAAAATTAAAATTCGTTTTTCGTCAAAAAAACACGATTTTATTCAAGAAAAGACGTAACATCAAGTGCTCGTTTTTGATAAAGAACAAACGGCGTAACTCACATTGTATTAGACAGAACGTTCTGTATTCATCTATTTAACCTTTGTAGTTGTTCTCTTGTTGCTGTTTTGATTTTTGTAAATCGTTTTTGACACCTATTTTAGATGCAAAATTCTATATGGGTCTGTATTTAAATTTGGCCTTTATCTGAAGGGTATCCATTTTTTATCAAATTTCGCAGTGTTCGTGATTCTATAAACTAATCTCTGCCAAATTTAATAATGCTCTGATGTAAAACATGAAAACACATTTTTCCAACCTTGCTAGTGACCGTTTATTCTCGGATTAAAAAATTCTTTGTGCTCAATATAGTACATTTGACTAAAATATGACTTCTATGTAGCTTAGATGCTAAATCGGAAGGTACACATCCATGCGAGTATGTGGGGCTATATGTAAATTTGAACCGATATTGTTCACACAGATATTAAACGTTAAAATAAGACACTCTTTACCAAATTTCATGAACATCGAAAGGAAATTATATCTTCTATAGAGGGTATAAGCTAAATCGAAGGTACATTCATATATATTACGATATCTGGTTCTAAACTGATATTCAAATATGTAGTTGAGAAATTTTTGAACGTTCGCCGTAGACGAAAGAAATACGGATTGTCTTTAAATTTCAATAGGAATTGTCTTGTCCCAAAATAAAGATATGTACAAAATTTCTTTGAGATCGGACTATATTTGTGACCTGCACATAGATTACAAGAATGCATGCACAAACTGACATAGCTAAATCGATTCAGAAAGTGATTCTAAGTCGATCGGTATAATAAACGGATGGTTCTATATATAATTAAATAATTTTAAAAGAAATTATGGTAATTAAATATACCATACCATACATACTGTACCACACTGTGGTACTTTACTACTCTCTGAACCGGGGCTACGGAAAACTTTTTTTTGTGAGAATGTTAATTACACTATGGGGTCACACTTTTCAAAAGCCATCTACACCATACAGATTACAGACATCTTCAAATGTCCTAAACATACATACATATATATGATCGTTGATCTCTTTGGCCAATAGTATATTATTTAAACGTTCCCTTCCATATGTCAACATTTGTATTCCTTTAAAATATGAAATCTCTGGACCCAAAGATGTTAATAAGAACGACATACATTAATCAAATAAATACAACACCAAAAAAGCAAATCTTACAGAGCTTTAAAAGAGTTGTGCTAAAGTGGTGACAAAGAAGTACTTCCCCGGCGCGACAACCCCTTGTTAAATTCATTGGTGAAAATCCAAATTAGAACAACTTCCGGATCATAAGTTGGGGATTTTTATTGCTTCTTTTGATGCTCTTTTTTGCTGGGTATAAGCAAAAACATCATTTATTGAATTTCCCTAACATTTACAAAATGGCTCTTAACTTTTACATCTATCAAATAGACAGTGTTTTCTTCGTTAGAAATGTGATATATCGATTTTTTCTATTTTTTATGTTTTTTTTTTGTACCAGGAAAAAGTGTTTTTTTTTAAAAAAAAATTGTTTTTCTCATATTTTTGACGACGGTTACTAAACCAAAGATTTTACGTGAATGTGATATTTTCAGCATATGTAGCCCTCGCTAATTCCCTTTAATTTGAGGCATAACACGGCTTAGTCAGGCTTATACTTGAAAAATTATGGTCCAAATACTGAATGTACTTTCCATGAAAGCTGGAATTAAAAAAAAAACATTTTTAAAAAAAAAAATTACCATAAAAAATTGTTTTAATATTTTTTTCGAGTTTGTGACACCTAACTACAGCAGAAACTGTTATCCACATCCCTTGGACAAAAATTTTGTTGCATAGTGTAAAGTGTGGAATGCAGAATATGTTGTGCAAAATATTTTACATAAATAAAAAATAAAAGCAACAATCATGAAATTGAAAGCACAGGGTTAAGTGATATTTGCATAAAAGTTTTGTGTACTAAAATTTGTGTCAAATATTTCCACATCTCATAATCAATAAATAAAGTAAAAATTAATGAAAATTGTTTTTAATTAATTGTCGGTAGTATATGACTGACAAATTGGCAGAAGAACCAATTTTTTAAAACAGTTGGTTGTGGCAACATATCTATATATATAAAAATGAAATGGTGTTCGTTGGTACGCGATGGACTCGAAAACGGCTGAACAGATTTTGCTGAATTTTTGCATGAGAATATCTTTGGCATCGCCCATACAAAGTAGAATTTAAAAGTGGAATATCTTGGGTACTATTGGTTCAAAATACTCGAAATTCGATATGTGTGACTTTGGTACCACTACACATCATGGAGCCAAAAACCGGTGTGATAGTGAAAGAGCGCGTGGCACCGCCCATATAACCTAAAATTAAAATATGAAATATTTCAAATACTATTAAATCAAAATTCTCGAAATTGGGTATGTGTGACCTTGGTGCCATTACGCGTCATACAGCTGAAAACTGGGGTGATAGTTACAGTGGGCGTGCCACCGCCCACACAACCTAAAATTTAAATATGAAATATTTCGAGTAATTTTGCAGTAAAATTCTCGAAATTTCGCATGTGTGACCTTGGTACCAGTACGCTTCACAGGACTAAAAACGGGGAAACAGTGAAAGTGGGCGTGGCACCGCCCATACAACCTAAAATTCAAATATGAAATATTTCGAATACTATTGGAGCAAAATTCTCGAAATTGGGTATGTGTGACCTTGGTGCCAGTACGCGTTATGTAGCTGAAAACTAGGGTGATAGTGTTAGTTGGCGTGACATCGCCCACCCAACCTGAAATTTAAAAATGCTATATTACGAGTATTATTGCAGTAAGAGTCTCCAAATTGGGTATATGTGACATTGGTACCAGTATGCGTGGTGGAACGATAAACTGGTGTGACAGTTATAGTGGGTGTGACACCGCCCACACAACCTGAAATTACAAATACTATATTTTGAGTACTATTGCAGTAAGATCGGCAATATTTAGTATATGTGCCTTGGTAGCAGTACGCGTGTTAGAGCCAAAAACAGGTGTGATTGTGACAGTAGGCGTGGCACCACCCACACTACCAGAAATTTAAAAGTGCAATATTTTGATTGCTATTGGACCAAAATGCTCGATATTTAGTATATGGAACAAGATCGAGTTCAGGAGCAAGAAACTGGCGTGATAGTAACAGTGGGCGTGGTACCGCCAACACAACCTGAAATGTGAAACATGACATCTGAATATATATTATTTTCTGCACTATTGCAGCTAGCCTGTGTAACCTTCGAACCACAAGCAATGATTGAACCAAAAATTAAAAATTTAAATTTAAAAATAAAAAAACCAAAAACTAAAAATTCAACATTTCGATCTCTGTATCGGCCATGCCTTCGAAGTTTGGCTGTCTGGCTTTGGTACCAGTAGGGGTGATGGAGCTACAAACAGGAACGATGGACGCAGTTGGAATGACACTCCCATATAAATAAAAAATGAAGAACGCAATATCTTAAATAGTATTGCGGCGATATCTTTGCAAAAAAGAGTGTTAAGAGCGTCACGTCAACCCGAGATGTGAATTTTAAAAATTTCCAATATCATTGCAGGACAGTTTTGAAAATTTGCATGAAAATAGTGTCGATGGACAAAGTACTCAAAACGTCTTGAAGTTTATAGTGGATGCTGATGATAGCACTCTACGGAATCTGATTAAAAAGCTGATCAGTGGAAGTAACTGTGCATACGACACGCTTGCTCAAAACGTAATAACTGGATACCATTATATATTGACGCTTGACCAAGTCTGTTTAGTATTCAATTGCCTTCAAAGTTAGGCTCAGCTAAATTGGAAGATATCGGATTAGAGGGCGTGATTATGCGCATGCAGCATCGTTATAGAAAAAAACAGTAAGGAAAGGCAGAAAGTCGGGCGGGGCCGACTATATAATACCCTACATCTCCCTAACAATGCGATAAGGGTCATTGCGATAATAATTTGGAATAATTGGGAAATAGGTAGGAACATATTATCTAATTCTAAACCGATAATCGCTAAATTTAGCAATATTCGTTCCTAAATTGGGAAACATCTTTCTTGAAAATTTAAATGATCGGAAGTAAAGTACAACTTATATAGCGCTTTGACACCAAATCAGGAGGAACATATATATGGAGGTTATATTTAAATCTGAACCGATTTCCCTGAATACTCATTCATGTAAACAGACCTCTTTCTGTCGAATTTCGTTCTGATCAGATATAAAATACAGACACTGATCGGATATAAAATAACATTTTTACAGGGCTTACATGTCAAATCGGGGTAACTTATATATGGGGGCTATATCTAAATCTGAACCGATTTCTTCCAAATTTAAAACTGTTCATTCATATAATATGAAACCTTTTTCTGCCGAATTCTGATCGGATATAAAATTCAGTTTTTACAGCGCTTACATATCAAATCGGCGGTAACATATATATGGGGGCTATATCTAAATCTGAACTGATTTTCTCCAAATTCGGCAGTATTCCTTCACGTAATAAGAGACCTCTTTCTGCCGAATTTCGCACTGATCGGATGTAAAATACAGTTTCTACAGCGCTTACATGTCAAATCGGGGGTTACATATATATGGGGGCTATATCTAAATCTGAACCGATTTTCTCCGAATTTGGCAGTTTTCCCTCATGTACTAAGAAACCTCTTTCTGCCGAATTTCGTACTGATCGGATATAAAATAAAGTTTTTACAGCGCTTACATGTCAAATCGGGGCTAACATATATATGGGGGCTATATCTAAATCTGAACTGATTTTCTCCGAATTTGGCAGTATTCCTTCATGTAATAAGAGACCTCTTTCTGCCGAATTTCGCACTGATCGAATGTAAAATACAGTTTCTACAGAGCTTACATGTCAAATCGGGGGTTACATATATATGGGGGCTATATCTAAATCTGAACCGATTTTCTCCGAATTTAGCAGTATTCCCTCATGTAATAAGAAACCTCTTTCTGCCGAATTTCGTACTGATCGGATATAAAATAAAGTTTTTACAGCGCTTACATGTCAAATCGGGAGTAACATATATATGGGGGCTATATCTAAATCTGAACCGATTTTAAACAAAATCAATAGGGATCGTCCTTGGGCCAAACAAAAATATGTGTAAAGTTTCGTCGCGATCGGACCGTAATTGCGACCTGTACTTTGATTACAAGAATACATGCACAGACGGACAGACAGACGGACAGACGGACGGACAGACGGACATAGCTAAATCAACTCAGAAAGTGATTCTAAGTCGATCGGTATAATAAACGATGGGTCTATTTCTTCTCCTTTTGGGTGTTACAAACAAATGCACAAAGTTATAATACCCTGTACCACAGTGTGGTGTAGGGTATAATAAATACTGATAGGATTATTGCACTAATTGGTATGACTGTAATGAATGAGCGACGTAGCCTCCCAAGGTGATTTGACGGGTATTGCACTACACGAAATTTGTGCATTTAAGTGCAATATGGATGACCCGAAAACACTGCCGTAATATCAAGAGTGTCAACATATCATATGGTTCTATTTCACTGAAACGCACATTGAGGGCAGCGAAGCGCACCGGGTCTGCTAGTAACAGATAATCTTAGCCACCATTTCCGTAGTCGGCGCAACCAAAGATGTTTGTTGTCAACATGAAAGCAGAAGTATGCCACAACCAAAATGTTGGTTGTCCTGATGGAATCGCATGATAATAGACAGAACTACCAAAATTCGGTTGGCAAATAATTCGGTTGAGCCAACCAAACTGTATTCTGTGTGTGTACTATAAATAAATTACACTCCACAAAATTTAAAATATTTGTATGGATTGGAATCATAGTTTTAAGCCGTTAACTTTTTGTGCAAAATGGTCCATTTATATGGGAAGTACCAAATGGAGCGTGGCAACTTCGCCCATTTTTTTCAATATAATAGCGACCAAGCTACAAATACTATGTGTTGAATTGTGAAAGATTTTGAGTAGTAGTATAGAAGTTATGAGATAATCAATACTTCACTAAATTTTTACCCTTCATGGGGAGATATTCGAAGTAATGGGCCAACATTGTCCATCTTCGACCTTAGCCTGAAATAGAACAAGGTTAAATGGAATATTTGCTAATTGTTTTAAGGACAGTTACTAAACTTTTGTTTCCACGTGAAATTTTCATTGTTAACGTTTGTAGTCCTCATACTTTTAATTTAACGTGTATCACGACTTTATCGAGCATACACTTCAAAAAATATACTAAAGGCACCTTCCAAAGAAAATTGGAATTTTAAAGAAAAATGTTTTAAAATAAAAATTTACCATAAAAATTGTTTTAACTATTTATTTCGTCTTAAGGACTCCATATTACACCAGAAAATGTTATGCACAGCCCTTCGACATAAATGTTATTGCATAGTGTTATTATCCACAGCTGAGTATTTTCATCCTCCTGCCTATTTTTCCCCTGTGTTATTTATTTATTTACCATTTTTAATATCGAACTATTTATTTCCAATTAAATACAATATTTGAAAATTAAAGTGGGTCTGTACAGATATTTTTATTCATACTCTCTCTCATATTGAAAATGCTACTTCAAATTAAAATCTTTAGCCTTCAATAAATAAAAAGTTCAACAGTTTTTTGCCGCCAACAATAATCACAAAAACTTCGCAATACCGGAAATTCGTTATCCTGAAATAAAAAAGTAATAAAAAACAACAACAGCAACAAGGCAGCCACGTTTAAATTCCTCTCCCTCCCTCCCCACCCCTGCAATTGGGCAAACAAATTAAATTGAAGTCAACCATGATTGATTGCCATTCACCAACAAGCAATTGTATTTCTGCTGCTTTTTTGTTTTTATTTTTTTACCACTTTTTGTTAAAGAGCAATAAAATCCAATATATTCGTAATAAATTTGAAATGAATTCATCATTTGGCGGAGGGAAAGGAGTGTGCATGTGACGTTGTTTTTCATATTGTAGTTTTAAGTTGAAGTAAAAAATATTTAAATAAAATATGGTTTAACTGAAACGGTGATAATCACATATTAAATGGTAGACTTATAAAAAAATGCTTCGATTAAAAAGCTTTTTCCCCGGTAGGATTGTGGCAGTCTTTTGTTCGGTCATTACATTATATAGCATATGTACCAAATTTGAAGAAAGCTCATTTCTCGTTGGGTCACGCATAGTCCATTTATGTGAAAGCTATTGATGGATCCGCCACTGTGACATTTAAGTGATGAATGTATGGTGTGAACCTTTGCTGATGATTTACCTTTACGACTATGGAAAAAGGATGGGATCGAAATTCCCTTCCAAAATATTAAACGGTTAAAACTCCTGAAATGGGCGCCCAAGACTAACATTTAGGATCACTTTGTTTGACAAAAAATAGTAATTCCTTTCTTAAACTTGAAAACGATCATAAACCCGAAGTAGAGTTGGACACTATAGTTCTTTAGCACACCAGCTCAGTTTACTTAAAGAGTAAATTTGTTTCAGTAGATCACCAGTTCAAATAAACCGCTATTATAGGAATCTGATTGGGATATGAATGGAAGAGTTGGAAAACCTAATACAAAGGCGTTTGTAGAAATAGAATCATACATTGATGATGACATACAAATTATATGGTTGAAGAAAAAAACTTAGTGAGCTACTGAGCTGAAATCAACGAGCTGTGTGAACTAGTTCGTTCAGTTCAGTATAGTGACCCGTTCAATTGAACTAGTTCGTTCACGAACTACACAACTCTAACCCGAAGTAACAATCCTAGAGCGAACAAGTGAAAGCGTTAAGTCCGGCCATGCCGAATCTTATATACCCTCCACCATGGATAGCATGTGACCTCACAAAATAACTCAAACCTAAAGAAAATAACACCGAAAAACACAAGAAAATATAGTAAATGAGAACAGTAGGAATCACAAGTTAGATGCTATATATGGGAGCTATATCTAAATATGGACCGATATCGAATATTTTCAATCCCAAGTTACATGCAGCTATAAGAAGTATCTATACCAAATTTCAGCTATCTATCTCAAGTATTATATATTGTAGCGTGATTAAAACAGACGGACGGACGGACATCGCTAAATCTTATTAGAATTTTAAGACGATTAAGAATATATATACATTATGGGGTCTCAGATCAATGTTTAGAGGTGTTACAAACGGAGTGACAAAATGAATATACCCCCATCCTATGGTGGAGGGAATAATAACACCGAAAAACACAAAAAATATAAGTTATGAGAACAGTAGGAATCACAATAAGTTAGATGCTATATATGGGAGCTATAGCTAAATATGGACCGATATCGCCCATTTTCAATCATAAACAACCTGCAAATATAAGAAATATTTACACCAAATTTTATCAACCTAGCTCTATTATTACGGACTGTAGCGTTCTTACAACAGACGGACGAAAGGACAGACGGACATGGCTAAATCGTCTTAGAATTTTACGACGATTAAGAATATATATACTTTATGGGGTCTCAGATCAATATTTAGAGGTGTTATAACCGGAGTGACAAAATGAATATACCCCCCATCCTATGGTGGTGGGTATAAAAAGACGAACGTTTGGGATAAAATTCTTTTGGAAAAATTCGAAACTTTATACGGTCATAACTCCTTAAATAAGCGACCCAGAGAGAAAAAGTGGCGAATGATTGGGATTTAATTTGTTTACAAAAATTAAATTACCAAAACTTTAAATGGTCATAACTCCTTAAATAAGCGTTCTATAGAAAAAACTTCGATTTTTGTATAGCTCTAACTTCTTAAATAAGAGGCCTAGAGCTCAAAGGGCTATAATCGAAAAAGATAGATAATCAGTAAGGTTTGCCATTTTATGATGGAAAGATATACGAGCCAACAACGAGTCGAAATTATTAAAATTTACTACCGAAATTCGGAGTCAGTGGCCTCAAAGTTAAGAGCGCGAACAATGGAAAAATCATCTTCAGCGATGAGGCTCATTTCTGGCTGAATGGCTTCGTCAATAAACAAAATATGCGTTATTGGTCAGACAGCAATCCACACGTACTCCATCAGTCATCATTGCATCCCGAACAAATTACGGTTTGGTGCGGTTTATGGGCCGGCGGCGTCATTGGGCCGTACTTCTTCCGTGATGATCAAGACCGGCACGTTACTGTGAATGGGAATCGCTACCGTTCAATGATAACCGAATATTTTTGGCCCCAATTGGATGATATGGACTTGGAGGACATGTGGTTCCAACAGGACGGCGCCACAAGCCACACAGCGAATGCCACAATCAATTTATTGGAAACCAAGTTTGGAGAACGTGTTATCTCACGAAATGGTCCAGTCGATTGGCCGCCTCGGTCGTGCGATTTGACGCCGTTAGACTATTTCCTGTGAGGCTACGTCAAGTCTATGGTCTATGCCAACAAGCCAGCGACGATTGATGAACTTCGTACGAATATCGAACGTGAAATTGCAGCAGTATCGGCCGATTTATGCTTGAAAACCGTCGAAAATTGGGTTCAGCGTCTGGACTTCTGCAAGCGTGCCCGTGGTGGCCATGCAAAAGAAATCGAGTTCCATACATAATGGCATCGAACGTACTTTCACAGGAAGAAAGAATTTCATTGATATCCAAAACCGTTTTTGTTTTATTTAAAAAAAACTTTTGTAGCGCTCTTATTGACGGACCCGATTACATGTAATAAGAAAAATCTCTCTGCCGAATTTCGTACTGATCGGATATAAACCAGTAAGGAAAGGCAGAAAGTCGGGCGGGGCCGACTATATAATACCCTACACCTCCCTAACAATGCGATAAGGGTCATTGCCATTATAATTTTGAATAATTGGTAAATGGGTAGAAACATATTATCTAATTCTGAAACGATAATCGCTAAATTAAGCAATATTCGTTCCTAAATTGAGAAACATCTTTCTGGAAAATTTTAATGATCGGAAGTAAAATACAACTTCTATAGCGGTTTGATACCAAATCAGGAGGAATAATCAATATAAATCTGAACCGATCTTCCCTGAATACTCATTCATGTAAAAAGACCTTCTGTCGAATTTCGTACTGATCGCATATAAAATACAGTCTCTACAGCGCCTACATGTCAAATCGGGGGTAACGTATATATGGGGGCTATATCTAAATCTGAACCGATTTCTTCCAAATTTAACAGTGTTCATTCATATAATAAGAAACCTCTTTCTGCCGAATTTCATACTGATCGGATATAAAATAACATTTTTACAGCGCTTACAAGTCAAATCGGGGGTAACGTATATATGAGGGCTATATCTAAATCTGAACCGATTTTCTCCAAATTTAGCAGTATTCCTTTATGTGATAAGAAACCTCTTTCTGCCAAATTTTGCACTGATCGGATATAAAATACAGTTTTTACAGCGCTTACATGTCAAATCGGGGGTAACATATATATGGGGGCTATATCTGAATCTGAACCGATTTTCTTCGAATTTAGCAGTATTCCTTCATGTAATAAGAAACCTCTCTTTGCCGAATTTCGCACTGATCGGATATAAAATAAAATTTTTACAGCGCTTATATGTCAAATCGGGGGTAATGTATATATGGGGGCTATATCTAAATCTGAACCGATTTCTTCCAAATTTAACAGAGTTCATTCATGTAATAAGAAACCTTTTCCTGCCGAATTTCATACTGATCGGGTATAAAATAAAGTTTTTACAGCGCTTACATGTCAAATCGGGGCTAACATATATATGGGGGCTATATCTAAATCTGAACCGATTTTAACCAAATTCAATAGGGATCGTCCTTGGGCCAAAAATAAGATATGTGTAAAGTTTCGTCGAGATCGGACCATAATTGCGACCTGTACTTTGATTACAAGAATACATGCACAGACGGACAGACAGACAGACAGACAGACAGACGGACAGACGGACATAGCTAAATCGACTCAGAAAGTGATTCTAAGTCGATCGGTATAATAAACGATGGGTCTATTTCTTCTCCTTTTGGGTGTTACAAACAAATGCACAAAGTTATAATACCCTGTACCACAGTGTGGTGTAGGGTATAAACACGGTTTCTACAGCGCTTACATGTCAAATCGGGTGAAACATATATATGGTGAATATATTTAAATCTGAACCGATCTTAATCGAATTTGGCGGTGTTCATACATTTAATAAGACAACTCTCTCTGGCAAAGTTTTTACTGATCTGATATAAAATACAGTTTCTACGGCGCTTACATATATATGGGGGTAATATCTAAATCTGAACCAATTGTGACCAATTTTGACCAATTTCAATAGGGATCGTCCTTGGGCCAAAAAGAACTCTGTGCTGTATGTCATCACAATCGGACCATACATACGACCTGCACTTAGATCACAAGAATACATAGACAGACAGACTGACGGACATGGCTAAATCGACTCAAAAAGTGATTCTATATCAATCGGTATAATAACCTATGTTTCTATTTCTTCTCCTTTTGGGCGTTACAAACAAATGCAGAAAAGTCATAATACCCTGTACCACAGTGTGGTGTAGGGTATAAAACGAGTTAAGTTCGGTCATGTCCATCTATCATGGATTGCATTCAATTTTATTACTGCAAAAATTTTTGGATATGGAACAAATCATGAAACGATCCATTTTGTTTACGTATATTATTATTTATGGCATAAAATAGCTTTTTGAGCGCTACATCTACACGGGGACTACAACAAAATAAATATATACATATATATATATATACATTTTATTGAGATAAATTCTTGCCAAACTAGAATATAAACTGCAAAGTTTCAGCTAAATTTCTTAGAAAATTTGGTGTTTATGGCTTAATTAAGCCTTTTTGGGAGCGACATCTATAGGTGGACTACAACAAAATATGAACTAATTTAAAAAATGTTTACTGTGATGAATTTTTGGTCTAAATAAAACACAAACTGCAAAGATTTAAATAAGCCTTTTTTTGGAGCGACCTCTATAGGGTTACTATAATAAAATATAAACCGATTTGTAAATTTTTTCTGTAATGAATTCTTGTTAAAATAAACAAACAAACTGCAAAGTTTCTGCTAAATTGCTTTAAAAATGTTGTGAGCCATAGCAAAACCCTTATTTTGGAGCGACCTCTATAGGGGACCTATATCAAAACATTGAGCTATATGGCCCACTTGCAATCCCAAACAACCTGCAACTATAAGAAATATTTCTACCAAATTTGATCAACTTAGCTCTATTATTACGGACTGTAGCGTGATTACAACAGACGGACGGACAGACGAACATGGGTAAATCCTTTTAAAATTTTAAGATTATTAAAAATATATATACTTAATGGGGCCTCAGATCAATATTTAGAGGTGTTACAAACGGAGTGACAAAATGAGTATACCCCCCATCCTATGGTGGAGGGTATAAAAAAACTTGGGAGTGGTGAATTTCCTTTCTTGGGATCGAAATTCGTTAACAAAATGTTAAACGGTTGTAACTCCTTAAATAAGCGGGATTACTTTACCAACATTTGGTATCACTTTATTTTACAAAAAATCTAAATTTTCTTTAGCAACATGAAACGGCCATAACTCCTTAAATAAACGTCCTAGAGCGAAAGGATGAAAATTTGCATCTCTTATTTTGGTAACATAAAATGTAATTCTTTTCCACGACTTTAAACGATAATAAGTCCTTAAATAAGCATTCGTGAATGAAATTCCATTCAAAACTCTAAACTCAGCGTCCTGGTTTATTTGCGGGAAAAATTGGCTACTGTAGTTGATATGATGCAACGTGTCATGAAGATCGATTAAGGTCTTGGTAAACTAGTAGTAAAAGTTAGGAGTAATCTGCACTCTTAACGAGGAATCATCTTTAGGTCATTGCTAAGGTACTGGAGTGGATTATTGTAGCTCGGCTTGAGGAAATGTTGGATGGTGGACAGATCGCTTGTCAGTTTGGTTTCAAAAGAAGCCGTAATATTGAGAATGCATGGATATTAGTCAGGCGCTGCATCGCAATTCTTCTGTTCATTTTATCGATCTTTATGATTGTCTTCATTCCAATAGCGGGAGAGTTATCCGATGTAGGTCCTAAGGATTTCCGGCCGTTTATTCTATGTTATTTCTCTTTAAAACACTGGAGAGATTGATCGACACATACCTTAGGTCTAAATTGATTACACTATGCAAAAAAAAAATTTTTTTGTGTCCTAGACCTAAAAATTCTTTTTTTGTATAGATTGTGGCATACTGTTATATAAAATCAAAACCAAAAATTTTTTTTTGGATAATTTTTTTTTACAAAATTTGTTATTAAAAATACTATTATCGTCGAAGGTACCCTTAGTATTTGCACTATAATTTTTGGAGCATATGCCCGATAAGGTCGACTTATACGTTAAATTGTAGCTATTAATGTGGGCTATCAATGTTGGAAATATCTCTTTCACTTAGAAACAGTGGTTTAGTAACAGTCATTAAACAAATTGGAAAAAGTAGATTTTTTTCAAAAAAAAAAAAATCCTGGGACAAAGAAACATAAAAAAAGAAAAAAATCGAAAAAAAAATATTTTATTTTGATTCTAACTAGGATATTCTCCCGGCTTCAAGACCATTTTGTTTCTATATTACTATAGAAACAAGTATTTTATACATGGCGGTGTATAAATATGTATTAAAAATTGGCAGCACACATACTGGATCATGATTTCTGAGCCGTGACACTCGTTATCAACAGTTCTGCTGCAATTGTATGGGAGATACGGTGCTCTATATGGTTGACTTCAACACGCAAGCGAATGAGAAATCTTTGTGAAACCACATTTCTCCAAAATCTTCCAAAAACAATTGTTAACCAAAGAAGAACTCTTCTGACTCACCACAAACTACACTTAGTGCAGTCAAAAACCATAAAGGCTTTTTTTGCATAGTGTGGTAATTTTCCATTTGATGGAGCAAAATTTGCTTCTCATTGGACATGGCTGGTGTTTTGTATTAACTTTGGTTAACAATTGTTTTTGGAAGATTTTGGAGAAATGTGGTTTCACAAAGATTTCTCATTCGCTTGCGTGTTGAAGTCAACCATATAGAGCTCCGTATCTCCCATACAATTGCAGCAGAACTGTTGATAACGAGTGTCACGGCTCAGAAATCATGATCCAGTATGTGTGCTGCCAATTTTTAATACATATTTATACACCGCCATGTATAAAATACTTGTTTCTATAGTAATATAGAAACAAAATGGTCTTGAAGCCGGGAGAATATCCTAGTTAGAATCACAATGATTTGCAGACCGAATAAAAGCAAGCAAACATAATAATAAATATTTTATTTTTTAAAAGATTGCAACCTAGCGAAGAATAATGCCTTTTTGAAAAAATCTATGGATAAATGCAGAAATTATAGCCCTTTTGGTAGAGGTAAGAGAATTTCAAAAAATCTTTTTTTTTAATTTCTGTTTAAATAGCGATTTTATTTATTACTTATATTTATATTATGTACATTTGAGTTTATTAACATGAACAAGTTTCATTAGAAGTAATTGTGAGTTCTTTGTTGACGTTTGTAGATTTCGGAATCGGTTTCTCTAATGAGGAACCAAATATAATCTCCCATCATTCTTTCATCACAGTGCCCTTGGTAACGCCGCCCGATGAACTTAATTTCTTGGTGAAACCTTGCCCCATGTTCGTCGCTTACGTCGCCAACATTCTCGGGGAAAAAGTTTAAATGAGAATGCAAGAAATGAATTTTGAGGGACATATTTACACCTGTTGGAATACATAAAGCGAAAAATAAATTAGAAGAAGGAGACATACATGTGTGTTATATACATACATAAATATAGAAAAAATATATTTCTTACCAATTTTTTCATCATTTTTTAACAAATCAATAATCATTGTTTCATATTGCGGGCTTTTATTGGATCCAAGGAAACTACAAGCTTAAACGACCTCCATGCTGCAATTTCATCCGACGTCAAATATGATTCGAAATTTACATCTTTCATCAGTTTCCTTATTTTAGGCACATTAAAAACGCCTTCTTCGATTTTTTGAAAAGAAAGACTTTTAAATAAACTTTTTAAATATGAGAGTGAATTGCCATCTTTCCTTAAGGCTTTTACAAAATGTGTAAAGAACCCCAGCTTAATATGCAGTGGTGGCAAAATAATGTTTTCTTTTTGGACGAGAGGTGTGTATTTTATGTTGTTTTCACCCAATGTAATGTCTTTTCTTGTTGGTCATTTCTTTCTTCTGTAATGATCTTCGCGAACTCGGCTATCCCAGAGGCATAAAAAACACCAATATTTTGTATATCCGCCTTGCATTCCACATAACATCCCAAATACTTTTAAATCGCAACAAATTTTCCAGCCATGTTGTTCATATTTTATGTATTTTATCAAGTTAGCCATTGTTTCGTATGATTCCTTAGTATTGACGGCATGAGCAATGGGAATCGACGGTTTCTGATTTCCATTGTGCAAAAGTACTGCTTTCAAACTTTCTTTACTACTGTCAACAAATAACCGCCATTCTTTTGAATTGTATGTTTGATTAAGTTCCTCGAACAATCCGGGAATGTCCTTGCAAAAGCATCTGTTATCTACAGTTGTATAAAATTGTTTGTAAGATATATCACGGACTCTATAATATGATATGTTAACATCTGGGGCCAAAATATTGTACTGTTTCATCCTAGATGTAAGTAGTTCTGCCTTATCATTGGTCAGTTCCAAATCTCTCACTAGATCATTGAGTTGAAACTGAGTTAAAAGCGATGACTTCTGACTCAAATTTGAATCGCTTAGAGTTGAGTACTCAGTTGAACTTGATGATGTTTCCGTTACTGGGCTGTTAGCTATACTTGGACACTTCCTACTCCAATCTATTAACTTAGACAAAAATAGCAGTCCGTATCGTAAATGAATGGTTGTCTCCAAATCATTGGCATTCCAAATTGCACGTGATGTCTAAAATTAAAACGTTTTATTCCACAAAACATTGGAATACATTTATTGTAAAGTACTTACCGCATGTTTCAACTACTCCATCGAGTAAGATTTACAAGGCACGAATTACACAAAATACTAGGTGTCCACAGTTCGTTCATATTTTTAACTCGTATACCAAAATATTGCACATATATTTCTTCTATTATTTTACTAAACGCACGTCCATTTTTTTTAATTACATATTTTCCGCAGATGTAGCAGAAAATGTCGGGATCATATACACATTGAAAAGTTCTTTGCCTTTTACTCATACTTCGAAATATAACTTTATAAAATTTTCCAGAAAATCGACTTATCTCTTTAAGGCGCCGAATTACACTAATTTATTGATAAGAAATTTCATTCATAAATTCCAGGTTTAAGGTACATAAGTTGCCGTGCCTGTAGCTGAGATCTAGTTTGCTTCGAACGTAGAAACCCAATGTTTTCAAGACTGCCGCGTACTACTTTGTATTGCGCACATCTAATTTTACTACCTGTATATACGACTCGGATGCCCATGCCCCTAAAAGGCGTAACTGAATGGAAACCTCATAAATAAAAAAACACAAATATTATTGAATGACCCTCTACCTCAGCGGATCTCATCCAATATAGCTCTCACATATAATTGCATATAATGTTTTATGGAGGGATACGAACGGCCATTAAACCTCGCCCTCTCTTTAATTTTATAATGTCTGACATCAATCCTCATAAAATAAAATGAATTCAATATAAGCAAAAACATCATTTAAAAAGGGCAAAATATGAAACAAGATTTTTTTTGGAATTTCCCTAACATTTACAAAATGGCTCATAACTTTTACAGCTATCCATGGATTTTTCAAATATACAGTGATTGCTTCGTAAGCATTCTGTCTTTTTAAAAATGTGATAAAATAATTTTTTCGACTTTTTTCTATTTTTTATGATTTTTTTGTACAACAAAAAAGTGTTTTTTCAAAAAAAAAAACAATTTTTGTTCTAATATTTTTAACGACTGTTACTAAACCAAAGATTCTATGTGAAAGTGATATTTGCAGCATATGTAGCACTCATAATTCCCTTTAATTTATAATAAGGCTCAATCAGACTTATACTTGATGAATTATGGTCCAAATACTAAATGTACTTTCCATGCAAGTTGGAAAAAAATTGTAAAAAAAAATTTACCTTAAAAATTTTTTTAATATTTTTTTCGTGTTTGTGACACCAAAATACAACAGAAACTGTTATCCACATCCCTTGGACAAAATTTTTGTTGCATAGTGTTACAAGGCACTATCCAATTTACAGCATGCCTACAGCATATGAAAATTCACTGAAACCGACAATGGCCTTGGTATCGACCGGACCAAGACAGAACTACCTCTTTTCAACAGGAGATATGGTACATTGCATCTCCTGCTTCTGCTATACCTTTCTCCTTGTGGGTATTGGGTATTGAAATTCGCACCTCTGAAAGCGCAAAATACTTATCGTCAACAGACCTTCATGGATTTGTCAACAAAAGCACGCTTCAATTGAACAGTGTTCTGCTTTCTCTGTATGCAGATGATGTGCCGCTAGCGGTTAGAGGACAATTTCCGTGAACTCATTGAGACATCCTAGAGCAGACCAGTCATACCACGAAAAGATGAGCTTCCGATAATGGTCTTGGTGTAAACGGGATCAAGACAAAACTAGTTCCTTTCACCAGGAAATATAATATACCAAACTCCCTTCTCTGAAAGAGTGAAATATGTACTTAGGGTAAAGTGACCTCCATCGATTTGTCAGAAGTAGCAGCACCTCAAGAAGCATTCTGTTTTCTCTGGAAAAGATAAGTGCTAAGGTTATTACCTACGCAGATGTCGTGGCAATAGCGGTTAGAGGAAAGCTTCCGAGTACTCTTAGATACATTAACACAACTAACCCTTCGTACCACCGCAAGATTGGCTTCCGTTACTGGTCTTGGTGAACTCCCGACTAAGACAAACTAGTTCAAGAGCAGGAAGTATAAGGAACCAACTGGTGTACCTTTCTCCTTGTAGTATTGAAATTTCCTTTTATATGTATACTCTTACTTACATATTTTACGAGACAGGATATAAAACCCAATATTCTGGAAAAAAGCTCTGCTAGCGCTATTTACCTGTAAAAGCGCAATAGAATTATTTAAATGTCCTCTGGTCGGGAAATATCTACGGATATAGTGTCATGCTAGACACAAACCAACCCTTCCAGGCAGTGTTGATTACACTACGACAGAAACACTTTTTGACAACTAACTCATCTCATACCTGATAGACATAATGAAATAGTCACACATAGGACGTAGACGATTCGTTATCTTCTATACAGACCATTCCAAACTCAAAAACAGCTATCCATTGCAAAAAGACTGCCACTGTAGTGTTTACCAGGTGTAAAACTTAACTATATATTATAGAGGTAGCAGACTAACTGGGAACATATTTATGTTCTGGCTATAGTCGGTATCAATATTTTCTCTGATATTCAGGCTGAAATTAAGTCCTTGTAAACGTGATGGCTGAACAGTTCGGTATTCGTCTGATTCGGGTGCCTGTCCTCAGGAACATACCAGGAAACTGCAGGTCTAGGAATGCTCCAAGGGAACTGAAATAGCTGAGTATGCCTATAAAGACCTGCAAACTCTTCTTTAGTGATAGAGCTCTTATGTCAACAAATAACTGGTGGTCACAAGGTAGTAACTGTATACATACATTCTAAGCTGAAGTGGCCCCTAACGCATCAACGCCCTGTTGTTGGTATCAAGACCGGACGTCTCATTTATCGTATCTGTCATGACGTACCGCTGCCTTATTGGATTGCACGCAGAGAGATTGAACAAAATGACTTCTGCAAAAGCTACACATACGAAGAGGAGTAGGAATCAATAGAACACCATCTGTGCCCCGCTCTTTCTAGGAGGCGGCAGGTTACCCAGTTTTCTTAGGGAAGTTAGCAAACTTAGCTGTTTTTAAAATCCGCCATATCTTTAGCTTTCTAAAGCAAACAGATTGGTTCAACGGGAGTGGCTGGGAAAAAATTATGTTCCTTATGCCCGAATAGAAGGTAGCACAATGAACTTCCTAGTCTAAGTCTAAGCCTGAAATACAGGCTGCCATTCTTAACCTAAGCTAACCTTAGAATAGGACGCTTTTGACTATTTCTTTTGGCCAATCATTTTCTCCCGTCTTGAAGAGTTTGGCTGCCAAGTCAATCTGGCGCGAAGTTAAAAAAAAGACACAAAAAAAATTTTTAAATTATTATTTAAATATTTTATTTTGCCCGTGTGCCTGGCGGTTTACCAGTGTGCGGATGAGTTGATAACTAGAGTAATGCAACACTGACGGCCTTGCCATCACTTAGCGAGTTCTGCGGCGTTGTATTTAACAACGAACGGCTCCAAGTCGAATGTCAGCTGTTGTGTCTTTAACAGTGACAGCTATGGAAAGGGTACTTATCCAATAGGAAAGCGTGTTGGTTTGTTTCCATTGATTGTTTGTTTCTTGTTGGTGTTCGTTTTTGCCCAAAGAGATAATGTATCTGCTCAATTTATGTAGAACCTATTGTTCGATCCTCCACCTCTGCAGATTTACTCAATCTGATTGAGTAGCGGTCTCGTGCCGAGATGGAAAGGAATGGGCTCCATAATGGTTGATGTCTTCAGCACATGGGATTCTAGTATAGGTAGGTTGACATGACAAAGGAAAAGTCTGCGACAATTCAGGCGGAAAGCAGAATGTCTTGGAACAATCTAAATAATTGGCCTAATTGAAAAGGACAAAAACGTTGGTTAACAAATTTTTGGGACAAGCAAAATCAAAACTTCGTTCTAAAACTTTAAATGACCATATTTCCTTAAATATGCATCCTCGTTTATTTTCGAGAGAAGTTGACTGATGTAGTTAATCAGGTGCGATGTGTTCCGACACCGATAAGAGTCTTAGCAGAATACTCGTAGAGGTAACAGATAATTAGAGTGGGTAATAGTCAATATGCGGCCCATGACACGAAACACGAATACACTAAGTCAGGTACCACAAGGCACATACTTTCGTTCCAAAGAAAGAAAGTAGTGTTATTAGCATGTATGCATACCGGCAGAACGTGTCTTCCGAAGCCTTCTACATGTCGATGGACACAGAACCTCTTGACCTGAAAGTAAGGTTTTGCACGACATATCTTAAGGTGTAAAGAAGCAATAACTCTTTAAATATGCTTACAGAACAAAAAAGTCTAAAATTTGGCATCACTTTTTGGAAAAAAAATTTAATTCCTTTCCAAAATGTTAAACGATTATAACTCCTAAACGCCCTGAAGTAAAATTGACCAAAATTTGGGATAACTTTTTTTTGAAAAAAAATCGAATATCTTTTACAAAACTTTAAACGAGTATAACTCCTTAAACAAGCGTCCTGATTAATTTGCGAGAGAAGTTGACTAGTGTAGTTGAACAGGTGCGATGTGGTCCGATTGGGATCTTAGCCGACTAGCGGAAAGAGTTTAGCATGGTGGTTTATTTGTAGCGTGTGTGACCCATTGCACGAAATACTAGTACACTAAGTCGGGTACTAAAACGTACTTTCGTGCGAAAGAGTAGTAATATCGTATTAGCCGAAGACCTCCAGGCATTTAATGGGCGCTACACCTCTTGACTTAGAAGTGATTCATTGCCCAACGTATTTCAAGTTGAAAAGAGATTTGTCGCTGTAGTCTCCATTTGGGTTCCTTGAGGGACTGAGAAGTATAACTGTGATTGAACGCAAGACCCATTTGCGCGAGTGCATCCTATCAAAGTGGAAAGTCAGATGGGGAAAATGTTGGCAAGGGTAGCCTGATGTTTGGGTTTATATCTGAAGTTCGATTTGGCGTCGGCCTTTGTCTTGGATACCTGTCTTTAAAAGCATGTTTGCATAGACGTGGCCTCAATGATGATGTTGAGCTTGTTATGAGGACTGGCTACAAGTATGAAGACATTTGGAATCTGGATGCAATAGGAGTTGTGTACACCCACTGCTGACAGACAGACAGCTATTGGTCACTTTGCTTGTTCGCATGGTCTCACCAGCCCACAGGTCATATGGGACCATTATCTAGGAGAAACTCAAGGAATTAAAATTTGACCATAGGTTACGTTTCTAGAACCACAGCCAGAAGGCATTCCTGGAAGTGATGTGTGTGCTTGAAAGCAAATATCATTTTCGTGTGTGCGGCCAGAGAGGACAATGGAAGGCTGAAGCTTGGTTGTTTATCCTATCTTCGATTCGTTTCGAAGGATCCTTATTTCGGATGCGACATTTATCTTGAATAACTGTTGGTCGGTCATGAGCCACGGTGATAATAGTGAGTTTTGCTGTTGAGCTCCTTTTGAGGACTGGCTACACGAACTTTGTGTCTGTCCACTGTATGAATGATTCAGGAATCTGGATGCCATGGCTGTTGTGTACGTTCACGGTCAGTGTGATGTCAGCGGATAGCTATTGGGCACTTTTAATATCAGCTATTCCCCGGATGACATGGGATCGAAATCTAGGAGTAACTCGGTCACGAAAATATGACATGGGGTTATTTTTCTGCTACCAAAGGTGGCAGGGATTTTGAGGTGTTCTCAATGGCGGAATGAAATTGGGCCCCAGGAAAATACACCCCACTATTTTTATGAATATGTGCCCCATATTCATAATTTCATTAATTTCATTTTTTGACTGCTTTTTGGGGTTTACTTTCATTTCTTGTCTGCTTTTTGGGTCTTATTTTCATCTATTAATTTAGAAACAGGAGAGGCTACGCATAAAAGATTTGCTCCACGTTGCCAACTTTGGATCCTGTCCATAGGAGAAAGACTTAAACAGAGGCCGAAGGCCGCAGGTCGTAGGCCGACCGCACAGGAATAGATTTGTGGCAGCACCAAGACCGTCGTGTTCGAATGACAAACAATCTGGCAAGGTTGTAACGAACCAGAGGAGGAGAAAACAACACCTGATTCCACGAGAAGTTTTCGCCGTCAGCGGTAGCATTTCTAGTAATACTTCGTAAGATTTTGTGAACTAGTTTTAATAGTAATAAATAGAAATAAATAGTTCTTAAGTATAAATACAAACGTCTTATTACTACAACGACAACTATATTGGTGACCCCGCTTTTCACGCACAATCTGAAGTGGTATTTTTTACATTGCTACAAAAACTTCTTGGAAGCAGAGCAGCGAAAAAAATTTGATAGCAGAGCAGCAGCAGCGCTTTTAAAATTTTCAACGTTTTTTTCATGCATAATTTGCCAAAATAGTCAACGTTTTTGCTTATGCATTCCAGACACAACTTGAGGCAACGAGAATACTCTAATTACAACGACGAATCGCTCCGTGGTGAAAATATGGAATTTTTCGACAGTAGTAGTATAAACATGTCGGAAATGGAAAATTTAATTCAGCAAATAGAGGCGATACAACGTGAAGTACACTCTCTTCGGCAGTCATCAGTGAACGCATATGAAGGACAGCGATCGAACCTGCATAAAGTGCATATTCCAAAATTCAACAGACAAAATCCGGAATTATTTTTTGCTCAGGTTGAACGTTCATTTTCTCTCTGTGGTGTTACAACGGATACGGGCAAATTTGATGTTGTTTCTGTGCGCCTTGAAGACGACATACTCTTGTCGGTTGAAGACCTCATAACAAATCCGCCGTATGACGACAAATATTCTACATTGAAGGAGAGACTTATTTCAAAATTTTCTGAGTCTCCCGAGTCTAAATTGCGACGTTTATTGCAAGGTGGTGAGACAACCGGTATGAAGCCGTCGGAAATGCCAACCTACATGAGACGTTTGGCACCTGGTAAAGGAAATGAAACAATTATTTGGACACTATTTCTCTGGCAAATGCCAGATTCGATTCGCCCTCTATTAACTGTGTGGGAAGAGGAAGATTTAGACAAACTAGCTAAAAACGCAGAACAAATGTTGGATGCTATAGAAAATACTGTGTGTGCTGTCTCCGAGGTACCACCACATTCCGATACCAACATTTCGATTGACGCAATTAATTCGCCTGTGTCTTTAGCTGATATTTGCAGGACTTTAACGGATCATTCTTCTAAAGTGGACGCCTTTCAAACGAGCAATAAAAGCAGATACGGTCATCATCGATCCATATCTCACAGTCATTGACCTTCAAATGATAGACCTCCTAACAACAAATTGCTTTGCTGGTATCCATCAAAAGTTTGGAGATTCTGCCAAACATTGTGAACCGAATTGTCCCCGCTACAACACTAGTTCGAGAAAATTAATAGGGCTGTCGTCAGTTAACACGACTGGCGATAGCGGCAATGACAACCCAGTAAAGGAGAATCGTCTACATATCTACGACACATCTACAAAGTATAGATTTTTAATGGATTCCGGATCGGTGGTGTAAGGTCTACCCTCATCCTTAATCAGAACAACTCTAAAGCCGTCCGGCATGAGACTTCTTGCTGCAAACAGCAGTGAAATACAAACTTATGGTAATTGTGTTCTTAAATTAGACCTAGGTCTACGTCGTGAACTCAAGTGGTTGTTTACCATTGTCGATGTTCAGTCGCCCATTTTGGGGGCAGACTTTCTAATTCATTACAATTTGATGATTGATTTAAAACGGAAATGCCTCATCGATAATACGACAAATTTAACAAGCCGTGGTGAAATTCGTAAAACCAAAGATTTTAGTATTTCAACATTATCGCCTTCGACAGGTCCCTTCCATGAATTACTGAAGGAGTTTATTGACATCACAACTACTACTTTGACGCGTAAATCAACGAGTGATGCAATTATTGTTCATAACATCGAAACAATCGGAAACCCCGTTGCAGATCGTCCACGAAGACTTTCTGGAGAGAAACTAGCAGCTGCTAAAGCGGAAATTGACTTCCTATTGGACAATGGTATATGTCGTCCCTCCAAAAGTCCGTGGGCTAGCCCGCTTCATATGGTGTCGAAAAAAGATGGTGGTTGGCGAGCGTGTGGGGATTACCGAAAGCTGAATTCCAAAACTGTACCTGACCGATACCCAATTGCCAACATCAACGATTTTTGTGAGAAATTATATGGTAAGTCAGTTTTTTCTACACTCGACCTTGTTAAGGCTTATTACCAAATACCAATGGCTGCAGAAGACATCCAAAAAACAGCAGTGTGCACCCCTTTTGGACTTGTGGAATTTTTATATATGCCATTCGGGTTGAGAAACGCCACACAAACCTTTCAGAGGTTTATGGACTCCGTTTTGAGAGGTCTTGATTTTGTTTATTGTTATATTGACGACATGATTGTTATATCTGAGTCTATTGAGGAACACCAAATACATTTACGGCAGATTTTTGACCGCCTTCGACAATTCGGTCTAACAATCAACGTCAATAAATGTAAATTTGGACAATCTGAAGTAGAGTTTCTTGGTTACATCATCAACGGCAATGGTTGTACACCTCCAACAGATCGTGTTGCCGCTATTGAAAATTACACCAAACCTGAAACTATTTGCGAGCTTCGCAGATTCCTCGGTGTCGTCAATTTTTATCGTCGTTGCATCCCACATGCCGCTCAGCTACAGGCACCACTCAATGAATTCCTTAAGGACTCCAAGAAAAATGATAAGAGGAAGGTTCCTTGGATACTTGAAGCTGAAAATGCTTTTGCATCTTGCAAATGCAGCCTTCGTGAAGCAACTATGCTAGCTCATCCAGCACCCAATTCTGATTTGGCCCTTACAACCGACGCATCAGACATTGCCATTGGAGCTGTATTGGAACAAAAAGCAAATGAAATTTGGCAGCCACTCGGTTTTTTCTCTCGAAAATTATCTGTGGCAGAGAGAAATTATAGCACATATGACAGAGAGTTGCTTGCTATCTACGAGGCTATAAGATATTTTCGCCATTTGCTGGAGGCAAGACATTTCATAGTTCGGACCGATCACAAACCGCTCGTCTATGCATTTTCGCAAAAACCAGCCTCGCCTCGACAATTGAGGCACCTTGATTTCATTTCGCAATTCACGACAGAAATTTTGTACTTGTCCGGTTCTGAAAACTCAGTGGCAGATGCACTGTCCCGCCTTAACGCAATTTCAATGCCAACATCAGTCACTCTAATGGAACTGCAATCGGCTCAAGAGATGGACGAAGAGTTAAAAACTATTTTGGATGGCGCAAATTCTTTAAAACTTCAAATAGTACATTTTGATACGACATCAGTATACTGTGACGTATCCACAGGATATGTTCGAATGTATGTTCCTGAGTCACTACGTCAACAAATCTTCAATTCAATTCATAATCTTTCACATCCTGGCGGCCGTGCTAGTCTTCAACAGATACGTGAGAAATACGTGTGGCCTGGAATGAAGAAACAAATCCTAAATTGGTCTCGGAATTGCATATCGTGCCAAAGAGCAAAAATAACCAGACGCAACCGCCTTACTCCAGATAAGATAGATGTCCCAGACAATCGTTTCGATCATGTTCATTTGGACATCGTGATAATGCCGTTAGTACAGGGTTGTAGATATTGTCTCACCATGATCGATCGATTTTCACGATGGCCTGAAGCTGTTCCTCTGAAGGACATGTCGGCCCAGACGGTCGCGACTGCATTTTGGTCCAACTGGATTTCACGCTTTGGTTGTCCTAAGACAATTACGACAGACCAGGGCACACAATTCGAGTCCGCGTTATTCACGGCCTTAGCGAATGTAATAGGTTCGAAACGTACTCGAACAACTGCTTATCATCCACAATCGAATGGAATGATTGAGAGATGGCACAGATCTTTCAAAGCAGCTTTAATGTGTCATTCACAAGTATCGTGGGTCGATATACTTCCAACTGTTTTGTTCGGATTAAGGACAGCTGTCAAAGAGGATCTTCAAGCTTCACCTTCGGATCTTCTTTATGGTGGGCACTTACGGTTACCTCAAGAATTCTTCACCGAATCAGAAATTCCTGGCAATTCATCTGAATTTTTAAGGAAACTTTGTGAATACTTCAACTTCCTGCGACCAAACAACAAAAACAAAATGTTTATTTTCAAGAACCTCGATGATTGCACTCACGTTTTTCTTCGGACGGACGCAGTACGAGGACCACTTGAACCACCTTACACTGGACCGTTTGAGATAGTTCAACGAATTTCAGATCGGTTATATACGATACGAATTAAGAACAAGGACGTGAACATATCGGTAGATCGACTCAAGCCAGCTTTCATCATCAATAATACTGAGCCTGAACATCCTCAAACAACACAAACACCTCTACCGAGTCCTCAAACAACAGCAACACCTCTACCGAGTCCTCAGACATTCTCTCAAGACTCATCAACATCAACTCAGAGTACACAGTCCACCGAACTTCCAATTGTGCGGAACACACCAACTAGGAGAATATCGTTCCAAGCTGATCGGGTATCGGATCCTGACTTGGTCACTGGAGAGGGAGTGGCTGTGGCAGCACCAAGACCGTCGTGTTCGAATGACAAACAATCTGGCAAGGTTGTAACGAACCAGAGGAGGAGAAAACAACAGCTAATTCCACGAGAAGTTTTCGCCGTCAGCGGTAGCATTTCTAGTAATACTTCGTAAGATTTTGTGAACTAGTTTTAATAGTAATAAATAGAAATAAATAGTTGTTAAGTATAAATACAAACGTCTTATTACTACAACGACAACTATAGATTTATAATTAGAAAATATGTTTGTATACGTGTATTAATGCGTACTCCCCAGATTAAGGAAGAGAAAATTTCTTAGTTTTTTTGGGGTTTATTGTCATTTCATGCTGTTTTCTTGATTGGGGCGTAATTTCCTAAATCAGTTTTTGCTACGAAAATAGGCCCCAAATTTGGGGCGCACTTTCATTTTCAATTTGGGGTGCATTTTCTTGGGGTCCAACTTCCGGCCGCCGTTCTGAATGCCTCGTTTACCTACACTGATCTTCAGATCATTTTAGGGACAAGACAGTTGCCGTTTACTGGTGTTGCTGGTACCTGTTGACCTGGAATTGAAGCTTTCCGCAATATCGTGAAAAGAGGTTTATCACTGTAGTTCCCCAATTGGTTCTTTGAGGGACTGGGAAGTATCTATCTATCCTTCAAAGCAAAACCCATTTGCGCGAATTCGTCCGATCTTGGTGACAAGCCAGATGGGAAAATGTTTTGTTTAATATTTAATGTCCGATTCGTTTCAAAGAATCCTGATTTTGGCTTCTCTATCTTAGATAGAGAAGACATGAGCAAACTGAATGCCATGGGTGATATGTAAATTTATGGTCAGTGTGACGTCAGAGTGTGACGTTCACTGCTGATAGACTGACAGTCAGTGCGCACTTTGCTTGTCATCTCTCCTCTAGGCTTCGTATTCGTGGGGTCACCTGTCCGCAGGTCATATGGGACCAAAATTTGAGAGTAACTCGGTTACGAAAATCTGACTAGAGGTTATGTTTCTGGTACTACAGGTGATAGGGATTCTGAGGCGTTCTTAACGCCTCACTCTGACATCACAGATCTTCGGATCTTGCTGAGGGTACGATAATGCCTAGTCTTAATGCATGACTACAGTTCTCCCGGTGTCAAACGGAAGAGGTGCAGATAGACCTTGCTCTACACGGTGAGAATATGGCATCCATGTAAGCGTGGCGATTGGACCGTTACACATACACAAACATGTAACCCGCTTGTTTGTATTAACTATCTTTCTATCATTGCCTTAATCTTCCTTGGGTGAGACTTGATCTGTTATGACGGATGATCAGGAACCCTTACGATTATAATCGCAATATCAACAAAGGTTATAACCTTGGCTATTGCCGAATGATTGGGAACAGCTCTACGGGGAGTGTTGTGCCAGTAATGGTGTTCATCCAAAATCTCGGATAGAGCCATTGCATCAGGTAGAGTTAACCTTAGAGTAGCGGAGCCATTAAGAGTCCTCGACGTACGCAAAGAGTTGAATTCTTCGCCTACACAGCTAAGCTTCGATTTCGTAACTGTGGAATAGATCTCCGATTCCTTGCGATCAAAGGGTAGTAGAAGTTCATCTGGTCCAAATTTTAAAATATTTGCTTTACAGATAAATTCATTGTAGCACTGACAGATGTTCTACTCCTCTGAGCTCTGAATAAAAATACAAGCTCATCTAAAACCAAATAAATTTATAAACATCAAATGTTTCCTAATTTTTGTCTATTTTCTCATTTACCAAGGAAACCAAAACTTAAATTTTTTTTCGGCCTCATTTATTATCCAGACTTTAGGCAAAACGTTTCCTTTCATGTTATTTGGTGTCAGCACAAACATAAAACGTCGCTTTGTGAATGCATTTCACAGACATTGCGAAAATCTTTCTTCAAACGATATTTAAGCTAAATTTCAGACAAACAAAAATATTATGAGCAAAAAAGAAGAAAGCCGAAAGCAGACGCTTTTGTAATCAAAAGAACATTTAGAAACCGCAAATGTCCATAGACAGTCAAACAAGAGCCTCTTCTCTGGCCTCAAAGCCCCTCTCAACTAAGAGAAAGCAGTCTGTCCGTCCCTCCATTTGTCCTGCCAGCCAACAATAATTTACTGAACAAATCCTTAGCACAAAATAACTGTGGAATATTTTATAAAATTTAATTTAAGAAAATTCTTGTTGGCGTTTTTAAATTGCTCTGGCGTTAGAATGCAGAAAAACGCAGAGTAGAAGAAGAATAAAATCAAATTGTTAAGGAAACAGAAATGAAGATAATCAATGAGAATCCAATTAGAGTAATACATTTACCAGGATTTAAACATCGACCACAACTAAGCACAGCAATGACAGAGTATTTAGACGACGAGAAATAAAGAGAGGATGAAGTGTGGAAGCAAATGACAATGACAATAATGTAGACCTGGACTTGGACATGCAAATGAATATAGCGAAAAATATTTGTAGTTATGTATGTGTTTGTGGATGATGCATAGATGGATGCATAAATTAATAATGACATAATTGGATGATTACGATGATTTCTAAGCAACCATAATTTATGCATTTCCTTGAAAATGAAAATAAAATCAAAAGAATCTGAAATCAAATAGCATTAATTACTATAAAAAAAATTCGATATGTATTTGTTTCTGTCTCTATACCTATGTAGGTGTGTGTTAGCTTTGAATTCGTTTAAAGCCTCTTAAAATAAAATTGTCAGGAAAAGCAATTAGAAATGCTGAAAATCTAAGGGAAAGTGGATTTAATGCCATTATTATAATAGATGAGTACTCGTAGTACTGTAATAATAATATATACTCTTAATTGGTTAGAGATATACCGAGAAAAAATCTTCAACTACTCTTCTCAATTAGAAATTTAGAAAATCGAAGGAAAAACTGGATTTACGAGTAGTGTCATTTTATTAATAGATACATAATAATACATGTATGTCATAATAATAGATACTCCTAATCGCTTAGTATTAAAGAAAATCGTAAGAAAAGTAGATTTAATTTCAATATAAAAAATTAAATGCATACTCGTTAGAATATCATAATAACATATACGAGTACACCTAAAGTAAATGCAAAATATATGTGGTCTGAAGAGCTAAGGTCATCTTGATTCGACCTTATGGAGGTCCTACTTTATAATAGAGTCAACCATATGGAAATCGTACTCTATATGTGGTCTGAAGAGCTAAGGTCATCCTGAGTCGACCTCATGGATGTCTTACTTTATAATAGAGTCAACCATATGGAAATCGCCCTCTATACTAGGGTCAAACTCATGAAGTTCTTCCTCTATGTATACTAGTGTCTAGCTCATGAATTTTTATACCCTACACCACACTGTGGTACAGGGTATTATAAGTTTGTTTCACGGCAGATGTTTGTAACACCTGAAAATAACACAGCTAGACCCACCTTAAAGTATACCGATCGACTCAGAATCACTAGCTGAGTCGATTTAACGATGTCTGTCCGTCCGTCTGTCCATGTAAAGTTGTTCGTCGACTACAGGTCGCAATTTCACTCCGATCGTTCTGAAATTTTGCAGTTTAGAGTATTTCGCGGCTGTTAAGATCACTATTGAATTTGGTTGAAATCGGTTCAGATTTAGATATAGCTCCCATATATATCTTTCGTCCGATTTGGCCCTTTAGTCCTATAGAAGCTGTATTTTACATCCAATCGTTTTGAAATTTAGAATGGTAGAGTTTCCTGATCCATGAACCAACATTGCCGAATTTGAAGAAAATCGGTTAAGATTTAGCTATAGCTCCCATATATATGTTTCGTCCGATTTGGCCCTTTAGTCCTATAGAAGCTGTATTTTACATCCGATCGTTTTGAAATTTAGAATGGTAGAGTTTCTTGATCCATGAACCAACATTGCCGAATTTGAAGAAAATCGGTTAAGATTTAGCTATAGCTCCCATATATATTTTTCGTCCGATTTTGCTCTTTAGTCCTGTAGAAACTGTATTTTTCATCCAATCATTTTGAAATTTAGAATGGTAGAATTTCTTGATCCATGAACCAACACTACCGAATTTGAAGAAAATCGGTTAAGATTTAGCTATAGCTCCCATATATATGTTTCGTCCGATTTGGCCATTTAGTCCTATAAAAGCTGTATTTTACATCCAATCGTTTTGAAATTTAGAATGGTAAAGTTTCCTGATCCATGAACCAACATTGCCGAATTTGAAGAAAATCGGTTAAGATTTAGCTATAGCTCCCATATATATGTTTCGTCCGATTTTGCTCTTTAGTCCTGAAGAAGCTGTATTTTACATCCAATCATTTTGAAATTTAGAATGGTAAAGTTTCTTGATCCATGAACCAACACTACCGAATTTGAAGAAAATCGGTTAAGATTTAGCTATAGCTCCCATATATATGTTTCGTCCGATTTGGCCATTTAGTCCTATAAAAGCTGTATTTTACATCCAATCGTTTTGAAATTTAGAATGGTAAAGTTTCCTGATCCATGAACCAACATTGCCGAATTTGAAGAAAATCGGTTAAGATTTAGCTATAGCTCCCATATATATGTTTCGTCCGATTTTGCTCTTTAGTCCTGAAGAAGCTGTATTTTACATCTAATCATTTTGAAATTTAGAATGGTAAAGTTTCTTGATCCATGAACCAACACTACCGAATTTGAAGAAAATCGGTAAAGATTTAGCTATAGCTCCCATATATATGTTTCATCCGATTTGGCTCTTTAGATCCAATCGTTTTTATACCCTACACCACACTGTGGTACAGGGTATTATTTAAGTATAAAATGTCCCAAAAGTAAATTTATGTAAACAATTTATACATGAACTACATAATTTATATATCAGAGTTATTCAATATTACGAGAGTGGTGTAGGGTCGGCCCCGCCCGACTTTAGCCTATCCTTACTGGTTTTCTTTATACTACAGTCGACCTCATGGAGATCTTCTTCTATACCAAAGAAGGCTTCATAAAAGTCGTCCTCTATACTCGAGTCAAGATCATGGATGTATTCCTGTATGCTAGAGTCAACCTCATGAAGGTTGTCGAACTCACAATGGTATTCTACTATACTAGAGTTGACCGCATAAAGATCTAACACTATACTAGAATCTGCCACATGGAGATCTTCCTTAGGAGCAACTCCAGTGATGAGTCACTGTTCCATTAACCTTGAGATCTTTTGATATACCTAACGTGCATGGTGACGAGGCTACAATTTTCCTTAGTCTAGCAGCTTCACATGTTTTCTTTACATTACTGTAGAAGTCAATCCAGAATTTATTCTGAAACTTTCTCCGCACACTGCTGTGTTGTGAGGTATCACCGTTCAATTAACCTTCAGATCTGTTGAAATACCCTAACGTACCGACATGGTGACGAGGTTAGAATTTTTCTTGGTATAGCAGCTTCAGATGTTTCACTGATCTTACTGCAGAAGTCAATCTTAAATTAATTCGTATTTTAAAGTTGTCCCATTATTGTTGCAAACTTTGCCCAATTAAAGATGGTCGCAGTTTCCCGATTCGATTTTAGAGCTGGTTCCCTGCTGTGAGTCATTTAGAGCAATTGTGATACGCTCCACAGTTTCCTAGTGTCCACATTTCGTTCCAGATTTCTTGAACTAGGCTTGCTAACGTTGGGCGGATTAGCAGTAACCTTGGATTCGCTACTAAATTAAATGCAACATACATGTGATTTCAGGAGTTATGCTCTTCTAGAGTCGACGTCATGGAGGTCTTCTTCTACATATACTACAGTCGACTTCATTCAGGGTTTATTTTTCTATACTAGGGTTCAACTCATGAAGGTTTTCATCTATACTAGTGATGATCAAATGAAGGTCATCTTCTGTACTGGAATCGAACTCATGGAGAATTTCCTCAGGAGCAACTCCCGTGAGGAGTCGCTGTTCAATTAATCTTCAGATCTTTTGAATACCCTAACGTACATGGTGACGAGGCAAGAATTTTTCTTTAAGAAACATCTGAAGCTGCTACTTCAGATGTTTCTTTAACATTACAGCAGAACTTAAATCAAATTATATTCTGAGCCTTCTTCACTAAACTTATGTATTTTCCGAGGTTCCGCTATACGAGTATAGCTCTCCCAGTCCTGTGCTGCTCCAGTAGACTTTATTTTATTAAAGAGCTTCCTGTGATTACCTATCTCTAGGGTCTGACAGGAAGGTCGCTGTTTCCCGCCTGGGATCGATTAAAGGGCTTGAAGCTGCTTCTTCAGATGTTTCTTTAAAATTACAGCAGAAGTTAATTCAAATTATATTCTGAGCTTTCTTCACTAAACTCATGTATTATCCGAGGTTCCACTATACAAGTAGACTTTATTCTATTAAAGAGCTTCCTGTGATTACCTATCTCTAGGGTCTAACGATCGATTATAGGGCTTGATCCATGCAGCAAGTTATTCAGAGCATTTGTAATACGCTCCACAGTGTCCCGGTGTGTTCAATTGTCTTCACACTTCGTTCCGACTTTCTTGAAATAGCCTTGTTGAATGTACGAGTATATATATATATATTAGGGCGGGTTGATTTGTATGGATGCAAAAAATATTAAAAATCGTATAGCAAAAACGTAATCTACATTAAATTCTAAGAAAATGCTCCAAAGAAACCCTGGGTCTAAAATCAAAACCTAATCCGCGCCTCTCGACTTGAAAATTTTTTCCCCTTCTTTCGCTTAAATTATTTTCTTTTTTTGAAACATATTATGGTTTATTATACACTCACTTTAGTGATACGAGGGTATATATCAGCCCAAAAGTGTAACACATCAAAGGAGTGACATACGATTTTAAGTATGTTTAGCGGATATCCGTTTTAGGTCGTTTTAAGTCGAATGAGCAATGTCCGTCCTTCTGTCTGCCTGTCTGCTAGCTGGTGCGCACGATAACTCTCGAAATGAGTAACCGATTGACTTCAAATTTGGTATGTGGTAATATTTTTTTCTATCTCCAGCTAAGTTCGAAGATGGGCCATATTGGCCCACCACTTCTAGTACCTCCCCCACAAAGTGTTAATATTGAATGAATTATTGATTATTTAATAACTTCTTTACTACTTATTTGAATCCTCTAAAATTCTACACATAATATTATTTTATTAGTCACTATCACCTCAAGAAAAATGGGCGAAGTTACCTCGCCCCTTTTGATACCCTCCACACAAATGGACCATTTTGCTCCAAATGTTAACAGCTTATAACTTGAATACCTATGCACAAAAAGACTTGCAGTTTTGTACAGTGTAATGGTTTCATAGAACCTACAATCCAGTGAAAAATGGGCGATGTTGCCACGCCCCTTTTGATACCTCCCACACAAAATGGACAAATCATTTTATCATTTTTTTTAATCATTTTTTACTTGGGTGAATATTTTTTTTAATGAAAAAAATTTTGAGTGTAGAAAAGATATAAAGTGCAAAAGAACTACCTTACTAAACAATTTTATTCAGAAAATTCGATTTCTTTTTGGAAAAAGATATTTTTTCTAACATATTTGAGGGTGTAATTTTGTATTTGAGGGTGTAATTTTGTATATTCGACCTGTGTTTTTAATTTTGTTTGATATTTATCAAAAATGAGCTCGAGGTCTATGTTGGTTTTTTTATGTGTTTTTTATTATTTTCATTCAATATTTCGTCTTTCTTCGAAAGACATCATCAGGATGACTGTTAAAATCCTATTAATATTATAAAATTGTTTGTCTGTTTGTTTGTTTGTTTGTTTGTTCCAGCATCACGCCTAAACGGCTGAACCGATTTTCTTGAAACTTGGTGGACAGATAGACCAATGCCTGGGAAGTGCCATAGGCTACTTTGATTTTCGATTTTCCGCCAAGTGATTTTCGACCACTTGACCACAGAGGCTCCTGTTAAAGATAGAGAGCTGAAATTTTGCACACACATAGACTGGAGTGTTGTATAAACTACGGACTACTCGCTTAATCATATTTCGGCCAGTGGTCAGTTGTAGCGCTATCAAAAACTTGCGTTTTGGTTTTGTCGTTTCGGAATTCTCTTATAAGATACAAAGTTAAAAGTTTGTATATATGAAGTACTAAACCGCAAATATATGCGCGAAAAATTATTTTGAATTATCTGAATGTGGTCAGTTTAACTGTGACCCGAACAATTTTCATTATTTCTCTGATTTTAAAAGTTCCTTAAGAGCCAATGATTTACAAATTTATATGTACAGACTGATCTCAATGGACATGCGAAAACAACAATTCGATGTCCAGTTTGAGGTCAAACCGGACATAAAATCGCGTCTTAAAATTTTTAAAGCCTTTTCAAAATATATCGCTCACCACTTACTGTGGTAACCTATCTAACATTGTCAATTCGGTCACTTCTCCGACTGTGGTCAGTTTAGCAGTGACCAAATCAATTTCCACACTTTCTGTACTTAATAGTCCTTTAAGAGCTAAAATCCTAATAATTTATGTTTGTATACTGATCTCCAAGGGATGCGATTTTACACCAAGCGACTTTTGACCGCTTGGTGTAGAAGCTTTAAATTTTGCTTTGGTATAGACTTGAGTGTTGTATACCCTTCGGACTATTCACACAGTCGTTTTTGACACGTAGTCAGTTGTCGCGCTATCAAAATTTTAAATATTTTTTTGTAGGTATTTCAGAAGCGCCTAAAATGATACACAGATAAAATAATATGTAGTACTATACCCGAGAAATGCAATTTTGAATTCTACGATTGTGGTCAGTGGCAATGACCAAAACCATTTTCAATCTTTACTGGCTTTCAAGATTCTTTAAGAGTTGTTCATTCTTTCAATACATTAAAAATCCCATAAATTGCACTCTCATAGACATGAGTGTTGTATAAACCACGGGCTACTCACGTAGACATTTTTCGGCCAGTGGTCAGTTATAGCGCTATCAATTGTTTTTGTCCTTTCTGAAGCCTCTTATGGGACACAAAGTTAAAAGTTTGTAAATATAATAATTTTGAATTCTCTGACTGTGGTCAGTGAAGAAGTGGCCAAAACAATGTTCACTATTTTACAGATTGTAAAACTCCTAACCCCTGTTCAAAATATATCTTTCACCACTTAATGTGGTAAGATATACATATATAACGTTGTCAATTCGGCCAAATCTCAGACTGTGGCCAGTGTAGCAGTGACCAATTCAATTTCCACTCTTTCTGTACTTTAAAGGGCCCAAATGGCAATGTTAATACTAATTCAAGCGACTTATGGCCGCTTGACCGTTGCGGCTCATATAACAGGTAGAAAGCTAGAAACTCCAGTGTGGTCAACTCTCGTGCTTAAATTATACAAAGATAAAATAATATGTAGTATACACAGGAAAAAAACAATTTTGAATTCTAAGATTGTTGTCAGTAGTGACCAAAGCAATTCTAATTCTTCCACTACATTTCAAAATTCTTTAAGATTTTTTCATTCTTCCATTAAAAATTCCATAAAGATCAGTGGAGCTGCACATATATGTGCATAAAACGATCTTCAAGGAAATGCGTCGTCCGGCCTGAGGACAAGAGGTACACAAAAACGGAGACATAATGTTTAAAAGTCTTTTTGAAATATATCTCTCGCTATATACACCGGTAATATTTAAACAAAAATGTATACGAGTATATCGAAATTTGAAACATACATGGCATATTATGCATTTGTTTCTCAGGCACTTTTTTGGTGACCTCTTGACCACTGACCCCATAAAAGTATTAATTTGAAAGTTTGCACACATATCGTACATTTGAGGTTGTGCTTTCATATTTACAGAATTTTTTACTGTTGTCAGTGAATTTGTATGAGTTTTTGAGAGCATCTGGAGTTTGATAGGTTTTCAAGTAGACTGATCCTGGAGGTTAAACAAATTTGTAATGATCGGCGTATGATCAAATATTCGAAGGTATTTGTAAACCAAAAATTTTAAATACGTATTTTTACATAAATTTTGCTATAGCCAACATTTTTTTTAGTTTTTGGGTCCTTATTTTTTATTCAAAATCAAAAATAATACTAATGTTTGGATCACTGTTTTCAAAGGCAACCCGGGCATCGCCGGGTATTTAAATGCTAGTATACATATAAAACATATAAACAAACATTTTTAATATTTTATTGTTGTTGCATACAAACTTACGAAAATATAACTACGAAAACTTTAAACTTATCCGTAGAAAATGAGTATGTACTCCCTTCGTCGTTGTCTGTTGTCATACTGAATTTTTTCATTGCTATTGCACTTGTTTTATTTTTCTTATTAGATTTCTATAGTTGTGTGCCAAATTCTCAGTGTCCGCCTTGTAGTTGATGCGTTGTGTTGTTGGTGTGTTTAGAATATGTAGCATTTCCAGTGTGAGCCTTTTATTGTAATTGCTCTCACATTGTAGAACACTCACTCTCTCTAGCTCCGGTTGGTGATGCTCGCTCGTACAGTGCGTTGCAAGAGCTGTCTTCTGTGTTGTGTTCTGCTTACGAAGTTTAAAATCGGATCTATGTCCTGATAATCGTGTTTTTAATTTATTTTTCGTGGTACCGATATAATATTTATCACAGCTTTCGTTTTCATTGCCATTACATTTGATTCTATAAATTAAGTTAGATTTTTCGGTGTTTTCTATTTTAGGTTTAAGATTTGTAAATAATGTTTGAAGCGTATTGTTGGTTTTAGGGGCTATGGTGAAATTAATTTTATCAATACAGTTTGAATTTGAAAATCTTTCGGACAATTTAGGAATATATACAACCGATTTGTAGCCGATTACATCCTTTTTAGTGTTTTTATCATCAGTGTTGTGTTTTTGGTGTTTTGTTATTAGGGCATTGATTGTGTCGTTGGGAAAACTATTTTTCATCAGAATTTTCCTGATTTTTGTCAAATTTTTCGAGTGAAATTCATTGTCCCTAATGGTTAAAACTCTGTTTATAAAGTTGGAGGCAGTGTTGAGAATAATCCGTTTTGAGTGTTTGGAATGGAAATTTTTTTCTAACATTTATTTTTTTGGCAAAGGCGGGCATATACATTTTCAAGTCGAGAGGCGCGGATTAGGATTTTATTTTAGATACATGGTTTCTTCGGAGAATTTTCTTAGAATTTTATGTAGTTTAAGTTTTTGCTGTAGAAGCCCTATGTTCCCTAGAGGAATGAATAAAGGAAAAAAAAAAAAAAAAAAAAGTTTTTGCTATACGATTTTAATAAAGAAAATCAACCCGCCGTAATATATATACATTTTGCACATTCTGCCTTTTTAATGTTGGGCGGATAAGCAGGAACTTGGGATTCGCAACTAAGTTCAAGGCAACATATATTTGATCTAAAGAGCAATGATCTTCTAGAGTCGACCTCAAGAGGTCTTCTTCTATATTATAGTCGACTCATGGATATTTTTTTCTCTTTACTAGGGTCGACCTTATGGAAATCTTCTTTTATACTAGAGTCGACCTTCGTGGAGAACTTCCTCTATACTAGAGTCGACCTCGTGGAGGTCTTCCTCTATACTAGGGATCGACCTCGTGGAGGTCTTCCTCTATACTAGGGATCGACCTCGTGGAGGTCTTCCTCTATACTAGAGTCGACCTCATGAAGGTCCCTGGGAACCGGTCCCTGGGAACCGAGGCATATACGAGTATGTGGTCTGAAGAAGGAAGGTCTTCCTCTAAACTAGAGTCGACCTCATGAGGGTCTTCCTCTATACTAGAGTCGACCTCATGAGGGTCTTCCTCTATACTAGAGTCGACCTCATGAGGGTCTTCGTCTATACTAGAGTCTACCTCATGAGGGTCTTCCTCTATACTAAAATCGACTTCATGGGGATATTTCCCTATACTAGAGTCGAACTCATGAGGGTCTTCGTCCATACTAGAGTCGAACTCATGAGGGTCTTTCTCTATACTAGATTCGACCTCATGAAGGCCTTCTTTTATATCAACGTCAACTTCACGAAGATCTTTCTCTATTCTAGAGTCGACCTTTCGGTGGTCTTTCTCTACTGGAGTCAGTCTCATGAAGGCCTATATAATACAGCCAACCTTATGAAGGTCTTCCTCTATAATAAGTCGACTTCAGGGAAATATTTTCCTATTTTAGAGTCAACCTGACAGTAGTCTTTGTTTATTCTATAGTCGACCTGAGGGTAGTCTTTCTCTATTCTAGAGTCGGTCTTTATATACATTCCAACATAGGATGAGGGTGTTTTCATTTTGTCACTCCGGGTGTTACTCCTCGAAATATCGATCAGGGACCCCATAAACTTTATATACATTAATCATTGTAAAAATAAAAGAAGAATTAGCTAAGTCCGTTCGTCCGTCAGTTAGAGGTAGATGACTGAAATTTAGTACATATACTTCTTACATCTGCATGTAACTTGGGATTGAAAATGAGCACTATCGTTCCTGGTATACGAGTATATACCCACTTTGACTACTGAACGCCATAGAGACGGCAAATTTCAACTGATCGGGATAAAATTTGTATTTTGGGTGTATTTATACACAGAACCCTTCACGCAAACAACAGTCGCCATATGCCCTTGTTTTGATACAGCCCCATACCAAGGTCCCTCTAGATTTTACTTCTTAACGCAAAAAAACACTAATTTCTAAAATATGGTAATATGAGTTTATTTGTACCCTACGATTCGGAATGGCCGAAAATGACATCGTCTTTACTTGTTCTATTCTACAGTTGACCTGCCGTTGGTATTTTTCTTTACTAGAGTCGATCTCATTAAAGTCTTCCGCTATATCAGAGTGACTTCCTTATGGTCTTGCGGGTACAGAGTTTGCATGATGAAGGTTTATTTGAAAAAAACCACGGACACATTAGCCATATCACCTGGATAGATACCTACCAGTGAACATTCGCCTCGGATTTGTTATCAGTGCTAATGATTATAAATCTTTACAGACTTTCCGAAACTTGGTTTGAGAGGAGGTTCCTTTGGGATTAGGAATCATTTAAAGGGTTCTCCGTTGTCGCTATTGACTATCTTAAGGTGAAAGTGTGCATTACATAAGAATGAGAGGATAGTCTTCGTCATATGTCTTTCAGACATTTGAGAATATAGGCGCACGATGTTGATTCGGTATCAGTGTTGGCTGATGCAGAATCTTTAGGTTTTGCTCCATTGTCGGTTTTGTATAGCTCGAGATCAATTGGTTTGTCCTTTTCTAAAATCCATTAAGATTCAAGATATCCTTTTATTTTTTTTGCTAAACATTATCGCATTTCGAATGTCACCATTGTTCTTTTGTGTTCTGAGATCTCAGATCCCTTCGACTTTTTTTTTTGTTCATTTTCAAACAATTTGTCGATGAAATTGTATGATATCGACTGGAAATAGAACAATAGTAAAAGAATTCAACTATTAAAAATACTTCGGTATCAACTGCCATGACAAATGAAAGCAAATGAAGAACGAAGGATAAATGCGTACATACGAGTCTACACGAACAATTCTCTGCACTGAGGCTAAAAGGCAAATCTTCACAGCAGTTAAACCTCCTGCAAACTGCAGGAAGCAAGAAAAGAACGACAGAAATATGGGAAAATCCTAGAAAATGCAATAAAAAGGCTCAATGGAAATGTAAATACTACATGCAGACGTAAGCATTAACACAGCTAGACCGGCAAACTGACTGACTCACTGACTTAATACAGGCAAACACTGATTAATCCGGCGAATGAAAAGAGAAAAACTGACAGCGGAGTCTAACATATATTTCTGCTTTAATAAATACGTACAGGGAAAGGAGGGTAGAGGAGAGGATATTATAAATCAGAAATCATTTAGCTTGTTAAAATGTCCTCACCGACAACTTCTCCTATATAGGAAAAGGTTGTCCTCACCGACAACTTTCCCTATATAGGAAAAGGTTGTCCTCACCGACAACTTTCCCTATATAGGAAAAGGTTGTCCTCACCGACAACTTTCCCTATATAGGAAAAGGTTGTCCTCACCGACAACTTTCCCTATATAGGAAAAGGTTGTCCTCACCGACAACTTTCCCTATATAGGAAAAGGTTGTCCTCACCGACAACTTTCCCTATATAGGAAAAGGTTGTCCTCACCGACAACTTCTCCTATATAGGAAAAGGTTGTCCTCACCGACAACTTCTCCTATATAGGAAAAGGTTGTCCTCACCGACAACTTTTCCTGTATAGGAAAAGGTTGTCCTCACCTACAACGACTTTCCGTAAATAGGAAAAGGTTGTCCTCACCGACAACTTTCCCTATATGTCCCGTCAATCCTATAGGAAAAGGTTGTCCTCATCGACAACTTTTCTCCTATATAGGAAAAGGTTGTCCTCATCGACAACTTTTCTCCTATATAGGAAAAGGTTGTCCTCATCGACAACTTTTCTCCTATATAGGAAAAGGTTGTCCTCACCGACAACTTTTCCTATATAGGAAAAGGTTGTCCTCACCGACAACTTTTCCTATATAGGAAAAGGTTGTCCTCACCGACAACTTTTCCTATATAGGAAAAGGTTGTCCTCACCGACAACTTTTCCTATATAGGAAAAGGTTGTCCTCACCGACATCTTTTCCTATATAGGAAAAGGTTGTCCTCACCGACAACTTTTCCTATATAGGAAAAGGTTGTCCTCACCGACAACTTTTCCTATATAGGAAAAGGTTGTCCTCACCGACAACTTTTCCTATATAGGAAAAGGTTGTCCTCACCGACATCTTTTCCTATATAGGAAAAGGTTGTCCTCACCGACAACTTTTCCTATATAGGAAAAGGTTGTCCTCACCGACAACTTTTCCTATATAGGAAAAGGTTGTCCTCACCGACAACTTTTCCTATATAGGAAAAGGTTGTACTCACCGACAACTTTCCATATATGTCCCGTCAATCCTATAGGTTGTCCGCACCGACTACTTTTCCTATATAGAAAAAGGTAGTCCTCACCGACAACTTCACCTATATATGTCCCGTCAATCCTATAGGAAAAGGTTGTCCTCACCGACAACTTCTCCTATATAGGTAAAGGTTGTCCTCACCGACAACTTTCCCTGTATAGGAAAAGGTTGTCCTCACCTACAACAACCTCCCGTATGTAGGAAATGGTTGTCCTCACCTACAACAACTTTCCGTATATAGGAAAAGGTTGTCCTCACCTACAACAACTTTCCGTATATAGCAAAAGGTTGTCCTCACCGACAACTTTTCCTATATAGGAAAAGGTTATCCTCACCGACAAGGTTTTCCTCACCGACAACTTTTCCTATATAGGACAACTTTTCCTCACCGACAACTTAGGGAATATTGTTGTCGGTGAGGACAACCTTTTCCTATATAGGCAAAGTTGTTGTCGGTGAAGACAACCTTTTCCTATATAGGGAATATCCTATATAGGAAAGGTTGTCCTCACCGACAACAATATTCCCTAAGTTGTCGGTGAGGAAAAGTTGTCCTATATAGGAAAAGTTGTCGGTGAGGACAACCTGAGGATAACTGATAGGTCCTTAAGAATATCTTCAAGAAGATAATTTCTCGCTCTCATTTATTGCTAATTTAAAAAATCGAATCCAAATTTTTTTCTATCCCCGTCAATCCTATTGAATTGTAGGTTTTCCTTTAAGAATGAGTAGAAACTCCCAATAGTGCTGCTCCCCGTCGTTTGACATAATGGAATATCATTGGTATTGGCAGATTTACATTCACAACCATAATACAAACATACAATCGGACAGACACTCACGTATATCAGTCGTAGACCCTGTTAACGGATTCATTGTACCGTACACAAAAGTTCGACAGTTCGGCGTAACCACATTAAACAGATGTTTTTGGCTTGGCAATGTATGCAAACTCAATGAATTCCACGAACATGTACGAGTATACACGCTCGTACATACAGATCGATGTACGTCGTTGTACTACGACAACATACAAATTGCAAATGAATCTTCTGACGAGAATATACAATTATACATACATACGTATATACTCAAACTTGCATAAACCAAGCAAACATACTTCCTTTAAATCCTTTGGCTTCAGACCAGCAACTTCAGCATCACGAACTCTTTCTGGATGAGATGGTTTTTGGATGGGATGGGTTGTGCGGAGTTTGGAAAGGAAGAACGCCACCACATTTTGCTTTCAGCGTATTGTTTAAACGCTGACATCTGTCAGCACTCTACACAATGCATTTTGTCAACTCAATCCAACCAACCAGCCAACAACAGCAATTGGAGATTGAGCTGAAGTTGAAGCTAGAGCTGGAGCAGGAGCAGGAGCAGCGGCAATAAATGCATCACTTCTTTCATTCATGCGGCAAAATGTGGAAATGCACAGTGGTTTTGGGAAGGGGAACATTTGCTGTACTAGATACGGGACACAAGGTTATCATTGGTACGAGTAGCACAGCAGTATTATGATTAGTAATGAAGTCGGTCGTTTGCGTAGTCAGACCTATAACATCATCCCAGACGGACTTGAAAAGTTTCTTCCGAGTAAGGTCTAAAAAATGGTCAGTCTGTGCATCACTGTGATACTACATGTGGTAGTACCACATTTTCTGCATCTGGATATTATAGGACCCTGTGATTCTCAAATGGGCAGCCGATGTCTCTATGAAAATGAAAATCCAAACTTTAATACATTTCTATGTAAGAATTTTTGCTTTGCCTGTTCACAATGCTTCAGGGAAATCAAAGATAGAGTCTTGCAGAGCCTTTCCTGCAATGAAGTTCTGTTCCAGCTGAACAGTCTGCCACAACCACGGCAGTACGTTTAAGGGAGCTATCGCAGTAGTCTGGAAGTGCCTGTGGACATAGGTAAAATCTCTGGTAAAATCTTACCGACAACTTTCCCTATAGGAAAAGGTTGTCCTTACCGACAACTTTCCCTATAGGAAAAGGTTGTCCTTACCGACAACTTTCCCTATAGGAAAAGGTTGTCCTTACCGACAACTTTCCCTATAGGAAAAGGTTGTCCTTACCGACAACTTTCCCTATAGGAAAAGGTTGTCCTTACCGACAACTTTCCCTATAGGAAAAGGTTGTCCTTACCGACAACTTTCCCTATAGGAAAAGGTTGTCCTTACCGACAACTTTCCCTATAGGAAAAGGTTGTCCTTACCGACAACTTTCCCTATAGGAAAAGGTTGTCTTACCGACAACTTTCCCTATAGGAAAAGGTTGTCCTTACCGACAACTTTCCCTATAGGAAAAGGTTGTCCTTACCGACAACTTTCCCTATAGGAAAACTTAAACGTCTCAAGTTTGTGTTATTTCTCCCCAGCTATGGAATCTCTACATGAACAGTATCCTGCTTTCTCTGGAGAAGATAGGTGTAAAGGTTACTGCCTATGCTGCCATAGCGGTTAGCGATAACGGTTTTGGTATGATTGCTCACAAGAAGTATCGCCCTCATATGTATATTTGATAGGTCGGAATTGTGTGCTTGCATTGCGGTATATAGTACATTCGTGAACTTCTATTCTATTCCACATTTTCTGCATCTGGATATTATAGGACCCTGTGATTCTCAAATGGCCAGCCGATGTCTCTATGAAAATGAAAATCCAAACTTTAATACATTTCTATGTAAGAATTTTTGCTTTGCCTGTTCACAATGCTTCAGGGAAATCAAAGATAGAGCCTTGCAGAGCCTTTCCTGCAATGAAGTTCTGTTCCAGCTGAACAGTCTGCCACAACCACGGCAGTACGTTTAAGGGAGCTATCGCAGTAGTCTGGAAGTGCCTGTGGACATAGGTAAAATCTCTGGTAAAATCTTACCGACAACTTTCCCTATAGGAAAAGGTTGTCCTTACCGACAACTTTCCCTATAGGAAAAGGTTGTCCTTACCGACAACTTTCCCTATAGGAAAAGGTTGTCCTTACCGACAACTTTCCCTATAGGAAAAGGTTGTCCTTACCGACAACTTTCCCTATAGGAAAAGGTTGTCCTTACCGACAACTTTCCCTATAGGAAAAGGTTGTCTTACCGACAACTTTCCCTATAGGAAAAGGTTGTCCTTACCGACAACTTTCCCTATAGGAAAAGGTTGTCCTTACCGACAACTTTCCCTATAGGAAAACTTAAACGTCTCAAGTTTGTGTTATTTCTCCCCAGCTATGGAATCTCTACATGAACAGTATCCTGCTTTCTCTGGAGAAGATAGGTGTAAAGGTTACTGCCTATGCTGCCATAGCGGTTAGCGATAACGGTTTTGGTATGATTGCTCACAAGAAGTATCGCCCTCATATGTATATTTGATAGGTCGGAATTGTGTGCTTGCATTGCGGTATATAGTACATTCGTGAACTTCTATTCTATAGATATCTATTCTAAGGAACTAGAGCTACCGACTGCAAAAATTCTGCATGATTACTGTAGCGTTTACTAGGCAGAAATCTTAGCTATTAGAGAGGTTGCAGAATGGCTGAGAAGTAATATTTTGACTAAAGTAGGCACCAATATTTTCGCTCATTGTCTGGCTGCAGTAAAGTCCCTGGTAACTGTATTCCTGAATATAAAAAGTCATTTGAGAGTACGGTCCACATGTCCGGACAAAGAGATCGAGCTACTCTGCACTTCTGTTCAGATTCTTACCTCAAACATGTATATGTTACTCCCAGTTCGTCGATGTGATTTTTAAGTTCCACGAATGGAATGCGCACGTCCAAGGCCGCGGTTTCTTTTTGCGCACAGGAGCCTAAACTGCCCCAATCGTCTGCTAATTCGTTACCTGGCAAGTTGCTAAGCCCTGTTACGCAGCAGAACATGATATCGTGCGGTTAAGGAGAGAAAGCAGTCCACGGTGCAGCGTTATTTGATGGTCCTTGAGTCTAAGACCCTTAAGAGATGCCCAACTGTCGACATAGATTTTGAATTTAGCAGGAGAGATGTCCTACTTCAAAATTTGGTTTGCCCCCGGAAGACCGTACATTCGTCTGGAAGTCTGGTGATATTCCAAGATTAAAGGATTCGGACTATAGCACCGATCCCGCCCGTATGAAGATAAGGATTCATCACCTTTCACAATTTTTTGACGTCCTATCTTCGCGGCTAGGTATCCGCACTTAGGTTTATTCCTGAATGGTTTTCGATGCCATGTAGTCTGTAGTCTTGTTTATTTCTCTCGTGGTGGCTTGAGCCACGTCTGTGCGTAGTGTTGAGTGTCATGCGCCAGATTCCTTCAAACTGAGGGCAACTTTCGCTGCGGTGCACCTGATGTATTTATACATCGATAGGTTGTAGTTTCAGCATCGCCTCTAGTACAAGTTGATGAGCAGATCTTAGGGCGCCCGTTATACCAGCGCATTTTAGTCTCAGTTCTTCGGTCAGATGTGAAATACGTTATTTCTTCCGTACCGCTTCCCACCATACCACTGATCCATAGATGAGTATCGTCTTATTCTTTCTTTGTACATCCATTGTATCATTTTCAGTTGCGAACTCAATTTGCGTCCGAATATTTTGCTGCCTGCATATTGCCCTTTTCCCCTTTCCTCTATATTTCTCCTCCAGGATAGCTTGGGGTCTAGGGTGACACCTAAATACTTAGCTTCATTCGATAGTTGTAGTACGTTTGCATGCAGTTTTGGTAGTTTGAAAATCGTAATTTTATACATTTTCGTAAACAGGACTATATCTCTCATAGTTGGATTAACTGCCAACCCATTGTATGTCGGCTAAAGTGATAGTTGTTTTAGTGATCTTTCCATGTTCTCACTGATCGTTGGTATAATTTTGCCTCTGAACTGAAACACCAAGTCGTCCACATAAGCTGTGATCTAGGCCCCATTTTTGTCATATCAATAAGGATTTTATTTATCATTAGATTCCTTAATGTCGGTGAAATCACACTCCCTTGCTGAGTGTATCTCGTAACTTGCTTCCTTGCCGTACGAGTACAATTGCCCATAGTTGAGTTTATGATTCTGCCTATCAGTATGCTTCCTTTCCACTTGGTTCAACCTAGGTGTTAACCTATGCCGTACGTTAAGTATGGATTATATATTAAAATTATTGACGGCACTTTCCACGTCTAGGAATGCTGCCTTCCTGTAGTCCTTATACAGGGTGGCGCAGAATGAGCTATGTGGTTTGAATTCTTTATAACTTTTTGAATTATTATTCTTTCTTTGTTTTTTCTTCAGCATTTTGTGAAAGAGTCTTCAATAAATCCTACTACTTCATGTAAGGCCGTTTCCACTGATCTGCCTTTAAATTAGGTGTGTTGTGTGTCAATGAACTTGTTAGATGTTTGTTTGGTTTTCAGCAGAAACGAAGAAAAACTAATTGGTCTGTACGAGTGGTCTTTCTTCGGGCTGTGGTTCATTTTCCCCACCGTGGGGATAAACATCACATTGACCTCTCTCCATGTATTGGGCATATTTTATCATAGCAGGCTTGTAGGACAGTAGAATAATGTCCAATTATTCTTGTAGAAACCCTAGAATGATGCAATCCAGATCTGCCGATTTGAAAGAATTACAAGATTTCACCGTCATCTTATATTCTCCTTTCTCCTCGTCGATGACTGATTTGATGAGCTCGTCCATAAGGCCCTTTCAATAATCTGAATTTACGAATCTTCATTTTAAGAATGCATGTTAGCTAGATGAGAAATACATTGCACTCAACCTTATCCTGAAACTTCATCAACTCTAGAGTCTTAACAAAATATATAAAAAGCCTAGTGCTCTCATCGGAACCAACGTGTATGACGTACAAAGCGGTCAATGATGGGTTTATCAGTACATATCAACTATCTTAGACTCACTATGTAAGAAAGTGGATTCCAGTATATCCATACGACGTTTGTTTATGTTGAGATAGGAGTAAATCACTAGTTCAACACTTTCTACCTCTTCCTCATCTCCCAGAGTTCTACAAAATTCATAATTTTCAATACCCAAACTGTTGGCGTGGTTGCTAATCAGTACGGGGGCAATGTCAGAATCTTAATATCGATTCGAAAAACGTCCTAGTGCACATATTTATCTATCCAAGACATGGAGATATTTGATTTTATCAGGTAACTTAGTGACCAAATCTTCCTAGCCAATCTGCAGCTGTTTAGGACATTATTGTACAGCATAACATAGATTGCACGTTGAGAGTGGCGTATCAATAACACCAAATTAATCAAGATAAGCTAATCTGTTTAGTAGTTTCTCGGTATATGCTATGTCCTAGTACCCAGATGAGGTGTATAACAAACTGTTCTGCCATTAGTTGAGATATGTACGTGACAGGGATCGTGTAACTGGTTGGCTATCCGAATATATGACGACGCCAGTAGTCACAATATGAACACTGTCTATCAAGAAGAACTTGTTGGTCGCTGGAATCATGCTCACATATTACAGGTCCACGGGAGCATGTAAGGTAGTTCTTGTCTTGCAAGTTCATCTGTTTTGCAGTTATCTGGCATATCCCTCTGTATCTAATATGGTGAATATACTCGTAAAGAACTGTTCTGCCATCTATTTAAGAGTTCTGTGGCAGTCGAGAAAAGTTCTGCAATTCAGGAAGACAATTTCCTGGGACTATACTCACAACAACCCGACTATGAGAGAAAATATTGATACCAAGTTTAGTCAGAACATTACGTCTAACCCATTCTGCCACCTCTCTAATAGCTAACATTTTTTCCTGGTAAACATTATAGTGATCAAGCAGTCGTTTTGCAATGGATATCTCTAGTTCCTTAGAAAATACATTAGAGCACTGATTTTTGTTATGTTTGGAAGCGTCTCTATAGAAGTTCCCGAATCTTCTACATCCTGGTATGCGAGCACATCATCACACTAAGACCATTATCGGAAACCTATCTTGTGGTGGCATGAAGAGCCTGTTGCAGGTGTCTCTACGAGTACTTGCAGACTTCCCTCTTACCATGTTATCTGCATAGGCAGTAGCCTTTACACCCATCTTCTCCAGAGAAAGCATAATACTGTTCTTCTCCAGAGAAAGCAGAATACTGTTCTTCTCCAGAGAAATCACAATACTGTTCATGTAGAGATTCCACAGCTGGGGAGAAAGAACACCAACTTGAGAGACGTTCATTTGCTAAAAAAAATCTTTGGAGACCAGCTGAACCTAAGCTAGCTGAATGCGTTTCTTAATGAGAAGGTTCTGAATGAATATTCGTATGCCGTTATCAACCCCAAAGGTTCCCAGAGCCGTAACTATTGCGAGTGGATTGACGTTTTTGAAGGCTCCCTCTCCCTCTATGTCCAAGTAAGCTACCATTCTCTATTCCCTAACAGCGAAATATCCTCTAATAAAGCTGACTAGATCATGCATGGTGGTTTCCGATGATTAGCCCTGGTAGTAAGCATGCTGTTGGTTGGTAGCCAGTGATCAATGTTGGTCCTTTGATAACTAGAAATTAATCTCTCCTGCATTTGGAAGGTTAAATAACGATAGACTAATCGATCGGAAATCTTTAGGTCCTGTATAGGACGGCTTTCCCGCTTTGGGAAGATAACCGTAGTTTCTCTCCACTTCGTTGGTATAAAGATCTGCTTGATACACGTAGTATAGAGTTCTTTAAGCGAGAGAACCAGCCAATCAGCTAATGCCTGTAGGTACGCCGGCCAGACATTGTCCGGTTCTGGCGACTTAAAAGGTTCAAAACCGTTTTTCGTAGCCAAAAGAATTTTATATTCGGTTAGAATCCGGCTGACAATTTCTGGTGTCTGTAATTTAAACTGCTGGCTATGACAATAGTCTTGTCGACCGGAAGTTCTTCGGTCCAGTATTCGACAGCTTTTCTCGCTTTGGGAGAATAACCTTTTGGTTATTTCGTTTGTGGAAAAAATGTTGGTCCTTCGACGTGAAATAATAGAAAATCTTTGCACCTTTAAGACGAAATGACATAGTCTCTCCAATTTAAATTAAATATAATTTACGAATTTCCAAAATGTGTTAGAAAAGTGCAGTTTTTAGGAAAAGGACAAAGCAAATGCTGCACTTTTTACAGAATCGAAATCGCCATTAGTTTCTTTCCACTTCAATCGAATATGTGAAGTTCTTGATACAATTACTACAGAGTTGTTCAAGCAAGAGAATCAGTCAGCCAACGCCTGTCGGTCCGCCGAAGAGACATTGTCTTTTTTATAGCCCAAGGAATTCTATATTTGATTATAATCTCGCTGGCGACCTCTGCTGGCTGTACTTTAACCGAAGTATGCAATTCCTCGTCAGAGTTGCCAGGGAAATGTATATCCAAAAGCTTCGCCAGCGATTCCTCACCGGACTTCTCCAGGAACTAATATCTTTCCTGATTTTTTCAATAGGGCAAGGCATTGAGGCAAACATTTTCGTAGCCTTGAGTCTTGAAATGAGCTTTCTAGACAGTTGCAGAAGTCTAGCCAGGATTTCTTTTCTTTTGTACTGCTTGAGTTCTTTATTGTAGTCCTGAGGAGCTCTTACCTTATTAGAGAGCTTCCTGTAGCAATTAGCAGCCGAAGTTACCCGCTCATATAGACCACTTAAGGTTCCTAGTGATACCTGTTTGATGAACATAGTTATCAAAAATACGAATATCGGTACCGTCAAGCTCTGTCAGACTTTCTAGAAAGGCCGACTCTAGTATATACAGACGTCGTTTACTCAATGCAGGACAGTAGCAAAGCTGGTGCTCTCCACTGTTTCTTCATCTCCGAAAATTCTGCAGAAGTTATTGTACCAAATTCCCAATCATCTAGTGTGTTCGCCGATCAGACTGTGTCCCGTCAGAACTGACACTAATGTAGACAGTATTTTCCTCTCTAGTGCGAGGAGATATTTTGGCCTTCTCAGATCGAAGCACCTCCTCGACTGATATTTTCTTATTGTTTTTTTTATTGACATTTTATATTTTAAAAGTTTATTAACATCTGCAACCACTGTTCTATACATCTGTCAATGACAAACATGTTCGGTTTTGCCGGAGTTTGAATGATTTCTTTTTTGCTCTCGCTCTCCCTATTTTGATTTCACCAAACTGTCACGGATGCGGGTGAAACCCGAATCAAATGTATTAAACCAACAAAAGTGGCAGGAGTATTGAATTTCTTTAACGTTTGACGGATGTCTTTAAAGAAATAATGCGAGAGAGAGGGAGTGTAAGCGCCGAGTGAGTGCAAGAAGAAAAGGGACGAAAAAGGGAAGCATAAGAGTTTAAGATATTGCTTTTTTATCAACATTTATTACTTACTTATTCATTCATTCATTCATGCCATTCTATCCTTTGATAGAATGTGTCATTGGTTCTTATGCGTCAAGGCAGAGCAGAGCGGAGCTGTTGAAGACACAGTAGAATGGGGTTACTGCAACACAAATGCGGGCGTTATCAGTCAACAGATCCGGGTGCTGATGTTCCAACAAAGTTAAATCGTCTCGTTAGTGATAAATTTTTCACTCTTAAATAAAATTATGTCGTTCGTGGGGGGAGAGGAACGAGAGAGAGACGTAGAGAGATATTTTTCATGCCATCTTGTTGCAACATAATTTTTTCTCAAGCCATTTTATTTTACCGATTACTTTTCGGTCCCCTCTCCCCACTCTTTTTCTTTCTCTGTGTTTGAGGTGCGGAAGTGCCAGAAAAATGCAAGAAATGAAATTTATTCAACTCAAAGAGCAGAGAAACTTTTCCATCTTATTCAATCATCGTTTCGATATTATCATTTCGGTTATGCATTAGAATTATTGTCTGTGTAATGTGGACAAAGAGAACGTACTTGGGAATTAAAATTGAGAAGGGTGTATATTTAATTTGGAATAAATCTTTTAATAACATTATATTACAGATATTTACAGATATCAGAAATTGCATTTTTATATAGAAAATAATTGCATCGAAATTCCATTTCTATAGAAAACTACCCGGACGCGGTCTACTTCGTTGCCCCAGACATCAGATTTCCGATCCCGTCCATTTTTGGACAAATCACGTAGACTGCCACTAATTAGATATAGAATTCAGATTTCAGCTGAAGATTTAGTTAGCGTGGCAAAAGTGGGCTCCGCCCACTTTTGCCACGCCCACTAATCCGATCCCTCCCATTTTTATTGAAGTTTTAGAAAATAACTCCACTAACGTGTGTTCCAAATTTCGTTCTTCTGAGGTCAACACTTTTTAAGATATTCGGATTTTAAGTAATGCCACGCCAACTATTCCCCTCGCACTTTTTTCAATTTTTTTTTTCCTAAACCATCTCTGACAAGTAACCTTTCAAACAAATGAAAACAAATAAAATCGGTCCAGTGGTTTCAGAGTCTATAGCATACATACAAACATTTTTCCATTTTTATATATATAGAAGATAGAAGATAGAAGATAGAAGATAGAAGATAGAAGATAGAAGATAGAAGATAGAAGATAGAAGATAGAAGATAGAAGATAGAAGATAGAAGATAGAAGATAGAAGATAGAAGATAGAAGATAGAAGATAGAAGATAGAAGATAGAAGATAGAAGATAGAAGATAGAAGATAGAAGATAGAAGATAGAAGATAGAAGATAGAAGATAGAAGATAGAAGATAGAAGATAGAAGATAGAAGATAGAAGATAGAAGATAGAAGATAGAAGATAGAAGATAGAAGATAGAAGATAGAAGATAGAAGATAGAAGATAGAAGATAGAAGATAGAAGATAGAAGATAGAAGATAGAAGATAGAAGATAGAAGATAGAAGATAGAAGATAGAAGATAGAAGATAGAAGATAGAAGATAGAAGATAGAAGATAGAAGATAGAAGATAGAAGATAGAAGATAGAAGATAGAAGATAGAAGATAGAAGATAGAAGATAGAAGATAGAAGATAGAAGATAGAAGATAGAAGATAGAAGATAGAAGATAGAAGATAGAAGATAGAAGATAGAAGATAGAAGATAGAAGATAGAAGATAGAAGATAGAAGATAGAAGATAGAAGATAGAAGATAGAAGATAGAAGATAGAAGATAGAAGATAGAAGATAGAAGATAGAAGATAGAAGATAGAAGATAGAAGATAGAAGATAGAAGATAGAAGATAGAAGATAGAAGATAGAAGATAGAAGATAGAAGATAGAAGATAGAAGATAGAAGATAGAAGATAGAAGATAGAAGATAGAAGATAGAAGATAGAAGATAGAAGATAGAAGATAGAAGATAGAAGATAGAAGATAGAAGATAGAAGATAGAAGATAGAAGATAGAAGATAGAAGATAGAAGATAGAAGATAGAAGATAGAAGATAGAAGATAGAAGATAGAAGATAGAAGATAGAAGATAGAAGATAGAAGATAGAAGATAGAAGATAGAAGATAGAAGATAGAAGATAGAAGATAGAAGATAGAAGATAGAAGATAGAAGATAGAAGATAGAAGATAGAAGATAGAAGATAGAAGATAGAAGATAGAAGATAGAAGATAGAAGATAGAAGATAGAAGATAGAAGATAGAAGATAGAAGATAGAAGATAGAAGATAGAAGATAGAAGATAGAAGATAGAAGATAGAAGATAGAAGATAGAAGATAGAAGATAGAAGATAGAAGATAGAAGATAGAAGATAGAAGATAGAAGATAGAAGATAGAAGATAGAAGATAGAAGATAGAAGATAGAAGATAGAAGATAGAAGATAGAAGATAGAAGATAGAAGATAGAAGATAGAAGATAGAAGATAGAAGATAGAAGATAGAAGATAGAAGATAGAAGATAGAAGATAGAAGATAGAAGATAGAAGATAGAAGATAGAAGATAGAAGATAGAAGATAGAAGATAGAAGATAGAAGATAGAAGATAGAAGATAGAAGATAGAAGATAGAAGATAGAAGATAGAAGATAGAAGATAGAAGATAGAAGATAGAAGATAGAAGATAGAAGATAGAAGATAGAAGATAGAAGATAGAAGATAGAAGATAGAAGATAGAAGATAGAAGATAGAAGATAGAAGATAGAAGATAGAAGATAGAAGATAGAAGATAGAAGATAGAAGATAGAAGATAGAAGATAGAAGATAGAAGATAGAAGATAGAAGATAGAAGATAGAAGATAGAAGATAGAAGATAGAAGATAGAAGATAGAAGATAGAAGATAGAAGATAGAAGATAGAAGATAGAAGATAGAAGATAGAAGATAGAAGATAGAAGATAGAAGATAGAAGATAGAAGATAGAAGATAGAAGATAGAAGATAGAAGATAGAAGATAGAAGATAGAAGATAGAAGATAGAAGATAGAAGATAGAAGATAGAAGATAGAAGATAGAAGATAGAAGATAGAAGATAGAAGATAGAAGATAGAAGATAGAAGATAGAAGATAGAAGATAGAAGATAGAAGATAGAAGATAGAAGATAGAAGATAGAAGATAGAAGATAGAAGATAGAAGATAGAAGATAGAAGATAGAAGATAGAAGATAGAAGATAGAAGATAGAAGATAGAAGATAGAAGATAGAAGATAGAAGATAGAAGATAGAAGATAGAAGATAGAAGATAGAAGATAGAAGATAGAAGATAGAAGATAGAAGATAGAAGATAGAAGATAGAAGATAGAAGATAGAAGATAGAAGATAGAAGATAGAAGATAGAAGATAGAAGATAGAAGATAGAAGATAGAAGATAGAAGATAGAAGATAGAAGATAGAAGATAGAAGATAGAAGATAGAAGATAGAAGATAGAAGATAGAAGATAGAAGATAGAAGATAGAAGATAGAAGATAGAAGATAGAAGATAGAAGATAGAAGATAGAAGATAGAAGATAGAAGATAGAAGATAGAAGATAGAAGATAGAAGATAGAAGATAGAAGATAGAAGATAGAAGATAGAAGATAGAAGATAGAAGATAGAAGATAGAAGATAGAAGATAGAAGATAGAAGATAGAAGATAGAAGATAGAAGATAGAAGATAGAAGATAGAAGATAGAAGATAGAAGATAGAAGATAGAAGATAGAAGATAGAAGATAGAAGATAGAAGATAGAAGATAGAAGATAGAAGATAGAAGATAGAAGATAGAAGATAGAAGATAGAAGATAGAAGATAGAAGATAGAAGATAGAAGATAGAAGATAGAAGATAGAAGATAGAAGATAGAAGATAGAAGATAGAAGATAGAAGATAGAAGATAGAAGATAGAAGATAGAAGATAGAAGATAGAAGATAGAAGATAGAAGATAGAAGATAGAAGATAGAAGATAGAAGATAGAAGATAGAAGATAGAAGATAGAAGATAGAAGATAGAAGATAGAAGATAGAAGATAGAAGATAGAAGATAGAAGATAGAAGATAGAAGATAGAAGATAGAAGATAGAAGATAGAAGATGGAAGATGGAAGATAGAAGATGGAAGATATACTCGAAATTAAATTTCCATAGAAAACTTTAAAATTGCATTTCTTTATAAAAATACATTTCGCCAAAAATTAAAATTATTTTTATATAAAATTGCCTCGAAATTGCATTCTATAGAAATTTTCATTCAAATTGCTTTTATATATAACTAGAAAATTTCATTCAACTTTAATTTCTGTCAAAATTTGCATTTATCAAGAAAATGTTGTGAAAATTGCATTCCTCCAGAATTTTTCGTAAAAAATGCATTCGTCCAGAAAATTTCATCAAAATTGCATTTCTCCAGAAATTTTCATCAAAATTGTATTCCTCTAGAAAATTTCATAGAAATTGCATTCCTATTGTAAAATTTCGTTGAAATTGCATTTCTATAAAAAAAAAATTCTTTAAAACTGCATATTAATAAATAAAATTTCGTTTAAAATGCATTTTTGAAGAACATTTCATCCAAATTGCATTTCTACAGAAAATTTAGTCTAAATAGCATCATATCTGCAAAAATTACATTCCGATAAAAAAATACAAAAGCGATTTTTTTTCAGCATGTAAATTTCTCCAAATTGTTTCGTCTACAAAATGTTGTTGAAATAAATTTTTCTAGAATGTTTTGCAGTAATTTCTATAGAAAATTGAATTAAAAATGCATATTTATAGTAAAACATTTCAACCAAATTAAAGTTTTTCTATCAAATTTCAACAATATTCCACTTTTCTAGAACATTTCTATTGTATTCTATTGAATTTATCGAAACAGTATATTTGTAAACAAATTCATCAAATTTACATTTTAATAAAAAATTTAGTTGATTTTTTAAACAAAAAATTCTTTGAAGTTACATTTTTATAGAAAGTTTTGTCAAAATTTCTTTGTTCTAGATAATATGGCCGAAATCTCATTTGTATACATAATTTTGTCCATAATTATTTTTTACAAAATTTTATCCAAATTTTTAAATTTGCTTGAAAATATATACAAAATTTTTGTAGAAATTCCATATATACAGAAAATTTTGTGAAAAAAAAAATTTTTCTAGAAAATTTTGCAAAAATTGCATTTTTATAGAAATGTTCTTGCAAAATTTTAAATTTCCAGAAAAATTCGAAGAAGTTTTACTTTTCTAAGACATTTGGTGGAAATTTCTTTTGTCTAGAAATTTTTGTTCAAAATTGAATTTTTGTAGAAAATTTTACTTTTCTACAAAAATTCATTGATAAACACTTTGATCGTAATGGTATTATTCTGGAAAATGTTGCCGAAATAATATTTTTAAGAACAATTTTGTTGAATTTAGTTTTGTATTGTTTTTATCGAAATTGCATTTTTTCTGTCAAATTTGCCTTTCTGTAAGAAATTACATCAAAATTGCTTTTTATCAAAAAATTTAAACAAAATAAATTTTTATTAAAAATGATGTTGAAATTACATTTCTATAGAAAATTTAGTAGAAATTTGCTTTTTATAAAAAATCACTGGATTTGCATGAAAAAATTATACAAAATGAACTGTTTTAAAAAATTAGATCGAAATTATATTCATTTTTTCTGGAAAATTTTATCCGACTTGAATTTTTTCTAGAAAATTTCATCGAATTGCCAATTCTGTAGAAAATTTTGTCGAAATTATATTTCTGTGAACACTTTTGTCGAAAATGCACTGTTCTAAAAAATTAGATCGAAATTATATTTTTATAGAAAATTTTATCCGACTTGAATTTTTTCTGGAAAATTTCATCGAATTTCTGTAGAAAATGTTGTCGAAATAATATTTCTATGAACAATTTTGTCGAATTTTATTTAGCATTTTTTTTTGTCGAAATTGCATTTTGTAGACACATAATTTCAAATTGCCTTTTATAGAAAATGTCATCAAAACAATTTTTTATACAAATTTTTGTTCAAATTCAATTTCTATAGATATTTTGTAAAAATTGGATTTTTATAGAAAACTTCGTTGAATTTGGATGCAAAAATTATACAAATTGCATTGTTCTAAAAAATTAGATCAAAATTGTATTTTTATAGAAATATTCTTCCAAATTTGTAGTTTACTATTTAGACAATTTGCTGAAATCTTACTTTCATCAAACATTTTGTGGAAATTTCATTTATCTACAAATCAATTGAACTCAATTGAATATTTGTAGAACAATTCTTTGAAATTGTATTTATTAAAAAAATTTGTCATAATTAATACTTATAGATAATTCTGTCTATTTCATTGCATTTTTCTGGAAAATATCACATTGTAGTTTTCTACAAGATTAGACAGAAAATCCATTTTGTAGATAATTTCGTGCAAATTTTGTTCTAGAAAATTTAAAATACAGAAAATGTGGTTCTAATTGCATTTTTCAACAATATTTGGTAGATATTGTATTTCTACTGAAAATTTCGCCGAATTTAATTTTTTTTATATATTTTTTATGTAAAATGCATGGCGAATTTTTATAGAAAATTTAGTGGAAATTGAATTTTTTAAAAATTGTCTTTAAAATTTTTCTTGAAATTTTCTTCCAAATTGTACTATTCTAAATAATTTTGTGGAAATTTCATTTGTCTAGAAATGTTCAGGCATTGCATATTTCTAGAAAAATTCTTCGAAACCGCATATTTGTAGAAAATGTCCCGCAAATTAATATTTTGTCAAAATTTAGTTTTTGTTAAAGAATTTCGCCTAAATTTCTTTTCATCTACAAGATTTGCCTGAAATTGCATCTTTATGGAACATTTTTTTCAAATTAAATTTTCATCTAAATGATTTTTTTTGAAAAATGTCGTCCAAATTGTATTTTGCTAGAAAATTTCTTCGAATTTACATATAAGTAGAAATATTTTTTCTTAATTGCATTTTTGTTGAAACCTTTTTAAAAATTTGTATTTTTCAATTCGTCTAGAATTTTTCTCTCAATAGCTTTTTTCGTTCTCTAACATTTCTGAGAAATTGGATTTTTATAGAAAATTTCATCCATAATAATTTTTTATAGAAAATTTCGCCAAAATTGCATTTTTCTAAAATATTTTATAGAAAATATATTTCTATAGAAAATTTCGTCGAAAATGTATTATTATAGAAAATTTCATCCAAATAGCTTTATTTCTGGAAAATGATAATTACATTTTATAACTGAATTGTTTGCCTGAAATTGCAAATAATGCATTTTTTTACAATATTTTGAAAAAAAAAGAACTTTAAAATTTTTTTTTTTACAATATTTGAAAAAAAATATGTATTTCTATTGGAAATTTTGTCAAAATTACATACACTTTTATAAAAAAGTTCATCCAAATTAAATTTTTTCTGAAAAATGTTACCAAATTTTCTTTTTTGTGGTAATTTTACTTTTCTAAAAATTTGACTTTTCTAGAATATTTTGTGGAAATTTAATTTATGTAAAAATTTTCGATCAATTGCATATTTTTAGAAAAATTCCCCGAAATTGAATTGATCTGAATTTTTCTAGAACATTTTGTGACTGCATGGTAAAGATGTATTACTTCAAAAAAAATTTCTTAAAAATTTCATCGAATTTGCATTTGTTAACAAAACTATGCCGAAATTTCATTTTTATAGAAATGTTCTTCCATACTTGAATTTTTCTGGAAAATTTCTTCGAATTGTAATTTGAAGAATATTTTTTTTTGAAATTTTATTTGTCTAAAATGTTTGCTCAATCTCGTATTTCCAGAAAATTGCTTCGAAATTGTATTTTTGTTGAAAATTCCATCCAAATTAATGATTTTGTCAAATAAAATTTTCTAGAAAATTTTATTCAAATTAAATTTTTCAATTGCATATTTCTGGAAAATTTCGCGCAAATTTAATTTATAGAAAATTCTGTGAAAATTGCATTTTTTCTCCAAAATATCAGTTAAAAAGATTTGTCTAAAATTTAATTTTTTAGAAATTTATTTTAGAATTTTCTTGAAAATTTTTTCCATATCACGTTGTTCTAGAAATATTGTTGAAATTTAATTTTTCGACAATATCTTTATCTTGATTTTGTCAAATACAATTTTCTAGAAAATTTTATACAAATTAAATTTTTCAATTGCATATTTCTGGAAAATTTTCTGGAAATTGGATTTTTTAAAAAATGTCTAAAATTTTTCTTGAAAATTTCGCTCAAACTGTACTGTTCTATATAACTTTGTGAAAATTTTATTTGTCTAAAAATGGCAGGCATTGCATATTTCTAGAAAAATTCCTCGAAACTGCATATTTTTAGAAAATGTTATCTAAATTAATATTTATGGACAATTTTTCAAAATTGAATTTTTCTAAGAAAAATTCGCCGAAATTTTCGTTTATCTACATCTTGTTGAAATTGCATCTTTACATATAATTTTTTCCAAATTAAATTTTCTAATTTTTTTTCCAAATTGCGTTTTTATCCAAATCCATTTTTTTTTTTTGAAAAATGTCATCCAAATTGCATTTGTGTAGAAAATTTCATCGAAATTAATTTTGTTCAAAACTGCATTATTGTAGATATGTTTTTTAAAATCTAAATATTATTAAAGAAAATTCACCGAAATTGTACTTTCTACCATATTTTTTATGGAAATTTTATTTGTTTAGAATTTTTCTCTCAACAGCATATTTCTCGAACATTTCTGAAAAATTTAATTTTTATAGAAAATATCTTCACTATTAATTTTTTATAAAAGATTTTGTCAAAATTGTATTTTTCTACATTTTGTAGAAATTATATTTCTATAGAAAAATTCGTGAAATAGATTTTTTTCTGGAAAATCTTGAAATTGGAGTTTATAACTGAATTTTTCTACAAGATTTGCCTGAAATTGCAAATGGTATTGAAATTGCACTTTTAACAATATTTTGATATTGATTTTTATTTTGATATTTATTTAATTTTATTTTGTCCAAAAAAAATTTATAAAAAATGTCATCCAAATTATTTTCTTTTTTTTTTGGAAAAAGTTGCCAAATTTTCTTTTTTTTTTGCATTTGAATAGAAAATTTTGTGGACATTTTCTTGAAATTCAAATCATTTTATTGTGTAAAATTTCATGCGGATTGAATTTTTCTAGAAAATTTTATCGAATTTTCCTTTTTAAAAAAAAATTTGTCGAAATTTTATTTTTAATAGAATTTTCTTGCATGTTTGTAGAAAATTTGCACTTTTCTAGAACATTTTGTGGAAATTTCTTTTTTTATTAATTACATATTTCTGGAAAATTTTATTTTCATACAAATTATATTTTTGTAGAAAATTTCGCTTATTGTAGATTTCTAGTAAATTTATTCGAAACTGCTTTTTTTTAGAAAATTTCGTGCATATTATTTTTTATACAATATCTTATCAAATTGTATTTTCACGAAAAGGTTGTCGAAATTGCATTTTTAGAAATTGTATTTTTATAGAAGATTTCGTCTAAAAGGCATTTTTATTAATTTCATCCAAATATTTTTTTCTAAATTTATAAATTTCATTTAAATTTGCATTTTTTTGATATTTTTTTCAAAACTGCATTATTATAGAAAGTGTTTTTCAAAATTTGTATTATTCTACAAAATTTCGCCAAAACTATACTTTTCTAAAACATTTTGTGAAAGTTTTATTTGCCTAGAAAAATTCTTCGAAATTGCATTTTTGTAGCAAATTTCGTCCAAATAAATGTTTATAGAAAATTTTGTCAAAAGTACAATTTTCTTTTTTTTAAAGAAAATGTCAAAAATTGCATTTTTTTTAGAAAATATCACCGAAAATGCATTTTTCTTGTGTACATAATTTTCTCCAAATTAAATTTTCTATAAACCAAACAGATTATTTCTAAAAAATTTTCTTGTAGTTGCATTTTTCTACAATATTTTGTAGAAAATAATTTTTTTACAAATTTGAATTTGGAATTTGAATTTTTATAGAATTTTTTCCACATTTGTATTTTCTACAAATATTACGCCAAAATTGTACTTTTGTAGAACATTTTTTGAAAATTTCTTTTGCCTAGAAATTTTCAATCTATAATATAAGTTTATTTGCAGAAAAATTGTACAGAAATTTAATTTAATGACTTTTTCTAAACAAAATTTTCTGAAAAATGTTATCCAAATTGCATTTTTTTACAAAATTTGTCGAAGTAAACTTTTCAGAAATTCTATTTCTATTCATCCAAATTGTTTTTTTTGTAGAAAATTTAATTCAAATTGTGTTTTTATAGAAAATTTAATTCAAATTATGTTTTTTCTGGAAAATTTTATTTTTGTAAAAAATTTTGTCGTTTCGTATTTCATTGAAAATTGCCTTTTTATTGGAAATTTGTAAAGAAAATTTCATCAAATTGCATTGTATAATAAAATTTGTCAAAATTGCTTTTTTAGAAAGTGGCAACAAAATTACGTTTTCTAGGATTTTTTTTTTGAATTTGCATTTGAAAAAATATTCATCAAAATTTGCTTTACATAGAAAATTTCGTCGAAAATACTTCTGAAAAATGTCATCAAAATTTGATTTTTCTAGGAAATTGAAATTTTGTAAAAAATGCATCAATGTTAATAAAAAATTTCTTTGAAATTGTAGAAAACTTTATTTGTGAACAATTTTTCCCAATTCTATTTATGTATTTTTCTTGTCAAATTTGCATTTTCGTACAAAATATAATCGAAATTGCTTTTTTCATATCTATTATTTCATCGAAATATATTTTTCTATAAAATTTCACTGGACTTGCATTTTTAGATGACATACCAAACAAAATTTTCTGAAAAATTTTATTCAAATTGCATTTTTTTAGAAAATGTTGTCGAATTGTTATTTTATAAAAAATTTGATTCAAATTATGTTTTCTCTGGGAAATTGTATTTTTGTAAAAATTTTGTCGTTTCGAATTTCATTAAAAATTTCATTTTTATTGGAAATTTCGTCGAACAATTTTTTGCCTAGAAATTTCCAATCTATAATATAAGTATATTTGGAGAAAAATTGTACAGAAATGAAATTTTTCTATAAAATTTTACTGGACTTGCATTTTTTAGATGACTTTTTCTAAACAAAATTTTCTGAAAAATTTTATTCAAATGCAGAATGCAAAGGATGCATTCTTTTAGAAAATGTTGTCGAATTTTTTTTTCTGTAATTCTATTTCTATAGAATATTTCGCCGAAAACTAATTTCTATAAAATTAATCCAATTTTTTTTTTTTGTAGAAAATTTAAATCAAATTGTGTTTTTATAGAAAATTTAATTCAAATTATGTTTTTTTCTGGTAAATTGTATTTTCGTAAAAAATGTTGTCGTTTCGTATTTCATTGAAAATTGCCTTTTTATTTGTAGTTTCAGCGATATGAATTTTTAAAGAAAATTTCATCTAAATGCATTGTATAAAAAAATTTTTCAATATTGCTTTTTAAGAAAATGACAACAAAATTACGTTTTCTAGGAATTTTATTTTGAATTTGCATTTGAAAATATATTCATCAAAATTTGCGTTACATAGAAAATTTCGTCGAAAATTCTTCTGAAAAATGTCATCAAAATTTGATTTTTCTAGGAAATTGTGTTGAAATGGAAATTTTCTAAAAAATGCATCAATATTAATAGAAAATTTTTTTGAAATTATAAAAAACTTTATTTGTGAATTCGTGAACTATTCGAATTGTATTTTTCTTGTCAAATTTGCATTTTCGTACAAAATATAATCGAAATTGTTTTTTTCATATCTATTATTTCATCGAAATACATTTGCCTAGAAAATTTCATCGAAATGCTTTTTATTAAAAAAAATTTGTCAAAATTTTGTCTTTTAAAAAAAATTTAATAATTTACCTTTTGTAAAAAAATTCATTGAAACTCCATTTGCATAGAACAGTGGGTCGTCCCTGGAAAATGTCATCAAAATTATTTTTTTTATAGAATATTTCGCAAACATTAAATTTTTATTGAAAATTTCGTTGAATTGCATTTATATACAAAATTTCGTTGAAACACATATCTATAGAAAATATATAATTCCATTAAAATTGCATTTTAATGGAAAATTTCGTCGTAATTGCATTATGACAAAATGTTTTATAGAAATGAACTTTCGACGATATTTTTTTAGCGGAATGGAATTTTTTGCAGATATGCTTTTTAGACGAAATTTTTTGTAGAAATGCAATTTCAAGGAAATTTACTATAGATATGCATTTGCGACGAAATTTTCTATAGAAATGCAATTTCGACGCCATAATTTTGTCCAAATTAAATTTTCTAGAAAATTTTATCCAAACTGATTTTTTCTAGAAAATGTTGTTGTAGTTGCATTTTTCTACAATATTTTGTAGAAATTGTATTTCTATAAAATATTTCTTCGAAAAATAATTTTTCTAGAAAATTTTATGGGATTTGCATTATTATCGAATATTTTCTAAAAAAATCACCCCAAAATTGTACTTTTGTAGAAAGTTTTTTGTAAATTTCTTTTGCCTAGAAATTTTCAATCTATTATATAAGTATATTTGCAAAAAATTCTACCGAAATTGCATTTTCCTATTAAATTTTACTGGATTTGCATTTTGTAGATGTTTTTTCAAACGAAATATTCTGGAAAATTTTATTCAAATTGCATTTTTTTTACAAAATGTTGTCGAAGTTAATTTTTCAGAAATTCTATTTCTACAGAATATTTTATCGAAAATTCATTTTTATAGAATTCATCCAAATTGTTTTTTTTTTGTAGAAAATTTAATTCAAATTGTGTTTTTATAGAAAATTTAATTCAAATTATGTTTTTTTGCTGGTAAATTGTATTTTTGTAAAAAATGTTGTCGTTTCGTATTTAATTGAAAATTGCCTTTTTATTGGTAGTTTCAGCGAAATGAATTTTTAAAGAAAATTTCATCTAAATGCATTGTATAATAAAATTTTTCAAAATTGCTTTTTAAGAAAATGGCAACAAAAGTACGTTTTCTAGGAATTTTATTTTGAATTTGCATTTGAAAAGATATTCATCAAAATTTGCTTTACATAGAAAATTTCATCGAAAATACTTCTGAAAAATGTCATTAAAATTTTATTTTTCTAGGAAATTTCGTCGAAATGGAAATTTTCTAAAAAATTCATCAATATTAATAGAAAATTTCTTTGAAATTGTAGAAAACTTTATTTGCGAATTCGTGAACAATTTTGCCGAATTGTATTTTTGTATTTTTCTTGTCAAATTTGCATTTCCGTACAAAATATAATCGAAATTGTTTTTTCATATCTATTATTTCATCAAAATACATTTGCCTAGAAAATTTCATCGAAATGCTTTTTATTAAAAAAAATTTGTCAAAATTTCGTCTTTTAAAAAAATTTTAAGAATTTACGTTTTGTAAAAATATTCATTGAAATTAAATTTTCTGAGAAAAGTGTGTCGCAAATACTACTGAAAAATGTCATCAAAATTGTTTTTTATTAAAAAAAATTTCGCGAACAATAAATTTTTTAATTGCATTTTTACATAAAATTTCGTTGAAACACATATCTATAGAAAATATCGTCAAAATTGCATTTTAATGGAAAATTTCGTCAAATGACAAAAAGTTTTATAGAAATAAAATTTCGACCACATTTTTTTGTTGGGGAATGTAATTTTTTTTATATGCGAAATTTTCTGTAGAAATACAATAACAAAGAAATTTACTATAGATATGCATTTGCGACGAAATTTTCTATAGAAATGCAATTTCGACGCCATTTTGTAGAAGAGTGTAATTTCGAAGTAATTTTCTATATGAAATTTTTTAATAGTGCAACGAAACTTTCTAGAAAAATACTAGAATAACAAAGCATCTTTTACAGCTTTCAGATTTAAGGCATTCCACTCCTCTTCATACTACGCCCTTCTAAATGCAACATTTATATATACAATTTACTGCATTTATGCAATTTGAATTGCATGGAAAAGTAACTGCGAAAAAAAAGAAAACCAGCAGATAGAAAACTTTCCACGTCCTTACGCCAATGCTGACGGGCTGGCAGGGCAGGGCTGGGCTGGTGGTAGTCAATATGATTATGAATTGATTCAACATCAATGCTTGGCTGACTCTGCCGATGGGTGGGTGGAATGGGGAAATGGCCTCGAGCCACACTGTGCGGCTCCATTTATGGGTGGCAAATGCAAACATTAACTTTATTTCCTGCCTTTCTTACTTTCGTACTTTTTCCATATAATTGTGTGATTAAAAAGTGTTCGTTCGTTCATTGGTTTTTTTTTGCGTTCTGCCGTTTTGCATGTGATTTCCATTTGCCGCCTTCTGTTCTTTTGTCATTTCATTAAATGCATTTAATTTCATTGTGTTTGCTTTTAAGTCAATAAGGGAAAATTGGCAAAAAAAAACCCAAGAACAAAACTCAATTGAAATTATTGGAAAATGTTCTTTTGCTTTTTAATGAATATGTTGAAATGATTGGGTGGGATTGGATGGACGGTTCTGCGGTCGGTTGGGCTATTGGCTGTGGACGGTACACTGAAAAAATGTGTGTCTCTGAAACAAAACAGAACTGCTTTGCTTGAAAGAAGGTTACATAGTTTTTCAGTCAAAGAAACTTCTTTTGATTTTAATTAAAATGTTCCTTTTTTATTTTTAAGAATATTTTCTTTATTCTAAAAACATTTTTCTTTATTCTAAAAACGTGTTTCTTTATTCTAAAGACATTTTTCTTTATTCTAAAACCATGTTTCTTTATTTTTTATAATCATTTCTTTGGTATAAAGAAAAAATATTCTTAAAAAAAAAGAAAAAGTTTATTGGGAATAAAAACAAATTTCTTTAAAATAAAGAGAAAATGCCTTTTGCTGAAAAATTATGACATATTTTTCTCCGAGTAGTGGTAAATGCTCCACACACACACACATACCTAGACGCCACACAAAGGGAATCAATAAAGATGAAGGACCTCATGCGCGCTCGCGCTTTGAGACAAACAGATAAATGGCATAATGTTGTCAGACACGACTGTTTAATAATGACAAATGGCGCGACACAAGGAATGACATATGACCAACGATGTCTTTCAGGATTTTTATGATGGCATAAATTAATCATTAAGATGTGCTTTAATTGGGCGAGGATAAGAGGAAAACTTAATCAAAAGAAATTCTTTTAATGCAATCGGGGCCATTTTAGTTACAAAAATATATTTATTAAAAGTGAAAAGTTAGTGATTTGTGCTGTACTGGGAAAAAAGGACCTCTTCCAGAAACTGAACAATAATAGATTTTCGAATCAATAATTTTTTTGGATAATTATGTTAAAAGCATTACGCACTATTAGTGTAAATAATTCTTAGAGTAAAAGGATGTAATTTTGGGTTAACTTTTTGGTAAAAAAACTACATTTTTTTCCAGAACTTTAAATGGTTATAACACCTTAAATAAGCATTCTAGAGTGAAAACGATGAACATTTGGAATTAAAAATTTAAAATTTCTCTCCCAAACTTTAAACGGTCATGAGTCCTTAAATAGGTGTCCTAGAGACAAAAGAATTTAAATTTGGGTACATTTTTTTTTTAATTTTTTTTAATGAACGAAGATTTGTAATCAAAAATTTTAAATTCCTTTCCAATCCTTAAAAAAGTCTTAAAGCGAAAAGAATGTTGGTTAACTCTTTACATAAGCATCTGAAGGTGAAAAAGAATCAAAAATTCAAAATTTCTTTCCAAAACTTTAAACGGTTATAACTCTTTAAATAAGCCTCATGGAGCGTAAAGGATGTAAATATGGGTTAATTTTTGGTAAAAAATTTGAGATTTCTTTCCAAAACTTTAAATGGCTACAACTCTATAAATAAGCGTACTAGTGTCAAAACATTTGTATTCAAAAATTTTAAATTCGTTTCCAAAACTTTAAACGGCCATAAGTCCTTCAATAAGTGTCCTTGTACATTTGTACAAGAAGATGTACATTTGGGTTAATTTTGTGGTTACAAATTTTCTTCCGATAACTTTTGGAGTTAACTATTTTGAACTATTTTCCAAAACGTCAAAGTCACACTCCTGAAACCGCTGTTTTAGTGCGAAAAGGATGTCCATTTTGGTTTAAATTTTAATTTCTTTCCAAAACTTTAAATAGTTTTAACTCCTTAAATGGTAACCGAATCTAGAATTCTATAGGCTATCAAAACTTTAAACGGCCATAAGTCCTTAAATACGTGTCTTTGAGTGAAACTTATATAAATTTGGGTTAATTTTAACTATTTTAAATTATTTTTCAAAATGTTAAAATCGCACTCCTGAAACCGCTGTTTTTGTGCGAAAAAGTTTTAAACTTTGTTGAAATTTTAATTTATTTCCAAAACCTTAAATGGTTATAACTCCTTAAGTTATAAACAAATCTAGAATTCTATCAAAACTTTAACTACCAAAACTTTAACTATAAAAATTTTAACTATCAAAACATCAAACGACAATAAGTCCATAAACAATTGTCCTTGAGTGAAATTTATGTATATAAGTTTAATTTATGTATAACGGCCATAAGTCCTTAAATAAGTATCTTTGAGTGAAACTTATGTAAATTTGGGTTAATTTATTGCTACAAAATTTTCTTCCAAAAACTTTTGGAATTAACTATTTTAAATTCTTTTCCAAAACGTTAAAGTCGCACACCTGAAATCGCTGGTTTAGTGCGAAAAGGGTGTACATTTTGGTTTAAATTTGAATTTCCTTCCAAACTTTAAATGGTTATAACTCCTTAAATGGTAACGGAATGTAGGATTTTTTAGGCAATCAAAACTTTAACTATCAAAACTTTAAACAACCATAAGTCCTTAAATAAACCTCCTTGAGCGAAATTTATGTAAATTTGCGGTAATTTTTTGCTTACAAATTTTCTTCCAAAAACTTTTGGAATTAACTATTTTAAATTCTTGTCAAAAACGTTGAAGTGACACTCCTGAAACCGCCGTATTAGTACGAAAAGGATGTACATTTTGGTTTAAATTTTAATTTCTTTCCAAAACTTAAAATGGAAACTCCTTAAATTGTAATCGAATCTAGAATTCTTTGGGCTATCAAAACTTTTAACGGTCATAAGTCCCTAAATAAGTGTCCTTGAGCGAAATTTATGTAAATTTTAATTAATTTTTTGCTTAAAAATTTTCTTCCAAAAACGTTTGGAAATATCTATTTTAAAATTCTCTACCAAAACGTTAAAGTCACACTCCTTAAACCGCTGTTTTAGTGCGAAAATGTGATGTAAATTTTGGTTTAAATTTTAATTTATTTCCAAAACTTTAAATGGTTATAACTCTTTAAGTTGTAACCAAATCTAGAATTGTTTGGGCTATCAAAACTTTAAATATCAAAACTTTAAATGGCCATAAGTCCTTAAATAAGCGTCCTTGAGCGAAATAGATGTACGTTTGGATTAATTTTGAGGTTAAAAATTTTCTTCCGAAAACATGAAGCCGCTGTTTTAGTGGAAAAAGGATTAAAATTGTTGGTTTAAATTTAAATTTCTTTCCAAAACTTTAAATGGTTATAACTCCTTAAATTGTAACCGAATCTAGAATTGTTTGTGCTATCAAAACTTTTAACAGCCATAAGTCCTTAAATAAGTCCTTAATAAGCGAAATAGATGTACATTTGGGTTAATTTGTAACTTGAAAATTTTCTGCAGAAAACTTTTGGAATTAACTATTTTAAATTATTTTCTAGAACGTACATTTTGGTTTAAATTTGAATTTCTTTCCAAAACTTTAAATGGTTATAACTCCATAAATTGTCTAGAATTCTTTGAGCAGAGCAGACAAAATATCACCAGCGGAGCTACAGGCAGTTGCTAATACTATTGCTCCCCGAATCTGAGAGATCTACACATGTTCTATAAAGGGCTACATACAAACAAAATGGTGAGAAAGCAAAGTTGTTTTCTTCCCATGAATGGGAAAGCTGTCCCATACTGTCTATCGCTCCCTAAAGCCCTGGAGAGACTAATATGTAGATACTTACCTTACGACTTAACTTGATCACAGGCTACTGTCCAATCAACAGCATGCCTACAGCAAGGGCAAGTCCACCGAAATTGCCCTGCATGATCTAGTCAGGATTGAAGGATCCCTCTTTGTAAAGGAATATACTATGGTAGCTTTCTTATACATATCTGTGGTCACAAGGCATAACAGCATATGTCTGTTTTTAAAACTTTTCAGGAGAGAACTTTAAAGGTTTGTATCGATATAAAAATCCATTTGTAATGTAGTGACACAGTGAGATATGCTCCCTTATATAGATAACTGAACGAGGGATCATTACCAAAATGTGTCACAATATATAATCGAAGATGGGGAACATTATGACATTAATAACTCAGTTTGAGCATAACTCGAGTTATGCTGTTATGCCTTGTGACCACAGATATATAGAGGGGGTCTTCAGTAACATAAATCCAGCCGCCTTCAGCAACCCTGGCGGTTGATAGCAGTATACGTAGATTCATTCATAACCTTCTGATTAAGAGACGCATTTCAGCTAGCTTAGTATCAAGTGACCTCCATATATTTGTCAGCAGGGGAACGCCCCAGGGTGTGTTCGGTCTACTCTGCTATGGAATCTCTTCTTGAACAATATTCTGCTTTCTAGGGAGATAACGGGTGTCAGAGTTTTTGCCTAGCGGTTTGAAGGAAGTTTCCGAGTACACTTAGAGACATCACACAGCAGGATCTACATACAACCGCAAGATGGGCTTCCGATAATTGTCTTGTTGTTAACCCGACCACGACGGAACTAATTCTTTTCAAGAGGAGAAATAAGGTAACAACAGTTACTCCTGTCACCTTGGCGGTATTGATGTTCCCTTCCCTGAAAGCGCAAAATACTTAGATATTTTACTAGACAGTAAGTAGCACTTCAAACCCAACATTTTGGAAAGAGTAAAGAAGGCTGAGGTAGCGCTATATACCTGTAAAAGGGCAATATGAAAACGCTGGGGTCTGAACCCGTGTAGAGTTTATTGGTTGTATACGGCAGTAGTCAGACCGATAATGTTGTACGGCATTGTCGGAGATCTCTACAGAAATCCACCTTCGGAGCGATACTAAACAAGGTTCAGCTATATGCATGTACTGGTGCGCTGAGAAGGACACCAAATGAGGCACTAAATGTTATACTACATTTACAACCGCTAGACGTTATAACAGTGCAATGTGTCGCATAGTCAACGATTATACTTAGGAAACTGTCACTATGCTCAGGAAATGACAAAGTGTCATTCGAGACACAATGCCTGATCTTCCGGTCACTGTTGAAGAGTGGTACAGTCACACTACGTAGGACTGTACCACTCTTTGACAAGAAGTATCTCACTATTATACCTGATAGATGTGAATGGAATGGTAGATTCATTATAGGAGATTCATTAACTTCTATACAGACGGTTAGAAACTAAATAACCGAGTGTGTCTTGTTTTCTTTTTGAGAAACTTGAGCTCTTACTTGCAAAAAGACTGCCTGATCACTATTGTATTTACTGGGCAGAATTATTAGCTATTATAAGTGGAATAACGGCGGAAAATAATGTTCTGACCAATGTTGGCATCAACTTTTCTCTGATAGTCAGGCTGCTATCAAGTCCCTGGAAACTACATATATTCCTGAATTCAAAAATTGCCCTCGAATGTCGCAGATCTCTTAACGAGATGGCTGAACAGTTCAATATTCACCTGAATTGGGTGCCGTGCCACAGATATATACCAGGGAACTGCAAGGCAGGTGAACTTCGAAGACTAGCAACTTCGTTACATGCTCCAGGGAAACTGGAATATGTGGGTATGTCTCTAGCGACCTGCGACCTGAAAAATGAACATCGCAAAAACAAAGGTGATGAGAAGAAATGCATCAAACCATAGAGCATTCATGATAAGCGACCAGAAACTTTAAGATATTTTGGCCAGTTACCATATTGAACGAAAGGCTATGGGTCCAAACAAACCAGACTGGAATGCTTGGAAATACGGAAAAAATAGCGCTGGACAAACAAACCTAGTAAAGACATCACCAGACAAGCTATCAAATGGAAGCCACAAGGCAGCCGCAGAAGAGATAGACCATCCCACACTTGGCGTCGTCAAATTGAGATCGAGACGGCTTGCACTGGCAAAAGCTGAAACGAGATAAAAATACTTGCATTGAAAAAAACCGCTTGGAACGAAACCTAAAAAAAAATATTTTTCAGAATCTCACGTCGGCGTGCAATATTTTTTTCAATAAAAATCACCATAATATAGCCAATTGTTGAAGGGATACCAAAGTGGTATTCATACCCAAATCCGGGTTGCGTAATATTCGAAGTGGTTTCGCATGAGCCGAGCTGAAGGCTACCGGACGGGTCACAGGTTGCGAATATTGTACATCCTTTAGATATAAAGGACCGCTGTGAATAAGTCCCAAGGACAAATAAGCAGCCCCGGACAATCAGCGGGTGTGCCACATCGTGCTACACTGACAGGGCGAGCAGATGCCGTACTTTAAGAAAAGCACTCCAGTTCACCCCTTGAAACCAACTTGCAGGGACTGTTCACCATGTGAGCGGGCGTCTGTCTTGGAACAAGCGCTTTATAAATGTATTCCTTCTCATAGCCGGGATGGCGACTATAAACTGGCAGCCCCAGTACCATCATAGGGTGCAGTGGACCAATCACCCACTTACCCGAATTAACCCGATTAACGAAACTACATAATACAAGAGTAAATAATGAAATACCGGAAAAGATGATGATGACCTTTGGCACACGAACTCGGATCAGAATAGGACAATGGAATGTGATGATACTGAGAGAAACTTCACGACTTACCCAGCTAGAGGCACAAATGCGTAAATTCAATGTCTCAATTCTGGGAATAAGTGAACTGCGATGGTGTGGGCATTCGGAAATGAGATCGGCAAATGGAAATGCTGTATTACACAGTGGAAAGGAGAGCAGATGTGAAAGCGGTGTTGGCTTCGTAATAAGCAAAGAATTACGGAAAACTCTTTGCTCATGGAACCCAATCTCTGATCGAATCATAACAGCCCGATTATACAGCAAACAAACCTCCCAGCTGGTTATAGGTGGCTCAATCTTCCCACACAAAGACATTCATAAGTACGCGTGGACATCCGCAAATGGATATACCCGGAACCAAATAGACCTCATTTGCATACGATGCAAATGGAGAGGGTCACTTACAGGCGTTCGCTCAAAAAGAGGCGCGGACATTGAGAGCGACCACGAGCTAGTGATCCCAACTATTAAGATCAAATTAAAGAAAATGTATAAACAGAATAATCCGACTTCTCATAATCGGTTTGACGTCAACAAGCTACGGAATAATACAAAAAGAGGAAGTTGGAGAATTACACTGTCCAACAGCATTTTTGGAACAGAATAGCGACCGTATAATTCTGAAAGGGCATGTTGAGTAGATCATTTTTGTAGAATAAACTTATGGTCCAGCTGGTCTGAGTTTTTTTTACAGTGGGTCAAAATTTTCATTTTTTGGTCGAAGGTAGCATTATACTAAATGAAAAAAAAGATGTAAGTTAATGTCTGAGAGATTTCTCATTGTCAGAGTTAATAGTGGAATTTTATGAGGATCATTTTTGTGGAAGACCTTAACCCTCTAGCTCCACTCTCAATGGGTCAATTTGGGCCTTTTTTCGAAAAAATTAAAAAAAGTCCTTTCCAAAAGGACATTTAAGGATTAAAATATTCTACGAAAATTTTTGCCACAAAATTTCAGTGGGGGTCGCCAAGGACACCAACGTTGTAATTATAGCAAAATTACATGCTAACTTATACAAACAAATTCTATAATGTAAATTTAAAGCCGTGATATCTGTGGAATTATTGGAGCAGAAGAGCGACCCTATAATTCTGAAAGGGCGTTTTGAGTAGATCATTTTCTTAGAATAAACTTATGGTCCAGCTAGTCTGAGTTTTTGTTTACAGTGGGTCACAGATTTCATTTTTTGGTCGAAGGTAGCATTATACTAAATGAATATAATGATGTAAGTTAATGTCTGAGAGATTTCTCATTGTCAGAGTTAATAGTGGAATTTTATGAGAATCATTTTTGTGGAAGACCTTAACCCTCTAGCTCCACTCTTAATAAGTCAATTTGGCCCTTTTTTCGCAAAAATTAAAAAAAGTCCTTTCAAAAAGGACATTTAAGGATTAAAATATTCTACGAAAATGTTTGCCGGAAAATTTCATTAGAGGCCATGGCGAGCGAAACTGAAGAAGCGGCGGGCGCAAATAGAATGCGACAACTACACCGGAAAATCGGCCGACTAACATGTCAGAATATGAGCCGAAATCATGCAGTACAAGACGCGAACGGTAGCAAATGATATATACCCTCCTCTCTAAGGTGAGGGGGTGCACACTATCGAATCGTTCATACATTTCAAGGAATGCACTACGGTGGCCTTTCTTGATATTAAAGGGCCTGTTATATTTACAAATATTTTTGTCATATATTCTAATAAGAAGTTCTTCTTTAAATTAAATTTTATCTAAAGGAGAAAAAAAATACAGACAACTTAACAACACTTAAGATTTTTGATTTTTCTTTCAGTAGTAAACTTAGGGATGAATGCTTTGCAATTTTCACTTCGGACTTGAGAGTGAAATAATCTTTTAAATGACTTTATGCCAAATAGCCTAAGTCTGGATTCACAAGAGGCAATTTTTTCCATGCAAGTGTCACAGTTTGTAGGAGAGAGAGGCAGGCGGAAAGTGTTATCTGCCTCTTTCTCCTACAATCTTGACACTTGCTTGGACAAACGCTATTGACAAACGTTGTTGAACAAACCCATAGATGGAGAGATCATTTTTCTGAAATAAGTATGTCCCCGATGAAAATGACGGAGAGAACTTTCCGAGCCCAAACCTACATGTGACAACCATTCACGAAATACCAGCAGAAACGTCTGGTATAGACGAAATCGCTTATGCTATTACAAAGCTAAAGCGCAACAAAGCTCCAGGTGAAGATGGCATGCCACCGGAGCTTCTTCAGACAAATCCAAAAAATGCACCAGAGATTATACATCCTTATATATGTGATGCCTGGACAAATGAACGGTTTAATAACTGCTGGACCAAAGGGGCAATAATAAAATTACCAAAGAAGAAAAATGATCTAACAAATTGCAACAACTGGAGAGGCATCACTCTACTCAACACCATTTACAAAGTTATAGCCACAATAATAAACAACAGTCTGGACATCGTGGAGAAATCGTTACGGGATGAACAGGCAGGGTTTCGACCACATCGTAGTTGTGTAGACCAGACCAATACATTACGTATAATAATAGAGCAATCAGTAGAATGGCGCACTCCCCTATACATGGTATTTGTAGATTTCAAAAAGTCCTTTGACTCTAAAAGGCGAACGGCAATATGGTTCTCAATTGAAGTTAATAAATTTGATAAAAGCAATGTGCAACAACGCAAAACTACATGTGCATCATAATGGTATGACCAGTAAAGAATTTGAGACAAACGCCGGTGTGAAACAAGGATGCCCATTGTCACCTCTCTTGTTCGCCGTTGTACTGGATAAGTTGATGCTGAAACTGTGTCAGAAAAAAAGAGGAATTGTATGGAATTTTCATCGCCATCTAGAAGACCTCGATTTCGCAGATGATATCTGCCTCCTCTCTCATAAGTTTTCTGACATGCAGATAAAACTTAATGAACTAGACGATCTTGCAAAGGATGTAGGACTAGGGATAAATGTGTACCAGACATATGCAATGCGCGTAAACAATACGACAGAAAACCACATAATACTGTATGATCAGACCATACATACGTTTTACTACTTGGGTTGTATTATGTCAGCAGACGGTGGAGTGGAAGATAATGTGTCAAACAGACTTTGCAAAGCACGACTGGCTTTCGGTCGCTTAACCAAAATTTGGAAGTCATCCCAAATTACACTGATGACCAAAATTCGAATGTTCAACTCATGCGTTAAGTCCACCCTATTATATGGCAGCGAAACATGGCAAATGACAACCGCAATATCGCAGAAATTGCAGGCATCTATAAACAAATGTCTATATTCTGGCCAAATACAATAACCAGCACAGATCTGTGGAGGATGACGACCGAAGAACCAATTTGCCGCCAAATAAAAAGAAGAAAATGAAAATGGATAGGTCATACACTACGGAATCCACAAGACAGCATCCCCAAAACAGCGCTGGAATGGAACCCACAAGGCAGCCGACGACCTGGCCGCCCAAAAAACACATGGCGCAGAACAGTACTGCAAGTACAAATAGATAAAACTTCTGACGAACTAAAAAATCTTAGCAATAATAGAATAACGTGGAATAATCTTGTAGAAGCCCTATGTTCCCAAGTGGAATAAATAAAGGAAATAAAAACAAGTAAGCAAGTTCAGTCGGATAAACCGACTTATAAATCCCCTCACCTTGAGTCCAACAAAAATATTAGTAAATTTATTTATTTTTTGTTTTAATTAAATTAACATCAATTTTAATTGCGTTTAATAACTTTAAAGTATGTACTGGTATTAAAGTTGAAAGCTGTTAAATTTAAGTACAAAAAGGTCCATTTGTGTGGGAGGTACCACAAGGGGAGTGCCAATAACGCCCATTTTTCTCTGGACTCTAGGTACTATAAAAGCATTACACTGTACAAAATTTCAAGTATTTTTATGCACTGGTTTTAAAGTTATAACCTGGTAACTTTTGGTACAAAATGGTCTATTTGTGTGGGAGGTAAAAAAAGGGGCATGCCAATAACGGTCACTTTTCTCTAGACTCTAGGTACTATAAAAGCATTGCACTGTGCGAAATTTCAAATATTTTTATGCACTGGCATTAAAGTTGTAACTTGGTAACAATTGGTACAAAATGGTCTATTTGTGTGGGAGGCACCAAAAGGCGCATGGCGACAATGCCCATTTTTCACTGTATTGTAGGCACTATTAAACCATTACACTGTACAAAATTTCAGGTCTTCATATGCACTGGTAATAATGTTATAAGCTGGTAACTTTTGGTACAAAACGGTCCATTTGTGTGGGAAGTACCAAAAGGAGGGTGGCAATAATGCTCATTTTTCACTGTAATGTAGGTACTATTAAACCATTACACTGTACAAAATTTCAGGTCTTTGTATGTACTGGTAATAAAGTTATAAGCAATTAACTTTTGGTTCAAAATTGTCCTATTGTGTGGGAGGTACCAAAAGGGGGGTGGCAACTTCGGCCATTTTTCTTGAGGTAATAGTGACTAATAAACTAATACTATGTGTAGAATTTCAGAGGAATCAAATGAGTAGTGTAGAAGTTATTAAATAATCAATATTTCACAAAATGTTAACCCTTTGTGGGGGAGGTACTAGAAGGATTGTACCAATATGGCCCATCTTCGAACTTAGCCGGAGATAGGAGAAAATATTATCACATACCAAATTTGAAGTCAATCGGTTACTCCTTTCGAGAGTTATCGTGCGCACCAGCCAGCAGACAGACGGACGGACGGACGGACATTGCTTATTCAACTTAAAATAACCCAAAACGGATATCCGCCGAACATACTTAGGGTCTTAGGTCACTCCTTCGATGTGTTACACTTTTGGCTCGTAGCAAATGATATGTACCCTCCTCTCTAAGGTGAGGGGATAAAAATCATACCCAAAGCTGGAAAGATGTCATACATACACTACACCAAAGTACATCAGGCTAATTAGGTAAGACTAATAGATTCTTCAGTCCACAGAATCGGCCCTACATGAAGTGGTGGATACTATCGAATCGTTCATACATTTCAAGGAATGCACTATGGTGGTCTTTCTTGATATTAAAGGGTCTGTTATATTTACATATATTTTTGTCTAATAAGAAGTTCTTCTTTAAATTTAATTTTATCCAAAGGAGAAAACAAATACAGGCAACTTAACAACTTAACTCTCTTCGGACTTGAGAGTGAAATAATCTTTTAAATGACTTTATGCCCAATCCCATTTCCTTACCTCTAAATAGCCTAAGTCCGGATTCACAAGAGGCAATTTTTTCCAAGCAAGTGTCACAGTTTGTAGGAGAGAGAGGCAGGCGGAAAGAGTTCTCTGCCTCTTTCTCCTACAATCTTGAAACTTGCTTGGAAATAATTGCCTCTTGTGAATCAGGACTAAGCAAAAATTAGTTAGTACATGTTTAGCCATTTATTCCTTTCGATTTGAAAATCTGTTATTAAATTGTTACTCCACATAAAGATGTCGCCAATGTTACATTTTTATCAAAGACCAGAACCTAGCTTATATTCGTTATTGCTGGGTTTGTGTATCAACTAAACTGAAGTGAAACAGGGTTAACTCTAGACTACTGCTTTTCGTTGCATTACAAGGCGACACAAGTGAAATATAGTATATACCATTCAGCCGAGCCGAATGGTATATACTATACACCATGGATTAAATTTAATTCTACGAGTATAACCAGAAAAATCTCTGAAGGTCAAAAGAAGCAAATCAGTGACCAATACTTTTAGAAAAATTGTTTAGAAAATGGGACATCTGTGACTTGGGTTAAGGTTTAGGGTCTACGTTTATAACAGGTGGCGCAAAAGTAACCTTTCGAGCGTATGTTAGACGCGATTGGCGGTCAGCAGCTAACAGCTGATGCACCGTCTGGACTTTGTACGGAAACATCTTCAAATCTTGTACCAAAATTCGCTGTAGAGACCGTCGACTGATACCCATTTGCGTGGCACCTCGTCTGGTCGATGTCGACGGCGCTTCCATGACATCCTCGGCTACACCAGCAATATTCTCTGCAGAACGGCTACTCCGGGGTCTGCCACGCCTGGCAGCATCTCGTGTTGTGCCAGTCTCTTCTAGGCGAGCGGCTAAACGTCGCAGTGTTTCACCAGTAGGCGTTGGACGGCCAGGAAATCTGTGCCAAAGTCACCGACCGATTATTGGTCAAATAAATAGTCAGCAATATTCCGCGTTCTGGAGCAGTGTAGCGTAACATTGTTTATTAACGTGTATTTCGCATGTGTTTACTACACAAATGTCAAAACAGAACTGACATTAGGGGCCAATCGCAAAATTTATAGCATTTTCTGATAGGAGGATTTCTTTTGCGCCACCTGTTATTTCTCTGGCATCTTGATATGCACCATCGTTCCATCGAAGGTTATGGCGTTCTTTTTCCGTAGGTTCATAGGGTGAGGTTTTGAAGACTCGTTTTGCAATCTCATTGTCTTCAGTTCGGTGTATGTGTCCAAGCCAATGTAACCGGCGCAGTTTAGCCTTTTTACCGCATCTGCTTCTCCATACATATTATAAAGTTCGTCAATATAGCGTCTCCTCCATGTATTTTCTTTAATTCTAACTGGGCTAAAGTTTATTCTTAGGACTTTTCTTTCGAAAATGTTTACTGCATTCTCGGTGCTTTTAGATAGTGTCCACATCTCCGCCCCGTGTAGCAATACTGGTAGTATCAAAGTCTTGTAGATGGTTATTTTAGTTTTCCATATTATATGTCTCGAGAACAGTTGGGGCTTGTAACGGGTTTTCCAATAAGGATGATATGATTTTGAAGTGACGTTTCGGCCATTTGTAATATGTCATGATCTGTCATTAGTTTTTCATTGTATTCAGTAGTGTTTACAATTTCATCATGGAGAGATATACGCAAGAACAACGTTTACAAATTTTTCAGTTTTAACTTGAAAACGATAACGTTTTTTTTTAAGAAAATCACATTTTTCGATGAAGCTCACTTTCATCTGAGTGGTGCGGTAAATAAACAAAACTGTCGATTCTGGTGCGAAGAAAATCCACAAATTATTCATGAAAAACCATTTCATTCACCTAAATTTACAGTTTGGTGTGGTTTTTGGTCAGGTGGAATCATCGGTCCGCACTTCTCTCGGAATGAAGCTGGTAACACCGTTACTGTCGATGGAGAGCGGTATAGATCGATGATAACCAACTTTTTATGGCCCAATTGGAAGAAGTTGATCTTGACAACATTTGGTTTCAACAAGACGGTGCTAAGTACCACACAGCAAATGAAACAAAAGGTTGGAGATTCGATTATTTCAAGCAATTGTGATATAGAATGGCCTCCAAGAAGTTGTGATTTAACACCATTAGACTATTTCTTGTGGGGTTATTTGAAGTCATTGGTCTTTCGAAATAAACCAGACTCTTTTCAAGCTTTACAAGTCAATATTGAACGTGCCATTCATGACATACGATTTGATTTAGTGGAAAAAGTGCTCGAAGATTGGGTTCATAGAATTCGTTCCTGCAGAAGAAGTCGTGGAGGCCATTTGAATGACGCTTTATTTAGAACTTAATTGTATCGATTGTATAGGGTGGAGAGCGGTAATTTGCTTATTTAGGAATGAAATAAAAAAGTTATGAACCTTAGAAAAATTTATTTTATATTTTAACTATATTGAACAGTAAGAGAATTTATAAATTGCATGGTTTTAAATAGTGTATCTGGCAAATGTCGACCTTCGCTATCCACACACTGCTGCATACGTTTTCTGAAGTTTTCATGAACTCTAACATGTCACATGTCGACTGGTATTCTGCCAATTTCAGCCTCAATATTGTTAATTAGGTCTTCCAAGGTGTTGGGACGGTTGATATACACCTTCGACTACATATACTGCTTTTAGTTCTGCCAATTATATCAATATCATCTACGTATCCCAGAATTTGTGTCGTCTTTTGGAAAATTGTGCCTCCGGTGTCCACTTCAACGAGTCTTATACTGTTCCAGGATAAAATTAAAAAATACACTTGATAGTGCGTCACCCTGTCGGAAGCCTATATTCATCATAAACGGCTCCGTGAGATTTCCGTTGACTGCAGCTGAGCTATAGGTTTCCTCTAGTATAATTCGACACAATCGTATAAGCTTCGTGGGCACTCCAAATCTACTAGGGCTTGATAGAATTTATTCCTATCTATATATATAGAGTCATATGCCGCCTTGAAATCGATAAAAAGGTGATGTGTATCACTTTGGAACTTTCGTTTTCTCTAGTATTTGTCGCAGAGTATATATTTGGTCAATCGTTGACTTCGTTGGTCTAAAGCCGCACTGATAGCTTCCAATTATCTTTTCAGAGTATGGTTTGATGTGCTCACATAGAATAGATGAAAATATTTTGTAACCTACATTAAGTAGGGATATACCCCGATAGTTTGCACATTTCAATGGGTCGCCTTTCTTATGTATGGGACATACTATACTCATCTTCCATTCGTTTGAAATTTTTTCACTGCTCCAAATACGGTTCAGTAGACTGCAGAAATGTTCCGATAAATCGTGTCTTCCAGCTTTGAATAGCTCTGCCACAATACCATCCGACCCTGCAACCTTGTGATTTTTCAATTTGTTTATCGCGCTTTTTGTCTCGGATATAGTAGGTGTGTGGACATTTATATTATCAGACCGAAATAGGAATTCGGTTTGAGGGCTTTGTACTCCATTGTTAGGGCAGCCAGAACCTTGCAGAAGACTCATAAAATAGTTTCTTCATTATTTCATTATTCCTTCCCTACTCGTTATTAGGAAGCCGTTTTGTGATTTTCCACACACGGTCGGAAACCTTTCGCGAGTGTGGTCGTCCTTTTATAAAACCTTCGAACATTACGCCTTTGTCGTTCGTTTTCTATTCCAAGGAGTTGTGTTTCTATATCAGCCTTAAATTGTTGTTGTTGCGGAATAGTTTGCGTTCAGCTCTTCTGAGGTCCTTATATTCTTTTTCATTTGCTCTAATGGTGTGGCTTATTTTTCTTTTCCATGCATCGTTCTTCTTTTTGTTTAGTTCTGCACATTCCTATTTATATAGTATTTTATTTAAAAATATAAGTCAATCGGTCAATCCATTCGAAAGTTATCGTGCGATCCAGCTGACTTAACATGTTCTGAAATGTAAAGGGTTTTCCAACAAGAGGTGTTATTTTGGTATTCAAAGATAAATGCCAGTTTTGAGATAAATGATCTGATGTTTATTTCATAATAAAAAGAGGAAGGTATGCCGTTAATAATGAAAAACAAAATCAGCCAAATGGCCCCCACGACAACGCTTACAGGACCATATCCTTTTCATGAAATTTTTCATAACCAAATCACAAAGTGGCTGCCCTATGTCCTCGATAGCCTCACGAATTCTATCTTTGAGGTCTTGAATCGACGCTGGGCTGTTGGTGTAAACCTTATTTTTTACGTGGCCCCAAAGGAAGATGTCGCAAGGTGTTAAATTACAAGATCTCAGAGCAATGGTTTCGTTGCTTGTGTGGCACGTAGCGCCGTCTTGTTGAAAGTAAACGTTGTCCAGATCAATACCATCCAACTCCGACCATAAAAAATCATTAATCATCTCTCGATAGCGCAATCCATTCACCGTAACTGTTGATCCAACCTCATTTTCGAAAAAGTAAGGTCCAGTGACCCCGCCGGACCATAAACCGCACCAAACAGTCACACGTTCAGGATGGAGAGGCTTCTCAACAATAACTCTTGGGTTTTCCGAGCCCCAGATACGACAATTTTGCTTGTTGACGTAGCCACCGAGGTGGAAATGGGCCTCATCAGTCAAGATGATTTTTCGATGGAATTACGGATCATTTTCATGCATTTCAAGGACCCAATCAGCGGCCGGCTTGAGTTGTGTTAACTGAACTGTATAAGCCTTAAGACCCAAGTCTTTATGCAAGATACGGTGTAATGACGTTTGTGGTATGTCCAATTCCAAAGAACAACGAGGAATGGACAAGCCTGGGATTTCTTCAATTCTTTGGGCTACAGCAGCAATATTCTCAGTTGTTCATGAGCGACGTGCACGGGTTTTATTCTCAACAGCTCCAATTTTTGTATTGCGGTCCGACAAGCTTCACGACGACCCAAAAATGCTTTAGTTTTGCGAACGGTGACTGCAAGATTTTCACCATTTTTGTAGTGAATTTTAATAATTTCAATGCGTTGTTGAACAGGGATGCCGACTTAGTGCTTTTCGCACCAGATTTAGTGCTTCAGAGCACTAAACGAAAAAAAAGCACTAACTGTACGCTTTTCAAATGTTTCGTTAGTGCTTTTGACGCTTTTTGTACATTTGTCAGATCACATCTGGTAACATAAAGAAATTTGACTATTTTGCTTCACTATATGTATGTACATCCCGATTTGCCATCTACGCGGCATAGACGCCACAATTTGTATCAAATCTTTACTAAATTTGGTATAGGAAAGTAGTTTGAGCGTATAATAAACTCTGGCAAATTTTACGATATTTTTGCCGGCTTAAATCTTTTAATTCTTAGGGCCATAGAATACCCATTTCTCATCAGATCTACATACAATTTAGTATATAGCGGTTCCTTCAACCAGGAATGAACACTGCCAAATTTAAGGAAAATTGGTTCAGATTTAGATATAGACTGCATAACATCTATATACCGCTTTAAAATCGACATTGTCAACAGATCTCTATAATTTTCAACAGATATCAGATTCTTGAAATAAATAGAAACGTAAAATTTGACGAAAATAGGTTCAGCTTCAGATACGAGTATGTCCCCTGTATGTGTCTATATCCTGATTTTGAATGTAGGCGCCATAAAATACAAATTTTTGGAAACATTATTCTCATTAGGAAAACAAAACTGATAACGATTTTCGAAACATACTTTTTATTCTGCTCAGAGGGGGTCGTGTAGGGTATAATGTAGTCGTCTCCGCCTGACTAAAGCAATGTTATAGTTTAGTGCTTTTTACGCCATTTTGTTTGGAATTTAGGAGCTTTTGCGCTTTTTCAATTATTCATTACGCTTTTTCTTCGGAAAAAGTTGGCATCACTGTTGTTGAATCGTGTATCGTTCCATTTTTAGTAGTGGCGAAGTTTCTACTTGTCAAATGTCAAAGAATAAAAGCTTCAAAAGTAACAGCTACCGAAATACCGGGTGATTCAAAATAACACCTCTTTTGGAAAACCCTGTATTTTCATCGAATATAAACAGGATCTCAGGTTACTCCTACGAAGTGTTACACTTTTTTCCGTTGTCTCTTTCACTAATGTGAGGGATATAATTAGAAACCTAATGCAGCTGCTATACTCGTATTTATCTGCAAATAAAATTTTAATTTATAAATAGTAAAAATATAACAAATTTCTTTCTGTACATTTAATTTTAGAATTGTAAGTGTAAATATTTTGAAGTCTGTTTCATTGTTCGATTCCCAATGATGAGTATCCAAAGTTAATATGCCTCATCACAAATTCTTTATTAACTTTTGGGAAATACCACGAATTTTAATATTCAAAAATGGCAGCGAGCAACTGAACATTTTAATTATATATATAAAAATTCAGCTACTCCTATGCTATTGATATAAACATAACTGGACAACAGCAGCATATAAATTAGTTAATTTAAATAATCGCATAACACTTTCGTCGTTCGTCACTGGGTCAGCAACCCCGGAGAGACAAACGATGCCGATTAAAAAAAAAAAATATAAAACTATGCAACAAAAAAAAAATTTTTTTGTGTCCGACACCTTAAAAAGTTTATTTGTATAGATTGAGGCATGCTATTTTATGAAACCAAAACAAAATTTTTTTATGGCAAATTTTTTTTTTAATAATTTTTTTTTTATAATTCCAATTTGCATGAAAGTTACCCGTATTATTTAGACCATATTTTTTTATGTATAGACTCGATAAAGCCGAGATACCACTAAAATTAAAGAAAAATGTTAGGGCTAGAAATGCTGAAAACATAAAACCCCATAAAAATAGAAAACCCCATAAAAATAGAAAAAAATTCGCAAAAAAAATTGTTTGTTACATTTTTTGAAAGCTAGCATTCTAACGATGAAAACAGCGTCTATTTGAAAAAAATGTATAACATAGGAAAATTCAAAAAAATATTTTTTCACATTTTTATACCCTCATCTTAGAAAGGAGGGTATATATCATTTGCTACGAGCCAAAAGTGTAACACATCTAAGGAGTGACCTAAGACCCTACATATATTCAGCAAATATCTGTTTTGGGTCATTTTAACTCGAATGAGCAATATCCGTCCGTCTGTATGTCCGTCTACTTTAAATGGTAATAACACTGTGCAACAGTGAAAAAAATACACGGACTTGACAGTATAGGTTTGATTCTACTACCAAAGGGTAGTACGAGGATTGCTATATATATTTCTGGCTTAATAATGAAAATACGAATATTTATCACCAAAAATGGTTTTATTGTTTTTCAAAGTATTCTCCAGCATGATTTATATACTTTTGCATGCGCTCATACCAATTGTCGAAGCACTTTTTCCACTCCGATTGAGACACCTCCAAAACATGGTTTTTGAACGCTTCAACAGTTGCTTCAGGCGTCGAAAAACGTTGACCAAGCATTTTTTTCTTGATGTGCGGGAATAAAACGAAGTCATTGGGTGCTAAGTCAGGGCTGTACGGCGGATGACCCATCAATTCGACGTTTTGGCCGGTCAAAAAGGCGCTGGTAGAGCTCGCATTGATTCGTCTTCTCGTGTTCGTTTTTCGAATTTCTCCGAAGACTTCAGGCAAACAAATTGTGGTGTACCACTCAGAATTGACCGTCCCACGTTGCTCAAGCGGAGCAGTCGCTACCGGACCAGTTTTGCGTTTTGCCGAAGAAATAGGCGACCATTTGCTTCGAAGTGCTTCTTCCACGAACAACTTTCGTTGGATTTGGTTCGTCTTCGAAGACCCACGCGGTCGATTGCTGCATTGTTTCGGGCTCATACGCATAGATCTAAGATTCGTCACCTGTGACGATTTTATAAACGTCTTTTGAAGCACCGCAATCGTATTTTTTCAAAATTTCTTTGCACCAATCGGCACGAGCCTTTTTTTGAGCGATTGCCAAATTGTGCGGGATCCAACGAGAACAAACCTTTTTCACGGCCTGGTGTTCATGTAATATCGAATGTATGCTGGTGGAAGAAATGCCCAAGGATGCCTCTATCTCACGGTATGTCACATGACGATCTTGCATTATCAGTTCACGCACGGCATCAATGTTCCCTGGCACAACGGCCTTTTTTGGACGACCTTCGTCTTTGAGCGAGCGTCGACCACGATTGAATTCATTATAGGATGGTGCTTCATCGCCATACAAAGATTTAAGTTCATCGACGCACACTTGTCGTGATAATCCACGTCGAAAGCTGTGAAAAATGATACCACGAAAAATAAAATGTTGGTAATCATTGTATTTTATTGTGAATAATTATAATAAAATGAATACAAAATGTCAAAATTTGTAAAATATAATGGTTTCATAGCATATCTCAGTTGTTTTCATGAGAAAATTTGTCTAAAAACTGAAAAATTTTATTTTTTCCATTTTAAGCTACTTTTACGGACATTTTTATATTTAATTATTTTACATATAAAAACATATGTTATGCTTGCACTATTTCTACAAAATTTCTCTATTACAATCAATTAAGAAAAGAAAAATGCAAGGAGACCAAAAAAAAAAGTTCGATTAACGATTAATTTAACGGTTAAAACACTGTAACGTGGCGGTTTTTACTCATAAAAATCTTCGTACATAATTTCTTTATTTTTTTTACGAGCCACCCAACTATACAGAATTTACCTCACAGTTAAGGGCCACCCTTTTACAACGTCGCAGACGAACATGCATACATACCACATTACAGTCAACAAGTCAACATAAAGGGTCCGCCAAATAACTTTTTAAATGCTATAAAAAAAACTACTGAATATTTTCTCAAATTTCTTTTTTTATTTGAAAGTACAATCCTTCCGGTTAATAATGGAAAATAATTTCATTCAAATGGCTGCCTCGGCTGGCCATGCAGTAACCTACACGATCGGTCCAATTTTTAAGGACATTATCGATTGTGTGCAGCTGTATTTTACCAATGGCTTCACGAATATTGTCCTTTAAAGCGTCAATTGTCTCTGGCTTGTCGGCGTTACACTTATCTTTGAGGGCACCCCGCAAAAATAGTCCAACGGTGTCAAATCGCAGCTCCGAGGTGGCCAAACGACATCAGCTCTGCGGCTGATAATGAGATCTGCAAACTGCAACATTACCATGATTTTCAAAGTAATGTCGCAATATTTCCCGGCGTTGTTCAAGCGTATACACAACCATATTCGTTCAGCGGAAGGATAAAACTAATTATCTGTCAAATCTGACATGAGCTAAGTGTTACCATTCACGAAATAAGCACTAGTTGAAAAAAAACGTTAGATGGCGGACCCGTTATATGCATACACTTCCAATACAGTACGATTTTCAGTACAGTGCATATTAATTTATGTCATACCTGGTATAATTCTCGTTCACTTTGTATAGTGGACCATATATGGGTTCCACCTTTTGCCATCATTCGGCAGTGAGCCATCACCCCGATCATAAGCAAATTACAATACGAAGTAACGCGCCGCGAACGGCCAGCTCGACTTCGGATGTCTTGTAGATGGAAATTTTTAACGCCTTCGGGCAAATGCATTGGTATTACAGAGACTTGGGTCTACTGTTCAAACCACAGAGACTTCGGTCTACTGTTCAAACCACAGAGACTTCGGTCTACTGTTCAAACCACAGAGACTTCGGTCTACTGTTCAAATCACAGAGACTTCGGTCTACTGTTCAAATCACAGAGACTTTGGTCTACTGTTCAAACCACAGAGACTTCGGTCTACTGTTCAAATCACAGAGACTTCGTCCTACTGTTCAATCCACAGAGACTTCTGTCTACTGTTCAAACCACAGAGACTTCGGTCTACTGTTCAAACCACAGAGACTTCGGTCTACTGTTCCACTCACAGAGATTTCAGTCTACTGTTCCACCCACAGAGATTTCGGTTTAGTGTTCAAACCACAGAAACTTCGGTCTAATGTTCAAACCACAGAGACTTCGGTCTACTGTTGAAATCACAGAGACTTCGGCTTACTGTTTAATCCACAGAGACTTCGGTCTACTGTTCAAACCACAGAGACTTCTGTCTACTGTTCAAACCACAGAGACTTCGGTCTACTGTTCAAACCACAGAGACTTCGGTCTACTGTTCAACCCACAGAGACTTCGGTCTACTGTTCCACCCACAGAGATTTCGGTTTAGTTTTCAAACCACAGAGACTTCGGTCTACTGCTCAACCCGTAGTTAGTCCAGTAGTATATAATTAGATAAATAGTTTATAAGCCGAGAGTAACCCGAAAACGCTGCCGATCCCGAGAAAGCCGAATGCAGCAGCAAATCCCGAACCAACCCGATTGCCGATCACACTACGTCCCAATGCTGAACCGTTTGCCGCAGATACATTAAGTTGAGAGGTTAGCCGAACTTCGAACCTACTCGTTCGCAGATCGTACTAGGTCCGATGCTGAACCGTTCGCTGCATATATCCCACGTCGAAGACCTAACCGAATCCCGATTCGATTCGCTTGTCGAGCGCACCGAATACTGACGCTGAATAATTTTCAGCACATACACTCAAATCCCGAACGGATCTGGTTGCCGAGCATGCGGGATACCAACGCGGAAGCAGTTGCTGCAGATATTTCCATTAACGCTTTGCCGATCCGACATGTCTCCGTAATCGGTCGAAACGAATAGCTCCCAATTAACTTGAAGTCGCTATTAACTAAAGTTTCCGATCAACTTAAATCGATTATATGTACAGTTCCCGATTAACTAAAATCGGTTGTCAAAACTATATCCAACTCGAGTAACTTGTCGCATTCCATCCAAGTAGATTATAACTTAGATTACAAAAATAAACAACTTAATTGTATTATTAACCCCAAAAGGGAGAACTACTTGTGTTATTATTTCGTAAGGTTTGTGGGCCCTTATGGAGACCTTGGACACGACTGAACTTACCTCAGACGAAGACAAAACCACGTTACGACACATGGAAAAATCGTACGTTCGCGACCGGCGCCTTATCCCTTTCATCGTTAGGATGCTAGCTGTCAAAATATGGAACAAACGATGTTTTGGCGATTTTTTCTTCTATTTTTATGGCGGTTTTCGTGCCAGCAAAAAACTAAATCCTATTGGTTTTAGCGACAGTTATTAAACTTCTAATTCCACATGAAAGTGTGAATACTAACATTTGTAGACCTCATAATTTCCTTTAATTTAAAGTGCACCCAGGCATTATCGAGCATATACTTCAAAATATGGTCCAAATACTAAAGAGACCTTCCAAAAAAAATGGGAATTTTAAAGAAAAATTAAAAAAAAAACCAATAAGGAAAGGTTAAAGTCGGGCGGGGCCGACCATATAATACCCTACACCACCTCGGCAATGTACATTAAGAATTTATTTTTGAATAGTTGGAATAATTAGTTTCCTTTCTTTTACGAAAGTACTTAGCTCCCCCGCCACGTCAAGGCTTATTCCAAAGAGGAGTTTAATATAATGTGTGGAATTAAAAATGTAACTAATAATAATATTCCACATATTTGCATTTACTGTGGTTATTATTAGCCTTAACACAATAAATAGTCCGATTTTTGGTCGTACACAATATAAGTAATATATGCAGGGTATGTTAGGTAGGTACTACCTTGGAATAATTGGTACTACCTTGGAATAATTGGTTTAAGTAATGTTTTAATTTTCATTTCCGCTGAAGCCTTTCAGGTCTCTAAAATAGCGCTTATATACAAAAATTAGGAACATCTTTCTGGAAAATTTTGATCGGAAGTAAAGTACAACTTATATAGCGCTTTGGTACCAAATCAGGAGGAACATATATATGGAGGTTATATATAAATCTGAACGTATTTTCCTTGAATACTCATTCATTGAAAAAGAAACTTCTTTCTGTCAAATTTCGTACTGACCGGATATAAAATACAGTCTCTACAGCACTTACATGTCAAATCGGGGGTAACATATATATGGGGCCTATATCTAAATCTGAACCGATTTTCTCTGAATTTGGAAGTATCCTTTCATATAATAAGAATACTCTTTGTGTAGATTTTTTTACTGATCGGATATAAAATACAGATTGTACAGCGCTTACATGTTAAATCGTGGGTAACGTATATATGGGGGCTATATCTAAATCTGAACCGATTTCCCTCAAATTTGGCATTGTTAATTCATGTAATGAGAAACCTCTTCTGACAATTTTTTTTACTGATCGGATTTAAAATACAGTTCTACAGCGCTACATGTCAAATCGGGGGTAACATATACATATATGGGGGCTATATCTAAATCTGAACCGATTTCCCTCAAATTTTGCAGTGTTAATTCACGTAATCAGAAACCTCTTTCTGCCAATTTTTTTTACTGATCGGATATAAAATAAAGTTTTTACAGCGCTTACATGTCAAATCGGGGCTAACATATATATGGGGGCTATATCCAAATCTCAACCGATTTTAACCAACTTAAATAGGGATCGTCCTTGGGCAAAAAAAAGATATGTGTAAAGTTTCGTCAAGATCGGGCCATATTTGCGACCTGTACTTTGATTACAAGAATACATCTACAGACAGACGGACATAGCTAAATCGACTCAGAAAGTGATTACAAGTCGATCGGTATAATAAACAATGGATCTATCTCTTCTTCTTCTTCTTTTGGGTGTTACAAACAAATGCACAAAGTCATAATACCCTGTACCACAGTGTGGTGTAGGGTATAAATACCATACAATGTCTGTAGATGTATTCTTGTAATCAAAGTACAGGTTGCAATTATGGTCCGATCTCAACGAAACTTTGCACATATCTTTTTTTGGCCCAAGGACGATCCCTATTGAATTTGGTTAAAATCAGTTCAGATTTACATATAGCTCCCATATATAAGTACCTCCGATTTGGCATATATGCACTGTATAAGCAACATTTTCGAACCGATTTGTACAAAAATTGACAGAGAGTAGTCTCGTGATACACTTAGATACACTACAAAATTTGGGGGAAATCGGTTCAGATTTAGATATAGTCCCCATATATATGTTACCCCCGATTTGAAATTCAAGCGCTGTAGAAACTGTATTTTATATCCGATCAGTACGAAATTAGACAGAAAGAGGTTTCTATTTTACATGAATGAGTATTTAAGGAAAATCGATTCAGAGTTATATATAACCTCCATATATATGTTCCTCCCGGTTTGGTTACATAGCGCTATAGAAGTTGTACTTTACTTCCGATCATTACAAAATTCTCCAGAAAGAGGTTTCTCAATTTAGGAACGAATATTGCTTAATTTAGCGATTATCGGTTTAGAATTAGATATATCCACATACATATGTTCTTACCCATTTACCAATTATTCCAAATTATTATCGCAATTACCCTTATCGCATTGTTAGGGAGGTGTAGGGTATTTTGTAGTCGGCCCCGCCCGACTTTCTGTCTTTCCTTACTGGTTTTTAAAAGTTGTTTCGTGTTTAGGACACCAGAAAATTTTATGCTCAGCCCTTCGACAAAAAATTTGTTGCATAGTGTAAATATCCAAATTTACCTTTATTTCACATATAAGACATTGCCAATTTTCAAATTCGTATAGAGATATAAGCAGTGATATTATGTTTACGACGAATATAATTTATTCATAAAAAAAACATATTTGTATACTAATAACACACTACGGCAGACGGCATCATCCATAACGATCGTCTGAAATTGAAAGTGATTTCATGTTTTAATAATCGCTCAGTGGCAAATCTATAAATATTAGCGATTCGTTTGGACTTTCTTTAGTATTTACTAAAATTTTGGCACAAAATGAAACTAACAGTTTACGGTTTAGGTATGGTTGGCATATTGACAAACTTTGTAAAAATATTTTCGCTAAATAAAAAAACAATAAATATCATTAAAAAAAGTGTTAATTAAAAGCAAACAGTGAAATTGAAGATTATGTGAAATAATTTGTTATAAAAAAACTGACAACAAAAGCTTAGTTAATAACTGGTTAGCATAGCTTACCTAAGCGGATGTTGGAAAATATGTTTTTCGCTATAAAGTGTTATTTAAGCATCAGCGGATAAGAAAACTTTCAAGCTAAATCCAGGTTTTAATACAACAACAACAAAAATGATTAAATTCAGCAGAAATTTCCTTCATGAGTCCACATTCGCATCACAAATAATAACTATCTTTCCTCAAAAAACCTAGACGGGACCACGAGTTTCCATCCTAACCGAACGATATTCCAAATAAGGCGACTCAACAACAGACCCAAAACGGGACCACTAGCTGCGATCCTATGCTAACGATATTCCAAATTAGACGACCAAGTTAGCTCTTCAAATAAGTCATAGCGATTCGTTCTTATCGATAACAATGATACTGTACAAAATGTTTTACCTGGTTCAATATGAGTGGATTACGAGGCAGGTTTTCCAAAGTTGCAGGTTTTCAATTTGGATTTAGCGACTTGATCTTTTTTAACTGCCTACTCACCTCACCTCACCTCTAGAAAACTGCAGCCATTTTGGTTCTGCGCCTCCCACCAAGCCTTGCGAGAACGTTAAGTAACATTTCCACATTATCCAGAAGATTCAGGAAAGAATAACTCATTAATTAAGCTCCTTAGAGCGACAAGAATGAACAATTGGGATTACTTTTTTATCAGTCAAAAAACTTTAAATTGTCATAAATCCTTAAATAAGAGTCCTCAGTAATTCGGTAAATTTATGGTAAAAAAAATGTGCAATTTTCAAGAGGTCATCAATCCTTAAATGTTCGGCCTAAAGCGAAATCGACGAAAATATGGGATCATCTTTTGGTAAAAAAATGTAAAATTCCTTTCCATAACTTTAAGCGGTCATAACTCGTTAAATAAGAGACCAAGAGAGAAAAGGGCATCAATTTGTGATCAAATATTAAGTTTCTGGCAAAAAACTTTAAACGGTTACAACTCCTTAAATAAAAATCATAGACAGAAAGCAACACATTTTGGGGTCGAAAATTTTAAAGTCCTTTTCAATATTTGAAACGCTAAATAAGCGCCCTAGAGCTAACCCGGCAAACATTTGGGATACGTTTTTTTTTAAATGACTAACATTTAGTATCACTTCACAAAACTTTAAATGGTCATACCTCCTTAAGTGGGTCTCCTAGAGAGATAAGGTGAAATTTTGTGACCATTTTTATGTCAAAAACCAGTAAGGAAAGGCTAAAGTCGGGCGGTGCCGACTATATAATACCCTACACCACTCTCGTAATATTGAATAACTCTGATATATAAATTTTGTAATTCATGTATAAAGAAGGACTTATCAGTTATCGGTGAGGACAACCTTTTCCTATATAGGGAAAGTTGTTGTCGGTGAGGACAACCTTTTCCTATATAGGCAAAGTTGTTGTCGGTGAAGACAACCTCTTCCTATATAGGGAATATTGTTGTCGGTGAGGACAATCTGTTCCTATATAGGAAAAGTTGCTGTCGGTGAGGACAATCTTTTCCTATATGGGGAAAGTTGTTATATAGGAAAAGTTGCTGTTGGTGAGGAAAATCTTTTCCTATATAAGAAAAGTTGCTGTCGGTGAGGAAAACCTTTTCCTATATAGGAAAAGTTGCTGTCGGTGAGGAAAACCTTTTCCTATATATGGAAAGTTCTTATATAGGAAAAGTTGTCGGTGAGGACAACCTTTTCCTATATAGGGGAAGTTGTCGGTGAGGAAAAGTTGTCGGTGAGGACAACCTTGTCGGTGAGGATAACCTTTTCCTATATAGGAAAAGTTGTCGGTGAGGACAACCTTTTCCTATATACCGAAAGTTGTTGTAGGTGAGGACAACCTTTTCCTATATACGGAAAGTTGTTGTAGGTGAGGACAATATATACAGGGAAAGTTGTCGGCGAGGACAACCTTTACCTATATAGGAAAAGTTGTCGGTGAGGACAACCTTTTCCTATATAGGAAAAGTAGTCGGTGCGGACAACCTTTTCCTATAGGATTGACGGGACATATAGGGAAAGTTGTCGGTGAGGACAACCTTTTCCTATATAGGAAAAGTAGTCAGTGCGGACAACCTTTTCCTATAGGATTGACGGGACATATAGGGAAAGTTGTCGGTGAGGACAACCTTTTCCTATATAGGAGAAGTTGTCGGTGAGGACAACCTTTTCCTATATAGGAGAAAAGTTGTCGGTGCGGACAACCTTTTCCTATAGGATTGACGGGACATATAGGGAAAGTTGTCGGTGAGGACAACCTTTTCCTATATTAGGAAAGTTGTCGGTGAGGACAAACTTTTCCTATATTAGGAAAGTTGTCGGTGAGGACAACCTTTTCCTATATTAGGAAAGTTGTCGGTGAGGACAACCTTTTCCTATATAGGGAAAGTTGTCAGTGAGGACAACCTTTTCCTATATAGGGAAAGTTGTCGGTGAGGACAACCTTTGCCTATATAGGGAAAGTTGTCGGTGAGGACAACCTTTGCCTATATAGGGAAAGTTGTCGGTGAGGACAACCTTTGCCTATATAGGGAAAGTTGTCGGTGAGGACAACCTTTTCCTATATAGGGAAGGTTGTCGGTGAGGACAACCTTTGCCTATATAGGGAAAGTTGTCGGTGAGGACAACCTTTGCCTATATAGGGAAAGTTGTCGGTGAGGACAACCTTTGCCTATATAGGGAAAGTTGTCGGTGAGGACAACCTTTTCCTATATAGGGAAAGTTGTCGGTGAGGACAACCTTTTCCTATATAGGGAAAGTTGTCGGTGAGGACAACCTTTTCCTATATAGGGAAAGTTGTCGGTGAGGACAACCTTTGCCTATATAGGGAAAGTTGTCGGTGAGGACAACCTTTGCCTATATAGGGAAAGTTGTCGGTGAGGACAACCTTTGCCTATATAGGGAAAGTTGTCGGTGAGGACAACCTTTGCCTATATAGGGAAAGTTGTCGGTGAGGACAACCTTTGCCTATATAGGGAAAGTTGTCGGTGAGGACAACCTTTTCCTATATAGGGAAGGTTGTCGGTGAGGACAACCTTTGCCTATATAGGGAAAGTTGTCGGTGAGGACAACCTTTGCCTATATAGGGAAAGTTGTCGGTGAGGACAACCTTTGCCTATATAGGGAAAGTTGTCGGTGAGGACAACCTTTTCCTATATAGGGAAAGTTGTCGGTGAGGACAACCTTTTCCTATATAGGGAAAGTTGTCGGTGAGGACAACCTTTGCCTATATAGGGAAAGTTGTCGGTGAGGACAACCTTTTCCTATATAGGGAAAGTTGTCGGTGAGGACATATAAATGATTTCTGATTTATAATATCCTCTCCTCTACCATCCTTTCCCTGTACGTATTTATTAAAGCATAAATATATGTTAGTCTCCGCTGTCAGTTTTTCTCTTTTTATTCGCCGGATTAATCAGTGTTTGCCTGTATTAAGTCAGTTTGCCGGTCTAGCTGTGTTAATGCTTACGTCTGCATGTAGTATTGATAGTGAAGAGGATTTGATGATGAAATCATTAAAAAATCTTCTTGTTTTCGGCAAAAAAATTATTGTATCAAACGTTTTGGGGGGTTTTATTTTATAACAACATTAAACTCACATCACTGTACGTTCGAGAGTTTCGTTCGAAAGTTTTATTCTTTTTTTTTCTTCAGATCATAACCATGAAATCAGACAATGAATTTTATTGTTATAAAAAATTTGTTTGATTTTTTTTCGAAATAGTTTAAACAATAAATTTTTAACATGCTGAAAAAATAAAGAAACAATTTTGCTGTTAAATTTTACTAAAATAAGTAAGAAAATTTCAGTCGACTACCCCGGCTAAAGTATACCCTCACTGTGTGAATAATGGATAATGGTACTTTGTGTTGGAGCCAGAAAGATTGAAAGATTTTGCTCAGTCTATAGTCATAGCAAAAGTTGTCTAAAATACAGAATATAACCAGTAAGGAAAGGCTAAAGTCGGGCGGTGCCGACTATATAATACCCTACACCACTCTCGTAATATTGAATAACTGTGATATATAAATTTTGTAATTCATGTATAAATTGTTTACATAAATTTACTTTTGGGACATTTTATACTTAAATAATACCCTGTACCACAGTGTGGTGTAGGGTATAAAAACGATTGGATCTAAAGAGCCAAATCGGATGAAACATATATATGGGAGCTATAGCTAAATCTTTACCGATTTTCTTCAAATTCGGCAATGTTGGTTCATGGATCAAGAAACTCTACCATTCTAAATTTCAAAACGAGTGGATGTAAAATACAGCTTTTATAGGACTAAAGGGCCAAATCGGACGAAACATATATATGGGAGCTATAGTTAAATCTTAACCGATTTTCTTCAAATTCGGCAGTGTTGGTTCATGGATCAAGAAACTCTACCATTCTAAATTTCAAAACGATTGGATGTAAAATACAGCTTCTTCAGGACTAAAGAGCAAAATCGGACGAAACATATATATGGGAGCTATAGCTAAATCTTAACCGATTTTCTTCACATTCTGCAATGTTGGTTCATGGATCAAGAAACTTAACCATTCTAAATTTCAAAACGATTGGATGTAAAATACAGCTTTTATAGGACTAAATGGCCAAATCGGACGAAACATATATATGAGAGATATAGCTTAATCTTAACCGATTTTCTTCAAATTGTTGGTTCATGGATCAATAAACTCTACCATTCTAAATTTCAAAATGATTGGATGTAAAATACAGCTTCTACAGGACTAAAGAGCAAAATCGGACGAAACATATATATGGGAGCTATAGCTAAATCTTAACCGATTTTCTTCAAATTCGTCAATGTTGGTTCATGGATCAAGAAACTCTACCATTCTAAATTTCAAAACGATCGGATGTAAAATACAGCTTCTATAGGACTAAAGGGCCAAATCGGACGAAACATATATATGTGAGCTATGGCTAAATCTTAACCGATTTTCTTCAAATTCGGCAATGTTGGTTCATGGATCAATAAACTCTACCATTCTAAATTTCAAAACGATTGGATGTAAAATACAGCTTCTATAGGACTAAAGGGCCAAATCGGACGAAAGATATATATGGGAGCTATATCTAAATCTGAACCGATTTCAACCAAATTCAATAGCGATCTTAACAGCCGCGAAATACTCTAAACTGCAAAATTTCAGAACGATCGGAGTGAAATTGCGACCTGTAGTCGACGAACAACATTACATAGACAGACAGACGGACGGACGGACAGACATCGTTAAATCGATACAGCTAGTGATTCTGAGTCGATCGGTATACTTTAAGGTGGGTCTAGCTGTGCTATTTTCAGGTGTTACAAACATCTGCCGTGAAACAAACTTATAATACCCTGTACCACAGTGTGGTGTAGGGTATTACAAATGACAGATCATGACATATTACAAATGGCCGAAACGTCACTTCAAAATCATGTCATCCCTATTGGAAAACCCGTTATATACATTATGTGGTCGCAGATCAATATGGTGGAGGGTACAAATAGTGAAATAACTCCCAAAGGGCAAATGAAATAAGTCCCAATGTTTGAAAATTACTTCATACTGAACTGAAAAATGTGAAATAAGTTCCAACAACGATGGATAATCAGCAATCCTCTTGCGTGGCCGGTTTTCCTTCAAGATTAAAGACCAAAGTTTCTTTACATGGCCGGCGTGGCATAGAAACGCTTAGGACCATTTGTCCGCGGTTAATTCCGGCCGAAGGCCAGCCACTCAAAAATGGTCCGCGTATCCATCTTTGGACATACCTTATGCTTATTTCATTTGGGAGTTACTTCAATTTACATGTACATTTTTTGGGACTTATTTCATTTGGGTGCTATTTTACGGTACCTGTATTTTCTGGACCTCATGGGAATATATGTTTTATCTGGATACTTCTATAAGCAATGATTTAGGTTAATGGATACAAGAGTAATGCTTTACATTTCTAATAAACCTCTGCAATGAATGTCTTGAATGGCCTTTCAAGACATTCAGTTGTTTATCAAATAGAGATAATCAATCAAGGTAATTAATAATAAACCTCTGCAATGAATGTCTTACTGCCACACACTCTATTTTGACAAAACAAATGAATGAGTGAAGAGAACAGTAACCGCCAAACAGGTTTCAAAACAAATAAGTAACAAGACAATGAAGAAGTATACTCATTCAAGTACTGTACACAAAAACTGAAATACTCGATTTCAGTGTACACTGCACTACTGTACTCATTGTCATTGCAAAGAGAGACGCAACAACAAAGAGCGGCGGACCACCTTAGAAATTTACTGATTTTGAGGGGTAAATACACTAGTGTACATACTGAAGAAATAGAAAACAGCACTGTACTCGCTTCATTATTCTCATCGTTTGACGAATTGAAACGAGTATAAAGAATAAAACAACCGAACGAGCAGAGTACACGACTAGATTGTAAACATCAAACAGTGTGAAGTGTTTGTTGTTTTTTTTTCGATCATTCTATGGTGGTGTCAATCGAGTAAAATATACAATGAAGTAGTGTACACTACTGTAGACGAAGAAATGAATGTCTTGATGCAGAGGTTTAATTTCTAAGTACCCATTCGTTTCGCAGTTCGTAACTGTCTCAGTTAACTTTTCAAATAAGGTTCACATATTCCTATGGGTCGATTGACACATTTATTATGAGTCAGTATTATGAATGTCAACAGCGAGCAGTTTAAGCAAATTTATCTAGAAGATTCTGGATTTGAAAGCTGATAACTATTGGATCCAAGAATAATGCTTGATATTTCTGAGTTTCCATTCTTTCGCAATTTCAAATATTCCAAATACGGAGACTGAGTTACCTTTTCAAATGAGATCAATTCATAAATTTTAGGAAAGCCTACATCTATAACAGAGATTTTGCCTTACCCATATCCTACCAGAACAAATATCAACTGATTATTAAATGTACATAAAGAATCATCCGCTATATGGAAGATATATTCACAAATATAGAATAGTCAGCAAATGAAGCTAAAACTAAATATATGAAAATGTCTGCAAGTGAAAATAGACGAACTGTACAAACTATTGAAATCGGAGAATATTACTTTGAAGGAGTTAACAGATTTACCTACTTGGGAGCCCTGCTTAAAATCGACAATAGTATGCACGACGACAGTCTATCGGTAGCAAATAGAGCATACTTTGCACAGAAGAATATCTTTACGTCCAAGCTAGTATCAAAACATGCAAAATAAATATATATAAAACTATAATTAGACCCACTGCCACGTATGGAAATATATTTGAGAGAATAATACTACACGGGGCAAAGTCGCCTTTTTTGATATGTTTGAATCGAAAGAAAATATATTTGGAACACAAATTTTTAAATATTATATATTTCTGAGTAAATAAATTTTATTTGAAAATCAATAAAATATATTTGGAACGCATATATTAATATATAAAGCATAATATATTTGGAAACTAAATTTCCCAAATAAAGTATGTGTTTAAGTATAAATAAAATTATTGTTGATGAATTTCTCCAAATATATTTTATTTAAAAAAGATTTTCAAATCTTTTGCCGACTTTTTCTTATTTAATTTTTAATTTTTTTTGGTTCCCAATTGTACCCCCCAGTTATGATACCATATGCAGCATTGACTTCTGTTTCAAATCAATCATTTCAAATTTCTGAGTATTTCAAGCCATCATTAGTTGTCAATCCACCAGATAATTTATTTTTATTCAAGATTATAAAATTTCAATTATTATTCATTATTTTTACGAACATTAAAAATTAAAAAAAATAATTACTTTGAATTACTGAACAATATAACACAATTTAGGTATTTTCTGAATACTTAAATGCAAATTTTGTATTTGTTTCGGAAAAAATTGGGAGTAAACTCAGATTTGTTTAGAACAACATTTCCCAAATATATAATCTTTGTGTGTACCAAATATTATATGTTTAGAGTGTACCCTAAACATATATATGTTTCAAGCCGAATATGTTTGGGACAAAATACTACCGAAGCGATTTTTTTTCAGCGTGTACGTAAGATATTTGGCCCAAGACGAGACTTAAATGCTGACTATGTCCAAAGAAGCAATGCCTAACTGCTTGAACTATGTGAAGAAGAGGACATAGTTAGATTTATAAAGGCACATCGGTTCAGCTGGGCAGGACATGTAGCAAGGATGGAAGACAGCAGACGTCAAACGGTAATGTAAAATTACGATATTAGATGTCCTAGGCGAAGAGGGCCAGATGGAAAGACTGTGTGGAAGCTGACTTAAGAATAATGGGTATTCGTAATTGCCAACGGATAGCCGAAAATAAACCAGAATGGATAAAAATATCGGATCAAGATAAAGCTGCAATGTTATAAGATGACTATGATGATAACCTAATCAGCAAGAATGCTACCATAAAAGTTTGGTGAACCGTTCTCGGTTATATGTCTACTTATGTGTTTGTTTTCCTCCTTCGAAGCGCAAAATTTTGACTGGGTAGCATAATCGGAAAGCTGCTCATAGAATCCCGAATATCAAATCCCAAATAATACCTGCAAAGCCATAAGTTTCAGGGCTTTATTGAACCGTCTTTTATTATAGGCCTACTTATGTGTTTGTATTCCTCTTCCGAGCGGAGAGAATATTATCGTCGGATAGCTTCTCATACGATTCCTGCATTGGATACATAGCAATGCAATAGGTTCTAGCTCAAATGAGTGTAATCAATCAACTGGCATTGAATATATATTCCTAAGTTTGGCTGTCGGATGCAGTTGCAAAAATTTCCTTTCTGGAACCATCATTTGCTTTGCAAATCCTAGCTATCTTCCTATTGGGGAGCTCTGGAATATTCTAAATATTCCAAATACAGGAGCTTGGTAACCTTTTCAAATGGTATCACAAATTGCATGGGTCATCTGATAGATTTATTGTCAATGAAATCTGTCTATCTTCTCGGTAGGAATACAAAACATAAAGAGTCGCTGATTTTGTATAGAGTTTTGGTCTGCGGCATATCTTGGCTACACTAGGGTCAACGCGTCTTAGTAAGTAGGGGAACACCTCTTCCCACTATTTAAGAACCTCGCCATGAACAGTATTCTCCATTAGTTGGAACAGATTGGAGAGAAGCTTGTCGCAAATGTCGCAAATATAGAGGACAAGGTTGCATGTATAGGCTGCATTCCAGGTTGTATGAGACGTGTGAACGTCTACACCGATGGCTCCATACTTAATAATAGGGTTGGCTTCGGGGTCTAATTGAAAGACTTACGGCATTAAGTCATTAAATCTCTGGATTCAGAATTCTCCAATCCAAGAACTACCCTTAAATGCATCATAACTGTTACGAGATGGTCGGGCACTCCAAAATCACTTGATATGGGTGCCGGGTCATAGGAATATTCCGTGGAACTGGCTATGAACTACTATATAAGCTTCATTTGAAGTGGAAGATTTGGACATGCCTCTAGCAACATGCAAGCTCTCCTTCAGATATACAGTGTCTTTATTGCAATAAACGGCAGATGGAATACTTGGAACTGGGACATTCCAATCTGCTGTGACCCTGCCAAAACTCAAAACGTACCAACGCTCTTATTGAACGGTACTCAGAAAAAGAAATTACTTTTGGAGGAGCTGTGGCGACGTAGCAAGAAGGAAACAATATGTAGATCACATTATGTGTCTCTACCTAGCTCTCCCTAGAAGATGTCAGGCTACCCTATGCTCACATTTCTTTGCTGATGATAGCAACCTTCAACTCCTGGGTTTTTTAAAGCAATTGAGTTGTAAGGGAATGACTAGGCCATGTGGTATCACAATGAACTACAAGTCCAAGTGAGCCTGACATAGTTACCTATCTACTCACCGAACCTGAGGAAGATTTTTCAAAACTCTTATGGATTTGGGTTAAGCATATCGGTCAAATATAGTCTCAAAATTATGATTCAATATGATAGCTCGCCAATACGATAGCTCGTACATACCGGCATTGGATATCTTTCAATTTTATAACATTGTGGAACTTAATGGAATATATTCTATACATAAGTTTGAATCGAGGACGTATCTTAGCATTTAGGCTATTCTATGCAGGATGTTTGAACATCCATCCGCTTGACATATTCTACCTAACAGATATAGGAGCTCCTGTATGAGATAACGCGCTTCAAATTCCAACGATATTCCAAGTTAGAGAACTATGTTTCCCATTTACAATCAGGAAAGGTTTATCACAACAGTGGGAATTCCGGAGCCTATGACTTTTATCGGAGTTTGGTGATCCAACCTTATCAATGTCTTATAAACTGTCCATTAGCCAAATTAGAATCCAACTTAAAGTAATTGAATTATCTTTGGACTCAGGCAACCCCAAGAAGCCTAAGAATGAATGGGACTGGGTATTCTGCTGCGTAGGAACGATTGATTGTCTTTCCTGAGTCCTCATTCGCTTCACAGATTCCACGTATCATTCAATTTAGTCATCTCTAGAGAATGAGATAAGATGCTTCCAATAGTCTGACGATATTTCAAAATAAGGGGAAGTGAGATGCAAAATACACCAGTATACAAATTATGGACTATGAATTGTGAACTCTTCGTCGGCTCAGTAGGAATCCATGTCCTCTGAAGTCGCTGCCTAACCCTATGACAACTCTGGATGGATGTTATGGATTCATATGAGAAAGAAATATGGTCATCATTGATTTCGAGTCGCAAATTTAATTGCTTGTATAATAATGAGTAGGGGGATGGAATGGAATGGATCTATAACTGCCACTCATTTCTTCCTACCCATTCCTGCCTACCCATTCCTTCCTACTCATTCCATCCTTCTGTACCTAAATACACAAAACAAAATTCAATCATCCATTCGACACATTCCTAGCTATCTGCCTGGTAGCCTAAAACTTGAAAGATTCTGAGTGGATGTTTTGAATTTATATCAGAAATAACTATGTTTACCCCACTTTCGAGTTGTAATTAATTTATCAATACTGAGTAAGGGAAGGAATGGATCTAAAACTAGATACCCATTCTTTCCTAACCATTCCTTCCTTCCCACCTAGTCCTTCTGATTGCATATTATGGATTTATGTCTATCGAGTCGCAATTACTATTACTTTTCCTATTGAGTGTAGGAGGAAGGAATGGATCTATAACTACCTATCCATTCCTTCAAACCCATTTATACCTTCTGAATTCATATACTAAAAAAGCTATCCTTCGAAGAAACTACGTACCCGAACAAAATCAGTGGAAAATGCGCAATATGCTTCTAAAACCCCGCAGTTTATCAATTATCTACAGAGAATCCTTCATCAAGATCCGAATTAGTTGGTATTTTGTTTATGGATTTTTGTCGATGTGTGATATCTGCCTCCCATTCCCTCCTAGCCATTTCATCCTGCCTATTTCTTCCTACCCATTCCTTATTTATATACTAAAAAGTTATTTCAATCCTACGAATAAACTACCTATCAGAACAGAAATCAATAGAAAATAAACTCTACGTCTACAAACCCTGAAATTTTTCGATTTTCTACAGATAATCCTTCATCAAGATGAGAAACGAGGGTCGTTAGCTGTGGTATTATGCCTATGGATCTTTGTCGATATGAGATCTCAGTGACAGCCTTCTCAAACTAAATCGAGTCACACATTCTCTTAAGATAATAACCCACCCGAATACGAACTAAATAGATTTTATTCTACCGAAATTAATTTTAGTAAATTCTTATTCTCTTAACCTTTCAGTTTTTGCTTGCCTCTATATGGGCGCCTTTGCACTGCCCACAAATATGGAGGCCACAAAGGAAGCTCCTCCCCAGGAAAATATCAACGGAGTGACTGATAAAACCGCTGAGAATGAAATTGTAGTTAAAGCTGAAGTAATCGAAAAAACAAAAGCTCCATCAGAACCTTCGGAGGAAATAAAATCAGTTGTGGAAACCCAAGCTGAACCTGAAATGAAAACTGATTCAGCAGGGGAAACCAAAATGACAATTGAAGACAAAATCGACCCAGAAATACAAGGGAAAACTTTAGAAGCTCTAGAAGCTACCAGAGAAAATGTCCCACAACCGACAAAAACTTTAGAAGCCCTAGAATCTACCAGAGAAAATGTTCCAGAACCGACAAAAACTTTAGAAAGTCCTGCCAACACATCAGGTACACTTGAAGCTTCTCCCGAAAATACCCAGTTTGTACCTGCCAAACAGTCATCCCATGGCAAAGATTGGGAAGGTGTGGATAAACATAGCGATGCTTGGCATGATTTTGATGATAAATTCTTGCTCCTCGAACATCGTTATCCCGATTTGACCAAAGAAGAATTCCAGGAAATCAATCATGAGGATTCAATACCTTTGAACTTTCTTAAGGGTTTTGGTCTCTCAGAGGTAAGCCAATAGATTGGGATATCAATTAAAACTCTTTAGTAAAAAACTTTTTAATTCTCAGCTTAAGGAAGTCGACAAAGCTTTAGATAGACTTGATGGCGCTCAAAAGCTGGCCAATAAAGCTTTGCTGCAGCCCGAAACTCCAATTTATATCACCATTCCCATAGTGATTAATTCTCATTCGACCTTGCCGATTTCTTTATCTATTGGAGGAACAGAGGTCCCTTTGAATATGCCACACAAGGAAGAGGTGGCACCTCCTACAGGACAAGTCAATAAGCTTCTGAGCTATACTGCCACACCACGCCGGGAGACTAATCGTCATCGCAGCAATCTGAGAACCAAGATCTATGCCCGCAATAAGCGTCATGAGGTCTTTCAATATGAAAGGGAACTTGAGTGAATTTTCTCATGGAAATATAAGTCTATTTTAAATTAATAATTTATTTATTACTTAGAATTAAAATAAATATAAAATAAATAATTTACAGGACTGAAGACATGCTATAGAATATCATAGACAGCCTTTAAGAAACGTTTATCTTCCATAAATCGTTGCTCGTCCTGGTCATCTTCCTCCTCATCCTCTTCATCACCCTCGTCATCTTCATTGTCATCCTCTTCTTCTTCTTCAAAACCTCCAATTCCACCTCCACCTCCCCCGGATTGGGCGCCTGTATCTTGGCCCTGCAGTGATTGTTGTAACTCTTCCTCCTCCTCGTCGTCCTCTTCCTCCTCGTAGTAGTCATCCTCGGGAAAGCCTTGACGGCCTTGAGCTTTATTGGAGGAATGAGAAGCCCCTACAGTAGGCCCAATTTCCGAACGATCTATACGATCCATTACTCTGCTAGAAGCCGTATCATAGCTAACAAATAGAATGGCTAAAACTGTTCATAGCAAAACAAAAATGTTGAAAATTATTTTTTGACTATTTTTCATATTTTTTACAAATCCCATCTTACTTAGACCTGCCGCAACAACTGTCAACTTCATGTCCGCTCTTTGTACTGTCAGCACATATTGAAAATTTCTATTAATTTATAGTCCAGACTTTAATATGCATTTCATAGTGCATTTATTTCTTTTCAAAGATTTAAAGTTAGATAGTTATCACGATATAAACTCAACCCGTTAACAGTCAGTTTAAGCTTATTGTGGGCATAGAAAGTGAAATTTGTGTTTTTTTATTGCAAATTAAAGCAATCGAAAGAGTTTTTATGATCATTTTCACAATCGAAATTTGGACATGAGTAGTTTGATTTTTAAAAGTGATAAAACCGCTTTTTTTAAGCTGCTCAGTCAGGTGTAAGCTCGGCCAAAATCTGTTGCTAAACTTAAATTCGTAAGAGTAAAATGAAAGATAAAAAAAAACAAAAGAGTGGAGAGAAAAGCTCTATAACATATTTTTGTAATCGTATTGTACATTAATCGGCTATTTATAGCAATCAAAATTAAATTTTATTTCATTGAATTCGTTAACAAAAAACAATTAATTAAAATGTTTAGGTTAGGTTAGAGTGGTAGATATACTAAGTAGCCATTGTAATACCACAGAGACTGAAGCAAAGTAGGAGATTTTACCATCCGCCAGCTCGAGGACATCATCGGAGAAATTTGCTAAATCGTCAAAGAGATATAATCCTAGTGTAGGATACGCTTTCTACGCTTGTACCGCCTCCTTCTTCTCTTCATTATGGTAGGACTTCCAGAAGTAATTTCTCCAAAGTTGAAGACAAATATCAGCATCAGCATGGAAAGTACACAGTTCTCATGCAGGGACTATCAGACGCCAGTTGTTGCGTTTCGAGTTGTGTCAGGGCCGCATTAGATTGGAATGTACTCAATTCCTGACTAAAAATCATCTGTCGTTTCTTGCATATGGAAACTCCCTCTCAACGAGTGCTGCTGCAGATGTCATTTCTCAAGACTTTTAGTCTCTCCGAGTCCGGTTCAGAATGCAGTGAGTGACCTTTCATGACACGATAAGTGAAATGTTCTGCCTCGATAACAACAGCAGAACGCCGATAGCTATGTTGTCATTACATTCGTACAGTGGCCCGTCATGACTGACACGATACGTTGGACATCATGCCGTGACATCGACAGCAGGACATTGTTGCGTTTCAAGTTTAGGCAGCGCCATATTACCTTGGAAAGTACACAGTTCCAGATTAGAGGCTATCAGCCGCCAGTTTCTAGTTTTAGCAGGTTCGCGTTAGCTTGGAATGTACACAGTTCCAGACTAATGACCATCTGTCGTTTCTTGCATAAGGGGACTATATCTCAAGGAGTGCTGCTGCAGAAGTCATTTCCCAAGATTTTTAGTCCCTCTGAGTGCCGGTTCAGAATGCAGTGAGTGACCTTTCATGACACGATAAGTGAAATGTTCTGCCTCGATAACGACAGCAGAACGCCGATAGCTAAGTTGTCATTACATTCGTACAGTGCCCAGTCAGGACAGACACGATAAGTGAGACGTCAGGACACTGTTGCATTTCAAGTTTCGGCAGGGCCATATTACCTTGGAAAGTACACTGTTCCTGACTAGTGACCATCATTCGTCCCTTGTTGCGTTTCGAGTTTTGTTAGAGCCATATCATCTTTAAATGTCACAGTTACTGACTAATGACAATCTGCCGTTTCTTGTCGTAAGGGCTCTATCTCCCAAGGAGTGCTTCTGCAGAAGTCATTTTCCAGCCCAGAAGACAGTGTGACGGGTAACTTTCACAGATACGATAAATGAAATGATAGCAGGATTCCTATAGCTAGGCACCCATAAAATTCTTGCAATAAGGCAGTAAGCCTCATCGCGCACACCATACATGACACATAGCGAGCGTTGATACGTTCCCAGTTTAGGCAGGACCACAGCAGCCTGAAATTTACAAATTTCCTGACTATTGATCATCTGTCGTTTGTTGCCATGGGGGCACTCTCTGAGGCAGTTCCTCTGGAACATGAACGCAATGCATAGACTTTGAAGCTTTACTGCCTGGAATGTCCTTGTGGCCTGATACCCATATCAGTATGTTAAAAGATCCGCGACAGTTGATGGCAGTTTTTGAATTCAGCAATACAAAATACAGGGATCAAATCCGCCGACTAAGACTGTGACCCATCATGACAGACATGGTAGGCGGGACGTTCTGTTTCGACAACGATAGTAGGACATTGCATTTTGATTTTGAAAAGATCCCTGTAATGTCCCTGTGATCCGATATCCATATCAGTAGGATTTTGATTGTTAAAAGATCCGCGGCAGTTAATGGCAGTTCTTGAATTCAGGAATACAAAATACAGGGATTAAATCCGCTCACTAAGACAGTGATGCACCATGAGAGATACGGTAGGCGAGACGTTCTGTTTCGACAACTATAGCAGGGCGTTGTCGTGTTTCTACTTTGGGAAGGGCCACATCTGCTTGGAATCTACACATCTCCCGTTTTTTTTATATAATGGCACGATCGCCCCTTTTCAGTAATCCGAATGTGTCTTGTTTCTTTGGATCCAAATATATATGTTTCGAGTGTATTAGATATGTTCGAAAGGGAAAATAAAGGCAATGACCCTTTGAAAGTCCTCAAACATAAATTAGAGACATTTTTTAATAAGAAAGTCGGATTCAATCCACTCTCGGAACGCAGAACAGGGGTATATATCTCAAGGAGAGCTGGCATGGTGCGAGAGGCATTTCTCTTCGATCATGTAAGGTATTTCCTAGCCTTGCAAGTTCATCTGCATTACAGTTCTCTGGAATGTTCCTGTGGTCAGGTACCCGTATTAGGTGGATTTTTATCTGCTCAGTGATGTGGTTAAAATTTGCGACAGTTGAGGGCTTTTCGTAAATTCTACAATACAGAATTTAGGGAATTAATGGCAGTCTGACTATCGCCTATATCTGCTTGGTATATATTCCGAGAGCTCGTTTGCACTTCAGTAACCTATAATGTCTCCGTGTCATGGCAGCCACCTCAGGTGGGTTTTGATCCACGTCAGTTGATATGAGTTCTTGAATTTAGGAAAACAGAATCCAGGTATTTAATGGTAGCCTAGTTATCTTCTGTCATTAAATTCGTCCATGCGATAAGTGAGCCGCTCTGTCTTGATAACGACAACAATACTTTGATGCATTTCAAATTAAGGCAGGGCCGCATGAAACTGAAATGAACACAGCCCCACACTAGTAACCATTTGCCGTTAGTTGCCGCATAAGGTCAAGGAGAATCGGTATTTTGCTAGAGGTATTTATCCTTGAGAATATTAGGTACCTCCTAGCCTTGTAAGCTCAGAAACATATTACAATTTTCCCTGAATAAAATAGCTAGAGGGGCCGGAAATAGTGGTTTTGGAGTAAACCCAAATAAAACTTCACTTATAAGTATAAGATGCCACAAATGGAACCGAGCTGATCTTTTCTGAAATTGCAAAATATCTAGGTCTAATCCAAGAAAGGAAATTGTATTTATGGCATAACCCTTCGGGAAATTAGACTAGTAAAAAATCTGATTTTTGATTGGATTGGATTGACCCTTTTACATGAAAGCAACCGCTAACTTTAACATGACTTTGTCATTGGAAGTGGTATATTGTCACCCATATTTCACGTACACAGAAAGAAAAATGCCATACTAAATTCAAGTAAAAAATTCTTAATTTAAGCCGAAATCGTACTTACAAATTTAAGTACGTTCGTACTAAGTTTTTCTTAAAACAAGTATAAATCGGCTTAAATGGAAAAAAACCAAGCGCTGAAAGGCTTACAATAAGCAATTAATGCTTGAAATCAAGTAAACATTTTTAGAAAATGAAAATTAAGCCTAATATGTCTTAAAGTAAGAAAAAAAAAAGGTTACTTTAATCTCTGAGAGACATAACCATTATAGAGCACAATAAAATTACCCTCTCAACCACTCTCATGCAAGTGGTTGATTTTGGCTGACGCAACATCAAACACACATGCATATAAATTGTCGAGATGTATATGTATAAACATTTGTGCGCGACCATATCCAATTCGTTTCTCGTTCAAGCAGTGTTTGCAAATACATTACTCTGCGTGATTTTTATTGATTTTAGTTTTTTGAACTTGTTAATAATTCTTATGCGTTTCGTTGATGCTATTCCTTATATGTTTCATATTTAAATCGAATAAATGCAGCAAAACTTTTACTTTTGCTTTCAAGCAATTGTTTTTTGACATACAATTTTAAAAAATTGCATTATTTGCAATACAGTGGCAAAAATGGTATAATTAATATAAATGGTATATAGGTATAAAACGAACGAAAGCACAATAAATCTAGTATGACCAGGCTTAAATCAAGAACTGATCTGGCTTAAATCAAGTATTGTTTAGGATTAAATCAAGAACTGATCAGGCTTAAATCAAGTGTTATCAGACTTAAATCAAGTATTGGGCAGGTTTAATTCAATCAAAAATTTCTTCATTGAAGCCCGTTTCGCACTAAAATTAATCCGATAAAATTCTTAAATCAATCGCTTTATGCTTAAAATAAGAATTTTTCGGCTTAAAATCAAGCCTAATCAGGCTTAATAAGCGCTAAGATTAAGAATTCAGGGCTTAAAAATACGTACTTGATTCAAGTATTTTGTACTTGGTTAAGAAAAATTGACGTATTTTTGACACCGCTACGGCTTGATTCAAGTACGGATTACTCAATTTTTTCTTTCTGTGTAGGGAAGCAATGAGGGTGCGTTGGGATATATCTCTCCCAAAACCGTCCACTTGTTTCTTTCAGCAGTGGTTCGACCACTACTGTTGTACGGAATTGTTGTGCGCTGTACCCACATTAACATTAGCAGCTCTCATTAACCACTATAGCCATATAACCCCTAAGAAAATCTCCTGCCGATATTGTAGTCAGAGAACCTATAATCAGAGTGTCAATAAGATTGAATTGTCCTTCAGTGTGAAAGTGCAAGAGGAGTCCCCAAGTAGCGACATCGCAATATAGAGACCAACTTTGGCGTCATCATTTACTCGGAAAGCCAAGCTGCATTTAGACCTCTGGATGCTATATCCCTAAATTCCGAGATCAAGAAGGTTAGATTGCATGTAGCCGGTAAATTATGTCTAATTTGAACACAACGGACGACACGCTCTCCGCGCATCTCTCCGGCAAGAAGCAGCCCATAGACAGGGCTACATAGAAAAATCGCATTCCGAGTGGTAAAATGTATGTGATCTTCTCTACCGATGTTTTCAAACTTAATGTTGTGGTTGGTGCGAAAGGTTGAAATGTTTGCTGTTGGGAGTAGAATGGTGGACAGTGCTCTGACTAAAGCCCCAAATTAAAAGCCGAGGCATGTGCGGTCACCGGTAGGTTTTGTAGATGCAAAAGACCTCTATCAGTTCTCCAAAAATCATCAATGTAATTTAAAACATATTTTTTATTATACTAATTTTTCAATAAATAATAAATAAATAAATAGATCTTTTAAAACTAACTAACTAAGCACTAACAATGGTCAAACTCAAGCCTTAGACTCTTGGGTTTCAGATACAGGTACTTCAGCGACAGGTTTGTTCTCAATTGGTGCCTTATCTTTATCAGCGGTAGTGGAGGCTTCCTTATCATCGCTGGACGATGATTCCTTTTCACCTTCTATAGCTGCTTCTGATTCAGGAGCAACCGTGCTGGTTTCAACTTCATCCTCATCATCATCATCGCCGATCACTTGTTCAATGGTTTGTTGAAGGAAATGACCGAAAAGTTGGAAATATTGTTGAGCACTGGTGGCGACTTGCTGAGAGTTGGGCAATTCAGTGGTGACCTTCTTGATGGCATCACGGATAAGAATTAAAACATTTGTATTGGGGGAAGAGGAGCTGGCAGGAGCAGCAGCTACGGTCTCTGAATCACCGGTATTTTCGGCAACTGCTTCCTTTTCGCCTTCCTCAACCGAAGGTTTTGAGTTCTCCACAATTTCATTGGTGGCTTCAGCTTCGGCCACATCGCGTCTCCTTCTGCGACCCAAGAATGAAGGTTCATCATCATCGTCGTCATCCTCCTCCTCATCGTCTTCTTCATCATCTTCGTCGCTACCCTCCTGCGAGTCATTGACTGCTTGTTCTTGAGCCTGTTGCTGTTGGATTATATTCTGCTGTACGCGTTCGGCATCATCCTCGTCATCATCTTCATCAGAATCTTCACCGGAAGCATCTTCTTCATAGGCTTGACGGGAACCACGCACATTTGCCTGAACACCTTCATAATCCAATTTGTGAACTACACTGTCGGCGGCGGAGTTAAGCACTGGAACTCTTAACGAGGCAGCTTCGATGGTGACCGCCAGACAAATGACTGCTAAGAAAGCCAATGAGAGCTTGCAACTCATTTTTTCGGGTTCGGGGTAGCTGGTATTCCTTGAGTTTACTCCCACGGTTTAAATCAATTAACTGAGTAAAAGCATGGCATCTCGTTGGCCTTTTATAGGTTTTGACTTGCCCAACGCCATGACCATCGTCATCATTATCATCACCATAGCCATAGCCATCGCCTTTAGCAGCTTCTGCGGCACCGCGACCGAAACCAAAAATTATGCACAACAATGACGTCGTTGGCGACTTCAACGCACAGAAGGAGAAGTGGAGGAGAGTAAAAATTAAAGTAAAATCAATTCCCCAAATAAAATTTCATTTGTTTTCACCATAAACACAAAAATATGTATGTATGTATGTATATATTCATATTCATATAAATCGAGTGGACTTTTTTACGATCGCCAGTGTTTGGCGTCTTTGCACACTGGTGCGTAAGCCCACCGTTGTGAGAAAGAATTAAACTATAACGTTAGAGCAATTAGAGGTCTGGTCTGTTTCAATTTGACAAAACCCACTGAAGGACTCTCTTCTTCTTTTGAAGCAGATGGCTTCGACAATCACATCATTTGGGTGCCTGGGCATAGGAATATCCCGAGGACCTGCAGAGCTGATGAGCTTCAGCCGCCAACTTTTGACTTGTCCATGAAGACAATTAGTGCCTTCGACATTTGCCTAATTTGGCTGCCCTATGTGTGACCATATCCTGTGGACCTGCAAATATTCAAGAATTTGTTTTTATAGGTTCGCCACTGTCAGTACATCTTGTCTGTGCGAAATCATACAAAAGCTTCGATCAGAAATTGATCCGGTACAATACCAAACACGTGATTAGTACAGTAAGGACAGGGCCCGATCCGCAGATTGTCCCTTTTATATGAAAGCAACAGGCCATTTTAACATGACTTTGTCATTGGAGGTTATCCAACTGGTCATCCACTAAGGAGTAGATAATCTAACTGGTGTAGATAACCCAATTTGTCGTAGATAACCCAGTTAGTCATCTACTAAGGAGTTTATAAAAGTATATTTAACATTACTTTGTCTTTGGAGGTTATTTATTATGAAGTAGATAACCAAACTGGTCGTCTATTAAGGAGTCGATAACCCAACAATAACTCTACTAAGAAGTAGATAACCTAACTGACCATTTACTAAGGAGTATATAAAACTATATTTAACATGACTTTGTCATTGGAGGCTATCTACTATGAAGTAGATAACCCAACTGGTCTTCTGCTAAGGAATAGATAACCCAACAGTATCACTACCAAGGAGTAGATAACCCAACTAAGGAGTAGATAACACAACAGTATCACTACTAAGTAGTAGATAATCCAATTTGTCGTCAACTAAGGCGTAGATAACCCAACTGTTAGTCTGCTAAGGAGTAGATAATCTAACTGATTGTCTGTGAAGGAGTAGATAGTCAAATTTGTCGTAGATAGCCCAATTGGACATCTACTAAGGAGTATGTAAAAGTATTTTCAACATGACTTTGTCATTGGGGTTTATCTACTATGAAATAGATAACCCAACTGGTCTTCTACTAAGGAGTAGATAACCCAACAGTATCTTTACTAAGGAGTATATAACCCAACTGGTCGTACACTAAGGAGTAGATAATCAATTTGTCGTCATCTAAGGCGTAGATAACCCAACTGGCCCTCTATTAAGAATTAGATATCCCAAATCGTTGTTTACTAAGAAGTACTTAATCCAGTTCGTTGTCAACAAAGATTAGAAACCCAACTTGTCGTCTACCAAGGAGTAGATAACCAAACCGGCCGCCTACTAAGTAGTAACCCAACTTGTCGTATAGTAAGGAGTAGATAACTCAACTGGTCGTTTATTAACATTTGATAACTAACTGATTGCATTAATTGGCACTTCATTTACCGTAGAGTAACACCGGTTACAATAGGACCTGCAAAGGTCAAAATATCTCTTAACACTAGACAGAAATTTTATTAACATTAACATTAATCCTGACGGGATATTTTTGAATCAGAGATCATTCCAAGATGATGCGGCGAAGTTGAGGTAAAAGAAAGCGTAGCTCCTGCCCAGCGTTAATCAAATTTAATCAGGACATACTGGGGTTAGGATTTTTGACAGATCGCCCTAAGAGCCCTGTAGAGGGCGATCTGTCGTGGGAAGACACTCAACATTAATATTAGTAGGGATCTTTATTAGCAAACAATGTTTTAAATTTTTGCATAGCACGGTACATGACTGCACTTAGTTTATCATAACATCAATTGAACAGGGTACTGCTCAGTATTCTGAGTTTATGCTTCTAAAACTAAGATTTATTCAAACTCTCCTCTCATTCTCTTTCTCTACTTACGAAAAACCAATTCGGGGATAGTGAAAACCATATCAACTTAGTTGAACATAAGGCCCGTACAGTTGAAACTCTGCGTTACTTGGAAGTGTAACTAGAAGGATTGCAGCTACAGAGGCCCTGCAATCACTTATTCCTCTCCCATTGTGAATAAAGAACTAGAGAGGTTTTTCTTTCACAGTGGAACTACAAATTGTCGTGCAATGACAACCAACCGATTTAACTATATACAAACGGTACATAGCTTGAAATATTACTACAAAGATATTTGCCAGGGGAGACTGGAATGACAACATACCAGAAAGTAGTAATTATCTCCATTTTTACATACGTTGATGGTTGAAAGCTGTATTAGAAGTTTGGCTTCGAACTACACTGCAAAGACGTGGTCCTGGATATAGCTCACAGATTACCAGTCAGTTGTAGCGTTGACCAAGTTGTCGAAATAATTGAAATAACCTAAGTCGCAATATAGTTACTAACTTTGGTATCATCATTTACTAGTATAGCTAGTTTGCCATTCGATGTCTGGCGGCTATACCCCCAAATTCAAAAACAATCCTCGATTGCCACTGATTTCTTAACGAAATAACTGATCAGTTTAACATACGCCTCATCTGAGTGCCGGGGCATAGGCACATCTCGGAGAACTGCAGAACTGATGAATTTACTAGGATAGTGGCACCACTATCCACATGTTAGCTTTGGCTTAAGCAAAAAGCAGTTTGGGTATCAAATGAGTGGTGGGCAGAACTAGACTAGCTTATCTCCGAGAACTGCAAAGCTGATGAATTTGCTCTATCCACGTGTACCCTTCGGCTTAGGCAAAAGGCAGTTATGCTATCAAATGGTGGACAGAACAAGACAGAACCCATAGGGAAGCTAGACAGATCTGGATTCCTGGACATAGGCACATCTCGGAGAACTGCAAAGCTGTTGAATTTCATAGCATAGGGGCGCTTCTATCCACGTTTACGCTTCGGCTTAGTCAAAGCGCGGTTAGGCTATAAAATTATTGCAGGACAGAAATTGATACCTTTAGGGAAAATAAGCAGATCTGGGTTCCTGGACATAGGCACATCCCGCATAGCTGATGATTTTGCTAGCAAACGTGCGCTACTATCCACTTAGCTTTGGCTTAAGCAAAAATCAGTTTGGGTCAGGCTATAAAGCCGACGCGGCGCAAATCGGCGGCGCACAGCAGCCATTTTTTTTCCAGCCGGCGCGGCCGCCGATTTTATTTAGTGAGTCGAAAAGATTTATTTTATGCAACCATGAAAATTACGAAAGTGACTACTAAGTAATAAATACAATAGGGTCAGAACTTTTAATGAAGTTCATTTTTGCGTAAAAATGTATAAAAAGTTTCTAAATGGATCTCGCTATCCTTTATTTAAAAATATCCAAAAAATTTATGGGATTTTAGATTCAAAAATGCGTTTTTGGTTTGTACGGGAATTACAATAGCTCTTGAGCGGCCGAACCAATTTGTACAAAGTCTACGTTGTTTTAAACAGAACACAACAGGCATTATGTCATTCACGATAAATTCTCTTTCACAACAAAGACTAACAATTACCGACATTACATCAAAACTTCCATTACTTTTCTTAAATTTTTGTGTTAATTTTAAGTTTTTTCCTCTAATTGAAAATATTTTAAAGCGCCATCTTTGCCTGGGAGTGACATTCGTGCGCCATCGTTTGTTGGAACTTTATCGGCTCAGCCGATTGTCGAAATTTAATCGACAATTAATCAGCCGCCGCCGCCGATCAGTATTTTTTCATGCGATAATTTTGGTCGGCTTCATTGTCTGGTTTGGGGGTATCAAATGAGTGGTGGGCAGAACTGGGCACCTGTAGAGAAGCTAGACTGATGTTAACACATCATGAGCGTAGAATGTAAAAATATCTTAATAATGCCTGATCTCGAAGACTCCAAAAGGCACTGGCACTGAACCCAGTGGCTTCTGTAGGGTCGGCTTCGGGTCTAAACGAAAGTCCTAGGGCTATCTATGGCGCGTAGTCTATCTGGTCCCAGCAGACAGAGGTTTTGGCTATTAAGAAGGTAGACACAGATTGGAATAAATATATTGTCTGATAGCCAGGCTACCATTAAATCCATGGATTAGTTATTCCTGACATAAAGGACAGCCCTCAACTGCCGCAGATGTCTTAACGAGATTGCTAAGTAGGTGAGCTTACAAGACTAGAACTACATTACATGTTTGAGGAGAAGTGGAATATGTTGACAACAAACCGCAGATTATCAATAGCCAGGAACTCTGTACATACCACGTTTATGCGGCTCTGCCACAATAGGAGACAGGGCATCAGACTTATGATGTCTTGTCATGATGGGTCACTGTATTATTGGACGGTACGCATAGAGGCTGAAGTTCCTGAGAACTGTAGATACTGCGGTGAGGAAGAATAGAAAGAATCGATTCACCTTCTGATAAGGTGTCCCGAGCTCTATGGAAGGCGGCAGGCTGACCAGGGCCAAATTCTTTGGGAGTTCGCAAACAATTGCATCCGCCAACTCTTGGCCTTTTTAAGTACATATTGTGGGAAAGGACTTAGAAAATATCCTATTTGTAGAATAATATACTTGGTATAAGTTACATGCAAAGCTTGGCAAAATTGACAAATCTGGCCACGATACGACCTGAGAAGGTCAAAATATCTCCTCGCTCTAGAGAGGATAAAACTGTCTACTTTAGTACCATTTCTGAAGAGACACTGCCTGATCGATGAACACGCCAAAAGGGTAGGTCTTGAAAGCAGTGACTTCTATAGGATTGAGATAGGCATCTACAAGGAGGAGCTAGGGATATATATGGTCCGTAGACTATCTGAAGACTAGGCTAGGCTATATTACCCTATAGTTAGGATACCATTAAATCCCTTGGTTCTTTATGCCTGATTTCAAGAACAGCTCCTAACTGACCCAAATCTCTTAGCGAAATGGCTGAGCAATTCCAAATTCACCTGATGTGGGTGCCGAGAAACAGTGGCATTACATGAAACTGCAGTACAGATGATTAGGAATTACATTACATGCTCCAGGGGAACTTCGACTGTGTGTATTCCAAGCTCAACGTGGCCCTGCCAAACCGCGAAAGGCAACCACGCCCTGCTGTCGTAATCGATACAAAATGACCCACTACCATGTCTATCAGGACGGATCTCTGTCTTATTGGACGGCATGCAGAGAGGCTGAACGTTTTGAGAAATTACTTTTGCAGAAGCTACGGTGACGAAGAGGAGGAATTAGCGATAGAACACCTACTGTGTCTGTGTTCCGTTCAAGGTAGAAGGCGGCTGGCTACCCTAGTCGCAATTCTTTGGTGAATTAGCAGGTAACCCCCAACTCTTGGCCTTTTTAGAGTAATATGATTGGTTCAATGGGAGAGTGATTGATTCCAGGGTTAAGTGGTAAATGTTGACAACAAACGGCAGATGGACGAAACTCATAAAAGTCGTGCATCTTGGCCCTAATGTAATACATCTAGGCCCTAACTGAGGTGCCTAGCGCTATTCTAACCAAACCTAATTATGTTTGTAAACATCCCAAGGAACTCTCTGTGTCACTTTCTGTGGTTCAAGTGTTTAGCGTAGGGCTTTTCAACCGTTTTGGGGAATTGTCCGCAGTCTTTAATGTCCTATTTTTAATCCTGCCAATTATGTAACCTAATTACCAGACAATTTTGCCTAAAATGTACCTCTAAACCACTGTGCCTTGCATATGTTCATTATCACCAAGTGGCCCTGTCCCTGTGCTCTTGAGCATTTCATTGCTTAAAAGACCCCCGAAAATATTTCTCGGTCAAAAAAACGATATTCGGGCAATAGTGAAAAAAAATCAAATGAAGAAGTGTATTGAGGAAAAAGTCAAAACGAGAAGAAAGCTTGACCGACCAAAAGACAGATGGAGGACAGACAGACTTCGCGGTCGCGCATGTGCACTTCATCCACAGCCACATCACCTCAAGTGATGCTAAAAAGACACATAAACCTCAAAAGCATACAACAACACTCGACGCATATCGTCATCACGCTGACGCTGAATGACCGACGACTAAGTGACTTACTTTCTTATGGTAATTTTGTTGGGTTTCAAAGAGATTTCAATAAGAAAAGAGAAGCAAAGGAAAAAACAAAACAAAAGATATCTTTTGTTTAACAACAGTGTTGAAATGAGTACGCTACATGCTTCGTTTCTGCAGTACATTTTTTCAAAATTTGTTTTTTTACGAAGAAAAAAAATTAAGTTTTTCTTAAAAAATCGTTTGAGGGTTTTTATTTTTTTTTTGTTTCCCAAAAAAGTTCTGTAATCCCGAAATTCCAATTTTCATATTTTAACCCGATTTCTGTTGGTCAGTTTCTCTAACAAGATATAAATATACTCCATCAATTTTGATAACAAGTATATAATATATATATATACATAGTCTTGCAAGCTGTGGCCCGGCAGCCATATCAGGTGAATATTGTTATATAGTTCCTGGGCTTGCAAGTTTATCTGCCTTGCAATTAGCTGGTATGTCACTGTGGCCCGGCACCCATATCAGGTGAATATTGAACTGTTCAGCCAGTTCGTTAAGAGATCTGCAACAGTCGAGGGCAGTTTTTGAATTCAGTAATACAGTTTTCAGGGACTTGCTAGCAGCCAGACAATCAGAGAAAATTTTTGTACCGACTTTGGTTACAACATTAATTTTCAACCATTCCGCTACCTTTTCAACAGCTATGATTTCTGCCTGGTCAACAGCTCAAATTCCTGAGAAAAGACACCAAAGGCCACGTGGTTATTGAGTCTGGAATCATCTGTATAGAAGTTAACGAATCCCCTATGTCCTGGGATACGACCCTTCCATTCTGATCTATCAGGTATAAGAGTGATAAACATCTTGCCAAAGAGTGGTTCAGACATAGTGTAATCAACAGTGCCCGTAAGGTCACTTTGTCTAAAATTACACTATGTCCGTAGCCATTCCCTGACCATAGTGACAGACAGTTTCCCGAATCGAAACGCAGTACATATATGCGTCATATTGCACTGATATAATGTCTAGCGGCATGAAATGTGGTAAAACATTTAGTGCCGCAGTTGGTGCCGTTCTCAGTGCACCAGTGATACATATTGCAGCCATTCGCTGAACCTTGTTTAGTATCGCGCAGAAGGTGGATTTCTGCAGAGGTGTCCACCAGACGACAATGTCGATATGAATACAATAAACTATAGGCGGGAAAGACTCCAGCGTTTTCCTATTGCCCTTTTACAGGTATATAGCGCTACCACAGACTTCTTTGCTCTTTCCAAAATCTTGAGTTTGAAGTGCAACTTCTGTCCAGTAAAATACCTAAGTATTTTCCGCTTTCAAGGAAGGGAATTTTAATATCCCTAAGAAGACAAGTGTATCTGGTGGTACCTTATTTCTCCTGGTGAAAAGAGCTAGTTCCGCATTGGTCGGCTTAACTCCAAGACCATTATCGGAAGCCCATCTTACAGGATGTCTCTAAGAGTATTCTCAAATTCTCTCTAAAAGATATTGCAATCTGCATCTGCATAGACAACAACTCTGACAGCCATCATCTCCAGAGAAAGCAAAATATTGTTCATGGAGAGATTACGTAGCTGAGGAGACAGAATACCCCCTTAGATGTCAGTTGACCCTAAGCTAGCTGAAGTGCGTCTCTTAATAAGAAGGTTATGAATGAACCTACATATACACAGCAAAAACTTGGTAAGTACATGTCATTACCACTTGCATTACCAAGTAATGACATATCCTTACCCTCTGCATTACATTTAGTCAACAAATAATGACTTACTGATATTGACATAAATAAGTACTTAATTGTAAGTTAATTAAATCGGATATTGTAAAATATGCGACAACGCCAAGTTTTAATATTTCATTTAGAAATTTAAAAAACCTATTATTGGTAAGGTGTTATTCAGCCCCTTATTAGTATGACAATAATAACTACTTATATGGGGGATATTCGTAAGCGTGGGGGTAAGTAACAGGTGGCGCAAAAGTAACCTTTCGATGTTTTTTGGCTGTAATTTAAAAAAAAAATTAAAGAAAATGAAAAAAGCAATATTCCGCGTTCTGGAGCAGTGTAGCGTAACATTGTTTATTAACGTGTATTTCGCATGTGTTTACTACACAAATGTCAAAACAGAAGTGACATTAGGGGAATCGAAAAAAATTATAGCATTTTCTGATAGGAGTATTACTTTTGCGCCACCTGTTACTTATTTGTTAACTCTTTGTATGCTAGCATGGAAGTACTTTCCTCCAATATCATACCCATGTAAAAATAATCTGAAGGGTGGCTAAATGGTAAGTCATTATTTCTTTTGAATTTGACTTACCCGCCAGGTTACCTGGTAATGAGAGTTTTTGCTGGGTACTGCTATCAACCCCCTCGGTTGCAAAAACTTATAGAAGAGATACTTTTTTCAATAGCCTTTTTTTGACAGATCACGTGTGAGTCGTGTCATGTTGTTTCTGTTAAGTATTGTCTGGCATTTCATCATGGAAAGACTTACGCCTGAACAACGTTTACAAATCGTTCAACTTTTTTACGAAAATGCACATTCTGTGAGGAATGTGTTTCGTGCACTTCGCTCAACTTATAGTCAACATAATCGGCCTACTGAGCGTACTATTCGCAACACCATCACCCATCTTGAGACCCAACATTCATTATTGGATAATATGCGACCGAATAGACCACGTCCAGCACGCGGTGAAGAAAATGTAGCGGCCGTGTACACGAAGACCGTGGAGAGTCGATTCGGCGCCGTTCGCAGCAACTCGGACTGACGTATGGAACGACATGACGCATTTTACGTCGACATCTTAAATTGAAAGCATACAAAATACAGCTTGTGCAAGAACTGAAGCCGCCCGACCTTCCCAAGCGACATCGCTTCACTCTATGGGCTCTTGAAAAGTTCCAAGAAGATCCGACGTTTTCGAGGCAAATTTTGTTCAGCGATGAGGCCTATTTCTGGCTCAATGGGTATGTAAACAAGCAAAATTGCCGCATTTGGGACGAAGAGCAACCTGAAGTGATGCAAGAGCTGCCACTTCATTCAGACAAAACAACGGTTTATGGGCCGGTGGAATCATCGGTCCATATTTCTTCAAAAATTATGACGGTGAGAACGTAACCGTCAATGGCGACCGTTATCGTGCCATGATAACCGACTATTTGATGCCTGAAATTGAAGCTCGTGATCTCGGCGACATTTGGTTTCAACAAGACGGCGCCACTTCCCACACGTCGCATCAATCAATGGATCAATCAAGGCAACACTTCGGTGAGCACATAATTTCACGTTTTGGGCCGGTCGATTGGCCACCAAGATCGTGTGATATCACACCGTTAGACTTTTTGGTGTGGGGATATGTAAAGTCTAAAGTTTATGCGGACAAACCCGCTTCGATACAGGCCTTGGAGCAAAACATCACGCGTGCCATTCGCCAGTTACCATTCGAAATGCTAGAACGAGTCATCGAAAATTGGACTCAACGGATGGACCATCTGAGACGTAGCCGCGGCCAACATTTGATAGACATAATCTTCAAAAAATAAATGCCAAAAAATGTTCTTTCAAATGATAATAAACATTCCCCAATCAATTTGAATTGATTTTTTTTCTTTATATTATATTATTTATATACTCCTTCAATAAGGCTGACCGCATGATGCTGGGAGGTTTCGGTGGACTTGCCCTACCTGTAGCCATGCTGTTGAGTGGAATCTATCCAGGGTTTTAAGGAGAAATGACTATACACTAATTGGCCGGAAATTCTTAGCTCCGGTATGGGACGGCTTTACCGATTTTGGGATGAAAACAAGCTTGGTTTGCAGAAAATAAAAACGTCGGATTTTTCTCTTTCAAATATATTTTTCCCTAACATATTTTTAAAAAATAATCAGGAATAAGCTCAAGTATTTGTTGGTAATTTTTTATTCTCATTTTTGTTAACTCTGGGTTTCCAATAAATTTTCGTTTTTCAGCCTTTTTCTCATATTCTGACGATCCAAATGTCGTTTCTTTTAAATGTTATATAGTGTGTTTAATAGTCGCTGACACCTAACCCCAACTTATTTATCAGATAAACCTGCTCTATTTCAAATCAAATTTCCATAGAAATTTATAGACAAAGAGCTTTTGTAAACCTATCTCATTAAGGTTTAAGACAATTTTCTGGAAAACAGATAGAAGAAAAATTAAACAAAAGAGCTCTAACAACACTAAAAATCGATAGCCTGCAGTTATATAATATTCTGTTTTGTTTGTCTATCAAATTTGGTTCAAAGTCATAAATCACCATAATCGTAAAAGCAGCCTCCCCGCCCGGCCGAACGACCGGACCGGGATCAATTGTGGTGTTGGTGGTGTATCTTTATTTGGCCATAACACCACAATAATGACTTTGTTAAGGCAGATCTACCGCCGTTGAGGGGAAAAAAGGCAAAAGCCAACATTATCATGATTATATGACCTACGGGCCGACTGGTGTTATTTGTTTATCTGACGCTTGGCAATTCAATTGACTGGAATGAAGTGAAAGAACCGGTTTTAGACCTAAAAAAAATTTCAAACGCAACGCCGATCGGATCATTGCTGTTTACCTAAATCGTTAATCCGAAACGAAATACGATGCGATATTGAGGTTGTTCGTTTGGTCTCGTATCATTGGCCGTATCTTGTGGATTGGATTCTGTGAATATTTTACACATGTTACAGTTATGTTTCGGTATCTGGCGTTTTGTTCGAATGCCATCGATTGTGACCGAAGATACTTGTTCGTACAATATAAGACGACAGTAAACAAGATCAGTTTAATGGCTATAATATAAATTCAACAGTAGTGGCATTAATTTTAGTGGATAGTTTAAAAAAAATAATGCTGCAGAGATATTAGGGTATAACGCAAAAAAGATTGATAACACTAAGCAATCGTTTTTATACCCTACACCGGTACAGGGTATTATGACTTTGTGCATTTGTTTGTGACACCCAAAAGGAGAAGAGATAGACCCATTGTTTATTACACCGATCGACTTGTAATCACTTTCTGAGTGGATTTAGCTATGTCCATCTGTCTGTCCGTCTGTCTGTAGATGTATTCTTGTAATCAAAGTACAGGTCGCAATTATGGTCCGATCTCAACGAAACTTTGCACATATCTTTCTTTAGGCCCAGGTTTAGGTTAAAATCGGTTCAGATTTACATATAGCTCCCATATATATGGCATGCACTGTATAAGCAACATTTTTGAACCGATTTGTACAAAAATTGACAGAGAGTAGTTTCGCGATATACTTAGAGACAGTGCAAAATTCGGAGAAATTCGGTTCAGATTTAGATATAGCCCCCATATATATGTTAGCCCCGATTTGACATATAAGCGCTGTAGAGACTGTATTTTATATCTGATCAGTACGAAATTCGACAGAAAGAGGTTTCTATTTTACATGAATGATTATCCAGGGAAAATCGATTCAGATGTATATATAACCTCCATAAATATGTTCCTCCTGATTTGGTTACAAAGCAATATAGAAGTTTTACTTTACTTCCGATCAGAAAGATGTTTCTCAATTTAAGAACGAATATTGCTTAATTTAGCGATTATCGGTTCAGAATTAGATAAATCCACATTGCTCAGTGAAAATCGTATTCTAGGGATCAAAATAAGAAACTTTGTCGAAGGAACCGTACCTCAAAACGAATTCTGATGTCCCGGAAAAAATCCCACTTTGACCCATTTAGAGTGCTTCAATCGAGTCCAAATGTATGGAACCCCCAGGGGGTTTGCCACTGGCATGGGTGGGTCGGGCCTCCAAAGTTAGTGGGGGTCGGTCATACATTTGGACTCGATTGGAGCACTCTAAATGGGTCAAAGTGGGATTTTTCAAAATTTGCCCCTACCCAAAAGTTCGACCCAAATTCCGGGACATCAGAATTCGTTTTAGAGGTATGGTTCCTTCGCCAAAGTTTCTTATTTTGATCCCTAGAATACGATTTTCACTGAGCAATGACGACTTTTTTTGCCTCCCCACAAATCGACCCGGCCTAATGAATACCCTCGTATCACTAAAGTGAGGGTATAATTATCTCCCACTTTCATTGGGTATCTGAGCTTAAGGTTAACAATTCGGGGGCAGATCTTTCAGATGTCGCGTGTAGCTTTAATTATTTTTTTTTCATTTGTTGTATCTTTTCCTATCGCCTGATTCGCATATCATCGTTTTGTCGCCTGGGGTGTTTTAATTTTTTTGTTCGCGTGTATTGATAGAGATTGACAGACTTTCTTTGTTGCGTTGAGGTCTTGTTGATTATTTCCTCGGGGGCTGTAGAAGATCAAAAAGAAAGATGCCCTAAAACATTTTTACCGTATTTGTTTGATTTGTGAAACTATTTCATTTGGACTAAGCACAGTGGACGAATTCTAATTTTGAAGTGTGAAAATTTTAATATTTTTAGTATTATGTCTTCGAATTCTTTTTTAATTTATTCAATGAAGCTAATGTCGAAAAAAAAACAATCTTGTTTTTTTACCCCTGCCATAAAGGATCGTCATTGTATTTATGTCATGTTAACATCAATGATATGACAAATTACATTAATTCTTGCTCACTGTTCTTGAACCACTATTTTTACGTAATATCGGTGTTTACAATATCTGTTGTTTTACGAAATTACCTTTAATTTGGCATATCAAGTAAGCAGATCGGACGTCTCCTCCCACAATTATAGTAGAAATAATAAAGCTACCTCCGATGTGGACAGAAGTTAAATATCAGCTTTAATGGTTAGAGAAAGTACAAAGAGCGGCATCATTATTTATATCCCGAGCGAGAAAGAGCACACCGCAGGCGGCTATGTACAGTGCTACAAAATGCGCTCTCAAACTCCGAAAAGCTCGTGTGTGGCGCAAAGCGGATAGGGGCCACTCGGCAATTCTCATTGAGGCATCAAGAATGTCTAATCTAAGGGCTCTGGCAGGACCGACAGACTATTTGTCACCAGTTCAGAAAATTTCCTCAAATCTCGTCATAACAGACAGGTCATGCGGCAACATTCCTTTGGAGGGCCATGCAGATGGATGTAGGCATAGGGGCATGCATTTTCAGCGAATCTCCTAGCATAAATACGTCCTACAGGTTAGCCGACACCTGCAGCATTTTCCAGGCGGAGATCTTTGCTTTACTGCAAGCCCTCAGCTTGATAACTCGACGAAAACTCAGGCTGCTCTAAAGGCATTGAAGTCAACCACTATTAAGTCAATAGTGGTTAATGAGTGCCGTTTGGAACTACAGCAATTGGCAGATATAATCAGACTGTGCTGGGTCCCCGGACACTGTGATATCGCAGGGAACGAGAAGGCTGACAAACTCTCGCGAATTGGATCAGCGATGGACGCTGCAAGGGTTGATACATCACTATATCCCCCCTTATGCGAATTTTTCAGTAACATAGAGTGTTTCTACAAAGACCTGGCACACCAGATATGGTCGAGCAGATCTGACTGTAAAATCACTAAATCTCTATGGCCAGCCATATCGAAATCTAGGACCAAAGATCTTCTTAACCTCACAAAGAGGGACATTCGTTTAATGATAGGCACGCTGACTGGCCACGATATGGTCGAGCAGATCTGACTGTAAAATCACTAAATCTCTATGGCCAGCCATATCGAAATCTAGGACCAAAGATCTTCTTAACCTCACAAAGAAGCACATTCGTTTAATGATAGGCACGCTGACTGGCCACTGTAATGTTAGATCTTTAACATCAAAACATCTATCTTTAACATCAAAACATCTGCCGACTATTGTCGACTCTGTGAGGATGAGGAGGAACTGGAAACAATCGAACACCTTCTCTGTCAATGTGGTACTCTATCAAGACGAAGACAGCAGTACCTAGGTGATTACACGATATAAAATCTGGAATCTCTATCATCCCATCATATTGATAGAATAATGGGCTTCATAGGTTGCTTGAGATGACTGGTTTGACATCAACTCATCTAAACATCTCCTCAACTCATCTAAACCTCTCCTAAAAAGCCATCTCTTCTCTCTCTTATCTATGCTTATAACCTCCTTCATCTTCTTCGACCTCTCCCTCTTCTTTTACTCATCTTCTCAGGACGGACACAATGGACCAAATGGTCTCCGAGTGGAGTGGTGCGCGCCAGCAATGGTTGTGTGCTGCGCGTCCTATACTTAACCTACCTCCGATGAAAATTTACATTTTAAAAAAATTAAAAAAGCAAAATCGATAAATATTTGTTCACTATTTTTTCGAGTTCTTGGGATTTTATGGAATCTCTCCATGGACAATATTCACCTTCCGCTGGAGATGATAATTTTTAAGGTTATTGCCTATGCAGATAGTTGTTAGAGGGAAGTTTCCGAGTACTTTTAGAGACATCCTACAGCAGGCTCCTTGGGGGTATTGAAATTCCATTCTCTGAAAAAGCAAAAAACTTAAGTATTTTACTAGACATGAAGTTGAATTCAAACCCAACATTGTGGATAGAACAAGAAGGCTGTGGTAGCGCTATATACCTATAAAAAGGCAATAGGAAAATGCTGTAGTATGAACCCCCGAACAGTTTTGGTTGAGTAGGGCATTAGTCAGACCGATAATGCTAGATCTAACTCTTATACCCGATAGATCAGAATGCAATGGTCACATCCGCGAACATAGGAGATTCGTTAACTTCTATGCAGACGGTTCCAAACTCAACAACCAAGTGTGGGCTCTGGTGTCTTCTCTGTAGAACTTAAGCTATCAATGGCAAAAAGAGTGTCTGATCGCTGTAGTATGTATTTATCAGGCAGAAATCACAGATATAAAAGAGGTAGCGGAATGGTTGAAAATTAATGTTCTGACCACAGTCGGTATAAATATTTTCTCTGGAAGCTATTCCATTTAATGCCGCTAGACATTGTAGCAGTGCTATATGGGAACTTTCACTATGGTCAGGAAATGGCTACGATCTTAGTGTCATTCTAGACACAATGATCTTCCGGCCTCTGTTGATTACACTATGACTGAATCATTCTTTGATAAGAAGTATCTAACACTTATACCCAATAGATCAGAATGCAATGGTCATATCCGAGAACATAGGAGATTAGTTAACTTCTATACAGACGGTTTCAAACTCAAGAACCAAGTGTGGGCTCTGTTGTCTTTTCTGAAGAACTTGAGCTATCAACGGCAAAAAGAGTGTCTGATCGCTGTAGTATTTACCAGACAGAAATCTTAGCTACTTATTAAAGATGTAGCGGATTGGCTGAAAATTAATGTTCTGACCAAAGTCGGTATAAATATTTTTTCTGAGAGTCAGACTGCTATCAAGTCCCTGGAAGCTATATTCCATTTAATGCCGCTAGACAATGCCGCATATAGACTTAGGGAACTGTCACTATGATCAGGAAATGGCTACGAACTTAGTGTCACTCTAGACACAATGATCTTCCGGGCACTGTTGATTACACTATGACTGAATCATTCTTTGACAAGAAGTATCTAACTCATATACCCGATAGATCAGAATGCAATGGTCATATCCGAGAACATAGGAGATTCGTTAACTTCTATGCAGACGGTTCCAAACTCAACAACCAAGTGTCGGCTCTGGTGTCTTTTCTGTAGAACTTAGGCTATCAATGGCAAAAAGAGTGTCTGATCGCTGTAGTGTTTACCAGGCAGAAATCTTAGCTACTTATTAAAGATGTAGCGGATTGGCTGAAAATTAATGTTCTGACCAAAGTCGGTATAAATATTTTGTTCTGATGGTAAGGCTGCTATCAAAAACTATATTCCTGACTTCAAACACTGCCCTCGACTGTCGCAGATCTCTTAACGGGCTGGCTGAACAGTTTAATATTCACCCGGTATGGTTGCCAGGCCACAGAGACATACCAGGGAACTGTAAGGCAGATGAACTTGCAAGACTACGAACTACCTTTAACGCCCCAGGGGAACTGGAATATGTGGGCATGTCTCCAGCGAGCTGCAAGCTCTTCTTAAGAGATAGTGCACTTACGGCAACAAATCACAAGTTGTCACTAGTCAGGAACTGCACACATTCCAGGCTGATGTGGTCCGGCCTAGACACAAAGCACATCAACGCACTGCAGTCGTTGTTGAGACCGCACGTCTCAGGTATCTTGTCTGCCATGACGGGTCACTGCCTTATTGGACGGCATGCAGAGAGATTGAGGGTATTGCAAAATTAATTTTGCAGAAGCTGTGGAGACGAAGAGGAGGAGGAATCAATAGAACATCTTCTGTGTCTGTGCCCCGCTCTCTCTAGAATGCGGCATTCAACCTTAGGCTTTTTTTTCTTTAGCTAACTTGGCTGATGTTGTAATCCGCCAACTGTGGTAACACAATGGACTGTATAGTTTTACAGGCTGTCACTCTTAACCTAACCTTATCTAACCTATCTGTTAGACTTTTGGGTTATCTATTACACTTTAGGTTTACCTTATACACTTAAATATAACTATTAGACTTTTGGCATATCTATTAGACTTTAGGTGTGTCTATTAGACTTTAGGTGTATCTATTAGAATTAATTTATCTATTAAACTTTAGTGTGTCTATTAGACCGTAGATGTGTCTATTAGACTTTATGTATATATATTAGACTTTAGTGTATCTATTATACTTTAGGTGTGTCTATTACACTTTGTATATACAAATATTATATTTAGGTGTACTTTAGGTGTAGCTATTATTTCATACTCATTGCCTACGCTAAGGAAAACTGACACTGAAGAAAATTAAAACAGTCAGGTTTAGGTTTGAATCCAAATTTTATTCTTCATTGTTATAGTTATTTTGGGGTATAGTAATCAAAGGTTTGCCATTTGCATACCATAGACCATGACTTTGACCCAAGGTAGCATATGAGTTCGTATTGGATGCCGGTGGTCCTTGAGGTCCCGGAGGACCTGCAGGGCCTTGATGTCCTGGTCTGCCAGGAGGTCCTGGCCTACCCATGGGTCCCGGAGATCCTGCAGGACCAGGAGGTCCAGGTGGACCTGGTGGTCCTGGCTGTCCAGCAATAACAATGGGCAAAATAGCAGTTTGTTGCATCATTTGTTGTCCTTCTTCCTTTTCCTGTTGTGAGGGAACTTTGCCAAAACCAGCATTACCATTTAAATTCAAACCAAATTGTAAATTGGAATTAGGTAATGATAAACGCGAAGGAGTGTAATAATTATTGGAAGGCATTTTCACTTCATGGTGACTGCCACGGTTCTCCAAGCCATAGATGCTAGGATAATTCATTTGGGGGACCATGATTTTGATATTGTTATCACTACTCATGGGTATGGTGCTTGGGTACAAGTAATCGGGGATTTTACGGCTATCTTTTTCCTTTTCTTCGGGTTCTTCTTCTTCGAAATCCTCCTCAACGATTTGTGGCTCCTTGGGTTTATCCTTGTTTTTCTGATACATATCATTTTGGGAATAGATAATGATCTGAGGACCATTATCATTGGTCTCGCCAATAGACCGACCCATCATCCCATGTTTGGCCAGGGTCAATTTAGAGCCATAAACCGAGTGGGCTTCAAGAGCTGCCACAACACCGAGGAGAAGAGCTGAACAAGATAATTTATGGATTATAATCAGGACTCATTTTCCAGGTTATGAACACTATTTCTTTTTTACTCACCCACTATTTTGATGGTTTGCTTCATTTTGCTAGACTATATTTTTCCAATAGTTGGTATTGAGTTTTTATATGATTTTTTTTTGGTTATTTTCATCAACGATTCGAATTAAGAATTCTGCAAATTGATTTCTTTTGATATTATCTTAATTACTTTGGTAGAAGGTGGTTTTTCGTTGTTCGCTGTCTTTTTTTCTGGGAATTACTGCTCTATTAAAAAGATTGTCCACTGTGATAATAGGGTCATTTGTCCAATGTTTGTGGTTATTTTTTAAATCTATTATCGCAACTTAGTCATCGCATAAATTAGCCTGAACTCAAGAGAGAAATGTGAAAGGCCTAAATGAAATGAAAGAAAATCAGTTCATCACAAATGTAGACAGCTTTCAGTGATGGATATGCAATTGACTCAAAAGGGTTGGGGGAATAGTTATGTGAGCTGATCCATAGACGGATGGACAAATGATGAAGATGCCATAAGAAGGAGAAGTTAATTTAAGGTCCATTCAACAATGTCTGTCTTAGCGAATCTGGCTCCGAATTTTACAATTCGAAGAATTGTGTGAAAAATTAAAAAACTAAAACAATTTTTCCCAAATACCCAAAATGCGATTGTGTTCTCTGTGCAATATTTATGTTAGTTTGCAAAAAAAAAAAAAATACGGAATAAAAATCTATTCTAGAACAAAAGCTCAAGAATTTTTAACGCTGGATAGCAATTCTAAAATAAGTAAAAAAATTCTGGATCAACTTTTGAATATATTTTCAAATATGTCCCACCGTGTCATTTTCAACGATAGTTTTTGTTTGCAAAAAAAAAATTAAGGAATAAAAAATCTATTCTAGAACAAAAGCTCAAGAATTTTTAACACTGGATAGCAATTCTAAAATAAGTAAAAAAATTCTGGATCAACTTTTTAATAAATTTTCGAATATGTCCCACTGTGTCATTTTCAACAATCAATGAGTTTTGGATCTACTAACACCTCAACGCAGTGAGTTGTGGATCTACAAATACTTATACACATCAATGAGTTCTGGAGCTACTAAGACTTCTACTCTTCACTGAATTGTGGACCTACTACGACTTCTACTCACCACTGAATTGTGGATCTACTCAATATTGAGTTATGGATCTACTAAGTCTTCTACACATCAATGTATTCTGGATCTACTAAGACTTCTACTCACCACTGAATTGTGGATCTACTGAGACTTCTTCTAAGAATTGGACTTGAAAGTAGCCGCAAAAATAAGAACTTCTGCATCATTCCTTTATTGGCCATACGATTTTTTTTTGCTTAAGGTTGATTTTTTGCACTTTTTCTATACTTTTTTCTCGGTATACCGTACGGAATATCTCTTTTGTGTCTTAAGCAAAGTTGTTGATATTGAATAGGAGAAAAAAAATGCCGAACAAACCAACCCGAAAAAAGTGCATCCAGTGCCTTAAAATCGTCATTAAATTATTAATTGAGCCAACTTGACTAAACGAATGATGCAGAAGTTCTTTTTTTTTGAGGCTACCTTCACGTCTAATTCTCAGAACTGAGTCCCAAATCAATGAGCTGAAAAATGTTGCACTATGTTATCAGTGAGTGGAGGATCTACTATGACATCATATTATCTACTAAGTCTTCATCTCATCAATTAGTCACGAATCTATAAGTCTTGATCTCTGCAAAGAGTTGTAGAACTACTACGACTGAATCTGATCGACGAAAAGTTATTTTTTTATAACTCAACAGTGAGTTGTTGATCTGCTAAAACATCTGCACTAAGACTTCTCCATTAAGCATTGAGCTGTAATATTCCATCTCATACAGTATGTATGACAAGAATTTCAAAAAGTCCTCAACTCTAAACTTCTGTTCAAACCGAACGCCAAAGATCGGCTTTGGTCGAGCATATCACTACATCATTCAATAGTTCGCTGGAAGAAGCCAGTCCAAAACAAAGGTACAAGGGTAAAACTAAATCACAATGCTGTACTTCTGAGTTAAAGGCTAGGAGAAAGTCCTGCAACAAGCTATTGAATAAGGCCAAATCTACTGGGGTCACTAGTTCTGTGGAGAAGTGGATAAGGTCTCGGATGTCGCAAAGCTGCGTAAGATATTATTCACTTCACCCTGTACTCTGGTTTATTTGCAGAAAGATACAAATAACTGGACAAAAAACAGCAAGCAGTCACTAAATGTACTGCTCAACACAAATTTCCTAGGGAACTCACCAACACAACCTGAGGATCAGCACAACAGGAGAGCGATGGACTTCTAGCGTCGCTAGCTTGTAGACTTTGCTTGTAGAATAAGCTGGGCTATTAACAGCTTTGAGCCCTTTCAAATCACCTGGACCAGACGGCATTACTCCAGCAGAAATGCAGAAAATGTTGAAGTATATTATCCCCTGGCTAGAGAAAATGTATATATATATATATATATATATATATATATATATATATATATATATCGCGATGGAGGGTTACCAAACTGGTATTCATACCCATAGCGGGAAAGATATCGCACACTAGGCCAAAAGACTTAAGACTAATTAGACTATCCTCCTTCCACCTCAAAAAGGTCTGGAAAGACTTTTAGATCTTTACATTAATGAAAAACTGGATACAAACCTCCAGCAAGTCTTGGGTCCACAACTTTAACAAGGTTTGTAAACAGAGGGGCCGCACAAGGAGAAGTACCGTCCCCCCTAATTTGAAACCTAGCGGTGCATGAAATCCTGCTAGATCTAGAAAGTTGTGGCTGTAAGGTCGTAGCATATGCGGACGACATGGCAATCGCAGTAAGTGGAAAATTCGAAACGTCCTCAGAGACATCCTACATGTGGCTCTGAACAAGTGGCTAGATGGGCCAGAAGCAGCGGTTTGGGCGTTAACCAAGACAGAATTGGTTCTCTTTATTAGGATGAATAAGGTCCCACATGTTGACCACCCCTCCTCAGATAAATGGAACAGATCTAATGATTTTTTATGGTCGGAGTTGGATGGTATTGATCTGGACAACGTTTACTTTCAACAAGACGGCACTACGTGCCACACAAGCAACGAAACCATTGCTCTGTTACGGGAAAAGTTGGCCACCGAGATCTTGTGATTTAACACCTTGCGACTTCTTCCTTTGGGGCCACGTGAAGGATAAGGTCTACGCCAACAGCCCAGCGTCGATTCAAGACCTCAAATAAAGAATTCGTGAGGCTATCGAGGACATCGGGCAGCCACTTTGCGCTTTGGTTATGGAAAATTTCATGAAAAGGATATGGTCCTGTAAGCGCGGTCGTGGTGGCCATTTGATTGATGTTGTTTTTCATTATTAACGGCATAGCTTCCTCTTTATTATGAAAAAAAAACATCCGATCATTTATCTCAAAAAATTGCATTTTTCTTTGAATACCAAAATAACACCTCTTGTTGGAAAACCCTTTACAAAAATAAAAATAAAACACTTAAATATTCTTTCATCGTTTATTCAAAGTTCATCATATTCATCTTCAGCTTCTATGTATGACAGCATACTCCTAGCCGAAGTACCAGGCGGTCCGGGAGGACCTGGCGGTCCCAAGAAACCTGGTGGTCCTGGTTGACCGGGAGGTCCACGAGCACCGGGAAATCCACGACGTCCTCTCAAACCATGAGGTCCCTGCATACCATTGGGACCATCACGTCCATCCGTGCCCGGAGCTCCTTGCGGTCCCATAGTGCCAGCTGGACCAATATCTCCAGTAGGTCCTCGAGGGCCTTTATTTCCCATAGGTCCGGGAAGACCGGGTGGCCCAGGGGGTCCTGGTGGTCCTTGCTGTGTATAGTAAATTTGTGGTACATTTCGTGGTTTTCGCTCTAACTCCTCACAGGCGCAGTAGATGCTCAGAAATGCTGTAATGTTAAAAATTTGAATTGAAATATTTCAATAAATGTAGACAACATTTCTTACCTATTACAAACACTGTTAAATGTCTCATTGTACTCAGCCAACTAATAAGAATTTGGTTTGGGACTGCATTATATAGGATTTTGGCTCCTCTTGTAGTGATCTGTGTAATGACGAAAAGTGCATTAAAGCATTGGGCGCACCTGGAAATTGATTTATAGGTTTAGAATTTTACGACGACAACATCAAGACAATTTAATGGTTTTCTAAGTGCTATAAAATGCATAGATGACATTTTTACGAGGCACAGAGACAGATTAGTTGTTTGTTACAATTTACGATGTAACAAATATAGGCTGAGTGAAATTCTTCACCGTGGGCAGTTAAATGTTTGGTAACTATGCTTTTATAAAGTAAATCTATCCTTATTAAAAAAAACTGCAATTTTACAAAAATGATTGAAATATTTAAATTTTGTTTTTTTTATTAAAATTTCTCATATTTACTTATTAAATCCAAAAAGGAATTAGCTTCAAATTCTGCTTACCTTACTTCTAAACTGATCAATATTGGATATACTCGTATGTAAAAAGTTGTAGTAGTTGGTCGCAAATCAGCTGTTGTTCGCATGACTTCTCTGCGAGCAACAGCTGATTTGCGACCTACAATCAGGCATCGAGCAGTATGTTTTCATTCGCTCTGTCGTTCTGATGATTTGCTTTGGGTCGCAAATCAGCTGTTGTTCGCATAGAAGTCATGCCAACGTTAACTTTCGACATCGCGGGTCAGGCGGAAAGTCTCTCAGCGTGCCTTCCAATAAGACAGTGATACGTTTTGACAGACACGATAGGAAACTTAGCTTAAAACTAACCCGATTGCATTAGAAATTTCCAGAGTTGACGAATGGTAAGATCAGTCCAGTGCGACCCTTAATTTACCTGCCGCATACTCTAGAGAGCGGGCTACAGACACACAAGTTCTATCGTTTCCTTATTCTCTTCTCCACGACTATTCCTGTAATTTCTGAAGACGTGCCGTCCAATAAGACAGTAACCTGTCTCGATACCGACAGTAGGGAGTTAGTACGATTCGAGTTTAGGCAGGGCGTTTAGATCAAAATGCATTTCGTGCACTTCGTGATTTTTTGATCAGCATAATCGACCAAATGTGTCCACAATCGGGAGAATTGTGCCCAAATTTCAGCAATATGTGGTTTAAACAGAATGGTGCCACTTGCCACACAGCCAACAAAACAATGGCTTTTATGCTCAAGAAATTCAATGGCCGTGTTATCTCACGTCGCGGCGATGTTAATTGTCCGCCACGATCACGTGATTTGACACCGTTGGACTTCTTTCTTTGGGGGATATTTAAAAGAAAAACTGTACGTCAATAAGCCAAGAACAATTCAAGAGCTATTATGTCTCAGAGTCTTTGAAAACATGGACCATCGGTTAGAGGTATGCCACCGAAGTCGAGGCGAGCATTGGGCCGATATTTTGTTTCACACATAATTGTCAAAGATCCTTCTATCATAATAAACAATTTTTTTCAGAAAATTTTTTGTTTTATTTACAAATAACATCGTGCGTTTTGTTTGGTCCACCCTTTAGTTTCTAATTAGTGACCAATTGCCATTTGTGGACTTAAGGGCACAATATCTCATAAAGAGCTTGCAGGTCGCTCATGTCATGTCCATATAATCCAGTTCTCCTGGAGCATATTAGATATTAGGACTGCAAGCTTAACTGTACTGCTGAATCCAGGTATTTTATAACACCCTGCTTAAGATAGGATAGGTTGACTAAGGATAGGTTGACTAAGGATAGGTTGACTAAGCCTGGCGAATGCAACTATTCCTCGTATTTCTTCTTCTCCGTGTGTAGACCCTGAGGCCAACTCTACCATTATGTTAAAAGCCATCAGCGTACATAATTTGCAGAATAAAGACTGACTCGAAGGCCCTAAACCTTCCTTACTAAACATATATTCGCTGCAGTTGGTGCTTAAACCAGTCTTGAAAGCCGATAATGCTAAGAAGTTATGTCTTATGGTCCTGACTTTAAAATAAGGGATATGCAGCCGCCCGTTTCTGAATGTTTTGACCTCAATTACACGTCGCAACTTGTCCCTGCAACTTTTTTTGAATTCAGTTTTGAAATCCCTACGTAAAATCATGCTTATTTAAACGGTGAGTCTTTAGTTTCAGCGACCAGGGAACAAACACAGACCTTAAATTAGACAGATGTGCCGTCCGGACGAAACGTCAACATCTATCAGTTAGGAACGAATAGGAATGAAATGTCACACGCGAAAAAACACTTTTCCTCGAACATAATTACAACTTTCTTTGCACTAATCAATTAATATTAATTTTTTAATTGTGACAATTACAAAAAATTCGGGAAAATCGGTCCGAAATCCGCGGAAAACCTCACTCTTTGAAGTCCTTCTCGTTGAAATTTCAATTCGTTCGTAACTGACAACTTACTCGCTCCGGGATGACATATCTTATTATTCATTATTTTTGACTTTTTATACCCCGGAAGCTTCTCTACACTTTTCGTCTACAAACTCGTGCCACAAGCCTCATGTCGCAGGGACATGTTGCACCATGTAAATTGGGTGCATGTAATTTTTTTCCTGTACCTCACTTATTTCTATGAATAGTGAGGTTAAAAAGATGATGATGATGTCAATGCCCTCACACACAAGCAGATCTAAAAGAAATACTCGGTTCATTGTCATTCAGGAAACGGATCAGTTTCAAAGCGCTATTATGACTTCCTTTGCCCTAACCAGAATTTTGAGCTTGAACTCCAGCTTTAATTCTAACAAAACACAAAGATATTTTGCATATTCAATATGAAGGAATTTCCGTTCCCCTAAAGATATGGATCCTACAACTGGTATTTGGGCACTCGGCTAATGAGAATCTTCTGTAGAATCCTACAGATATGGGTTCTACAGTTGGAACTTAGTAATTTCTGCTGAAGAAAACCAATTCCTTTTTGTTGGATTTATTCAGTTCTCTACAGCTGTTAGTTTTCTGAAGAGATCCTACCGTAGAACCCCAAAAACCCTATAATGTACCATAACGCTGAAAATAACCAACTGTAGAACCCTAAAGATATGCCTTATGCCGCCCAACCCGCAGGAAATGATGGGAGCGCCCAACGGATGTTCCTGAGTGTACCTGCGAACTTTCCCCAAACTACAATTGCCACATTGTCTAAAAGCGCCAGTGATGCACAAACCATTCTTTGAACTTTACTCAGAATATTGCAGAAGGACGATTTCTCGTGTGACATCCATCGGATATAGTGCTCCGTACAGCACTATGGGTCTGAAAAACGTAGTATACAGCCAGTGCACAGTACGAGGTATAGTACCACATATTTTGCCTATAGCTTGTTTACATGTACGCTACTACGGCTTTATTTTCCCTATCCAAAAAGGTTGAGCTTGATGTTCAGCTTCCTGTCTATCAAAACACCAATATATTTTGCATAGTCAGCAAAAAGAACTACGGTGTCTCAAAAGAAATGAGTTCTACTACAGCCGGCATTTCGTACTTGCTGCTGAAGACAACCAACTGTAGAACCTTAAATATATGGGTTCAACATCTTGTAGTTTGTGCTTTCTTCTGAAGAGAGGCAATTAATTTTTTATCGGATTTACACCGGGTTCTACAGCTGATAGATAGGGTTTCAACAGTAGGTAGTTTTTGCCGGGGAGAATTAACTGTGGAACCCTAAAGTAATGGGTTATACAGCAGGATGTTTGTATGTAGTTACTTTCTGCTTAGGAGAACCAACTGTAAATCTGTAAATATATGGGTTCTGCAGCAGATATGGGTTCTGCAGCAGGTATGTACAAACTATTGTAAGATGTCTTCAGCCTAGTGTACCCACCGCTTGCTACGAAGGCTCGGTTTCGTACCAACTAGATTTGAGATGAGCTATATCAAAATGGGAACCAATGAATTTCATTGCTTCCATAGCAAAATGTATATGAATGAGGTCCAATACTAGCTTGACTAAGTAAAATTATACACAAATAACCGACATCGGCTAACTCGCATGGTATTTGAGGTTTCTAACTGTAGAACCCTTAAAAGATGGTTGTCGGATTTTCCCCTGGTTCTACAGCTGAACTGTAATGATACGGTTTAGTATGTATTTTCTGCTGAAGATAACCCGCTGTAGAACACTAAAGTAATTTCTGCAGCAGGTTTCTTGCACTTTCTGGTAGGAGAGAACCAATCTTAGTATCCTATAATTATGAGTTTTACAGCTGATTGTTAGAACTTTCTGCTGAGGAAAACCAAATGTAGAACCCTAAAAATATGGGTTCAACTGCTTAAGAGAACCTACAGTAGAACCCTAAAAATATGGGTTGAACATCTTTTTGTTTGTACTTTCTTATGAAGATAACCAAATATAGAACCCATATTGGTTCCGCAGCAGTTTGTTTATACTTTCTACTGAAGAGGACTAATTCGTTTTTGACGGGTTTACTTCAAAGTTAATTTTCCTCCGCCCAACTTGCAGAAATGTTGAGGGCCTTCCGGAGAACGGCACACCATCTGCATTTGCTTCAACCCAACGAAAGCAGAATACCTCCATGAGGTGCTCCCCTACATACACATCTTTTAACGAGTCTTGATCCTAGTGTAACCAAGGACGCCTCTTACTAGTAAGTAGGCTTTCAAGAAGTCGTCCAATGCCGTAATTTACCCCAAAATTTTTCATGACCGTTTTTATTGCGCTCGGTATCGCACAAAGCAGATTTTTGACCTGTATGAGGCTATATAAAAATGAGGGCCAATGAGTTTGGAGTTTCGGGGATGTATGCAGTTCCTGATACGTGACCACCTATCAATTGTTTCCATAAGGGCACTATGTCTTAAGGAGAGCTAGTAGATCGCTAGAGGCATGCCTAAATATTCCAGTTCCCCTGGAACGTGTAACTAAAATGAATCACAGCGGTAGACCGCTGGTATGCGAAAGAACGATATTGTCATGGTATAAGGTTGTTGAAACATTGACCGTGACTATGCGAATATCGTTCATTGCCATGTATGAGATTCCATCTAAGGGTTCGCAATAGAATATCCTTCCTGACATGCGCCGGGGGAGTTTCAAATTCCGTGGGGTGGTGGTTCCGATGTTCCCTCCGATGACATCCCTTAGGGTTAAGAAGTATTGTTCCTCTTCGGGTGGGACCCAAACAACTCACACTAATGTATAGGAAATGTTTCTGCCAAATTTGAGTCACATAGCATTATTATTGCGGACTGCAAAATTTCCAATGAATTTGCGCATTGGTATTTAAGTTTTTAGCTATTGAATTTGAAACGAATTGGTCCTTTTGGATGGAAGACACCATGGCTGCCATGTATGAGACTCCATCTAAGGCTTTGCAATAGAATATCCTTCTTGACATGCCTCGGTTACTGAAAACTAAGCACTGTGAGAGCAAAGTATTTTACAAGTTCAGCATCTGGAGATGATAGCATACATGTTTAACTAAATTTTAAGTCTTTGTAAGTGGACTTATATGATCCATCGTCCAACATATACTAACTATGTACATATGAAGTCAATCACCCACTCCTTTCGAGAGCTATCGTGCACACGAGACAGACAGACGGACAGATCTCAAATGACTTCTGATGTGCGGAAACGTACATACTTAGGATCTTGGGTCACTCCTGAGATGTCTAACAATTTTTTGTAGCAAATTAAATAACAGAAGATTCTGATTAGTAAAATAGCAAATATGATCCTTCTTTGAAATTAGACTGAGATATGAGAAAATATTACCAGATACATAATTTGAAGTTAAACAGACATTCTTTTCAGACAGACGGACGGACACAGCTCAACGACCTAAACTAATGTGTAGGAAATTATATATACTCGTACCTTCCCCGCTGTAAAGTGAAGATATAATTTAACTATATGTGTTCCAATCATCGTCAATCTTCTGAGTCCTTTAATGGACCTATAGCTAATACATATTCCCCTTAAAGCAAAAAACACGCATGTCTTAATGTCTTTCCAAAAATCTTTATTCATAAAATTCATCATCTTCTAAATCATATTCAAAGTCTTCCAAATCATGCAGATTAGAACGAGCCGCTGCTGCAGCAGCACCGGGCAAACCTCTAGGTCCAGGAGGTCCGGGGGGACCCCTCGGTCCCACCGCTCCTGCGGCTCCAGTAAAACCACGTGGACCACGTCTGCCATTTTCTCCTATGGGTCCGGTAGGACCATTTCGACCATCATGACCACGTTCACCGGGGCGACCAACAGGACCAATATCACCTGGATCACCGGTGGGACCTTTCTCACCGGGATCACCATCTGGACCCGGCAAGCCATTTCCACCGGGAGGTCCAGGAGGGCCGGGGGGACAATTGCAGCCACCTGAGGCACCGCCATAAAACTGAGCACCAGCACCCATTTGCACACCAAAACCTTGCTGGAATGAAGGTTTTGCCAAACCAAAGAAGCCTAGACAAATAAGAAGCAATATTGGGAAATGTTCGAAAATGTTGAAGGGCTTATGGTTATAGCCTGTTTCTACATACCCAAGAGAGTCAGTGTTAACAGTTTCATTTTCCTAAAGACAATAACTGAAAAATTGTCCAAGTCCGTCTATTTAAAGTGTAAGAAACTCTTCTCTTCTTTTTGATGTTTTCCAGTTCGGAAAATTGGTCGTTAATTGTAAAGGTATGCCATAAATCATTGTAAGTGACAAAGGGAAAAGCCATTAATTGTTATAGCCCACTTACCAATTTAATGGGAAATGTTAAAATAATATCCGTTAAAGTGAATTTGGGTTCTATTCTAGATCATTCCAACATTTTACAGCTTTTCGACTTTGGACAATTTTCCAATTTCTAGTCTATAAAAGCCTTAGCTAAGTGGAAAAAAGCATCAGTAGCTCTTAGAGAAATGTGGCTGAAACTAGTGTTAATATTTGGTAAGTTTGTACTTACGAAGAAGACACTTTGGCTGCGATTCCTAAGCATTTTTTTTAATTTGACTTTAGTCCTCTGAGTTTAATTCTTAACTAATGTAATTATTAAATGTTCCTTTTATTTCTTTCCAGTCCTCATTAACTCCTTAACTGCCGAGTTGGAAGAGCGCCAGCCAACTGCCGAGTTGGCAGAACGCCAGCCACGCAGTGTCCTCAATCGCAATCGTGGCAATGCCAACAGTGTTCAGAACTATTATCAATCGGTACCCCAGTGTATCTGCACGCCAGGCCCTCGCGGCAGTCCCGGCGAACATGGCACCCCCGGTGTCAAAGGTCCCCGTGGTGATCCCGGCCTTAAAGGTCCCAAGGGGCCTCCGGGCCCTGTAGGTCCACCCGGCATACAAGGTTCTCCAGGACGTGATGGAGCGCCTGGTGCACCAGGTCTACCAGGACCTCGTGGACGTCGGGGTTTCCCTGGCGGTAGAGGTATACCCGGTCCCATGGGTGTTCACGGTCTACCAGGTCCTCCTGGCGCGCAAGGTAGTCCCGGAGTAGCTTCACCTGCCACAACTACCAGCACCACCACCACAACGACTACAACAACAACAACAGCAGCGCCAGCGGTTAGAAAAAAATAGGATGTAGTCACAAATAGGAAACCGATAGTCGACGAACGGACACCGTTTAATTCTCAAGCTATGCTCATTCCACCACCACCGTTTCCCATTTCATCAGTGTTTGGAGTGCCGTCATCTTTGGCCTTTTTTCCACAAATCGCCGCATCATCACCAGTGACAATTTCAAAACCCCTGACACATTCTCAGGAATTTATGGTTAACCAACCGCTACTAATGACTTTAGAAATTGATGGTGAGGAAAATCTAACTTTTGATTATGGTGCAATAATGGAATATAAGAAATAATAATGGAATATAAGAAATAAACGAGTTATAGTGACAATCGATTTGCTATTTGTGACTATGTATATTGGATCTGGAAACTACAGAAAAATAAGATAATTTATATTAATAAAATAAAAATGTTGAAAAATAATTTTAAGTTTTTTTTATATATAGTAATTTAAAAAAGAATGGATAGAAATCTACAAGTTCTGAAAAGGATCTTCAGAGGAGGATCTCTCAACACAGAGAAAGATCTTCTAAGATGTTGTCTCTGGTAGAGAGAAATATATCCTAAGATGGTCGTCTCTGATGTAGAGAAAGTATCTTCTGAGGAGGTTGGTATATACAAGTATAGAGAAATATTACCTAATGATTTTGTCTCTGGTATAGAGAAAGATCCCCTAAGTAATGCGTCTCTGGTCCAGAGAAAGATCTCCTAATGAGCAAGATGTTGTCTGTAGTACCGAAATGAATCTCCTATTAGGTCGTCTATGGTGTAGAAAAAGGTCGCCTCTAATGTAGAGAAAGATCTCCTAAAAGGTTGTTTCTATCTCCTGAGGGAAATATCTCCTGAAGAGGTAGTCTCTGATATAGAGAAATATCTTCTATGAAGGCCGTCTGTGGTACAGAGAATGATCTCCTATGAAGGTCGTCTTTGGTATGGAGAAAGATCTCCTAAGGAGGTCGTCTTTGGTCTAATAAAAGATCTCCTAAGGAGGTCGTCTTTGGTCTAATAAAAGATCTCCTAAGGAGGTCGTCTTTGTCTAATAAAAGATCTCCTAAGGAGGTCGTCTTTGGTCTAATAAAAGATCTCCTAAGGAGGTCGTCTTTGGTCTAATAAAAGATCTCCTAAGGAGATCCCTTCTAAGGAGGTCGTCTCTTGTGTAGAGGAAAAACCCTAAAGATCTCATCTCTAGTTCTCCTACAATCTTATTATACCCTCACTTTAGTGTGACGAGGGTATATATCATTTGCTACGGAAAAAAGTGTAACACGTCGAAGGAGTGACCTAAGACCCCAAGTATGTTCGGAGGAAATCCGTTTTGGGTCATTTTAAGTCGAATGAGCAATGTCCGTCCGTCTGTCTGTCTGTGTGTCTGCTGGCTGGTGCGCACGATGACTCTCGAAAGGAGTAACCGATTGACCTCAAATTTGGTATGTGGTAATATTTTTTTCTATCTCCGGCTAAGTTCGAAGATGGGCCATATTGGTCCACTCCTTCTAGTACCTCCCCCACAAAGGGTTAAAATGTTGTGAAATATTGATTCTTTAATAACTGCTATACTACTTATTCGAATCTTTTGAAATTCCACACATAGTATTAGCTTATTAGTCCTTATCAACTCGAGAAAAATGGGCGAAGTCGCCACGTCCCTTTTGGTACCTCCCACACAAATGCACCATTTTGCACCAAAAGTTAACAGCTTATAACATTAATAACAGTGTATAAAAATACTTGAAATTTTGTACAGTATTATGCTTTTATATTGCCTACAGTCCAGGGAAAAATGGGTATTGTTGTCACGCCCCTTTTTGTACCTCCCACACAAAGGTATCTTTTTGCACCAAAAGTTAACAGCTTATAACATTAAAACCAGTGTATAAAAATACTTGAAATTTTGTACAGTATAATGTTTTTATAGTGTCTATAGCCCTGTGAAAAATGGGCGTTATTGCCACGCCCCTCTTTGTACCTCCCACACAAAATGCCCAAATCATACCACAATTTAATGTCTCATAACGTTTATACCAGTGCACATAAATGCTTATAAGTCGGCACAGTGCAATGAGTAATATTCAATATTACATTACTCACAAAGTGAGGGTATACCTTAGTCGGTTTACCCGACTGAAACTTTCTTACTTGTTTTTAGTCGTCTTTGGTACTCGTATAGAGATATATCTTCTACTGAGGTCGTAACTAATATAGAGAAAGGGCCTTATGAGTATATCGTGTCTGGTACACATAAAAATCTCTTTACAAGGTCGTCTCGGCTATAGAGAAATATCTTCTAAGTAGGTCTTCTCTGGATAATAGAAAGATCTACTAAGGAGGTTGTCTTTAGCACAGAAAAAATCTCCTGATTGGACCGTCTCTAACATAGAGAATAAACTGAAATAAATCTCCTATTAGTTCGTCTCTGGTGTAGAGAAAGGTCGTCTCTGGTGTAGGGAAAGGTGGTCTCTGATATAGAAAAATATCTCCTTAAATGTTACATCTAGCTCAGAGAATAATCTCCTAAGGAGGTCGTCTGTAGTATAGAGAAATATCTCCTATGAAGGTCATCTCTGGTATAGAGAAATATCTGCTAATATGGTTGTCTTCGGTCTAAAAAAAGATCTCCTATGAAGATCCTCTGTGGTATAGAGAAATGTCTTCTAATATGGTCGTCGTCGGTCTAAAAAAAGAGAAAGCAGAGTACTGTTCATGGAAAAAGATGCCGTAGAAGATAATAATACAGAACGTTCATCTGCTAGCTGAAATACGTGTCTTAATCAGAAGGTTATGAATGAATTTCTATCAACCACAAGAGCCGTATCTATTGCGGCTGGATTTACTTATTGATGGCTCCATCTATATCTAAGAAATTTACCATTGTATATTAATTAAGAGATATATAGACATAGCTTTTGATAAAGCTGAATAGATCGTGCAGGGCGATATCGGTGGATCAGCGCTTGCGGTAGGTTGTATGCTAGTCCTAAGATAAACATCTATTAATCACTGTATGGTTTTAAGGAACAAAGACGATAGACTAATATGTCGGAAGACCATAGGTCCTGAATGGGATGGCTTTCTCGCTGTGGAAATGAAAATAAGCTTAGTTTCTCTGTACTTTGAAGGTGTGTAAGCCTATTTGATACCACAAGTGTAGAGATCGCTTAGCCAGGGAACCAGTGAATCAGCCTATAGGTCCATCGGAAAAATCTGGTCTTGCGTTGGTATGAAGGGATGATTGGTATGATTCTAGCAACGACGGTAGACTATTTGGCCGAAAATTCATGGATTATTTATGGGACTGATTTTCCGTTTTGTGAATGAAGACAATCATATTTTTTCTCTACCATTATGACTTAAAGACCTGCATGACATAACAAGTTACAAATCGCCAGAGCCAGGGAACCAGTGTACCAGCCACTGTTAGAAGGTCAATCGGCGAGATATTGTCTTGTCTGTCGTTGGTATGTAGGGCATGTTGTAGGATATTTCAATGGGTAATGGGAAACTTCCCTCTAACGTCATCTACATAGACAATAACCTTAGCACCAATTTTTTCCGGAGAAAGCAGAATACTGTTCATGGAAAGATTCCATGGCAGAGGAGAATACGTCTCCTAATAAGAAGGTTTTGAATGAACCTTCGTATATTATTATTGAACCCCCCCCCCCCTTTATTTAAGAAAGTTACCATTGTAAATTCATTAACAGAGATATAGAGATAGCGTTCAATAAAGCTGACTAGGTCTTGCAGGGCAATAGCCGAGGATTTTCGCTTGCCTGTCCAAGGTTTTGAGGAGCAACGACGTTAGACTAATAGATCGGAAGCCCATAGTTCCTGTACACATTTGGTCCTTTCTCGCTTTTGTAATGAAAACAACCTTATGGTGATTTCGTGTCTGGAAAAAATGTTACCCCGTCGACGAGAAATAGAAAATGTTTGCACCTTCTAACTCGAAGTGATGTGTTCCCTCGAATTTAACTTAAGTCCAATTTTCAAATTTCCAAAGTGCAGTTTTCGTGAAAAGGCTGTTGATACCACAAGTATAGAGCCACCTGAGCCAGGAACCTGAGGAACCAGTTTATCAGCCACATCCTATAGATCCATGGGCGATACGTTGTCTGGTCTTGCGTTGGAATGAGGAGATTGTTATAGGATGTCTCTAAGTATACTCGAGAACTTTCCTTTAACCGCTGTTGCTACGTCATCTGCATTCACCAGAAAAAACAGAATACTGTTCATGGAAATATTTCATAGCAGGGGAGTTATAACGCCCCCTTGAGGTGTTCTTCTGCTGAAATGAAGGTCAGTTGAGCCTAAGTTAGCTGAAATGCGTCTGTTAATCAGAAGGTAATGAATGCCATTCGTACTTTGTTATCAACTTCCAGGATTAGCCTCTGCTAACTATTGCGGCTAGATTTATCATACTGAATTTCCCATCTATTTGAATATGTTAGAAATCTTCCATTGTATATTCCCGAACACAGATAGAGAGCTTTCAATGAAGCTGAATATATTGTACAGGGCGATTTCGATAATTTGACCTTGCTGTAGGTTCTATATTAGTAGAAGGCACATCTTTTCTGTAGCTTTGAGGTTTAATGTGCTTTCTACACCGACGCATAAATCTATCGAGGTGAATTATTTGGAGCATTTCTGACCTCGTAGCTGCACCTGCCTTGCAGAGCTCTTGCAGACTTTTGATCCGACAAAATAGTATTTCTCCAATAATTGCAATATTTCAAAAGATGTGTTTTTTTTATTTTTCCCAGTCTTAACTTAGGTTTACTGGTACCAATTAATAATAAAAAAATTCTCCTCTACGATGACACATTACTTTCTTTTCTTCTGCCGTATTTTCTATAACAATTAATAACTTATTATATTTTGATTAACACCCAAATTATTTGAGTTTGACCCTATTACGAGGCGGGGGGAATCAAACTTGTTCTGGCCAAACAAAGAATTGTATTCAAATCGGCTAAGACCACAACTAAAAAAAACACAAACTACAATCGTAGTATTAAGTACTCGTACCTGCAAAACACCCAAGCAAGCGGAGGGACGGACTGACTGGGCTGGCCAAGACATGGAATTTGGATAAGGGAGAACGAATATGAACAAATCAATGAGAACAGAAGACAAGTAACTCTTGAAACAAAACCGACAACTTTTGCCGCAAAAGAAAGTCAATGTAAACAAACACAACCTGTCCAACAAGTTGCAATCGTCAAACAACCGCAGATGGGTACCGATCAATCGAAATGGGGAAACTTTCATTTTGTTCTTGGATTTCGAAAGAAAACCAAGAGAATCACTGTAACCGCCGAACAGTTGTAAAACAGACTGAGAAGTGAAAAGATTAAACGACGGCTGAATTGAATTGCTGAAAACTAAAAATGAGGACTTTACAAGTGGTTACAATCTTAGGTGAGTTAGTTGGGATAAACATCCAGGGATTGTGAGAACAGATTTTATAATCATTTTCCATTTTCAGTCTCCCTACTCCTGGTGACTTCTTTGGTCGAGGGCGGTAGACGTAAAAAGAATAAAAGCAATTCCGATGGTTTGTCCACCAAAACCAAGACTAAGACCAAATGGTCTTCTTCCACAGATTTGGGAGCTCAATCGCAAAATTCCATGGTAGCCACTGAGGAACATGGCTACTATGTTAAGCGCACCTTCCTGCCTTTGAACGAGAACTCCAACTCTTCGGCCCTGAAAAGTCCTCCATTTTTGGCGGTACCCATTGCCTGGTTCCCCTGCTCCGATAAAGATTGTATGAAACTCAATTCCCTGGCCATTAATTCCAATAAAAACTCTTTGGCCGAAGGATTTCTATGTGATGATGACTGCACTGGGCCCTATGAACCCGTGTGCGGTAAGACCTCTTCGGAAGTGGCAGTATTTTACAATAAATGCAAATTAAATGTGGCCAAGTGCAGAAGTCATGGCTACTGGACCGACTTGTCTTGCGAAGAATGTAAGAAGCAATATCCCGAGGAAGTGAAATATGCTGACAAGAAATTCCGTGCTAATCCCTATTTTAGAGAGGAAAAGCTAGCTGTAAGTGAAAAGGAGACTAGCGTAGTTTTGCAGGATGAAAAACAGGAGACGGAAATTTCCACATCTTTGCCGGTGACAGAAGTCAAGACAGAACAACAGGTTTTAATTAAAGAAATTCACCAGAATGAAGCTGAAGAAAAGCAAAAGGAGTCAAAAGATCACTATGAGGAGATAAAAACTTCCACTGAAGCTGTGGTTACAAAAATGTAAAAAAAAAAATTACAAAAAAGGAAGGAAATAATAAAGATGTGAATGAATAGATATGTGAAAGTAAATTAGTGATGTGTTTTGTATGAAAAAAAACTTTTATAGCATCTTTGGGGGATGTTGCTTAACTGTCCATAAAATATATCATTCAGAGGTTAATTGGTAGAGTACTTTACCGTCATTTTATGCAAAGGGAGAGCATAAATTATTTTCGATTTTTCAGTAACTTCTTATAATCCTGGAAGGAAACGCCCAATCATGGCAGGTAGTGCATCAAATCAAAGTTTATATGGTGGGCAATAAATGTTAGGAACATAATTTTTACCTAAGAACAGCGGTTTGGGACTGGGGGTTTAAATTAATACATACTTTCTTTTGAAATTTTTATTACGAAAAAAATCATAAAAAATAGAAGAAACAAATCTGAAAATATTTTTTATATTATATTCAAATAGCTAGGACTGAACCACTCTTTGACAAGAGGTAGCTCACTCGTATAACTGATAGATCAGAATGGAATGGAAGTATCCCATGGCACAGGAGATTCGTTAACTTCTATACTGACGAATAAAAAGGCAGAAATCTTAGCTATTAAAGAGGTAGCAGAATGGCTGAAATGTTTTGACTAAAGTCGGTATCAGTATTGTCTCTGATAGTCAGGCTGCAAACAAGTCCCTGGAAACTATATTCCTGAATTCAAAAACTGCCCTCGACTGTCGCAGATCTCTTAACGAGATGGCTGAACAGTTCAATATTCAGCTGACCTCTGGGACATATCAGGTGACTGCAAAACAGACGAACTTGCAAGACTAGGAACTACCTTACCAGAGAATGAAGCCGAGGCAAAATTGGCGGCGGCGGCTGCCATGGAAAATTACAGATCGGCGGCGGCGGCTTGATGGTTTAGCTGACATAAATTTGACATACGGCGGCTCTGTGGTAGTCATTTTTACATTTAAAATAATAGTTGAAAAGTTAAGCTCTGCTATATATTCATAAATAATGGATGTTTTTAAGTTAATTGTAAGATATTGTGAAGTGAAACAAGTAACAGCGTTAAGTTCGGCCATGCCGAATCTTATATACCCTCCAGCATGAATTGTATTCAATTCTATTACTGAAAGATTTTTGGATATGGAGCAAGTCATGGAACGATCTTTTTGTTTAAGCAATTTATTGAAAAAACGAACGCTACAGTTTTTAGCCAAATTTTAGGCCTCTTTATCCAAACTTGTCTTGTCAAAATATAAGTAGTATGTGGTGTTTATGGCTTAAGCAAGCCTTTTTGGGAGCGACATCTATAGGTGGACTATAACCAAATATGAACCGATTTAAAAAAATGTACTGTGAAGAAATCTTGCCAAAGTAAAATAAAAAATTCAAGGATTCAGTTAAAATGCTTAGAAAATGTGGTATTTATGGCTTAAATACGTATATTTTGGAGCGGCCTCTATAGGGTGACTATAACAAAATATGAATGTAAAATTTTTGTTGTGATGAATTTTTGTCAAAATAGAATACAAACTGAAAAGTTTCAGCTAAATTGCTTTAAAAATGTGGTATCTGTGGCTCAAAAATCATAATTTGGAGCGACCTCTATAGGGGGCTATGTAAAATCAACTATAAGAAGACTTTATACCAAATTTGATTAACCTAGCTCTATTATTGTAGCGTAATTTCAACAGATAGACGGACATGGCTAATCGTTTTAGAATTTCACGACGATCAATAATACAGGGTCTCCCATATTCGACGGACCCATCTGGCAACGCCATAACTTTTGACAGAGATGTCAGATCGCTTAATGACGTACCGCGTTTGAAGCGTCAGTCCAAGCAGATTTTTACCATGGAACAATACACGCCACGCGAAATAGTTGAAATTTACATTCAACAGAAGAAGTCAATTGTGAAAACTCAACGTGCTTTTAAAATATTAAAAAATGTGAGAAGTGCGCCTTCTAAGAACACCATTAAGCGTTTATACGAAAAATTTTCGACTGGTGAGGCTCTTTCTAATCCGAAGAGGCCAAATAAAAGTCGACCAAGGCGATCGGCCGAGAATATCGCTGCCGTACGAGCCAGTGTTGAGAGGTCCCCAAGAACATCCCAAAAACGCCGTTCTCAGCAGTTGGGCATGGCTCGGTCCACTTTACAACGGATTATTTGCGTTGATTTGCATTTGTTCCCGTACAAAATTCAATTGACGAAAAGATTGTTGCCTGCGGACAAGCCTCGTATTGGAATACCCAACAATATGGGCAACCCTTATGTATATATACGTTGTAGGGTCGCAGATCATATTTCAAGGTGTTGCAAACAGAATGACAAAGTTAGTATACTCCCTCCTATGGTGGCGGGTATAAAAATCATCGATTTCCATACAATGATAAGTCATAAAATTGACGCTAGGCGGCTCTATGATATACTCGATTTTCAAAGTATGCTAAGTCGAAACTGGTTGTAAGGGTATAATTTATTTGTCGGGTCGAGAAATTCATATTTGAAGTTTTTGTGATATTGAAACTCGATATCGGCACGTAGGCTTTTATTAATGAACAATCAATTTCAAACACCCAATTTGTGGAAGTAGAATGTCCCCAATTTTTTACTAGATATACAACCAATTGCGTAGATTATTAAAATGTGTTTATGTGTTGTACACTATTCTTCTATTGAGGGGACGATATATCTGTTATATGGTTATTTGCTTATCAAAAATGTAAATTGTGTCTATCCATATTTTAAAGTTTTTCTATGGACCGGCGGCCGTGGTTCAGCCGATTTTAGCCGCAAAGACCGGCGGCGGCTTCGGCTGGTGAAAAAAGGTCGGCGGCGGCTTCATACTCTGTACCTTACACGCTCCAGAGGAACTGGTATATGTGGGCATGCCCCTAGCGACCTGCAAGTTCTTCTTGAGAGGTAGTGCCCTTGCGGTAGCAAATGACAGGAGGTCACTAGTCAGAAACTGCATACATTACAGGATTTCTAAACTCGAAACGTACCAACGCGCTGCTTTCGTTATCGAGACCGGACGTCTCACTAATCGTGTCTGTCATGACGGGTCACTGCATTGACGGCAGGCAGAGAGATTGAAGGTTTGGATAATGATTTTTCCAAAAGGTTTGGAGGCGAAGAGAAGGAGAAATCAATAGAACAACTTCTGGGTCTGTGCCCCGCTCTCTCTAGAAGGCGGCATGCAACCTTAGGCTAAGGCTTATTTCTTTGGGGAGTTAGCGAACTTGGCTGATGTTGGAATCCGCCAACTAACCTAACCTAAGCCACATGGCGACTTCTATTTCGACTTGATAGACACTGCAGGTGTCTGGTAGACTGTGAACTAAATCTAGACTAGGAATGTAACAAAAGTGACTTTAGCGAAAGCGAGTATTGAAATATATTTCTTGCGAATGCGAATAGTAAAATATGCATATGCAAATTTAAGGAACTGAACCGATACTTTTCCAGGATATTCAAGTATTAAGAATGTTTTCCATATTTTTTACCTCCGGTTACCACAAGGACAAACATATTTTTTCAACTGTTTTGAAGAGAAGTGGCAGAGGTTTTCATTGGTATTAATATCTTCAAATTGTGTGAAGGGAATAAGGAGATTTAACACTTTTAACAAATGGAAGCGAATACTGAAATATATTTTTGCGATAGCGAATAATCCAAAGATGGTTTTTGCGAATGCGAATGTTAAAATGATGCGAATAATTCGGGTTGGCATATGCGAATGCGAATATTCGTTACATCCCTAATCAAGACTGAGTTCTTCACAGTGTACTCCGATGCCAAGCTTCTCATCAAGCATCGAAACATCAGTATAGAAGTAGTGATAGTTTCTTAGTTGAGGACTGGTAGTTTGCAAATCCAGTACTCTCTGACAGGCATCTTAGTGGTAAAGTACCTCTCGCAACTTCTTTTTCTTGTTTCTTATCTAGCTACAATATCATTCGGCAGTAGATAGAGTAGAACTTGTAGAAACTCTGTTGCTGTTGCCCTTAAAGCCACACTTATGCATAGGTAGGCAGTTCTCTAAACCAAATGCCAAATCTACTGGTGTGACTAATGACCGGGATTCCTATAAATATCCACTCAAAATCGTCTTAGAATTTTAAGACGATTAAGAATATATATACTTTATGGGGTCTCAGATAAATATTTCGAGGTGTTACAAACGGACTGACAAAATGAATATACCCCCCATCCTATGGTGGAGGGTATAAAAAGTGGCATAAAAGTATCAATGTCGTAAAAACGTGCCAAAATTGATACGCTGGGGGCAACTGGGCCTGTGGTAGCACTAGGGGCCTCAATTGGTCTACGTGAGCTGGTAACTGCGGCTGTCACCCTAGCCAAGTAGACTCGGAAAAAGTGCTGGATTTTTCGAAATACATACCTACATTTATGCGCACAGTGGGGCAAAAAAGGATACATATGGTACCATTGTGGTGTGAGGATAGTGCTTGGGACATAGAATCAACACAGGGAGGGATTCTTTTTAAATTTTGGGGGACGAAAACAGATAAATATAATATAACTTCCTAATTCAACGACTAGAGTTAGAATCGCGAAATTTTTTTTAAAATTGCTTTTTTTGAGGCCTGTTTAGAGAAGTTAGAATTTTACTAATTGCCATAAACTAATCTCAGCGAATTTTAGTTTATAACGAAACAATCATATTACGGATTATTCTATAACATTTCAACGTTTTTATTCATACTACTTTTTATACCCTCCACCATAGGATGGTGGAGGGTATAGAGGTCCGTTTGTAACACCTCTAAATATTGATCTGAGAGCCCATAAAGTATATATATTCTTAATCGTCGTAAAATTCTAAGACGATTTAGCCATGTCCGTCTGTCCGTCCGTCCGTCTGTGGTAATCACGCTACAGTCCGCAATAATAGAGCTAGGTTGATCAAATTTGGTACAAATACTTCTTATAGTTGCAGGTTGTTTGGGATTGCAAATGGGCCATATCGGTCAATGTTTTGATATAGCTCCCATATATAGCATCTTACTTATTGATATTCCTGCTGTTCTCATCTACTATGGGTTTCTTACTGTTCTCATCTACTATATTTTTTTGTGTGTTTTCGGTGTTATTTTCTTTAGGTTTGAGTTAATTTGTGAGGCCACATGCTATCCATGGTGGAGGGTATATAAGATTCGGCATGGCCGAACTTAACGCTTTTACTTGTTTTATACTGAATTGAAGTTACTCGTCTTGAACATTTTAAATTTTGAGTTAAGACGCTCTTGAAGTAAATGAGAGATATGTTCTTTTCGTAACCATATTATGGTTAGAATTATACAGACATACGGTCCCCGTATCCGTAACATGATTGCTTTCCGTTACTATATTACTATGATTGTGTCCTAAAAATAATATATTTGCGTACTAACCATATTATGATCACCATTACCATAATATTGCCCACTATAATCATATTATGGTTAGAATCCAGCATAATTAGTTGTTCGTATTCATAGCCTGGTTGTTTCTTGTAAATGTGCTATGATTGTGTCCTATAAATAATATATTTGCGTAATATGATCTTCTCGTAGCAATATTATATAAATCATCACCATATGATAATCATAACCTAATATGATTCACTCATAAACATATTATGGTCACCAGAATTATATTATGGTTAGATTCTACCGACATTGGAACCCCGTAACACCCATAACATGATTGCTTTCCGTTTTCCTACTACGATTGTGTCCTATAAATAACATATTTGCGTAACCATATTATATTCATCATAACCAATATATGATCTACTCGTAAAGTTTTATGGTAAAAATTCTCCCACATACTACATTTGAGATATCTTATCTAGTGTTAAAGAGTTTTACACAAATTCTCTGCCAGAAGCTCTCTTTCAGCTTATGAGAAATAGCCATTTTTATACCCTACACCACACTGTGGTACAGGGTATTATAACTTTGTGCGTTTGTTTGTAACACCCAGAAGGAGAAGAAATAGACTTAGAATCACTTTCTGAGTTGATTTAGCTATGTCCGTCTGTCTGTGCATGTATTCTTGTAATCAAAGTACATGTCGCAATTATGGTCCGATCTCGACGAAACTTTACACATATATTTTTTTGGCCAAGGTCGATCCCTATTGAATTTGGTTCAAATCGGTTCTGATTTAGATATAGCACCCATATATATGTTAGCCCAGATTTGACATGTAAGCGCTGTAAAAACTTTATTTTATATCCGATCAGTCTGAAATTCGGCAGAAAGAGGTTTCTTATTATATGAATGAACGCTGTTAAATTTGGAAGAAACCGGTTCAGATTTACATATAGCCCCCATATATACGTTCGGCAGAAAGAGGTTTCTTGTTACATGAAGAAATACTACCAATATCGGAGAAAATCGGTTCAGATTTAGATATAGCCCCCATATATATGTTAGTTCCGATTTGACATGTAAGCGCTGTAAAAACTGTATTTTATATCCGATCAGTATGAAATTCGGCAGAAAGAGGGTTCCTATTATTTGAATGAACACTTTTAAATTTGGGAGAAATCGGCACAGATTTAGATATATCCCCCATATATACGTTACCCCGATTTGACATGTAAGCGCTGTAAAAATGTTATTTTATATCCGATCAGTGCGAAATTCGACAAAAAGAGGTTTCTTTTCACATGAAGGAATACTGCCAAATTCGCAGAAAATCGGTTCAGATTTAGATATAGCCCCCATATATATGTTACCCCCGATTTGACATGTAAGCGCTGTAGAAACTGTATTTTATATCCGATCAGTGCGAAATTCGACTGAAAGAGGTTTCTTGTTACATGAAGGAATACTGCCAATATCGGAGAAAATCGGTTCAGATTTAGATATAGCCCCCATATACAGGGTGGCTGATATGTATTGCAACCAACTTCAGGTTGCTATCATTTCTAAACCGCTAGTCTGATAGCTGACAGATTTATTTCAGTGACAGTTCATTTTATTGTTTACAAGCTTACAAAAGCATTTTGATCTATTGCATTCAGAAAAAAAGTTATTCGTGATGGAATTCAAGCGTGATAGTGTGATTGCTTTATATTTGGGTGGAAAAACACAAGTGGCTATCGTTAGAGCCCTGCAGCATTTAAATGTGAATAAATCTTTTGTTTCTCGTACCATTGCTCGTTACCGTGATACTGGCAGTGTTGCATCGCGTCCAAAAAATGGACGAAAAAAAACGGTAACAACACCAGAAATGATCCGAAAAGTGAAGGCCAGATTTGATCGAAATCCACGCCCCAGTTGTAGAAAAATTGCTCGTGAGCTGAACATATCGCGAGAACGGATACAACACATATTAAAAGATGAGCTTGGACTAAAGCCATTGAAGTTCCAAAAAGTGCAAGAGCTCACCGATGCACAAAAAAAGTTAGACTGGGAAGAGCCAAGGAGTTGCTTCGCTTGCACGAAAGTGGCCAGTTACCGAATTTGGTTTTCTCCGATGAGAAGCCATTCCAAATTGAGCAGTTTGGGAACAAACAAAATGATCGGGTTTACTTGCCAAAGAGGTCAGCTGAAAATTTACACCTTCGATTGGCCACCAGAACTCAAGCGCCGCCGATGGTAATGGTGTGGACCGCCGTAACGGCCGATGGTCGCTCCCCGCTCGTATTCATCGACCATGGGGTCAAAATAAATGCCGAATATTATCGGGAAAATGTCCTAAAGACAGTATTGAAGCCCTGGGCAGACAAACATTTCGGCCGCACACCATGGACATTCCAACAGGACTCAGCACCATCGCACTCAGCACGCGTCAACCAAGAATGGCTTAAAAAGGAGGTTCCTCGCTTCATTTCTACCGCACAATGGCCACCAAGATCTCCGGATCTCAATCCGTTGGACTTTTGCGCCTGGGGCATTTTAGAGAGTAAGGTTCGTACTAAAAAATACCAAAGTATCGATCATGTCAAGACGGCGCTTCGCCGGGAATCACACGCTGCCACTTTCGTGCAGCGTGTGATGGCTTTGTCGGCCGTTTGAAGGCCATAATTCGTGCCAAAGGTGGCCAATTCGAACAAATCTAAACTGTTTCTAAAATTTTATGTTATTTCCGACATTTTTGCTTTTGAACAATAAAATTTAAAAAAAAATTAAAAAATATAGCGCTTTACTTTGTTGCATTACATATCAGCCACCCTGTATATGTTAGCCCCGATTTGACATGTAAGCGCTGTAAAAACTTTATTTTATATCCGATCAGTATGAAAATCGGCAGAAAGAGGTTTCTTATTATATGAATGAACACTGTTAAATTTTGGAAGAAATCGGTTCAGATTTAGATATAGCCCCCATATATACTTTCTGTCTATTGCAAAAAAGTAATAGAAAGAAATACAAAAATTGGTAGAGAGTTGTAATTGCTTGGCAGAATTGACTGCAGTTTCGATAGACACCACTCTATCATCTTCAGAATTCGGTAGCAATAGTGTATGTCTTTAACTTAAATCAGCAGAAATACTTATAGGAGGTATATAAATATAACTCAACTTTTTATCCATACAAATTTTTTCTCATTCATAAAAACATATACTTAGAGTAGAAGTTTTAACCTAAAAGAAAAATTTTATTTTTCAGCGTTTTATCCAAATTTTTAATAATTTGGCAAAATTATCCCATTAGAAGAGAAATATATTCCATTGCCTATAATTCCTATAGAAAATATAAAAAATACTCAAATTTCATTTGATTTCATTCCGTTTATTGACATAATTAAAAACTTCTCAATTCGATATCATTCTTATCATAAATCTGATTATCCGCATTCTCACCACTCTGACTCTTTCCGGGCTTGGCCATACCAATGGAAAACCTTAGCATGAGATCAGCCAAGGGGGTAGAGACGTATTGAGTCGAGGAGGAGACAGTGCGGAAAGTCAAGTGACGTTTGCCGGGAGATTTACTCGAATTATTGTTGTTCGAGGATGGGGACGTGGAAAAGGGCGACGATGGGCTTGCCTCCGCGGTCGATGGTACGAGTGGTGTTGGTGTAGGTTTGGAGTGATTGGGTTTTTGATTATTCGATAAGCTGGTGGCTGGCAGTTTAGAAGGTTTACCGTGACTGGGCTTGTGCTGTGAAGGTTTTGGTTTATCCTGAGAAGGTTTGTGCCCTGGGTTTTGGTTGTAAGAAGATTGTGGAGGTTTCTGGTAAGAGGGTTTACCGGATTGTTGTCCGCCATAGTTGGATGTGGGAGAATTATAGTTGGAGGAATCATAAGGACCCTTGCTGGGTTTGTTGTTGTTGTTGGAAGAGGGTTTATTTTGATTATAGTTATTTGCTGGAGGATTATTTTGTTGATAACCATTTTGAGGATTTGGCGGTGCACCACCAGGATATTGTGGTGCATTCTCCTCATCTCTATCATTTAAACTTTCATCGGTGTCTTCACAGTTCTCGGGCTGTTGTTCTTCCGTCTCCAAGAGGTCCTCTTCATTTTCATTTTCCGTCTCCTCATCATAATCATTAAAATGATTCATATTATAGGAGAACGAAGGTTTCCCGGGAGCATTTTGACCTTCATCTATCATTTCTTTGCCCTGAGGACTATCGGAATAAAGTTCTCCAGTGAATCCAGTATTGGAGAGAACTTTCTCCATTTGTTTTTGCAGAATTTCATAGAGTGGAGGTGTGTTGTCTGGCAAAGGTTCTTGATCGGCCACAAATTGGTTGTTGACAAAGGCATTGCGTCCATCTACCTCCTGCTCCAAAGGGTTTGAAGTGGTGGCATCTTGTTGTGGTGGGGGTTTAGCTGTAGTGCTACTGGTGGTTGTAGAGCTTTTGGCCTTAGCATTACTGTGATGCTTGGGCTTTGAAGTGGCTGGACTAACTTCTTTGGTTGAGTTGTTGGGACTTTTAGGTTTGCCTTGCTTTACTTGCCCTACTGCGGCGGCATGAATATCTTGGCAGAGTATAGCCAAGACTGTAATAATAAAAAAATATTTAGCAAAATATTCCATCCTGTTTGGAGAGTTTCACTTACCTAAGGCCATACTTAGGAGCCATAAACTGGTTGTGGTCGTTCTTGTCTTCATCTTCATCACTTGACTGTTTAATGCACTCAGCAATGCATTCACTTTTATACAACTTTGTTCCCCCCAACTCGAGACAGAGACATGGAGACAGTTCTCTCCCCCCCCCCCCCTTACTAGGCAGCATCAGCTGAAGAAATCTTCTTCATTTACGCATAGGCAGGTTTTATAAGACTTGGGTGATCATGATTTACGTGGCCACATTTGACGCAGACCTAGAACCCTCATTTCAATTCGTTTAATGACTTGTGGGTTTTCTCCGTCATACGTCTATTGTTCGTTCCAAAGGGTTGGAGTACATAATCTCTTTTCGAATTTTCGTTTTTATGACATTTTCAAATTGAAAATGATTTTACTTTCGCTTATCCAGATTTTATTGTCTCTTTTGGATAGATCAGTCGGCGAGAGGTGTAATTAAACTGTCCGATCAATGAAGAAGATCTTTTAAGTCATTTAAGGCTTTTCTTCAATTTTGAAAAAGGGCCAAAAAGCTACAAAGAAAACCTAATTTACATATGTACGCTTCATCAAAGTTTCCCCAAGAAAACACAAAAAAAAACAATTAAATAAAATTAATTATATACGCGACATGATTGATTGTCCACTGCAAAGAAAGTGGTATCACATAAAGTGTCAGCCCTTCACCAATATTTGTATGAAAGAAAACCTTTTATGACGATTAGATCTGACTCAACCTTTCGCCACATATACCTGTTTTAATTTTGTTCATTTGAATTTTAAACGAATTTGTGTAGATATGTGCCTCATTAGGCATCTGCCTCATCGTTGAAAAAAGGAGTAATATGAATAACAATAATAATGAATGGACCTATAATAGGGACATTTGTAAGGAATGGATAAACTGTTACTGCAGTGGTTTTAAAAGTTGATAAGTCCACATTCACACTTGCTGGGAAAACATTGTCGAGTGTGAATAAGGCCTAATGATGGTACCATCAGTACCCTCAATTCCGCAATAAACGGCAATTTTTGGAAATTCGTTCTCTTAGAAGGTGTTAAAAAGTAATAAATAGGATGAGGAAATCTGGTAAGGCATAAACTAGAGATAAAAAAGGTTTTTCAAAAATTGTATTTTTTTCTCAAAAATTGATTAATATGGTGTCACAACTCAGACCAAACCATTGAACTTTGAATCAACAAATTTGGTGAGAGTGTAAAATAAACTAGAAGTGCTTTTTCGAAATTTCCAACAATCAGGCACCCAGGAAAATAATTGGTTGGAATTCGATTGTTACAATAAAAAAATTTTACTAGCAACAAAAAGTATATTGCCTACACCGTCTGTCGGTTGTATCTATATATAATTAGTTGAAGCAACAATAATAACATGGATACGATTAAATGAAAATGCTTGCAACTAAATCGATGGTTGTATCAATCGAATTAAGATTGTTTTTTTCATTGACACTCGTTTAGATGTGGCAACCAATTTTAAATTTTCATTACATTACTGTACTACCATATGATCGATTTTTGGTTGTGACAACCAATGTTTTATTCTTGACAACAGAAATTGTATCAATAGACCAAAGATTATTATTGCAACGAATAATTGGTTACTACAACAGAAAAAATGTTAATAAATAATCGTTTATTTGTTATCCCAATCATTTCCCAAATTTAGAATAATTAAATGTATTTTGGGAAATACAACCGAAAGATTGGTTGCTGTTCTTTTACTGATACATGACAAACAAAAAATAAAATTACTCGACATAAAAAAATCTTCAACATTTTGTTCAAGAGCGGTATAGGTAATCAAAAATAATCTCGTGTGGGTAATGAATATGTTGTGCAAAATGTTTTACATAAATAAACCAGTAAGGAAAGGCTAAAGTCGGGCGGTGCCGACTATATAATACCCTACACCACTCTCGTAATATTGAATAACTCTGATATATAAATTTTGTAATTCATGTATAAATTGTTTACATAAATTTACTTTTGGGACATTTTATACTTAAATAATACCCAGTACCACAGTGTGGTGTAGGGTATAAAAAACGATCGGATCTAAAGGGCCAAATCGGACGAAACATATATATGGGAGATATAGCTAAATCTTAACCGATTTTCTTCAAATTCGGTAGTGTTGGTTCATGGATCAAGAAACTCTACCATTCTAAATTTCGAAACGATTGGATGTAAAATACAGCTTTTATAGGACTAAAGGGCCAAATCGGACGAAACATATATATGGGAGCTATAGCTAAATCTTAACCGATTTTCTTCAAATTCGGCAATGTTGGTTCATGGATCAAGAAACTCTACCATTCTAAATTTTAAAACGATTGGATGTAAAATACAGCTTTTATAGGACTAAATGGCCAAATCGGACGAAACATATATATGGGAGCTATAGCTAAATCTTAACCGATTTTCTTCAAATTCGGCAATGTTGGTTCATGGATCAAGAAACTCTACCATTCTAAATTTCAAAATGATTGGATGTAAAATACAGCTTCTACAGGACTAAAGAGCAAAATCGGACGAAACATATATATGGGAGCTATAGCTAAATCTTAACCGATTTTCTTCAAATTCGGCAGTGTTGGTTCATGGATCAAGAAACTCTACCATTCTAAATTTCAAAACGATCGGATGTAAAATACAGCGTCTATAGGACTAAAGGACCAAATCGGACGAAAGATATATATGGGAGCTATATCTAAATCTGAACCGATTTCAACCAAATTCAATAGCGATCTTAACAGCCGCGAAATACTGTAAACTGCAAAATTTCAGAACGATCGGAGTGAAATTGCGACCTGTAGTCGACGAACAACTTTACATGGACAGACGGACGGACGGACGGACGGACGGACGGACGGACATCGTTAAATCGACTCAGCTAGTGATTCTGAGTCGATCGGTATACTTTAAGGTGGGTCTAGCTATAGTATTTTCAGGTGTTACAAACATCTGCCATGAAACAAACTTATAATACCCTGTACCACAGTGTGGTGTAGGGTATAAAAATAAAAGCAACAATCATAAAATTTAAAGCACAAGGTTAAACGATATTTTCGTGTAGTAAAATGTGTGTCAAATATTTCCACATCTCATAATAGTAATGAATTTGTAAAATGGGATTTTTAATTTGGTTAAGAATTGTTTTGTTTTTTGTACAATAAATAAAATAAAAATTAATGAAAACTGTTTTTAATTAATTGTCGGTAGTATATGACTGACAAATTGTCAGAACAACCAATTTTTTAAAACAGTTGGTTGTGGCAACTACAACAGATAATTTAAGCCACCATTTTCGTAGTTGGCGCAACCAAATATGATTGTTGTCAACATGAAAGCAGAAGTATACCACAACCAAAATGTTGGTTGTCCTGATGGAATCGCATAATAGTAGACAGAACTACCAAAATTCGGTTGGCAAATAATTCGGTTGAGGCAACCAAACTGTATTCTGTGTGGGGGTAAAACGGGACAGAAAGCGATAAATACTGTAGCCCCATTATAGCCATTCGAAGGGATACGAATTATAGGGCATAAATACTTTAACTTCCACTGGAATAATGCTGCGTCTCGAGTGAGGGCCATTGATCGGTCGTTATTGGAGGGATAAAAGGTTTTAGGGAAACTGCTATTCAGACGTTAAGACTTTTAGAAAATACTAGATCTGTTCCATTCACCCGAGGAGGAGGGTCCTCATGTGGGACCATATTCATCCTAGTAAATAAAACCAATTCTGTCTTGTTTGGGCCCGCTGCTTCTGGCCCATCTAGCCAACTTGTGCAGAGCCACCTGTTAGATGTCTCTGAGGACGTTTTTGAATTTTTGCCACTTACTGCGATTGCCACGTCGTCCGCAAATGCCACGACCTTGCAGCCGCAACTTTCTAGATCTAGCAGGACTCCATTCACCGCTAGGTTCCAAATTAGTGGAGACACTACTTCTCCTTGTGGGGTCCCTCTGTTTACAAAACTTGTTAGAGTTGTAGACTCAAGACTTGCTGCCTTATGTTGAGCAGGCATTGAATTAGCCTAATCGAGCTAGAGTTCACCTTAAGATGTGACAGCGCCGCAGTTACTGCATCTGAGTGCATGTTGTTAAAAGCCCCTTCTATGTCATGAAATGCCACCATGGTGAATTCCTTGAAATGTAGGCACGATTCGATTGTAAGCATGTTGGTTCCCCGACAAGTTTTGCATCCAGGTTTTCCCTAATGAAAGCATCTAAAAGACTGTACAAACCTTTCAAAAGAAAGGAGGATAGGCTAATTGGTCTGAAGTTTTTTGGCCTGGTGTGCGATATCTTTCCCGCTTTGGTTATGAATACCACTTTGATATCCCTCCATCGATTCAGGATGTATTAAAGCCTCATACAGCCTACATAAAGCTTCTCCAGATAGGGGATAATGTACTTTAACATTTTCTGCATTACTGCTGGAGTTATGTCAGGTGATTTAAAGGGCTCAAAGCTGTTAATAGCCCAGCTTATTCTGGACTCTCAATGAACAAGCTAGCGACGCTCAAAGTCCACTCGCACTCTTGTTGGTTCTGCTGATCCTCGGGTTCCCCATTCCCCATTTACATTTAGCGACTGCTCGCTGTTCTTGTCCAGTTATTTGACTGATTCTGCAAATAACCCACTGTGCAGGTAGCAGTGAATAATATCTTACGGCATCCGAGACCTTTCCCACTTCTCCACAGAAGATGTGCAAAGGAAGCCTTTGCGTTTTTCTAAGCTCATTCTTATAGATTTTTAGTTGCTCTTTATAGGCATCCCAGTCATTAGTGGCCGCATTATATTTGGCCTTATTGAATAGCTCATTGCAGGTCTTTTTCCTAGCCTGTAACTCAAAAGTCCACCATTGTCGTTTAGTTTTACCCTTGTACCTCAAGGGAAGTATTGAATGATTCAGTGATATACTCGACCAGATTATCGGGACCGGCTTTGTCATTCGGTTTGTACAGAAGTTTAGAGTTGAGGACTTTTTTGAAACTCTTCTCATATATGTAGGTGCCACTTTTGTTATTAGTCTATAGACTTATATCCTTACATACTATTTACGATATATATACACTATCCTATTTAAATTAATTTTAGCTTAAAGATATGTTAGAACGATTTCATTTACGAGTTTATATAAATTGCTAGGAACTAAGTATTTAAGAGTACATGTAGTTATTTTATTTTTAAAGTAGATTTATTCTCACACAATTCTATTAAGTGGTAGAATTTGGTAAAGGTGACACACAGGCGACGATAAGGTTCATTATTTGCATAATTCGTTCTGAAGTAGTTCAGGTGTAGCAGTTAAAAGTTTCTAGTTGTTCTAGATGGAACATTCAGTTTATATTTAATACAAAAGAAATATCCAGAATTATGCGTCTGCTCTTTAACGAAGGTAACTTTATAAGATCCAGTTTGTACTCCTACGAAGGCAGATTTTGTTGAGAACAACCGTATCGACGTAGACAGAATAGGAATAGGAATTGTTTCTGAACAGATTATATGCGAATACAGTGAGTTGTATAACAAGGATCCCATATTACGGATTCATATTCCAGAATAGGTCGTACCAGCGAAGTACATACATTTCTGGTAGCAGAAGGATCAGTAAACTCCTTACTTCAACGCTTCACAAATCCGAGAGCCCCATAAGCCTTATTTGTTGTTAACGATATATGTGATCTGAAATTCGTTCGACGATCCAACGGAATGCCAAGATCCACAAAGGATTCAACAGATTCCAGCATAACGTCATTTATATAATAATTGGATTGGAAATTGACATTTCTAAAGAAAGAAATATGTTTAAATTTTTGTATAAATATTAAGTTCCATTAAGTTGACCAAACACTAGTTTTGAAAACTATCAAAACAGACTGAAGCAATGATTGTTCATCTTGATCATTAGCGGTTTTAATAATGTTGACATCATCCGCATACATAAGAACTTTAGAAAAGAGGACATCAGAAGGTGAATCATTTATAAATTAAGAAAACAATATTGATCCAAGCACTACCTTGAGGGAAGCCAGATGTAACAGCAATATTTTTTGATAGAGTACTACCAAATTTAACAGAGTCCGATTAAATAAATAGCTTTTTAACCAAATTAACAGATTCTTACTAAAACCAATACAATCCAGTTTATGTAACAGTAGTGCGAGATTAACTTTATAAAATGTTTTGCTGAAATCCGTGTAAATAATATCAGTTTGCATTCGGTTCCGAAAACCATCATTTACCACCGATGTAAGTTCAAGAACATTCGTAACCGTTCAGCGGCATTTACGGAATCCATATTGGTAAGGTGATAGTAAAGTAGAAACTTGATATGAAAGTATATCAGATACTATTATCTCGAAAAGTTTAGGAATTGCACTCAGTTTAGCAATTCCTCTGTAGTTTGGCACTTCAGTTTTACTGCCAGATTTAAAGAGAGGTATTACGTATGATTCCTTCCATAGTTGAGGTAAACAACCAATTTGCAATGACTTATTAAATAGAGATCTGAAAGCTATATATAAGCTATCAGCGCAATTTTTTTAGGATACTGCTGGGAATTCCATCAGGCCCAGGATTAAATGACGTTTTCAATTTTTTCATGTTCTCCAAAACAGATTTATGATTCAAGAATGTTATATTAATAGGACTACGTTCCAATAAGTGATACGGATAAGACTTAGATTAATATATTGAATAAGTCGTTGCGAAGATGTCTGCAAATATATGTATTACTTATTGATGGGTCATAATTTGCTGTAACAGATCCATATTTTAAGGAATTTGGTAAATCACACAATCTTCGTTTCGAGTTAACAAATTTATAAAATGATTTGGGATTATCCCTCAGCCGAATTTTGATGTTTATTAAGTAATTACTATATGATATTTTATTTATTATATTATATTTCGATTCTGCAATGCAGTATTTACTTTAATCAGTAGAGGATCCAGATCTAATAAAGTTTGTTTTTATTATTCTTTATTTTTGATAATTGACTATTATTCCAAGGAGGGCCAATGGGACTCACCTTCAGAACCAGAGGGACTGACTTGTGAATACAATCATTTGGTTATTCTAAAAAAATACTTGTATAAAATCGGGGCTTCCTCTGCAAGTGGACTGTATTGTATTTCTCGAAAGCGCCCAAAATTATAAATATTTTGACCGTTTCCATGAAACCAAAGAGAAATAAAAGAACATAGATTTCAGTTTCAGTCAAAGAGAGTTCAGTTTCAGTTTATTCAGTTTGTTCTTACCGCTTGCAAGTCTGCTGCACAAGTGAAGTTGTGCGGCAGAAAAGAAAAGCGACAGAGAGACAGTTCAGGGTATTCGGGATATTCAGCACCACAGTAACTGGAAATTTAAAACTAAGATGGAAACTCTTTATCCAATGAGTGAAAGCTTTTCAGTAGGAGCAATCATTGGATAAAGAGTTACCACGTTTACAGACTAAGTTAAACCTAAATGAGAACTAAAAGAGGATGGTCACAGTGACCGTTAATTTAATTTGCAATTCAATTCAGTTTTATATTCGGTACTTCAGTACAATCTAGAAACTTAAACTATAGTTAAAACACGGTTTAACATGCCGCCGCCCTTGCAGGATTGCAACCTAGTAGTGGCACGCACCGGATATAGTCCAACCGAATAACGTACTCTGGGCGATAGGCATAGTGGAGGAGGTTTGGATCAGCCCGGCTCGCAGAATTCGACATATGTGGTCGTTGCCGAGCATGATCTCGATGTTGGTTGGCTTAAAAAAATGTGGGTCAGCAAGATCGTCCAAGTGATTATATACCACTTCCAGCTTTTTCTCAGCAGTGACAGCAGGCAAAGTGGCATTCAGCTGAGTCCTCACCATACCTGTTATCTGAATTTTTGCAGCTAGATCATGGTGGGACTGCAAGTTGAGAGTACACCACTCCTTTCCATCCTTGATAGTGGTCTGTAGCTCTAATTTTTCCACCAGACTCTTGAGGATTACCGTGTGCGCTGCTCCCGAATTGAGTATCAGGCGCGTGTTCTCAGGTCCAGTAGCAGTTAGAACGCGAGCTAAAGCCGTAGGCATAAAAATGTGCATCCGTGGACGGATGCTCAAGCGCTCGCTCACAGTTGACTTGCGTGTGGATGCTGTAGTAACACTGGATGCAGCGGATCCACGTCGTTGCGAAGTCTGGCGGGTGGATGCAGTTGTGGGATTGGACGCAGCAGATTCTCGGTCATGCGAGTGATGGCGCGTTTTTCCGTCTCTGCTTGAAGCGAACCTATCGAACCTTCTTCGTTCTGCGGCTGCGGACGTGGTTGGAGGAGAGTGGTGACGGTGATGGCAGCAGGTCGGGCTTGGCTCTGACGAGGGTTCTCTCTTAACCGTGGGTGGCTTCGTTGAAGCCTTACGTTTATGGTCATCAACGTGAAGGTAGGTGTGGTGGTTGTTATTGCATACCATGCAGGTTTTTCGGGACGGACACCAGTTTCGGGTATGGGAAGCACACAAGCAATTAAAGCAGTATCCCTTTGTTTTCGCTACATCCCGGCGTTCTTGAACAGTCATTTCTTTAAATTTGAGGCAGTTACTTAAGAAGTGTCGTTCATGGCACACACGGCACTTTGGGAGGCTAGAGTTTTTGCTGGAATGTAAGGCTCATAAAATTTGTGAACGGTAGATTAAAGTAAGAAAAATAGACTATGCGTTCGGAAGAATACAGAGTTTAACTAGAGGTCTAGTTATTGTACCGTTCTGAGTTCGTATTTCAGCGACACGAACTCGAGAATCAATACCAGAGAAAACCCTAATCACCCGACCTAGTCGCCATTCAGATGGTGGTAAGTTGTCCTCCTTTATGATAACAAAATCATCTTCTTTGAGATTTTGTTGCGCAGTTTTCCATTTGTATCTTCGTTGGAGGTCACAGATGTATTCAGATTTCCATCGGTTTGCGAACTGGAGGTGGATTATTTTTAACCGTTGCCATCTCTTAATTAGAGAGATGTTTTCAGAGAATTCCTCAGGTATATTGACCAGCGCAGCTCCCCTCAACAGATGACCTGGGGTTAGAGGGTTTAGTTCCGTGGGATCTTCGCTCATGGGAGAAAGGGGTCGAGAGTTCAGCACACTTTCGATCCTGACCAGCAAAGTAGAAAACTCTTCGAAGGTATACTTCAGGTTGCCAGCAACCTTCCTTAGACGAGTTTTCATGCTCTTTACACCGGCTTCCCAAATACCGCCCATGTGAGGTGCATGTGGAGGAATGAAATGCCAGGAGAATCCGTGCAGATTGTACTTTTCGACGAGATGTGTTTCAGCCTGTTTCAGGAAGCCTTTGTACTCAGTTGTGAGAGCGCGACTGGCTCCGACAAAGTTTGTCCCATTGTCTGAGAAAACTTTGTTTGGAAGTCCTCGTCGACCTACGAATCTATCGAATGTGGCCAAGAATGCCTCAGTCGATAATTCAGAGCACGCTTCTAAATGGATAGCACGGGTAGACAGACAGACAAACACGGCAGCATATCCTTTCAGGAACTTCGCATTTCGCAATCGAGAGGATTTCAGATCAAAGGGCCCAGCGAAGTCGACTCCTGTGTTGGTAAAAGGTAGCGAGAAAGTACATCTTTCCGCGGGAAGGGCAGCCATGATCTGATTCCTGACTCGGTGCTTGTAAATTGCACAGGTTCTGCAATTTTGTATACATTTTCGTACAGCGTTTTTTAATCGAATGACATAAAATTCTTGTCGAATTGCACGGAGCATACTTTGATGCTCAGCATGTAGCAGTATCTTATGAGTGTATTCGATTAAAAGTTTACAAAATCGTGAGTTTTCAGGCAGTATTATGGGATGCCGTTCATTGTAGCTCATATCAGAATTCGCTAGACGGCCATTTACCCGAAGTAATTTATTATCATCGAGAAATGGATTCAGTGTGAGAAGTCTGCTTTTCGAGCTTATTATCTTATTTGACTCGAGATCATGGTATTCAGAATGGTAATGAGAGAATTGAGCAATTCTCAGCAGACGTTGTTTCACAAACGAGACTTCCTGAGCAGTTATAAGATTGGGTTGCACGTCCTCAGATGGGCGCTTCTGACTCTTCCTAACAAATCGGAACATATAGCACAAGACTCGTAGAGCACGATCAAATGACGAGAATCTGTCGAGAATGTCTTCCAGTTGAATATGAGTTTGAAAAGTGGTAATCTTTTTCTCCAATGAAGGATCCTTGATGATTACTGGATGGGGCCAAAAATCAGCTGATTTGACAAGCCATTTTGGCCCGTGCCACCAGAGATCACTCGCGTCCAGTTCTGACGCGGTACATCCTCGTGTTCCGATATCCGCTGGGTTTTCAGCGGTTGGGACGTGTTTCCAGCTAACGTTACCCACATTATCCAGTATCTCCGAGACCTTATTTGCAACGAACGTTTTCCAATGAAACGGTGGTTTGCTTAACCATGACAACGTTATTGTGGAATCCGACCATAAATAAATTTCCGATACTACCAAACTCAGATTTTTGCAAACAGATTTTACCAACCGTGATAATAGTGCAGCTCCACACAGCTCCAATCTAGGTAAACTAACAGTTTTCAACGGGGCTACTTTACTTTAGGATACAAGCAAGCGAATGTACAGACACGCGCAATACGCCTTCTCCGAAGCATCACAAAAGCCATGAATTTTAAAATGGGCCTCAGAAGTGTACTGTACCCAACGTGGAATTTTTATATTTTCAATTTCGCGGAAATGGGATATAAAAAAATTCCATTTTTCGAGAGAATGTGGCCTAATTTCCTCATCCCAATCAGTACCATCTATCCAAAGTTGTTGCATTAAGACCTTCGCCACAACTATTATTGGGGCTAGCCAACCCGCTGGGTCGAATATCTTTGCAACGATTGAAAGAATTTTACGTTTTGTTAAGGGTGCGGACGGTACAGTAATATTGGCCACCTTATAGAAAAAAGTATCATTCATCGCATTCCAGCGAATCCCTAATGTCTTCGTTTCACTGGCATCTTCCAATTTGAGAAAATCTTCGTCCAGAAGATCCTCCGGGGGCAAATTATGAAGTATTTGAGAATGGTTAGCGGTCAGTTTCTTCAAGGGGAATCCAACCGAGTTCAGTAAGTCAATCAATTCCACCAAATGTGATCTTGCTTCGGCAACAGAATGTGATCCAGACAAAACATCATCAACGTATATTTGGTTTTCCAAAATGCATGCCGCGGTAGGGTGAGTCGTCTTTCCATCTTCACTTAGCTGCAATAAGGTTCTTATTGCAAGATATGGTGCACAATTCACCCCAAAGGTTACAGTTTTTAGACAGAAGTCGCCAACTTCACAGTTGGGAGTCATTCTAAAAAGGATTCTCTGAAACTGCCTATCTTCTTCATGTACCCAGATTTGGCGGTACATCTTTTGGATGTCTCCGTTAAAAACGTACTTAAAGAAGCGCCATCGGATAATTACATTCATCAGGTCATTTTGTAATGTAGGCCCAGTGTACAGAATATCATTTAAGGAGAATCCAGTGCTAGTTTTCTTAGAGGCATTGAAAACTACGCGAACTTTGGTGGATTTGCTCTCTGGTTTGATCACCGCATGATGAGGCAAATAGAAGGAGGTAGAACACGAGTCTTCCACCAGTTCAGTTTGAGCAGTGGGTTCCATATGATCCAGTTTCAGGTATTCGGACAGCACATTTGAATATTCCGAAGCTAATTCGGCATTATTCCTCAGGGTTTTCTCCATCCTGAAAAATTGACCAGCGCAGCTCCCCTCAACAGATGACCTGGGGTTAGAGGGTTTAGTTCCGTGGGATCTTCGCTCATGGGAGAAAGGGGTCGAGAGTTCAGCACACTTTCGGTCCTGACCAGCAAAGTAGAAAACTCTTCGAAGGTATACTTCAGGTTGCCAGCAACCTTCCTTAGATGAGTATTGAGTATATGAGTATGAGTAAGAGTATTGCGTAGAGCAGAGATTGTTTCAGTCTCTGTGGCTGGTAGGCTCGTTCAACGAACTAACCTAACCAAAAGAACTTTTCCTTCGCACAGTGATGTGCAGCTTGGGGTTGCCGTTTTTATTAAAAGTAGCAATTGTTATATATTTTATGTATGTTGCTGAACGCAATTACTTGAACAGGGAAATGATACAGGAAGTAAACAAATTGTGGGCTACAGAATAAAACTTTAAAAAAAATGTATTACGTAATAACACACAATTTATTGTGACAACCGTGTTCGATGCACAGAATTGGCGAATGGAAATTTTTACGAGCAAATCGATTATCTGTGAAAGAGCTAGTACGAGTATGTGATTCACTTTGAACTTTATAAAGAGACTCTAAAGAGAGTTCCGTCTCTTGCGAAAAGAGATGAAATAAAATTGGATGACTGAGTGAAGTCTTTCTCCGTACAACTGTGTCGGTTTGCGAAACGCTCGTGAAGCGTTTGCTACAGAAAGAAATAAGAGATGTCCCGCTTTCGTGAAAAGCAGTAATTTTTAGTTTTTTTTAACAGAGCTAACGCAGTTGTTAGAGATGACTTTGTGAGAGCTTGCGGTTAAACTGAGAAATAAAAAGAGCCGAGAAAATGTGTTCCGTGTTAATAAGAGTGGACGACGGGAACTTCTACAGTAATCTTTTTTCGGTTACTCTTAATCAGAAACAAAAGGGAAACTCATATTTCTTGTCCTATTAAAAAGTTCGATTTCAGCTTTCGGGAGATTTTGGACAGCAATAGATGTATATGAGCAAGTATCTTTCAAGACAACTTAAACCTGGGTTGCCATACACATTACTTCTTCCGATCGCATAATCCCTAACCGTTCACAATTTCATAAGACAAACATACCTTGATTCCATGATATACTGGTGACGTTGGATAGCGTAAGTTTGCGGTGGACGTGATCCAAATTAACTAAACAATTTTCCAGTTCGTTGACGGTTCAGAAGGACCATGTATAAAATCGGGGCTTCCTCTGCAAGTGGACTGTATTGTATTTCTCGAAAGCGCCCAAAATTATAAATATTTTGACCGTTTCCATGAAACCAAAGAGAAATAAAAGAACATAGATTTCAGTTTCAGTCAAAGAGAGTTCAGTTTCAGTTTATTCAGTTTGTTCTTACCGCTTGCAAGTCTGCTGCACAAGTGAAGTTGTGCGGCAGAAAAGAAAAGCGACAGAGAGACAGTTCAGGGTATTCGGGATATTCAGCACCACAGTAACTGGAAATTTAAAACTAAGATGGAAACTCTTTATCCAATGAGTGAAAGCTTTTCAGTAGGAGCAATCATTGGATAAAGAGTTACCACGTTTACAGACTAAGTTAAACCTAAATGAGAACTAAAAGAGGATGGTCACAGTGACCGTTAATTTAATTTGCAATTCAATTCAGTTTTATATTCGGTACTTCAGTACAATCTAGAAACTTAAACTATAGTTAAAACACGGTTTAACAATACTTTTATTGATTCATTAATGTCATCAGACGAAAAAATTTCACTCCTGTTTACAGAAGATAGAAGCAAATTAAGTTTTGAATAATCGGTTCTGGAGACACAATATCTTTTAAGATTTGTATTTGCCTTATCAGTATTGGAATGAGGAAAAGAATCGTCAAACCTACTGTTGGATGATAACGGTCCTCAGGATACGTAACAGCATTCGAAGGATACAATGATACATCAACTGGAGAGTTTGTAAATATCATGTCTAATAATTTTCTAAATGAATTGTACAGGGTGTACCTATAAGGAAGGTATACTACATACATACTTTGTTTGTTTCCATTGTAATTCTGGCTGTTGCGAGGTGGCACCGTCTTGTTGATACCACATGTTAATCAAGCCCAAAGCATGCAGTTCTGGCGTTAAAAAGTTTTCAATCATATCACGATATCGCTCCCCATTGTCAGTTTTCATTTTCATAGAAGTAAGGTCCAATGATTCCTCCTGACAAAATTGCACACCAGACTGTCACTTTAATCGATGCATAGGGTTTCCATTGCCCGGAACCGACTATTCTGTTTATTCACATATCCATTCAAATAAAAATGTGCCTCGTCATTCAATATAACTTTTTCATGAAAATCGGGGTTGTCATGTTTATCGATTTTTTTCGTTATCGAATATTTCGTAGTTTTTGGTGCTGCGTCTCGAGTGAAGGGCCATTGATCGTCATTATTGGCGGGATACAAGGTCTTAGGGCGGATGAGGATTAATGATCTTTACTGGACGACCACTCATTCTCAGATCACCATTATATAGAGTTCAAACTCGCTGAAAAAGCACCCAAACCTGCCGTTCACAGAATTGTGAGGAAGGCAAAGAAGCAAATCATCATTCAAAATTATTGTTCCTCTAGATCATTTTAATGGCGTCGTTAATCCTGCATTTTGGCCCCCGAATGCAATTATTCAAGAGTATGTTTATAAAATTCTTTAAAAAACTGATTATCTCCCCATCAGATATGATATTACATATCATCAGAATGTGCGGAGATAAAATACAAAATTATCGTCTCTCTATGCTTACAGTTTTGGATTTAACTACGATATCATTGTATTAACTGAAACCTGACTTCATGATAATATTCATATTTCCGAAATATTATGTGATAAATATCAAATATATACGAGTAGATGTGATCGCAAGATTGGATGTAAAAAAAACTGGTGTTGGTATGCTTATCAGATATGCTTATTTCCTGTTCAAATCCTGATATTGAATTTGTTTCTGTAAAAATACGTGTTAGAGATAAATATTTGTTTATTTCCTGCTCCTAATTCCTCCTGGTTCTCCTGAGGAAATATTACAATCGCATTTAACTGTTTTTGAGTCTATATTTCATACCCGTAAAACTTCTTATATTTTTGCTTTTTTTGGTGACTTCAACTTGCCCACAGTTATATGGAATCATTTACCTGACGTAAATCATTTAATTCCTGTTGTATCCAGGAGACATTCTGTGGAATTTATTGTATCTGTATTGAAATCAGGACTTTTTGAAGTCAATCGTATATACAATTCATTTGGAAAATTATTAGACATGATATTTACAAACTCTCCAGCTGATGTATCATTGTATCCTTCGAATGCTGTTACGTATCCTGAGGACCGTTATCATCCAACAGCAGGTTTGACGATTATTTTTCCTCATTCCAATACTGATAAGACAAATTCAAATCTTAAAAGATACTGTTTCTCCAGAACCGATTATTCAAAACTTAATTTGCTTCTATCTTCTGTAAACAGGAGTGAAATTTTTTCGTCTGATGACATTAATGAATCAATAAAAGTATTGTACAATAAACTGAATGATTGTATTCACAAGTCAGTCCCTCTGGTTCTGAAGATGAGTCCCATTGACCCTCCTTGGAATAATAGTAAATTATCAAAAATAAAGAATAATAAAAACAAACTATATAAGAGGTTTAAAAAATCTGGCTCCTCTACTGATTAAAGTAAATACTGCATTGCAAAATCGGAATATAATATAATGAACAAAGGATCATATAGTAATTACTTGAAAAACATCAAAAATCGGCTGCGGTAGAATCCCAAATCTATATATATAAAATTGTTGCGTGACTGGCTGACTGACTGACTGATTGACTGACTGATCATCGCCCAGGCCAAACGGCTGAAGCTAGAATCATGAAATTTGGTGGGAGGGTAGTCCTTGGAACGTAGACGAGCAATAAGGCGGGATTTTTCGAAATTCGTACTATTAGCCGCACAATGGGGCAAAAAGGGATAAATATGGTACCACCGCCAAATCTAAACGAAATGAGCTAGAATCTTGAAATTTGGTATGAGGGTAGCCCTTAGGAGGTAGACTCAGAAATTGGCAGGATTTTTCGAAATTCGAACATTTACGCACACAGTGGGGTAAAAAGTGATAAATGTGGTACATCAGCCAAATCCAAATGGCAAGAGCTAGAATCGTGAAATATTGTGTGATGGTAGCCCTTATGAGGTAGACTCTGAAATTGGCAGGATTTTTCGTAATTCGAACATTAACGCACACAGTGGGGTAAAAAGGGAAAAATGGGATAAATGTAGTACGACAGTCAAATTCAAATGGCAAGAGCTAAAATCGTGAAATTTTGTGTGAGGGTAGCTCTTATGAGGTAGACTCTGAAATTGACAGGATTTTTCGAAATTCGAACATTTACGTACACAGTGGGGTAAAAAGGGAAAAATGTGGTACAACAGCCAAATCCAAATGGCAAGACCTAGAATCGTGAAATTTGGTGTGAGAGTTGCTCTTGGGACGTAAACAAGAACAAGGAGCGATTTTTTTTTTTAAATTTAGAGGGACAGTGGGACAGAAAGGTATAATTATGGTACCACCGCCAAATTTAAAGCCTAATATTAGAATGGTGAAAATTGAAGCGAGGGGTGTTAGTTTTCGTAGTTTTCGGGGCACAGTGGGGCAAAAAGTGTAAAATATAGTACAGTGGCTTAAAAATGTCAAATAGGATCAATGGTTCCAGGGTAACTTTTGGAACATAAACTAGAGATTGGAAGTGATTTTTAGTAATTCTAACTTTAAGAGGCACAGTGGGACAAGACGGGTTAATTATGGAGCATGGGGAAAAAAGGAAACAACCTGCCAAAATTGGAACTTAAACATGAGATATGAAGAGTTTATATGGTTTTAGAAGCACTGTGGTCAAAAATGGTTAAATATTGGAGTGGAGAAAATATGATTAAATATGTTACAGTTGGGGAAAAAGGTTTAAGTACGCTATCGTGGAGACACATTTTAAATACGAGTACGGTACAGTGAGACAAAAATTTGTTAAATATGGTACAGTGGGTAAACATTTTGTACAGTGAGATAAAGAGTTGAATGGGGCACAGTTGTGCAAAAAGGGTTAACTATGGTACAGTGGGGTAAAAATAGTTATATGTATATGGTAAAGTGGGACAAATGGGTTAAAAATGGTACAGTGGGGCAAAAAGCGTTAACTATTGAACAGTGGGGCAAAAATGTATTTACTATGATACAGTGGGGAAAAAGGGTTAAATATGGTACAGTGTGACAAAAATGGGTAACTAGACAGTGGGGCATAACTGTGTTAAATATTGTACAGTGGAGCACAGAGGGTTAAATATGGTACAGTGGGGCAAAAACTGTTAAATATGGTACAGTGAGACAAAGCGTTTAATATGACACAGTGGGGCAAAAAGGGTTATCTATGGTACATACTAACGTGGGACAAAGTGGGATAAAAATGGTACAGTGGGGCAAAAAGCTTTAACTATGGAACAGTGGGGAAAAAAATGTGTTAGAATGGTACAGTGGGACACAAATTGTTAAATATGGTACAGTATGACAAAAATGGTTACAGTGGGCACAAAAAGTAAAATATGGTAAAGTGTAACAAAATGGGTTAAAAATGGTACAGTGGGGCAAAAAGCGTTAACTATGGAACAGTGGGGCAAAAATGTATTTACTATGATACAGTGGGGCAAAAAGGGTTAAATATGGTACAGTGTGACAAAAATGGTTAACTATACAGTACAGTTGGGCATAACTGTGTTAAATATTGTACAGTGGAGCAAAGAGGGTTAAATATGGTACTGTGGGGCAAAAAGGGTTAACTATAGTACAGTGGGGCACAATTAGTTGAATATTGTAACGTGGGACAAAATGGGTTAAATATGGTACAGTGGGGCAAAAAGCTTTAACTATGGAACATTGGGGAAAAAATGTGTTAGAATGGTACAGTGGGACACAAATGGTTAATTATGGTACAGTATGACAAAAATGGTTACAGTGGGCACAAATAGTAAAATATGGTAACGTGGAACAAAATGGGTTAAGTATGGTACAGTAGGGCGAAAAGCGTTTACTATGGAACAGTGGGGCAAAAATGGTTAAATATAGTGGACAAAATATAGTAGGACAAAAAGGTGTTAAATTTGATTCAGTGGACCCAACAAGATAAATATAGCACAGTGAGTCAAAAAGCGTACATTTAGTACAGTGGGTAAAAATATGGATGCAGGGGGAGAGGGTAAGTTAAATATGAAGTAAGAATGTTTTTTTCTAAATGTATGCTTTTAGTAGCACTGTGGTGCAAAAAGGTTAAAATTATGATACACTGCAATTATGTAGCACTGTGGTGCAAAAAGGTTAAAATTATGATGCAGTTGGGGCAAGCAAAAATTGTTCAACATGTTACAGAGGGGAAAAAATGTTTTAAATATGGTTTAGTGGAACAAAAAGGGTTAAATATGGTACGGTGAAGCAAAAAAGTTAAATACGTTTAAATGGTTAAATGTGGTAAGTGGGAAAAAAGGGAACAAAATAGTCCCAGATATGTATAAAAATTCGTACTTTAGAAGCACAGTGTAATAAAAAGTCTTATTAAACACTTTTTATTACACTGTGCTTCACAGTGGTGCAAAAGGTGTTGAATGTGGGCCCTGAGTGCAAAGGTAGCTCTTACAGCATAAACCAAAGCTAAGAAATTGTTTTTTCCAAATAGGTTTGTATCTTGAAATATCAATTATCATTTTAAAATATTGTACAAAAAGTGGTTAATTATGACACACTAAAGGTTAAATGTGGTACAATGGAGCGATTTACTTTAGATTTTTAAATTCGTACCTTTATAGACACAGTGGGACAAACATGGTTTTATATTGTACCAGGGTGTGAATGTAGGTATTGGAACATAAACAAGGGGAAAGTTGCTAACGTATGAACCAAAAAAAATAGTTTTTCAACGTCCAGAGGTACTGTGGGAAAAGGGATAAATATTGTACCATGATGTCAGGGTAACTCTTGGAACATAAACTAGAAATGAAACGGGGGTTCGTATTTTATATATAAAAGTAATCAAATCTTCTTCATTTTGCTCCATATGTAATAATAATGCCATTTTGAAAGAAAGAGGTATAGCTATTTTACAGTACCCTAAACAGAAAATAGATAAAAGATGTGGGCTGCGAAGCGCACCGGGTAAGCTAGTTATTTTATAAATTTGTCAACTCGAAACGAAGATTGTATGCTTTACCGAATGGTAAATGGTATGGATCTGTTACAGCAAATGATGACCCATCAATAAGTAATATATTTGCGAACTTCTTCGCAACGACTTATTCAACATATCAATCTAAGTCTTATCCGTATCACTGGAGAGCATGAAAAAGTTGAAAACGTCATTTAATCCTGGCCCTGATGGAATTCCCAGCAGTATTATAAAAAATTGTGATGATAGCAATTTTATAGCTTTAAGATCTCTATTTAATAAATCACTTATATATAGCTTTAAGATCTCTATTTAATAAATCATTGCAAATTGGTTGTTTACCCCAACTATGGAAGGAATCATACGTACATACATAATACCTCTCTTTAAATCTGGCAGTAAAACTGAGTTGTCAAACTACAGAGGAATTGCTAAACTGAGTGCAATTCCTTAATTTTTCGAGAAAATAGTATCTCATATACTTGCATATCAAGTTTCTACTTTACTATCACCTTACCGATATGGATTCCGTAAATGCCGCTCAACTATTACGAATGTTCAACTGATGACATTTACACAGATTTCAGCAAAGCATTTATTGGTTTTAGTAAGAATCTGTTAATTTGGTTAAAAGGCTATTTACATATTTAAACGGACTCTGTTAAATTTGGTAGTTCTCTATAAAAAAATATTGCTGTTACATCCGGCGTCCCTCAAGGTAGTCCTTCAATCAATATTGTTTTCTTTATTTATAAACGATTTGCCTTCTGCTGTCCACTTTTCTAAAGTTCTTATGTATGCGGATGATGTCAAAATTATTAAAATCGCGAATGATCAAGATGAACAGTCACTACTTCAGTCTGTTTTGATAGTTTTCATAACTAGTGCTCGGTCAACTTATTGGAACTTAATATTTATAAAAAAATTTCAACATATTTCTAACGAAAGTGACTTTAGCGAAAGCGAATATTGAAATATATTTCTTGCGAATGCGAAAGCGAATAGTATAGCAGATTTAAGGAACTGAACTGATACTTTTCCAGGATATTCAAGTATTAAGAATGTTTTCCATATTTTTACCTCCTGTTACCACAAGGACAAGCATATTTTTTTTAACTGTTTTGAAGAGAAGTGGTAGAGGTTTTCATTGGTATTAATATCTACAAATTGTGTGAAGCGAATAAGAAGATATAACACTTTTAACAGATGGAAGCGAATACTGAAATATATGTTTTGCGAAAGCGAATAATCCAAATATGGTTTTTGCGAATGCGAAAGCGAATGTTAAAATGATGCGAATAATTCGCATATGCGAATATTCGTTACATCCCTAGTCTAAAGTCTTTAGGCGTTGAGTAACTTAGTTTTCCCGATTCATTTTTCCAATCAGTACTTGTTTTGGTTTATTGGCATTATTATACAGGATTTTCCAACAAGAGGTGTTATTTTGAATCACCCGGTATTACGGTAGCTGTCACTTTTGAAGCTTTTATTCTTTGACATTTGACAAGTAGTACGCCATTACTAAAAATGGAACGATACACGATTCAAGAACGCATTGAAATTATTAAAATTCACTACAAAAATGGTGAAAATCTTGCAGTCACCACAGTTCGCAAAACTAAAGCACTTTTGGGTCGTCGTGAAGCACCTTGTCGGACCGCAATACAGAAATTGGTGGAAAAATTTGAGCTGTTGGGACAAGTTAGTGACGTGAAGAATAAAACCCGTGCACGTCGCTCAAGAACAACTCAGAATATTGCCGATGTAGCCCAAAGTGTTGAAGAAAACCCAGGTTTGACCATTCCTCGTCGTTCTTTGGAATTTGGCATTCCACAAACGTCATTACACCGTAGCTTGCATAAAGACTTGGGTCTTAAGGCTTATAAAGTTCAGTTAACACAAGAACTCAAGCTGGCCAATCATCAACAACGTCGTGTCTTTGCTGATTGGAGCCTTGAAATGCATGAAAATGATCTGGAATTCCATCGAAAAATCATCTTGACTGATGAGGCCCATTTTCACCTAGGTGGCTACGTCAACAAGCAAAACTGTCGCATCTGGGGCTCGGAAAACCCACGAGTTATTGTTGAGAAGCCTCTCCATCCTCAACGTGTGACTGTTTGGTGCGGTTTATGGTCCGACGGGGTCATTGGACCCTACTTTTTCGAAAATGAGGTTGGATCAACAGTTACGGTGAATGGATTGCGCTATCGAGAGATGATTAATGATTTTTTATGGTCGGAGTTGTATGATATTGATCTGGACAACGTTTGCTTTCAACAAGACGGCACTACGTGCCACACAAGCAACGAAACCATTGCTCGGTTACGGGAAAAGTTTCCGGACCGTGTTATCTCTCGAAGAGGTGATCACAATTGGCCACCGAGATCTTGTGATTTAACACCTTGCGACTGCTTCCTTTGGGCCCACGTGAAAGATAAGGTCTACGCCAAAAGCCCAGCGTCGATTCAAGACTTCAAAGATAGAATTCGTGAGGCTATCGAGGACATAGGGCAGCCACTTTGCGATTTGGTTATGGAAAATTTCATGAAAAAGATATGGTCCTTTTAGCGTGGTCGTGGTGGCCATTTGGCTGATGTTGTTTTTCATTATTAACGGCATACCTTCCTCTTTATTATGAAATAAACATCCGATAATTTGTCTCAAAAAATGGCATTTTTCTTTGAATACCAAAATAACACCTCTTGTTAGAAAACCCATTAGTAGTATAGAAGTAAATAATCAATATTTCACTAAATGTTAACCCTTTGTGGGGGAGGTACTAGAAGGAGTGAAACAATATGGCCCATCTTCGAACTTATCCGGAGATAGAAGAAAATATTACCACATACCAAATTTGAAGTCAATCGGTTACTGCTTTCGAGAGTTATCGTGCGCACCAGCCAGCAGACAGACGGACGGACGGACATTGCTCATTCGAATTCAAATGACCCAAAACTGATATCCGCTGAAAATTTTTAGGGTCTTGGGCCACTCCTTCGATGTGTTACACTTTTGGTTCGTAGCAAATGATATATACCCTCCTCTCTAAGGTGAGGGGATAAAAACCAATCTCAACAAATACATTCTGCTATGGAGCATTTCCATGTTAAGTGATCACAGTATCTTTGGCGCAAGTCACAGAGTTTAGTGAAACTTGGTATAGCGATTATGTTAAGTGTTGTAAACAACCCACTCAAATTATTTAAAAAAATATATGTATGAATAACAAGTGTACTATGAGGATTTTACAATTGTAATTATAATAACACTATGCAACAAAACTTTTGTCAAAGGGCTGCGAATAACATTTTATGGTGTAATATGGATTCCTAAACACGAAAATAATAGGAAACAAATCGCCAAAAATCATTTGTTTATAATTTTAATAACCCTTTTCGGGCTATAGACCAATGTTACGAGCTGATGTATGTTTTTTGTTAAATTTGTGCTGCATAGTTCCGACGGTTACTTTGTATGGCGTCATTGAGAACGGTTCTAATCCATAGCCAGAGTAACCCAATAAGCGAGAATTCATATCGCCATTTCTGTATTCATTTAAAAAATACTTTCTTCCTCCACTTAAGCCCCAAATAAATGCATCGTGACAAGACACAGGCCTGCAAACATCCACAACTCTCACTTTCATGTTGTAATCACATATCAGCTATATGTTTCTTTCCTATTGTCATAGAGAGACTCATCTTCTGTGGATTTCGACATTTTTATGTGACTACCGTCTATGCATCCAATTATGACGGGTATCTGGTATTTTGAAAAGAAGTGCAATTTTGAGTTCGTCTTCTCTTTAGGCGTCATTCTTATGGTGATTTCGTTTCTGAAAAATAATGTCACCGCATCATATTGCGACATTTTAAAAATTCCCGCGGCACCCGCTGCTAATTTCGCATTTTGCATGCGAACAATCGAACAAAAATCATGCGGTGAGTAAAACCCATACCTACATTATGGCGCAACCATTTGATAGTGCATTAAGAATGTACACTTTCAATTAGGTTTGGTTCTGAAGTTTGCTTTTTGACGGTGCAACACTCCACACCGTGGACTGAGCTGAGTGCGTAAAATGCGATATTATCGCATTTGCGGAGTGTAATAATTTTACAAACGAAATCAAAACCCGTTCATACGGCTGCACCATTTTTACAAACAAACCCAAAAATACTGTTTCAGTGTAAAATGTAGAAAAATTTTTAAATTTTTTTGCACAAACGAAATCACCATTAGTTTCATGAAATGTGGACATATCTTACTCTCGAGAGCATTCATAGACTAATTGAAACGGTACTTCTTCCAATACTTAAATCTACGTCCTTGGCTATAACACCTTGGAACGCTCCTGTAGCAAGAAAACGAAGAGTTGTTGCCAATTGAATAATTTCCGGTATTGTGGAGCTCTTCAGGAACGATTAAATTTTTTCCAGTACCATTAAAAATGCCTCTTTATTCAAACGATGAAAGCTTATAAAACTAAAGAAAACATATTAAGCGAATATACAATTAAATGGATATACTTATTTACTTACACTCTATTTGTTTGGGGCAATGGATCTGATGCATCGCGAAAATGCCAGGCATTATTTTCTTTTGTTTATTTTTTTTTGGCAGTAATAAGTTTTATTTATTTTTACTACCGCCAATCAGAATCTGGAGTCGAACCGATATTGCTGACTGCGGTGGCTGAAACAGCTTCATTCTTCTGTAATGATTTTCGCGATCACGGCTATCCCAGAGGCATAAAAACAGCAATAGTTTCTATATCCGCCTAGCATTCCACATAACATCCCAACTACTTTTAAATCGCAACAAATTTTCAATTCATGTTGTTCATATTTTATGTATTTTATCAATTTAGCCATTGTTTCGTATGATTCCTTAGTGTTGACATCATGAGCAATGGGAATCGACGATTTCTGATTTCCGTTGTGTAAAAGTACTGCTTTCCAACTTTCTTTACTGCTGTCAACAAATAACCGCCATACCTTTGAATTGTATGTTTGATTAAGTTCCTCGAACAATCCGGGAAGGTCTTTGCAAAAACATATGCTATCCACAGTTGTATAAAATTGTTTGTAAGGTATATATATCACGGACTCTATAATATAATATGTTAACACCTGGGGCCAAAATATTGTACTGTTTCATCCGAGATGCAAGTTGTTCTGCCTTATCTTTGGTCAGTTCCAAATCTCTCACTAGATCAATGAGTTGAAACTGAGTTAAAAGCGATGACTTCTGACTTAAACTTGAATCGCTCAGAGTTGAGTACTCAGTTGAACTTGATGATGTTTCCGTAATTAGGCTGTTAGCTTGGACACTTGGAAGGTATTGTTTCCGAATGTGCAACTGGCAAAATGACAGATTTTACTTCAGCGTAATTCCAGCGAATGGTCCTTCCTACTCCAATCTGTTTACTTAGGCAAAACTTAGACAAAAAAAGCAGTCCGTATCGTGAATGAATGCTTGTCTCCAAATCATTGGCATTCCAAATTGCACGTGATGTCTAAAATTAAAACGTTTTATTCCACAAAACATTGTAATACATTAATTGTAAAGTTCTTACCGCATGCTTCCACTAGTCCATCGAGTAAGATTTATATGACACGAATTACACAAAATACTGGGTGTCCACGGTTCGTTCATATTTTTAACTCGTATACCAAAATATTACACATATATTTCTTCTATTATTTTACTAAACGCACGTCGATTTTTTTAATTACATATTTTCCGCAGATGTAGCAGAAATTGTCGGGATCATTTACACATTGAAAAGTTCTTTGGCTTTTACTCATACTTCGAAATATAACTTTGTAATATTTTTCAGAAAATCGACTTATCACTTTAAGGCGCTGAATTACACTAATTTATTAATAAGAAATTTCATTCATAAATTCCGGGTTTAAGGTATTGCGTACATATAACGTACAGATGTACTACCTGTATATACGACTGGGATGTCCATGCCCCTAAAAGGCGTAACTGAATGGAAACCTCATAAATAAAAAACCACAAATATTGTTGAATGACCCTCTAACTGAGCGGATCTCATCCAATATAGCTACTCACATTGCATATCATGTTTTATGGAGGGTTACGAACGGCCATAAAACCTCGTCCTCTCTATAATTTTATAATGTCTGACAACAATCCCCATAAAATAAAATGCAAGTGCAATGTCTCTTATATGTCTCTCTCACATATGGCGAATTTAATATAAGCAAAAAACATCATTTAAAAACGAAAAAATATGAAATATGAAAAATGTGATAAAATAATTTTTTCGACTTTTTTTCTATTTTTATGTTTTTTTTTTGTACCAGGAAAGTGTTTAAAAAAAAAAATTCTCATATTTTTGACGACTGTTACTAAATCAAAGATTCTACGTGAAAGCGATATTTTCAGCATATGTAGCCCTCACACGTCTCGTCAATCAGGCTTATACCTGAAAAATTGTGGTCCAAATACTAGATGTACTTTCCAAGAAAGCTGGAATTTAAAAAAAAATTACCATAACAAACTTTTTTAATATTTTTTTTTTGTGTTTGTGATACCAAATTCCATCAGAAACTGTTATCCACATCACTTGGAGAAAATTTTTGTTGCATAGTCGGATGGAATCAAAAACTTCAATTCTTGTAAATGCTTCCATTTACTCCTAGAAATCGGAAGCTGAGGTTGTTGTTCGAAAAAAAAATTAATTTCGCGATTTGTTGCAATATTTATACCCTCACTTTAGTGTGACGAGGGTATATATCATTTGCTACGGAAACAAGTAAGAAAGTTTCAGTCGGGTAAACCGACTAAGGTATACCCTCACTTTGTGAGTAATGTAATATTGAATATTATTCGAATTATTCTGTCAATTTGTGTGGGAGGTACCAGAAGGGGTTTATCAAATACACCTTTTTTCGCTGGACATTAGATACTTTAAATTCATTGCACTGTGCCGACTTATAAGCATTTATGTGCACTGGTATAAACGTTATGAGACATTAAATTGTGGTATGATTTGGGCATTTTGTGTGGGAGGTACAAAAAGGGGCGTGGCAATAACGCCCATTTTTCACAGGGCTATAGACACTATAAAAACATTACACTGTACAAAATTTCAAGTATTTTTATACACTGGTTTCAATGTAATAAGCTGTTAACTTTTGGTGCAAAAAGGTACCTTTGTGTGGGAGGTACCAAAAGGGGCGTGGCAAAAACACCCATTTTTCCCTGGACTGTAGGCAATATAAAAGGACAATACTGTACAAAATTTCAAGTATTTTTATACACTGTTATTAATGTTATAAGCTGTTAACTTTTGGTGCAAAATGGTGCATTTGTATGGGAGGTACCAAAAGGGACGTGGCGACTTCGCCCATTTTTCTCGAGTTGATAGCGACTAATAAGCTAATACTATGTGTGGAATTTCAAAAGATTCGAATAAGTAGTATAGCAGTTATTAAAGAATCAATATTTCACAACTTTTTAACCCTTTGTGGGGGAGGTACTAGAAGGAGTGGACCAATATGGCCCATCTTCGAACTTAGCCGGAGATAGAAAAAAATATTACCACATACCAAATTTGAGGTCAATCGGTTACTCCTTTCGAGAGTTATCGTGCGCACCAGCCAGCAGACAGACAGACAGATATGGTACAGTGTGACAAAAATGGTTAACTAAATAGTACAGTGGGGCATAACTGTGTTAAATATTGTACAGTGGAGCAAAGAGGGTTAAATATGGTACTGTGGGGCAAAAACTGTTAAACATGGTACAGTGAAACAAAGGGTTTAATATGATACAGTGGGGCAAAAAGAGTTAACTATAGTACAGTGGGGCACAATTAGTTGAATATGGTAACGTGGGAAAAAATGGGTTAAATATGGTACCGTGGGGCAAAAAGCTTTAACTATGGAACGGTGGGGAAAAATATGTGTTAGAATGGTACAGTGGGACACAAATGGTTAATTATGGTACAGTATGACAAAAATGGTTACAGTGGGCACAAATAGTAAAATATGGTAACGTGGAACAAAATGGGTTAAGTATGGTACAGTGGGGCAAAAAGCTTTTACTATGGAACAGTGGGGCAAAAATGTGTTAACTATGGTACAGTGGGGCAAAAATGGTTAAATATAGTGGACAAAATATAGTAGGACAAAAAGGTGTTAAATTTGATTCAGTGGACCCAAAAGGTTAAATATAGAACAGTGGGTCACAAAGCGTACATTTAGTATAGTGGGTAAAAATATGGATGCAGGGAGAGAGGGTAAGTTAAATATGAAATAAGAATGTTTTTTTTAATGTATGCTTTTAGTAGCACTGTGGTGCAGAAAAGTTAAAATTATGATGCACTGCAATTGTGTAGCACTGTGGTGCAAAAAGGTTAAAATTATGATGCAGTTGGTGCAAGCAAAAGTTATTCAACATGTTACAGAGGGGAAAAAATGTGTTAAATATAGATAAAAGATGGGGGCTGCGAAGCGCACCGGCTAAGCTAGTAATAGTAATATTACTCTAAGTATTTTCGACTTAAATATTTTAAAAATGAATTGATTTTCTCGTTTTATAGCGCATTTCAGGTAGTATTATATATTTTAGGATTCTGCAGTCAAAAGCATTAAATTTTCGCCATAAAGACATCATTGCTTTCAACTATTTTGCAATATACTTTATGAAGTAAAGTTCACTCTTCACTGTAGGCATCTTAAACTTCGCTTAAAATGGTTTATGAGTGTTACACGGGCTTGCAAAATACATAAAATTTTAAATTTTCTTCCGCGGTTTTCTCTAATCTTACTCCATCAAAAAATTATTGAATTTGGCGGTTTTTAAATTGTAAGCAATTTAGAAATCAAATAAAAACCAGTAAGGAAAGGCAGAAAGTCGGGCGGGGCCGACTATATAATACCCTACACCTGCCTAACAATGCGATAAGGGTAGAAACATATTATCTAATTCTGATCGGACATAAAATACAATTTTTACAGCGTTTACATGTCAAATCGGGGATAACGTATATATGGGGGCTATATCTAAATCTTGACTGATTTCTTCCAAATTTAAAAGTGTTCATTCATATAATAGGAAACCTCTTTCTGCCGAATTTCATACTGATCGGATATAAAATACAGTTTTTACAGCGCTTACATGTCAAATCGGGGGTAACATATATATGGGGGCTATATCGAAATCTGAATCGATTTTCTCCGAATTTGGCAGTATTCCTTCATGTAATAAGAAACCTCTTACTGTCGAATTTCGCACTGATCGGATATAACATAACATTTTTACAGAGCTTACATGTCAAATCGAGGGTAACGTATATATGGGGGATATATCTAAATCTGAACCGATTTCTTCCAAATTTAAAAGCGTTCATTCATATAATAGGAAACCCCTTTCTGCTGAATTTCATACTGATCGGATATAAAATACAGTCTTTACAGCGCTTAAATATCAAATCGGGTGTAACATATATATGGGGGCTATATCTAAATCTGAACCGATTTTCTCCGAATTTGGCAGTATTGCTTCATGTAATAAGAAACCTCTTTTTGCCTAAATTCGCGCTGATCGGATATAAAATACAGTTTCTACAGCGGTTACACGTCAAATCGGGGGTAACTTATATATGGGGGCTATATCTAAATCTGAACCGATTCTAACCAAATTCAATAGGGATCGTGGATCGTCCTTGGGCCAAACAAAAGATATGTGTAAAGTTTCGTCGAGATCGGACCATAATTGCGACCTGTACTTTGATTACAAGAATACATGGACAGACGGACATGACTAAATCGTCTCAAAAATTGATTCTATGACGATCGGTATAATAAACTATGGTTCTATTTTTTCTCTTTTTGGGCGTTACAAACAAATGCACAAAGTCATAATACCCTGTACCACAGTGTGGTGTAGGGTATAATGATAGTATAGCCTGATTTTTCTTCGTAAAAATACATAAAACAATATAGCAAAAACCAGTAAGAATAGGCTAAAGTCGGGCGGGGCCGACTATATAATACCCTACACCACTCTCGTAATATTGAATAACTCTGAAAGATAAATTTTGTAGTTCATGTATAAATTGTTTATTCTAAATTTCAAAACGGTTGGATGTAACATACAGCTTCTATAGAACTAAAGGGCCAAATCGGACGAAACATATATATGGAAGCTATAGCTATTCTTAACCGATTTTCTGCAAATTCGGTAGTGTTGGTTCATGGATCAAGAAACTCTACCATTCTAAATTTCAAAACGGTTGGATGTAACATACAGCTTCTATAGAACTAAAGGGCCAAATCGGACGAAACATATATATGGTAGCTATAGCTAAATCTTAACCGATTTTCTTCAAATTCGGCAATGTTGGTTCATGGATCAAGAAACTCTACCATTCTAAATTTCAAAACGATTGGATGTAAAATACAGCTTCTATAGGACTAAAGGGCCAAATCGGACGAAACATATATATGGGAGCTATAGCTAAATCTTAACCGATTTTCTTCAACTTCGGCAATGTTGGTTCATGGATCAAGAAACTCTACCATTCTAAATTTCAAAACGATTGGATGTAAAATACAGCTTCTATTGGACTAAAGGGCCAAATCGGACGAAAGATATATATGGGTGCTATATCTAAATCTAAGCCGATTTCAACCAAATTCAATAGCGATCTTAACAGCTGCGAAATACTCTAAACTGCAAAATTTCAGAACGATCGGTATACTTTAAGGTGGGTCTAGCTGTGTTATTTTCAGGTGTTACAAACATCTGCCGTGAAACAAACTTATAATACCCTGTACCACAGTGTGGTGTAGGGTATAAAAAGTAAAACGTTAAAAAGGCGTATTAGGATATTTTTTTAATCTAAAATTTACACTTCGGAAATATTAACCCTAGAACACTAAACCTCTTTTTTTACACTTTAATACTAAACCTCGCCTGTGAGGCTACCTTTTCAAAAAGAACAAAATTTTCCTAGTTTAAATTTTTTTTTTTTTTTAAGACTTTTTTTTATGGAGAATACACTTATTTATTTAGAAATCAAAAGGGAACTCATTTATTTTTTTATACATTTCATAAAGAAAATTACATTAAAATGCACAACTTTTTTTGTTTGTTTTTAAAAAGAGATTATTTAAAAAAAATAAATAAAAATAAATATTTCAGTTCATAAACTTAAATTTATCAAATTCTTATACGTATTTGTACTTACTTCCATTAAAAAAAAAACAAAAAAATTATATAATGTATATTTTACCTTGTACATAAAAATTAAATCAGGTATTTTTTTTTATATATATATATTTTTTTTTTATATTTTTATATATATTTTTTATATATAGTTCTTCCAGCCATTTTTGTATTTGGGAATCGGGAACACACATCTCAAAAAATTAAATAAAAACGGACTAAATCTTAATTATATACTTACAATTGGACCAAGAATTTAAACAAGAATTCGCAAAAATATTTACCTTTAATACTAAACCTCGCCTCACAGGCGACAAGCATATGTATATATCAGTAACTAAAAGACACAGAGCTATGAGCGTCCACTCACATACTCATACAGCAGTCGACTGAGTTGACACGAAACCACGTGTTGATTTTTGCAACCGATCGTAAGATATCGTGTCAACAAAAAAAAGAGTCGCCTCACAGACCGGGTTTAGTGTTCTAGGGTTAATATAGAACCTTTTGGATATAAGCCATCGATATATCAGATGCTGCAGATCAAAAGTGTAACATATCGATGGAGTGACCTATGGGACCCCAAGAATATTTGGCGGATTTTGGGTCATTTTAAGTCATTTTAGCAATGCCCGTCAGCCAGTCCGTCTGTCTGTCTGGTTGGTGCGCACGATAACTTTCGAATGGCTTAACCGATTGACTTAAAATTTGGAATGTGTCAATAGTTTTTTTCTATCTCAGGCTAAGGTCAAAGATGGCCTATATTGGTTCACTCCTTCGAATACCTCCCCCACGAATGATCAAAATGATTTCACAATTCCACACATAGTATTAGTTTATTAATCGTTATCATCATTAGAAAAATGGGCGAAGTTGCCGTGCCCCTTTTGGTACCATTCATAAAAATGGAACATTTTGCACAAAAAGTTAACGGCTTTTAACTTTGATTTCAGTCCACACAAATACTTGACATTTTGAGAAGTGTAGTGCTTTAATATATATATTTTATATTAATTGTTTTAAGCACAGTTACTAAACTTCATGAAAGTGATATTTTCCGAACTTTTAGCCCTCATAATTTCCTTTAATTTAAATGGTTTCTCGGCTTTATTGAGCTTATACTTCAAAAAATATTGTTTACATACTAACACATTTTTGTGATAGTAACAACATTTGTGATAGTAAAAACAATTTGCTATCCTGTGTTTCAAATGAAAGCTCTTTTTGTAATAATTTTCAATGATAGCAGTCACAATCCCAATAGCACATGATTAGAAACATTTTGTGTATAAAAAACTGTTTTTTCAGCGTTTTCTTGTAAGTGTTGTTATCGGAAAGGAAAAAAGCCTAAGTCTGGAAGCGAGATATTTGTATCTCAGACAATTTAAATGGTCCTGCGCTATGATTTTAAAGAAAAGAAACAACTTTAAAGATAAATTGTGGGGATTAAAGTGATGGGGATATAAATGATGGGGATTAATTAAGCATGGGTCCAGAAAGACCACAAATCTTCCAACATACATATTTCATTTTCATTATATGTACATACATATATTTTTTGCCTGAAAAAATTTCAATTTATTTTTGTATTTTTTTCTGTCATAATAAAAAAATCATGCCATATTGGAAAATTTTTAATTGCAATAGTGTTCTTCATACACATAAGCTTTTAATAATGTATCTTTTTCATTGGGCAGCAATGCCAAAATTTTTTAAATTAAAAAGCTTTCATTTTGTCACAGAAATTCCAGAATAGGTATTTAAAATTCTAATGATAAGAAATGTGATAGTAAAAACGCATAAATGATTATTGTTATGGAGTGATATCAGATATGTGATGGAATGAGTTTTCAAATGCTATTTAATTTTCCAATTTGTCAATGAAATTAAGCGAGAGTTTGAATTGTGAAACTTTAAATAGTCATAACTCCTTAAAAGAGAATACAAATAAGAGGGATCACGATTGTTTGGGTTGAAAATAGCTCCTTAAATAAGAGTCCCACAAAGAAAAGGTCACTTCGCCCATTTTTGGGTCGAAAATGTTTAATTTGTAATGGCCATAACGCAGTGAATAAAAGACAGATTTTCAGATAACTCAAAAATGACTTGCCCGCATTTGTTAAACAAATTTCCCTAATGATAATACCCAGATATGCATTGATTCGAATTGCACTGCGTTGCTAAAAGTAATTGGCTTCGAACTGTCTCATTCGAATTTTGATTTGCGTCGTCAATAGAACCGTATGGCTTCGAACTACATCGACAATGTTTCAATTTACGTCATTTTCTAATAAAAGGGGAATCCCATTTTTCATTCCGGTCAATATTTGTTTACAAGGGTATTTATCTGTTTTAAAATATTTAGTTGAAAGTTATCAGTTTACAGTTGCGATTGAGTAATTCACATATACATATGTATGTATGTATGTAGAAACTGACCACCTGTTAAGTGATAAGCAAAGCCATGGAAAATTGTAATCGTATGTACCATATAACAATAGAGACGAAAATCGTAGCCGAATAGGTTCATTGAAGATAGGAGTGTCCTCTAAGCTAATAGAAAGAACATGGCTGTGGTTTTGTCAAGATAAGACCTTAAAATAAGAAGATAAAAAATCTTAATCGTCCATGTGATGACAATCGCGTGAGTTGAAATCGCAAAACGCCACATTTGTTCCTTAAATGTTTATGATCTTTTAAATTTAATAATAATGAAATGCATAGGTGGATGTTGTTATTATTCTCTATAATTAATAATTTGAATCTAATAACTCAAAAATGTTTTGCTACAAAAAAATTCAGCGGATCGATTTTGCGTTTTGAAAACGAAATCGCCAATTTTAGGCGAAATGCGATTGCCATCACATGGGCGAATAACTGTAGACCGTGATAGAATATAATTCGAATGTGATATGGGTATTCTAACACAAAAATTAGTCTTAAATATTTGTAATGACAAAAGGAATTAATGCTTTTACTGTCTAACACGACATTCGAAATTAAATACTACATAAATTCTAAAAATTAAGAGAAAAAAATTTTCAATATAGCATAAAATGTCGCAATTTTCTTGCATTGTTCAGATTTTTCTATTTTAAAATATGAAAAATAACATCAAAATAAAAACATTTTATAACCAGTAAGGAAAGGCTAAAGTCGGGCGGTGCCGACTATATAATACCCTACACCACTCTCGTAATATTGAATAACTCTGATATATAAATTTTGTAATTCATGTATAAATTGTTTACATAAATTTACTTTTGGGACATTTTGTACTTAAATAATACCCTGTACCACAGTGTGGTGTAGGGTATAAAAACGATTGGATCTAAAGAGCCAAATCGGATGAAACATATATATGGGAGCTATAGCTAAATCTTAACCGATTTTCTTCTAATTCGGCAATGTTGGTTCATGGATCAAGAAACTCTACCATTCAAAATTTCAAAACGATCGGATGTAAAATACAGCTTCTATAGGACTAATGGGCCAAATCGGACGAAACATATATATGGGAGCTATAACTAAATCTTAAGCGATTTTCTTCAAATTTGGCAATGTTGGTTCATGGATCACGAAACTCTACCATTCTAAATTTCAAAACGATCGGATGTAAAATACAGCTTCTATAGGACTAAAGGACCAAATCGGACGAAAGATATATATGGGAGCTATATCTAAATCTGCACCGATTTTCTTCAAATTCGGCAATGTTGGTTCATGGATCAAGAAACTCTACCATTCTAAATTTCAAAACGATCGGATGTAAAATACAGCTTGTATAGGACTAAAGGGCCAAATCGGACGAAACATATATATGGGAGCTATAGCTAAATCTTAACCGATTTTCTTCAAATTCTGCAATGTTGGTTCATGGATCAAGAAACTCTACCATTCTAAATTTCAAAACGATCGGATGTAAAATACAGCTTCTATAAGACTAAAGGACCAAATCGGACGAAAGATATATATGGGAGCTATATCTAAATCTGAACCGATTTTCTTCAAATTCGGCGAAGTTGGTTCATGGATCAAGAAACTCTACCATTCTAAATTTCAAAACGATCGGATGTAAAATACAGCTTCTATAGGACTAAAGGGCCAAATCGGACGAAACATATATATGGGAGCTATAGCTAAATCTTAACCGATTTTCTTCAAATTCAGCAATGTTGGTTCATGGATCAAGAAACTCTACCATTCTAAATTTCAAAACGATCGGATGTAAAATACAGCTTCTATAGGACTAAAGGGCCAAATCGGACGAAAGATATATATGGGAGCTATATCTAAATCTGAACCGATTTCAACCAAATACAGTAGCGATCTTAACAGCCGCGAAATACTCTAAACTGCAAAATTTCAGAACGATCGGAGTGAAATTGCGACCTGTAATCGACGAACAACTTTACATGGACGGACGGACGGACATCGTTAAATCGACTCAGCTAGTGATTCTGAGTCGATCGGTATACTTTAAGGTGGGTCTAGCTGTGTTATTTTAAGGTGTTACAAACATCTGCCGTGAAACAAACTTATAATACCCTGTACCACAGTGTGGTGTAGGGTATAAAAAGGCAGGCTCAAAGCCAATGAATATAGAAGATGATGTTTCATCGCATGTTTGTTTACATTTTCTCGAGTTGAACGAATAGAAATGATTTTTCAAACGCTGTCTTTCCTTGAACTTTTTTTGCACGTATCGATTGATATTAATTTTTTATTAGTGATAACTACAAAAAAATGGGGAAAATCGATCTGAAAATAAAAAACCAAAAATCAAATTCCTATTTGTTCGTCACTCTCAGCTACTCGTTATGCGACGGCACATCTTCGTAATTGACTGACAACTGGACATAGAAGAGTCAAAAATAAACAACAGCCACATGCCCCTTATAGGATCAAAAAGGAATTGCTATATACATATATATAAAATCCTTTGTACGTTTGTAAAGACATTGTAACAACATTGCCAGAAAAATGGCGGAAAAATGCAACCCTGTGAATTTACAGCCGTGTGAACATACAATTTTTGTTTTGCAACGTTAGCTGAAATGTCATTGCGAGAAAATTTGCAGATTGTTATAAGTGCGAAGTTTATGCATGTGACAACGGCGCCATTGCCAGAAAAACATTTTATTTGCAACACTGTCTATATTGTATTTTTATTGGCAATCCTGCATATAAATATTTACAAAATATATTGTAAATATATGAAATTGTAATGTTTTCTTGCAATCGTCTGAACTGTCAATTCACCTTTGCCTAACAATCTGCCATTGTCCGTATATTTGCAGCACCTTAACAGGGTTGATAACGTTTGCCGATCTGGCAATCGTCTAAACTCAGCTTTAGTAAGGCATGATCTCCGAAACCATAAAAGGGAATGGGATGAACATTTAACAATATATTTGGTTTGGGCTTATTTGTGTTTTATAATTATTTTCACCGCCATAAATTGCGGAGTGGTCAAGTTATTTGCAAAATTCGCATTTCCAGAGCGATTTGACTGAAATTTAATGTGTATGTGTGGTTTGTCTTGATAATAGTTTGTATGGATGTCTCCGATAGATGGCGCTGTAGTGGACATATGGTCAATATATTTTTTTGATGATTTTTTCCTGAAACTCGGGATGTATGATTTTTTAATGAAATATCAATGAATAACAAACCAATGCATCCCAAACAGGACGAGCAGGACAACGTCTGCTGGGGTCAGCTAGTATACATATACCCAGGCAGAAATTTATGACGGTACCACGAAAAAAGCGTTGTGAAAACACTGTTTTTGGGACGCTTTCACAACGTTTGCTTAAAATGTCTTTAAAACGCTGTTTCATGATGGATTTACAATGCTTTGAGAAAAATGAATCCTTTTTGGAAAGTGGTATCTAAGTTAGTCATTAAATCGATACCTCCATTCCAAAACGTGCTAAGTCGACACAGCTGCATTTTTAATGTACTGTGTATAAAAGCAAATTACATTTACCCCCAGTTTTTTGTAAAACGTTTTCGTTCGTCTACGACGAATCATCCAAAATCAGTCAATTGATACGCGAAATATATAAGCCACAGGATTCTATAATACGTAATGTACTATAGGAAAGTTGGGAAATAGTTCGTATCGAAAATATTTCATGCCTGTGTTTTATAGATTTCGAGTTATAATTAATTAAAATTTTACGTTTCGTCGTAAACGAACGAAAACGTTTTACAAAAAACAGAAGGTTAATAAAATTTTTAAAGTAACGTCACCACGTTACTATAAAACATATGAATTGTGTGGCTTTCCAATTATTTAAGTGTAAAAAATTAAAAGATTTTCTATGAAATTCATTAGACTTTATTTCGAAATAAACGAAAACACATATGGATTTCGTCAATAATTACGATTTTGTTATCAAAATAGTTCCTATAATTATGGAATATATAAATATATATATAATATATATAAATATAATTTCTTGAGAAACTATTCTTTTTGTTAAGGTGGGAATTGTTTTTTTTTCTAAATACTGCAGTATTCGCTTTTACAGTGCATCTCTGACATCCGAAAAACCCAGTGCTACCTTTACAACATCTAATTATGAATTCAAAATCTTTGCCATTTAAATGAAAACCTTAAAAATAATATATTTAACTTGATTCATCGATTTCTAAATACGAAAAATGTTTGGGAATTATTGCCTTCAAACAATCGGAAAAGCGTCATGAATTTTGTTTTTACAGCGCTTCAACTGTGTTGTAAAATACCGTCGTCACACCGTATATCGGTGTTATCATTTTGACGCTTTTCCAACGCTTTATCCCACCGTGTGATGACGGTTCACAGTGCTTTCACGACGCTTTGAGGATGAAATTTTTCTGGCTGGGTATATAAGGACATATTTTATTCCCTTTAAGACAGTAAATTTGTGTTTATTTTTATTTTCCCGCAGTCTTTTCCGACAAATTCATGTTTCTAACACATGTTTCAGGGACATTGCATTAAATATTACAAATTATATTCAGTCAAAATTTGGATTTTAACCGTCTACCCCATCAAAAGTTATGTACAAAGTACTAAAGGTCATTCGAATGGTATTCCATACAAATTTATAAATGTCATAAAACTTCGATCGCCTCTCCTGAAAAACTACCTGTTGCGGTTTAGCATACTATAGAAAAGGAGTATGGAAATGTAGACCCAAAGTGATAAACATTTTATAGTTTCCAGAGTGCAGTTGTTTGAGATAGGCCCATAATTTATAGTACCGATCCACATAAAACCCCTTTTTTAGTTGTAAAGGATTTCCATACAAATGTATAAATGTCATAAAACTTCGTCCGCCTCTCCTTAAAAACTACCTGTTTCGGTTTAGCATAAAGGGGGTATCGAAATGTAGACCCAAAGTGTTTCTGGTGTGCATTTGTTTGAGATGGACCCATAGTTTATAGTACCGATTCGACATAATACACCTTTCTGAGTTGATCTAGCCATTTTCGTCTATCCATATGTATATTCTTGTGATCAACGGGCAAAGCATAAACATGATCCAAAAAATTTGTCATATCTGTATAAATTTTCAAATATATATTTATTCTTTTCGTTCCATTGTGAAGCATAGGACCGCCTCCAAATAAAAGTATCTTGCGATTTGAGCTCTGTTTGTCCTAAAGGCCAAAGGCCGCAACCAATGTGGCTGAATTTTTTTATTAGCGTATTCCTTTAGGATCATAAGCTTTTATATAGGATATTTATATTTATCTGTAATTTGCTATGTATCTCAGTTCGTTAAAAGTCTTTCTGGTTTAAGATAAGAATCGTTCGTCTCCATGTTATCTTCGGTCTTCCGCGGCTTCTAGCTCCTTGAGGGTTCCATTCGAGAGAAGCATGGGATAATTCGGCATATGGCTTGCGAAAATTGTGACCTATACCTGTTATATTTTCTTCGTTTGATTTGTGTGCTTTTGCTCGGCTTGCCATATAAATTTCTCCTCCAATCTTACTTCATGACGCTCCACTGAGCGCATTTTTAACCGATATGACTGATAATTTTTCAGAACCCGTCACTTGAAATTCAGATTTCCATTTAATTTTCAGAATTCCCCAATTTAAAATCAGAATTTCCCTTTTAAATTCAGAACTCGTCAATAAAAAAAAATATTTTCTTGTTTTCAATAAAAATTTCTGAAATTCAAATGTCGAGTTCTGAATTTCAAATGTCGAGTTCTTAATTTCAAGTGTCGAGTTTTGAATTTCTACTGACGAATTCTGAATTACAAATGGATATTCTGAATTTCAATTAAGGAGTTCTGAATGTAAAATCTGAATTTCAGATGACGACTTCTAAATTTCAAATGGAATTTCTGAATTTCAATTGACGAGTTCTGAATTTCAAGTGTCGTGTTCTGAATTTGATATGGAATTTCTGAATTTCATATGGAAATTCTGAATTTCAAGTGGGGAGTTCGGAATTTCAAATGGAATTTCTGAATTTCAATTGACGAATTCTGAATTTAGATTTTTTCTGAACTAAAAGGTGGTTAAATTGTATGGGCCGATGTTGAATGTGAACCACACCTAAACGTCAAGTTTTTTTCTGCATTTCACTTGACATTTCTCAGTTTCAGACTAACTCAATTTGAACCATGAAAAGATACACAATCGAGCAACGCGTTAAAGTTTTTTAAAGCCTTTTACGAAAATGGGCGTCAAACAAAATGCATTTCGTGCACTTCGTGATGTTTTTTTGATCAGCATATCGACCAATATGCGCACAATCGATTTGTGCGCAGATTGCAGCAAACCGGCCCTATACCATTTCTAACCGAAATTACACGATTTGATCCAACTCCAATATAGAGGTACCCTTCAAAATATAAAAATTTTTATATTATTAAAGAATATTTCAAGAATATCTGTGAAAATTTGAGGTGAATCGGAGCAAAACTGACAAAGATACAGCGGTCTAAGCAACCGCGCCTAATACGTGACCCAGTACATCAGAAAAACTTTAAAAGTTTTTTTTTCAAAAACTACTGAACCGATCCTTTTGAAATTTTTACCACTATTTCTTTAAATAATTTACGAGGTAACGCTGTCGAGCTATTGGTAAGTTTGTTAATTTTTTTATTAAACAGCAACCGATTAGTCGATTTTTTCTCGCAAAAATCGAATTTTTCACTTCACTTCAGTGTTCCCAAAAATTGAAAAATTTAAATTTCGAAAAAAACTCACAGCGTGACCTGGATATAACGATTATATAACTAAGTAAATTTATTTTTTTAATTTCTGATAATCCGGTATCGAGTTATGAGGGCCACTGCAATTCAACTTTTTTTCGAGACGCTTCCGCATAAATGCTATCGTTGCCATATCTTTTAATATTATAATTAATATTAGTATATTGCAAGTTATACTTTTAATGTACCATTGGTTTTCAATCAAAACATTTTAACCGTTTCGTCACAAAAAATCATAAAAATTACCCTTTTTTGCACGGTTCAGATTTAGATGTAGCCATATATGTAGATATGTTTCTGTCTATTTAGTATTTAAGCGCTATTGAAACTGTATTTTACGTCCGATCTTTATATAATTTGGCAGAAATTAGGTTTTTGATCCAAGTTGATGAAAATCTTTTTAGTCCTATCTATTTATACCTTCCGGATGCAGTAGCGTTGCATTTGCCCTTTTGTTATTTTGTTTTTAGCTATATTTGCTAAGTTTTTCAAGTAATCATGTCAAGTAGAACGTATGCCGCCGGAGTTATGCTTGCCACGCATTGGTAAATTTTTTAATATAGCCCCTATTGACCGTTCTCATCCGATTAGATTTCTTAATCCTGTAGAGAATTAATTTTCAATTTCAATCAATTTGGCTGAAATTTAAGCATTTATATTTTATAAAACGTTCAATGTTTTTATATAGCCCCAATCAAATACATATATCAATAAATCAAATTTTATTGAAAATTAAGCAAAATATATTTTACAATGCCAGAAATTGTCCGTTATGAAATGGAGTACAAGGATCAATGTTTTAATATAAGCCACTATTTAAAGAGAATGTTGAAATTTGTATTTTAATTGGCCTATAATCGAGGCTATTTAAAATAGCGCATATATATTCCCCATATGAAGGTATCTTTCGATTGGACTGCTTGACGCTCTAAAGAATAAATTGTTTCCAATTTTAAACCTTAATTTATGTAGTCTTATTGTAAAATAAGACTACATCGTTTGACGTTTTAATAAATCCCCCATATGAAAGTCTCTGGACTGCTTGACGCTCTAAAGAAAAATTTGTTTCAAATTTTAGACCTTACTTTATGTACAGTCTTAATGTAAAATAAGACTACATCGTTTGACGTTTTAATATAACCACCCCCATATGAAAGTCCCGGGCGAATTTGAATTTTTGACAGTATGTATTTATGAAGCATTTTTATACCCTACACCACACTGTGGTACAGGGTATTATGACTTTGTGCATTTGTTTGTAACACCTAAAAGGAGAAGAGATAGACCCATTGTTTATTATACCGATCGACTCAGAATCGATCTGTCTGTCTGTCTGTCCGTCTGTGCGTCTGTCCATGTATTCTTGTAATCAAAGTGCAGGTCGTATTTATGGTCCGATTGTGATGAAATTTAGCATAGTGCTCTTTTTTGGCCCAAGGACGATCCCTATTGAAATTGGTTAAAATCGGTTCAGATTTGGATATAGTCCCCATATATATGTTTCACCCGATTTGACATGTAAGCCCTGTAGAAACCACATTTTACATCCGATCTTTATGAAATTCGGAAGAGAGTTTTATTATTACGTGAATGAACACTACCAAATTCGGAGAAAATCCGTTCAGATTTAGATATAGCCCCCATATATATGTTTCACCCGATTTGACATGTAAGCGCTGTAGGAACTGTATTTTAAATCAGATCAGTACGAAATTTGGCAGAGATAGTTTTCTTATTACATGAATAAACACTGCCAAATTCGGGCAAAATCGGTTCAGATTTAGATATAGTCCCCATATATATGTTTCACCCGATTTGACATGTAAGCGCTGTAGAACCCGTATTTTACATCCGACCTGTACGAAATTCGGCAGAGAAAGTTCTCTTATTACATGAATAAACACTGCCAAATTCGGGGAAAATCAGTTCAGATTTAGATATAGCCCCCATATATATGTTTCACCCGATTTAACATTTAAGCGCTGTAGAAATCGTGTTTTATATCCGATCAGTACGAAATTTAAGAGAGTTTTATTATTACGTGAATGAACACTACCAAATTCGGAGAAAATCCGTTCAGATTTAGATATAGCCCCCATATATATGTTTCACCCGATTTGACATGTAAGCGCTGTAGGAACTGTATTTTAAATCAGATCAGTACGAAATTTGGCAGAGATAGTTTTCTTATTACATGTATGAACACTGCTAAATTCTTATCGCAATGCCCATGTTCGCATTGTTAGGTAGGTGTAGGGTATTATATAGTCGGCCCCGCCCGACTTTCTGTCTTTCCTTACTGGTTTAAATTGATTTTCTGGAAATTGGAAAATTGTAATCTATGTAACCTATGAGAATTCGTAACCAATTTGACAGAGCCCTATGTATTCACCATAACCATACCAAGACTTATTTGACCCTTACGTATGCAAACCCCCCGAAAAATCGACATGTTTAATTAAGAAACAATCTTCCCCTCGTTAAGAAAAAACTTGTCTCTGAAAAACAGGCTAATTCGAAAGTGAAAAATCAAATAGAATAGAGAAGAGTTACAATAATTGTTATAGTATTAGTACTAAATGTATTTCTTTTATTCTCAAATGTGAGATAAATTCATATAAAAGAAGAAAACATATGTATGTGTGTTATTAAATAAGAATAAAGTTATTATATATTATTATAGAACGAAAGTATTAATGTGGTATTATTTGGTAGCAGATACATAGGTACACGATCTACGTGTTTTGCGTTCTACACTACCACTTCAAATAAGTATGAACACCACCAAATTGTTGGTGATATAAATTACGAAGAGGCTTTAGCCTTCAGATAGATACGGGAGCAGATACAAGAAGGACAATAATATAAGTCCAGCAAATAGGTTACCTATTTCAAATGAAACGAAAATGAACAAAAGAAGAATATTGAGGTTATGCTACTAACTTACATTTGGATGTTGTGGGCAAGGTTCGGAAACACGGCCATAGCAAAGCATTTTGCACTTCTTACACTCAATTATCTGCGATTTTCGGTGGCAAATGCATCTAGGTAATTCCGGAGAGGGTGATGTCCTTTCTTCTGGCCATTCTTGTGTTGTTTCTATTTGCCTGGGTGGAGGTGCAAACAAACTTTTTACATTATTGTTATTCGAGTCTTTTGGTGAAAAGGCAGCGAATTGGTTATTTTCACGGGCATATGTCATACGAGAATTCACTGATTTCTTCATTGTTGCGAATTGTGGTGTTTGTTTTGTTGTCACTTCCGAGGAAGGGAACTGTAGTTTTTATTAGAATTTATAAAATATGAACCAAAAACTTTTCCTCTGTTTACCGACTACATTCAAATAACGGCACTTTTAGCATTTTTGTGCAAAGGCGGCGGAAAAAATTGCTAGCGACGGAAAAACTATAAGGTTAACGCCGTTAAGATCACTTCTCCAAATTCAGGGCGCATTGCGTGTGTGTGTCAAAATTAATTAGCGCTAATTCACACGAAGCAATTTTTTTTTCATGCAGGTTTCAAAGTTTGTAGGGCCTCTTTACATCATGAGATTTCGTAGCGCGATCTGTCAAAAATACATACATGACAGTGCTGCCGCTGAAAAATTTTTTTCGGTCCAACATTTTTCCGGAAACTGCCCACAATCTACTTCATCTGCCCAAATAAAAAACAAGTAAGCCGGATTAAGTTCGGCCATGCCGAATGTTTCGCTTGTGAATGCTTTCTGGTACAATTAAACTAATTATACCAAATTTCAACTATATTTATTGAAATTTCAGGTTTTTGTGGCGTTACGAAGTCAAATATAGAGGGACCTTTGTATGGGATTAAGTTTAATACAATTAAAGTAATTATACCAAATTCCAGCTATATTCATTGAAATTTCAGGCTTCTGTGGCGTTACGAAGTCAATTACAGAGGGACCTTTGTATGGGGGCTAATCAAAACAAGGACCTATCGGCCTGGCTGAATCTTATATACCCTCCACCATGGATCGCACGTGAAGGGTTACGGGTACTAAGAAACTCATTATACTAAATTTCAGCCCAATTCGTTGAGGGAAAAAAGACGTTGCAAAATAAACACCGTTTGGTACCAATTTATAAACGTAACGTGCATGAAAAATCGCCACCGATTCGTTCATTAATTATCAACGAAACGGGGTGATTTTTTGACCGGCGTTGCGTTATGTATTGTCGCCGTAAGGTTGAAGATTATTTGTTCGGCTTTGTGTTGTTCATTGGATTTGTTATTGTCTGTTCTTAGAAGAAACCAGGGTTTTATAAAGACGTGAAAAATGAAAATTAATGACGAAGAAATAGAATTGAATGACCTGTTTGATATTGTGGATGATTCTTTGGGCTATGGAATGAGAAGGATAAGGTGATTGCAAAATCCAGTGACATCTTCCTATTGCAGAAATTTCTATAATCAATAGAAATGGTGTCGGCCTACGAATATTTAACAACCTAAGCTTATAAAAATTTCCATTTTAACAGTTAATAATGAGTGTGTATGTTTTTTATAGAGCACAGGAATTAAATTTTGCAGTACATAAAGGCGAATGATACGAAGGAGACTGCCACCATTAGGGTTACGAGCTGAATTCCGAGAAAAACAGAGGTAATACTGTGTTGCTGCACATTCGAATGTGTTTTGTTTAAACGTGATTTGCTTAGGATAAATATGCAAATTTGCAATTATATGTTTGTTGTGTTCACGTTTTATTTACTTATAACATTAATAAATGTATTGAAACGCTAATGCTGTATAAATAGTTTTAAATGGGGAGGGGAGGGGTGTGATTTAGAATGGAAAGTTATCCAAGCGCGTGCTTTATTCGTCCTCAGCAAGTGCTTTAGTCGTCCCCCGCACGGTCTATAGTTGTCCCCAGTTGGTATTAATTTTGCAACGAAGCGTTGTTGATTTTAGATGCTTTATTCATGCACCACCTTGCTTGAATTCGTAAAATACGGGGTTGGTTCATTATCATAAACGAATTTGCAAAGATTAAGCACGTATGCGCTTTGTTTTTCGCTGGGTGTAGAGGGACCTTCGTATGGGGGCTAATCAAAACATAAATAAAACCCAGTTACCAATTTTCAGCCCGATCAGTTGACATTTGTTATCTCTATAGGTGGGTACTATGTTTTTTCGGCACGAAAAAATTTCGCAAAATGTTATTTCGAGTTGAAAAATGGAACGCTTTTTTTTCTAAAGTTGCGTTGCATTTTTGAAGTCTGTGTGTCGAAATGTCAGTCTTATATGAATGTGTGTGTGTATAAACATGCCAATTTTTTCCTTTTCTTTAAAACAAACACGAGTTTAAATACTAATCAATAAACAATTAAATGGAATAATGCCGACTTAAGGTGGGTACTATGTTTTTTCAGCTTGAAAAAATTCCGCAAAACATTATTTCAAGTTGAAAAATGGAACGCTTTTTACTGAAGTCTCACAATATTATTTCGAAATGTCACTTTAATGTGTATTTATTTATGTTTGTGTTTTACGTTGTTTTTCATTGTGCAAAAATTCTTGAAAACAAAAATAGAAATTTAAAGTGAAATCAATACATTAAATTAAAATAAATTTGGATAACTCTCAAGTATCTCCCTTACCCGATGAAACGAAGTGTACTTCGTTTGCAAAATCGGCTTTGGTGAATAATAGCAGAGAGAAGATGACTTGGAGAGAACGCCAAATGCCCAGGAATTGAGTTTTGGCTCCAGCATCGAGGATTCAACGTCCATTCCTACAAATACTACGCCACAGTGATTGCAGAGAACACAGAGAAAGGGGAAGAGAAGTCGATTCATAGGCATCATCAAAATACAAGAAACATTCAAAAGGATGTCGAAAATCTCACGATAGGGAAAAGGATAAGATCGACATCGCAGCAGTAAGGATGGCAGAGACAGTAAACACCAAAACTCCTCGTCATCACATAATAAGGCGTTCACACCAACCCGTTTTGGCTCATTTGTTTTGGGAAAACATCTCACCGTTCACACATGTTGCCTGCTAAATTATTACATTTATTATGTTTTCAAATGGCATATGTCAACTTATTGTGTACAAACAACTTTTACTGAAAATATAAAAAAGAAACATGGAAAGTGCCAAAAAAGCATTGTTAAATTATTTGGTGCTCACAAATCAATGCACAACGAGAATTCAACTATTCGATGCCGTACAAAGTAAATTATTGTTGACAAAATTTGAAATGTATATGTTCAGTGTGCGACAAATTGACAACTTAAGGGGGTTCACATACTTCAACATGCAGTTTTGGGACGTGTTATTGAGAAAAACATGCCGATTGAGACGGTTTCAATTGACATTTCTATAAGGGGAAAGCAACTCGTTTTGGCTCGAAAACATCTCAATGAGCCAAAACGGGTTGGTGTGAACGCCTTATAACAAATCAGCGAGTGAAAATGATCTAGAAAAATCATCTTCCTCACATTCCTATTCAAAACATAATAAACATTCCTCGTCTTCCGAGAAGCGTCATTCATCTAGTTGGCATATGGAACACTCATTGTCGTCGTCAAATAAGTCATCAACAAAACGTAATGAATATAAGGACGACCATCAAGAGGCTAAACCTAAACCACATCGACGTAAATCTACAGATCCGAATGACGACGATGGTGACAAGGGAGAAGGTGGAGGCGATAAATCAAATTCTCAAACCCCTAAATCCAGTACATCAAATACAAATCCGAAAACGAAATTTGGAAATGATGCAAACCAGTCATCATCCACGAAAAATAGTGTTAAGTTTTCAACAATAGACAGAGTATAAGGGAGCGGCATGTGCCACAATAACTTTGTAACACTAATCGCCCCCTAAAATAAAGGCGGAGTTCCATAACCACTCCCTAGCGACAATGCTTTTCAGCATCTGTTATAAAAAAATGTTGATGCATCTTTGTAACATGTCCTATTGCGATCTTTGTACGAAAATGTATTCACTATTTTCCAAATATTGTTACGTGTAGTAAGTCATCATACTAAAAATATTTTTATTGAGCGTTGAACGACGATGATGCGGCTATGTCACCAAAAAGCATTTCCCGTAGGAAAAAACATGTCATATTTTCCATACGAACGTGTCTAGCACCACCCTTATTTTACTCAAATGTCAACTATCTCCCCCGTTATAGACCTCAAAAGGATTACAGGTGACATCATATGCAAGAAACCTTTGCGGAAAGATTGAATTTCCTGAATGACACCATGGATTTGTGCGGCCGGGCATAACTATTAGAGTTTATGTTCATCTCGTATATCTCTCGAAATTAGAAAAGTAATATTAAAAGGAATGTGATTTATTCTTAAATTTTATTTTATCATAAATAATGCTTAACAAATATGTAATATTAAAGTAGATTAAATTAAAAAAATTCACATATAACATACACGATGACTCGTTACGAATATAGTAAATAATGTGGATATATTTTGTTATTATATGAACAAATAAAGAACAAAATAAATATAAATATGAACTAATTTTTTATAATAAATATTTTCTTATTTACAGAAACTTTGAATATGTTGTTTGCCTTTTTTATTAACGTCATCATTAAAAAGTGAGGCAATACTTGTTATTTAATTTAGCTAAACGGTAATGTATATTTAAAATTACTACAAAAAACACAATAAAAATTTGAATTCGCATGATTCTACTAGAAAACGATTCTGAAGTAGAGATTGCAGACTACCACCATTACAACATTCATTTTGTATTAGCATATGATTATCTTCAGCCTAGGCGGAATAATAACGTAAAGGGTTTTTCAACAGGGACACTACAAAAGTAGACCGACAGGGACAGCAAACGACGCCATATTTTTTGCCGCTCTTTTGGCATTTCTCTTCAGTAAAGTTTGTCATTTCATGATGGAAAGATATACGAGCCAACGAGTCGAAATTATTAAAATTTACTACCGAAATTCGGAGTCAGTGGCCTCAACGTTAAGAGCGCGAAAATCGAAAAATCATCTGCAGCGGTGAGGCTCATTTCTGGCTGAATGCCTTCGTCAATAAACAAAATATGCATTATTGGTCAGACAGCAATCCACACGTACTCCATGAGTCATCATTGCATCCCGAAAAAATTACGGTTTGGTGCGGTTTATGGGCCGGCGGCGTCATTGGGCCGTACTTCTTCCGTGATGATCAAGACCGGCACGTTACTGTGAATGGGAATCGCTACCGTTCAATGATAACCGAATATTTTTGGCCCCAATTGGATGATATGGAGGACATGTGGTTCCAACAGGACGGCGCCACAAGCCACACAGCGAATGCCATTTATTGGAAACCAAATTTGGAGAGCGTGTTATCTCACGAAATGGTCCAGTCGATTGGCCGCCTCGGCCGTGCGATTAGACTATTTCCTGTGGGGCTACGTCAAGCCTATGGTCTATGCCAACAAGCCAGCGACGATTGATGAACTTCGTACGAATACCGAACGTGAAATTACAGCAGTATCGGCCGATTTATGCTTGCAAACCGTCGAAAATTTAAAAAAACTTTTGTAGCGCTCTTATTGACGGATCCGATACAACATTATCATGTTTTCCCAAAACTGCATGAGCCCATACTTCGTTGAGGGCTTGTTTTCTGAAAGTTAAAGAAAAATGATATAATAAGTTATTGAATGACATTGAAACTTTGTTGGCTAAAAGAGCCATGAGTGAAGTAACAAATAAGTATGCTCAGACGAAATACATTTCTCGACAAAGTGGTCAGGTCAGTTAGACAAACCGACAATGTTCATCTACAATAATTGCGGTATGATTTATTTTAAGAGATTTTTTTAAACCTATGTTATTTAAGAATGCTTTATCTTATTAATTGCGCTCAAGTTCAAATGTCATATAGCTCCAAATTCTGAATATATCGCTCATTTAGTGCATGAAAGTCACAACTCAAAATTCAAAATTCCGCCTATGGCGATTTGTGTAGCCTATAGAAAATTAACCTGACAATCGAATGGGATAAAATCAATTTCTAAGTTTGAGAATTCTAGTTGCCTACCCCATAGATCCAAAATATCCACCAATAAGAATTACGTTTTGAAGTGCAGGACATTTTTGTGTGGGCACCTAGAAATTTTAAATTGCGACGTTCTTGCACTAAATGCGCGATATTTTTTCTCTAACATATGCCTAGGTTCTTTCTTTTAAGGCTATTTTTCCACCACCTTCAGGTTTTAGCCAAAACGTCTGTAGAATCGTTGGAAATATACTGTCTAATATACAGGTATATTTCGATAAAATCGAAAAATTAACGTTATTCGCCGTCTTTATAGTGAGAAATGCCAAAAACTTCATGAATTGGTAAAATTAGGAGGAAGTAATTTGAGAGCAATTTTATCGAAATCGCTTTCATCACATAGCAGATAATGACGAATTGCCTTTGTTGTTTAGAATGAATATGTCGCTCACTTACTTCAAGACTGTTAAAACTCAAATTTAAAAATTTTTGAGGTTGTCTTACAGAAATGCGAATTTTGTAAATATCCATTAATTAATCTCAACGAAATTTAGTTTATAAGTAAACAATCATATTTTGGATTATTTTACCTTTTTAAACTTCCTATTTTATCTTATTTATCTTATTATATGGACTTAAGTTACACATCTCGACAATTTTCAATTTTGAGTTACGAGTCTTGAAGTAGGTGAGCGATGTGTGTATGTCGTAAGTACAATCTTATTGCTTCGATAGCTTTTGTAGAGTTATTCTAACAGTCTCTTTTATGAGACGTTGATTAGGTCGTTGTCGAGCTTTATGCTTTAATAACGCTTATGATTGCTTACTCCGAGTAATAAATAACTTGATAGAAGCATAATACGCAGTATTAAATAATAATACATATGAAAATGTCGGCTATTATAATTTACACATCTAAGAAACGTGAATACTGTATGAGTAATATTTTCTTTACATGAAATTGTTATGATCCACCAAAAAAACTTTCACTTACACTTTTTTTCTATAACTATTATGTGTTATCGTTTGTTCTGTATGCCTGACAATGAATGCTGCCCTAAGATCCCCAAGATATAATATTAATGTAGATAAATAAATATTCTATATTACAGTAGCAACAGTGAAAGATTTAACACATTTTCTATGCCTCTAAATTTTGTTCCAAATTTCACTTGAAGTCGAAGAGGAATCTCTCGTTTTATCTCTTTACTTTAATTCCGTCCCGGTGTTCGACTTACTCTTACAACTTACTCAAAAGAACTTCCAGCCACTGGTTTAATGTTCTTGTTAATGGCATTAGTGCAGCCATCCAAACGATTCAGGCACTGTCCTGTAATGCCAGTCTCTTGGAAGCCTGGTGCATTTCCGCTGTGTGTTCTTTATCGTTTTTTTATACCATCGTCGCCGTTATGAAACAATTGCAGTGAACGATTACTGAGATTCTCACGACCGAATTGGGAGCGGCAACGTTTCTTATAGTAAGCCATAAGACCTGCAAAACAAAATGCCACAAATTAACTGAATCACTTCTCACCCTTTGTCACTCGTCAACTTACTTGTTATATCCTGATTCTTGTTATATCCGCTGCTGCAGCGGCAGACAGGCGGTTTATACACTTTCCCGATGACTTTTCCAAAATGGTTTTTGGTGTTGCTGGCGTATAGAACAATCTGAGAGCACGCACCTTACGATATGGTGGCGAAATTGACATCGTTGTTGGTGTCTTATCACCGACATTTTTTCACTGGGTTCTATGCTTCGTTTTGATAGTAGACTATTACTGTCTTTTGTTTCATCGTCGTCGTCACGACTGGGCGCAGCAAATCACAACTTTCTGGGCAAAATCGTTGTACAGGCGGGAGGCGATGAAGATGGTGGACACATTTCGATCTCCAGTTGCTCAATTGTTGCGTGCCCCCTATAACGGCACTAAGGTGGTTGCCGGCAGCTCGCGGTTTCCCAGTCGGTTCCAACCCTTCCACCTTAGCCCAGAGGGCCGAACACGAAATGTAAAACTGGAGATTCAAACAGACACAAAAGAAACGATAAACACACAAAACACACCATGGACAAAAGAGCTTGTTGTCGCTGCTCTTACACTAGCCCACCCAGCCTTGGTCCTTTCGCTCCATCAACATATATATTCAGAAAGGACCCCGTGACCCACACACACTCACCTTACCGACCCATGTCACCCAGCTTACCTCCTCTTAGTGAAAGTACTAACACCTAGATTTTTCCATTATTACACTTATACGAATAAACTACATTTATTGATTGTTTTGTTTCTTAAACCTAACGAAATTTGACAAAGTTTACACTTATACCTAACGCACAATTTAAGCTCACTTAACCTATATGAGTCACTAACACCAGATTTAGTTACCAAAAAAAAATGTGAACCACTGGCTCGAATTTACCTTAATTTTAAACCCCTAGACGCTTTACTTTAGCCCTTTATCGGCTCGCAATTTCGCTACTCTTTGTCCTAATTAAAAGAGCTCTCTTAACTGGTACCTGGGATCTATTTATTTTCTTGATCCACCACAACAAAATCTATTTATTGCTGTCTAGAAATCTACTAGTAAATCCTACGCTCACCTATTTTAATTTAACTGGTATCAATAACCCTCACAAGACTGAATAATCTTATATCCTAACACTTAAAACGCCACAAAACGACACAAACAATAACTTAAACTAATTTCCTTTTTTTTGTTATGTAGACTTTTTAAAATCTGATAATCAATTTTCTTATTTTCCTTCAACTGAATAATCCTTATATCTTTTCTTTATTTCTAGTTTTGTAGCCGAAATTGGCGCCTTTCAACTGGATCAGCTATCGCTTTTTCGAGGTAATAATAATATCGCTTGCTTTACCTTACTTGCGAATTTTATTAAATGTTTCTTTCCGTTTTGCGTTCCAGCAAATAACTGACAATTGTGGCCACTTCCAAGTTTCTGATGAATGCCTGTTGCGGGTTTAAGCCAGACGGATTCTTCGTATCCAGCGCTATGGTGTTGGCTCTCCCAAAGAATTTACTGGCCTCCGTCTGATGTACGATTCCTCGGAGGCCAGAGATTGCTGTGACGATTTGCACGAATTTCTGGGTGCTAACAAACAAAAAATAACACAACACTTTGAACGTAAACACTCTGTACTACTTAACCCCCAATTACTCACTTTAAAGATCACCATCCACACAAATTACACAAATAAAGGAAACAATTCCCTTCTTGCAAATTTCCACTGCTTTATTATTTTGTTGAGGTTGATCTTTGATATGAATAACAGTCACTTTTTTTATTCTCTAATCAGAGATATTTTTTTTTTTACTTCGCAGAACTTTCCGGCTACACAACTCAGGGCTTAATGCCCGCTTTCCCACGACTTGAAGCTTTTATAACCTGTCTGACTAATGCAGCGAACTTTTCCCTCGATTTTCCAAGTTTTCCCTCCCTTAGCTTGTTTTTATATATTTTCTTATTTACTGAGTTTTACACCAACAAATCGCCCATTGTGTTTATTATCGATATCGATAACTATGACAGTAGTGGCATCTACTTTCACTGAACACAGCCAATTTTAACTTTTTGCCCTAAGTGGCAACGTCACTGTCGAACAGCTGTTCACATGCCACGTTGTATTTCCGTCTACAATTTTACAATTTATTACATCGGCAAACAAGAGCAGATCTCAAATACAATTGTTCTTCCTACAATGTGCAATTGAGATACGCAAAACCGAAACCTGCTCACGATAATCTAATTTCCTCCTTAACTATTTAAGCTGCCGCAAATGAAACCAAACCTACTTAGGGTTTCCTTGTCGCTTCTCGGAGAGGATGATGCAGCAGTAGCGACTGCGAGGATACCATTCAGGAGTTGACGATGCTGATGCTCCCGTGAGCCCTGCTTACAACCAATCTACGGCATCGCCGGTGTCACCAACCTCCCTACTCTAAACCTCTATCGTACTCGGTGGGGTCCAGATAAGTGCCGACCCAACTGCTCAGAGCCCCATTGCCGAGAAAATACGCTTGTTAAGAAAGGCGTGGATGGCAAAGATATTGATATGGTCACACAGTAAAAATGTGTGGTTTTGTACGTATTCAATGGCATGCATTCCAAACCCAGTACCCGCCTCAGTAAATATAAACCAATTTACTCATTGACTTTCTATCCACATAGGCTAACACTTCCCCATTATGCTGGCACTTCACCGTTTATTGGACATTAAGAACTACACGCAACAAAACATCAGACTTTTCCAATGTCTAATGGAGGAAAGGGTGATGTGCGTGGATTTATTCTCCTTAACGCATGTAGCCGACAATGGATGGGCGGCTCCATACCCTGACTATCACCAAAACAACACTTTCAACATTCTTCCGGAAGAGCAGGTAAGGGCAATTTCCTATATATCTTCATGTACATACCTACATGTGTATGTATGTATAAACGTCGACAATTTAATTTTGACGGCATTACGACCTAATTGCTGAACCAATTTTAAAATTTTTACCAATGCTCGAACGTTCCTTGGTCACAAATGGATTACAGAAGACGTGTATACTATTTAAATTTTGAAAATCTCAATAGGCATTGATAGCGGACCGAAATTTGGTATATCACCTAGTTAACATTGAAACCTTCGCTACAAGTTGACGAAATGGTATAGATAGATCGGCGTGACCTCTGCCATCTAAAGTAAATAACTATTATCGCATATTAAATTTTGTATGGGCATGAGGAAAGCGTACCCCGTTATTTAATGGATAGGATCTGCCTGGTGAACTGGTTACTCCCGTCTCTATATATTTATGGACGAATAATACTAAACCCGCTTGTTTAGTTTTCTTATTGGTACGTTGTCACATACGCTTCGTTAATAAGATGAAAGAGTGAAAGTAACATATTATATCAGAGCATTTGATGTATTGAGATGCTAGTGACCATAACCCAAAAAAAATAATAGAGCAGTTTTGTTGCCACAAATTTGAATGGTATTTTTGAGAAGGTATTTTTGTATCGGACTTAGATACCCCACGAAGATAAGTGTTAATTGAAATGCTCCGGATTCAGTATTTTAATATTGACGATTTTTGTCTTGAAATAACTTTTATATAAAAGAAACTGATAGAAATTTTAACATTGCGTTTTATATTAATGCTAGTTTTTATGATTTCATCGCTAAAATGTTTGACTTTTCCATCTATATGTTGGGGCTGGACATTAGTATTATTGAATGAACCTTAACATGTGGTAAGTATGTAAGGGCTTCCATCGTAACGAATATTGTATACCGTCCTCCCTGAATCGCATTTAAAGCCATAAGTGGGAAAACCTTTGTCGGGATAAAAAGTTTTAAGGCTATGTCAAAAGTTGGACGATAACGACCATTATTCGTACGAATAGTTTCTGGTCAAAATAATCTCAAATGCATCAAATATAGAATAGTTTGAGTTTTCCAAGTTGAATTGAGTGGGATTATTGGTACGTCCATATCAAAATATGTACCAAGGAGGTCGAACGCATTTTCACATGCGCCAAATAAAACGCAGATTCACACACTTTAGCACAATCAGTTGATTTTATGGTTTCAAAGAAGTTAAGTGGGCTATAACACCGCATGAAACTACGACGGGGTTTTTGGTATGAATGGTTCTAGATGCAACTGAACACATACATTAATTTTTTTTTGTTCCCATCGGGTGAAGCTTAGTAAGGAGCATTTAGTTTTTATTACCGTGGCCTAAAGTATGCTTTAAGCAGAGGGACAAAAGGCAAGTCTATGACTACATCGTTTTCGAGTTTCACGAAGATCTAAGATACATATGTTTTGTGTGGTTTCGGAAATATATTTCTTCCTATTTATAAACAAATCAATTTTAAATATTGAGATCGATCACTAACATACATATATCATCATCTCAACCATTTCATCGTTCAGCAGATGTCCCAACTCTGTATGTAAATAACAGATTCTTGTGTTTGAGGACTTTGCGAACTTGTTTTGTTTTGATTTTTTTTTTTTTCCAACGTGGGGAACTCCCAACACCCTGAGATCTCATTAGCCGGGCTATCGTAGAATGTCTCTATCCCTTTTAGAATTGACAATTTATAAACAAACACATATATATATATATATATATATATATATACATATATATATATTTATGTATATATTTATTCCCCTTGTTCCAATGTGGAGCATAGGGCCAAATATATAGGCTTTAGGTCCTTTCATGTTCCCTCATACATTATTCTTTTTTTTTTTTTTTTTTTTTTTTTTTTTGACGAATACAAGATATATACATACATAAAGCTGGACATATTCCCCCAGCTACATATAGGACGAAATCACCATACGAAAACTTATCCTATATTGCACGTATTTTCTTGTATCACAGTCTTATTGCACTTTGTGTTAGATTTTGATATCTTTGGCGTGATATTTTCCTAGGGGTTTGCCTTGCAGGGTCTCCAATTCAAACATGTTATTGCCAATGGGTTTCACTATTCGGCACTTTAGGAATTTCTTGCAAAACTTGGCGTTTATATTATTTTTAAAATCTGATAATACAAAATTCCTTCGATACACCTCTTGGCCTGGGGAAAATTTCATGGAACGTGCCCTTACATTGTACCTTTTCGCACTAGCTTCATATGCTTTATGCATGTTCTCCTTAATATTCTCTCTCATTACGGCTAATTTGTCACTTTTCTGGATTTGTAAAATTTGGTGGTCAGTCAGAGATTGTAATTTTCTTGCCAATCTATAGTCCGCTCCACTGGTAAACATGTTAAAACCAAAAAGTGCAAAAAATGGGTTAACGCCCGTAGCTGAATGCACGGCGGTTCTCAGAGCACACTCAATCTCTGACAGGTATACGTCCCAGTCCCTATGGTCATTCTCCACATATGTTCTTATTGCGGCCAACACAGATTGATTAACTCTCTCGGAAGCATTTGACTGCGGAGAATAGAAGGCAGTTTTAATATGATTAATTTGATAGGTCTCTATCATCTGCTCAAAAGCCTTTGCTACAAACTGTTTGCCATTGTCACTGTGTATGGTTTCTGGCACGCCAAATTTGTGGAAAATTTCCTGAACTAAAAATTGAATCACATTCTGTGTGGTGGCTTCCCTCATCGCATGAAGGAAGATAAATTTGGTAAAATGATCGACCACTATGAATATATATGAATTCCCTTTTCTCGACCTTGGGTACTTGCCTAAAAAGTCAATGTATAGTTTCTGAAAAGGTCTATCAGTTATTACTTCGTTGCCGATAGTAGGGTGTAAAGTCTGATTCGGGGGCTTGGTTTCCTTGCAAACCTGGCAATTGCGGACATATTGGCGTACTTGCGTAGCCATTTTCGGCCAGTAATAAAAAATCTTTAAACGGCTCAATGTTTTGGAAACTCCCCCATGCCCTGAAGTCGTATTATTATGAGCCTTTTCCATTAGAACATGTGTTAGGTCCTGTGGGATCCATAGCTTCCATTCGAATTCTATCATCGACTCGTCAACCACTTCGTTTCTGATGTATACTTTATCCGTATCAACTTTAAGATCTGGCAGTCTCTCTTGATTTTTTAATATTACGTCTCTCAGTTCGACATATTCCTCACTCTCAAAAGCATTTGTTTCGAAATCAAGTAAGTTCTCGCCCGTAATCTCCTCCAGCTCCATTTCTCCATCTATCGGCATTCTCGACAGTGTATCAGCTACCACATTTTCGGAGCCTTTGCGATGTTCTATTGAGAAATCGTACGATTGGAGCTGGAGTGACCACCTAGCCAATCGTCCGCTTAAGTCTTTTAAAGACATAAGCCACTTGAGGCTAGCATGGTCAGTGATAACAGTAAACTTCATCATTTCTACATACGGACGGAACCTTTTGATTGCTAATACCGCCGCTAGGCACTCTTTTTCTGTAACCGAATAGTTCTTTTGACAAGAATTAAGCTTTTGGGAGTAAAACGCGATAGGATTTTCTTCTCCTTTGTCATTCCTTTGGAAAAGAACTGCCCCAATGCCTGCTTCTGAGGCGTCGCATTGTATGAAGAATTCTCTCCTGAAGTCAGGGTGACGTAGTACTGGTGCTGCCGTAAGCGAATATTTTAGGGTTTTGAAAGCTTCAATTGCATTCGGAGTAATATTGAATTTCTGACCCTTCTTGAGAGTATCGGTTAGCGCAGCTGATATAGAGGCAAAATCCTTAATGAACCTTCTATACCAGCCTGCCGTTCCTAAAAAGCTTCGTACTTCTCGAGGTGATTTCGGCAGACGAATTTCCTGGATCGCTTTCACCTTCTCGGGGTCAGTCTTCAACATTCCACCTCCGATTATAAAACCTAAGTATTTTAATTCGCGGAAACAAAACAATGATTTTTTTAACCCGATCGTGAGCTTTGCTCTGTCCAAACATTCCGCTACTTCCCTAAGTAATCTCAGATGAGTCTGAAAGTCATCAGCGATGATTAGCAGATCATCGAGATATATAAATACATTAGATTTTAGGCGAGCAGGTATAACTTTGTCCATAAGTCTGCAAAGGCGTTGTGCCGCATTGCATAAACCGAATGGCATGACCCTGAATTGATAGAGCGGCCGACCTGGGACCGTAAATGCCGTATATGGCTTTGCTTCTTTCTCCAACTCTATTTGCCAAAAGGCGTACTTCAGGTCGACGCTGCTAATATAGTGGGTCTGATCTATTCTGCTCAAAATACCGTCGATGTTTTGCAATGGATACGCATCCTTAATAGTTAGTGCATTTAGTTTTCTTGCGTCTAGACAGAATCTATTCTTTCCTGGTTTCCTTACTACCGTAGTTCTATTGCTCCAAGGTCCGTCGCTTTCCTCGATTACCCCGAGGGCAAGCATGTTGTCTATTTCTTTGTAGACAATTTCTTGAACTGCTGGAGACAGAGGGTAGTGTTTGTCCTTGACAGGCATTGCTCCCTCCACTAATTTTATTACATGTTTTTCAAGGGTGGTACAGCCCAGACCTCTTTCTTCAAAAGTTGGAAATATTTTAACTACCTCTTCAAGTTGTCTTTGTTGATCTGGGGATAATTTATGCATATTGACTTTGTGGTTGCTAGATTGTCCATGAATTTTTTCTTGAAGCTCGACATTTATTTCATCTACGCCAACTATTTCCGGAGCTATTTCAAATGATCGGCAGAAATCTATGCCTAGGTATAATTGTTGCTCCAAGTCGGGGCATAAGTACAAGCAAATATCTGCTTCTTTCTGATTATACGTCACTTTGGTGAAAACTTTACCCAATATTCTGTGTGGCTTACCAGATGCCGTCCTCACATTCGAATAATACTTGATTATTTCTAATCCTAGATTCTCTACGAGTTCCCTACATCCATTTCCTAATAGACTGACTGAAGCGCCTGAGTCCAATAGTCCATTGATTTCTTTTCCACATATTTTTACGGTGGCGTAAGGCCTTGGGTCTCGTTTGGAGCTAAACTTCACTACCGCCTCACTTATGGACCGAGAGAGGTTTTTGTTTTCTTTGTGGCGCCTTCTTAGTCTCGCGATTCTTTCACTTATTGTATTGGTTTTGGAATAGCCCTTTGTGGAATTTATTTCAGGAGATTTTACCAATTCATTGGGCTTATTTATATATAAGGGATCATTTCTTTCTGAGGGCTTGTTAAAATTATTTTCATTATCTTGAAAAATTCGGTTTCTGATTGATTCGTAATTTTGTTCTCTTATTTCTAATGGTAAATAGTGTCGTATGGTAGCATAGTCTATTCCTTGATTTTGTTGAATCCCTGTTTCTATTATTGGGTCGATGTGGCGGGTTGATCCCCGGAACGATGGTTCCCCGCTGCAACCACGTTCTTGCGTTGGTTTCCCGAACGACAATTCACACACTTTGGGCTAATCGTGTTCGGCTTTCCGCACTTGAAACAGAAAAGATTGCGATGTGAGGCTGGACAATCTTTAAAAACATGACCAGGTTTCAGACAATTCCAGCAAACCACTACTCCATTTATAGCAGACAAATCTTCAGATACCTCAGATTGCTCATAAGCTTCATAAAATTCTTCTTCCTCTTCAATCGAATTTACTCGCATTCCCCTGTTTGTCATTGGAACAGCAGGAATCTGATCTCTCTTAAAAAATGTTTTCTCAATTTCCAAACATTCTATACGTAGCTGTTCCAATGACGAAACGGGTAAGGCGTATACTATGCTCGATAGTGACTTTCTTAAGTTCCTTTTCGCCAAACCTATCATCTCGTACTCTGACACGGGGCGTTCTAGTCTCGACCGCATTATATTTAGGTCGTGGAAAAACGCATCTATACTCTCCCCTGGCATTTGCTTTCTTTCCAAGAGGTCCCGCATTTCTTCGAAGCATGATCGCCTTGTTTTGTAGCGCTCTAGCAAAGCATGCTTTAATGAGGCCCAGTCAGTTACATTTTTATTCCTCTGTTGCAACCAGAACCATTCAAGTGCTGGTCCAGATAGTAACATGTGGAATTCGTCTAATATTTCTGTCCACTCTAATTTGTAGTGCCTCTGAAAATATTCTAACCTGTAAATAAAGTCATCTACCACTAGACTGTTAGGATTACCGGTAAAGTTCAGTCCAAATCTTTCAATTTTTATTCCCTTGTTACTTCCTGAAGCAGCAATACTCGGAATTATATTATTTCTAGCGTTATCAGATCTATTATTACCCGGATAGTTCGACGGTATATGAGATGAACGACTCGAATTTGCTATATTCTGTCCGATCTGTATACTTGGCTCAGACTGGGTTCTAACCGTAGCCAGAGCACTGACAGTTTCGTTCAGTTTTCCGATAGCTGCATAAATTTTTTCCATTTCCTTGCTCACACTTTCCTTTACCAAACTTTGCAAATTTAGTTGCGTATCATTTATGCTTTCATTCACCAAATCTCTAATAGTATGTTCCATCTCTTCCGAGTGATGAAATACACTACCAGGAGGTGGAATAATTGGATGAGACCTATTTGCGTATACGCTGGTAGAGGGACGTTCAGTGTTGATGGTTCCTGACATGTCTACTATCGACGGGTCTAGTTGCATGGGGTTCGCCATTCTGTTACCCTGTGTGTTTTTCCAAAACTTTGGTTCTTTTTGTTGTGAAATCCTACTGGCATCGAAAGCTGATAAGCGATTTCTTTTGCTTCTCCTTTTGCCTTCTATGACTTCACTCATTTGCTTCGGACAACCTAACCAAATTGGGAATCAGAACAACTTGACGTGTTATTTGTCTGTTACTTTGAGATTTCTGTAATTTTTTATTTATTTATTGTTAGTCGCGAATTAAGAATTAAAGAAAAAAAAACTGTTGCCAAAAAAAGTAATTTAAAAAAATTTTAAACTAATATCCATCAAATTAGCTAAGAATTAGGACTATAGAATCCCAGTGAAAAGAACGATATCAAAAATATTCAAAACATACAAATTAAAAGAACATAAATAATTAAATATAAGAAATAATTAGATGGTAAACAAATACACTGAAAATAGACAAAAACAATTATATATATATTTCTCTCAATTGACATATGAGGAGGTTCGCTGAATGAGGCCTTTCAGGGTCTGATTGATTATAGTGTGTATTTTTTTGTATTTTTTTTTACTTTGTTTATTTCAAAAGTGTCTCTGGTAAGAGTTATCACAAGGTGTGTCGAAAGATTGGACATTTAACACAAGTGTACGTTTAAAAAATTTACAAGAATGATAATCACGGCATTTTTCCAATCATGAAAATTAATAGGAAAAAAGATCTCGTGACCATAAGTACTCTTGACAATACAGGCAACTCCTATAAATAAATATTGCCAGATATTGCACTTCCCTACACTTTACATTCTGAACTATTGACGTTACTTTAAAAAAAAAACTATAGAAAAACACATAAACAGGTCATAGACAATACAATTCTTGGTTACACATAAAAACGAAACAAGCTATTGCACTGACCCAAAGGTACGTGGAGAGTATACCCTATTTTTTTAATTTTATCTTAAAACTAATATTGCACTTTACACACGAATCTCTATTAAATCGTGGTTGCAATAAAAGAAAGACTATTAAAAACGCGGTAATTCTCTTAACAACTATTACTTTCCTATTGTATATTGCACAGTGCCTAGATGTTATTGCACGTTAACTTTAAAATTAGCCCGCGCCATCTTTTGCCGCCATTGATGGTGATTGCGTCCCATTCGACGCGAAATTTTGCGGCTGGGTGCCTTTAGGCACCATCTTTTAGGCGCTGGCGTCTTCATTTTGTTTGGGCGCCATACTGTTGCGTGCCCCCTATAACGGCACTAAGGTGGTTGCCGGCAGCTCGCGGTTTCCCAGTCGGTTCCAACCCTTCCACCTTAGCCCAGAGGGCCGAACACTGTAAAACTGGAGATTCAAACAGACACAAAAGAAACGATAAACACACAAAACACACCATGGACAAAAGAGCTTGTTGTCGCTGCTCTTACACTAGCCCACCCAGCCTTGGTCCTTTCGCTCCATCAACATATATATTCAGAAAGGACCCCGTGACCCACACACACTCACCTTACCGACCCATGTCACCCAGCTTACCTCCTCTTAGTGAAAGTACTAACACCTAGATTTTTCCATTATTACACTTATACGAATAAACTACATTTATTGATTGTTTTGTTTCTTAAACCTAACGAAATTTGACAAAGTTTACACTTATACCTAACGCACAATTTAAGCTCACTTAACCTATATGAGTCACTAACACCAGATTTAGTTACCAAAAAAAAATGTGAGCCACTGGCTCGAATTTACCTTAATTTTAAACCCCTAGACGCTTTACTTTAGCCCTTTATCGGCTCGCAATTTCGCTACTCTTTGTCCTAATTAAAAGAGCTCTCTTAACTGGTACCTGGGATCTATTTATTTTCTTGATCCACCACAACAAAATCTATTTATTGCTGTCTAGAAATCTACTAGTAAATCCTACGCTCACCTATTTTAATTTAACTGGTATCAATAACCCTCACAAGACTGAATAATCTTATATCCTAACACTTAAAACGCCACAAAACGACACAAACAATAACTTAAACTAATTTCCTTTTTTTTGTTATGTAGACTTTTTAAAATCTGATAATCAATTTTCTTATTTTCCTTCAACTGAATAATCCTTATATCTTTTCTTTATTTCTAGTTTTGTAGCCGAAATTGGCGCCTTTCAACTGGATCAGCTATCGCTTTTTCGAGGTAATAATAATATCGCTTGCTTTACCTTACTTGCGAATTTTATTAAATGTTTCTTTCCGTTTTGCGTTCCAGCAAATAACTGACAATTGTGGCCACTTCCAAGTTTCTGATGAATGCCTGTTGCGGGTTTAAGCCAGACGGATTCTTCGTATCCAGCGCTATGGTGTTGGCTCTCCCAAAGAATTTACTGGCCTCCGTCTGATGTACGATTCCTCGGAGGCCAGACATTGCTGTGACGATTTGCACGAATTTCTGGGTGCTAACAAACAAAAAATAACACAACACTTTGAACGTAAACACTCTGTACTACTTAACCCCCAATTACTCACTTTAAAGATCACCATCCACACAAATTACACAAATAAAGGAAACAATTCCCTTCTTGCAAATTTCCACTGCTTTATTATTTTGTTGAGGTTGATCTTTGATATGAATAACAGTCACTTTTTTTATTCTCTAATCAGAGATATTTTTTTTTTACTTCGCAGAACTTTCCGGCTACACAACTCAGGGCTTAATGCCCGCTTTCCCACGACTTGAAGCTTTTATAACCTGTCTGACTAATGCAGCGAACTTTTCCCTCGATTTTCCAAGTTTTCCCTCCCTTAGCTTGTTTTTATATATTTTCTTATTTACTGAGTTTTACACCAACAAATCGCCCATTGTGTTTATTATCGATATCGATAACTATGACAGTAGTGGCATCTACTTTCACTGAACACAGCCAATTTTAACTTTTTGCCCTAAGTGGCAACGTCACTGTCGAACAGCTGTTCACATGCCACGTTGTATTTCCGTCTACAATTTTACAATTTATTACATCGGCAAACAAGAGCAGATCTCAAATACAATTGTTCTTCCTACAATGTGCAATTGAGATACGCAAAACCGAAACCTGCTCACGATAATCTAATTTCCTCCTTAACTATTTAAGCTGCCGCAAATGAAACCAAACCTACTTAGGGTTTCCTTGTCGCTTCTCGGAGAGGATGATGCAGCAGTAGCGACTGCGAGGATACCATTCAGGAGTTGACGATGCTGATGCTCCCGTGAGCCCTGCTTACAACCAATCTACGGCATCGCCGGTGTCACCAACCTCCCTACTCTAAACCTCTATCGTACTCGGTGGGGTCCAGATAAGTGCCGACCCAACTGCTCAGAGCCCCATTGCCGAGAAAATACGCTTGTTAAGAAAGGCGTGGATGGCAAAGATATTGATATGGTCACACAGTAAAAATGTGTGGTTTTGTACGTATTCAATGGCATGCATTCCAAACCCAGTACCCGCCTCAGTAAATATAAACCAATTTACTCATTGACTTTCTATCCACATAGGCTAACACTTCCCCATTATGCTGCCACTTCACCGTTTATTGGTCATTAAGAACTACACGCAACACAATCGAAGTTCCACCACTACTGCTATGTTGTCGCGAACCAAATACCATTTTTGCTGGAAAAATGGCTTGCTGTGGTTGTGACTGCTTGCTGTGTGTCGTGCCACTTGTCGTTTATTCTAAGGGTTTTTTTTGTAAATACTTAGAAAATCACATGAAAAAAGTATAAGTAATATTTACCTACATCAAACTGTTGAATCTCTCGCGGCCAAAAAAATAATAGTAACAAAGTTACAATACGACGAAAAACTGGTGTGCGAGTCGGGCGACGACGATTTTTTTCTTCCATACGAAACGTATACATTGTCGTGGCGGCGGTGACTGTGTGCAATCGCTCAATTTATAGCGGCGCAAAATGTCAATTTCTCACGTTGAAATAAACACAGTACCATAATTGAAAAAATTTCACTCATTTTTTCACAGCTTTGATTTTTGTATGGGATTTCAGCGTGAAACCGGAACATAGTACCATGCTTTAGAAATAATTAATTTAGGTTGCAGAAAGGAAATATTGTTGAAGATCATTGTGCTAATGTTATACATAAATTATATATTTTGTGTTGACACGATGGCGATGCTTGTGAGGCATCAGAAGACAGGGTAATACAATGTTACAAATAACAAAATAATTTCCCATTGTTGTACGAATATAAATAATAAAATGATGTTTTGATGAACCGAAAAAGATGTTTTATTATTATTTTTAAGGATTTACATTATATTTGTGGACGTATATAAATTATACTTCCAGCCATAAACGGATATTCTTCGTCCAACTCCTATGGCTGGCAAGAACTCACTATGTTATTTATAACCATTTAAAAACGAGATCGCAGGCACTGCCCAATTCCATTGTCCTACTGCTTCGGTAGCGTTTGCCGTCCACAAAGTTTTTCCAGGCTTTTCGTCACGATTGTCCTACATACAAACGTAAATGTACATAAGTATTTACAAGACAAATTCCACATTATTACATATAGTTACATGTCCTTCCAGTGTTTTGCACATTTTTTGCTTTGCTATCTAATCGGAATGTCGTTCTTCTCGTTTATTCCATATACATAATTATTTTCCGTTCCAAATCATTACATTAATTTTCTTTATTACGGATAATTTATTTTAGTATTCTTTATTAGGAAATTTTATTGTTAATATTTACAACAGTTGAATTTCTCGCGGACAAATATGAATATAAATAAATAGGAGTACAATGCTGGCGGCTTCAATTTGTTGCGGCGCAAAATGTCAATTTCTCACGTTGAAAAAACACAGTACCAAAAATGAAAAAATTTCACTAATTTTTTCACAACTTTGTTTTTTGTATGGGATTTCAGCGTGAAACTGGAACATAGTACCGTGCTTAAAGTGGCAGAATGTTTGAATTACAGAAAAAACAACAACGAAATAAGTATTGCAGAAAAAAGTACGTTGTGTGAACGCAAACACAAGTTTAAAGGTACCTCTTAAATACCAGTGAATGCGTCCTCGTATTTAAAAGGTATTTATATGTACTACAGCTACCCAAATACGTATTTGGGGATTAGCTGTAGTACATTAAAATATATTTCAAATCGAGTTTGACAGGCGTCGGACGCATTCACTGGTATTTAAGAGATACCCTAAAAGAGAATTAGACTTGATTTGCTTAAAAAAGTATCGTGTGAATCAGAACTAAACTAAATTGTCTTTGGAAATATGTTCAGATTCACACATGCAATTTTTTCTGCTGGATTGCAGTGTTTGCGGGAGAGGGACGCAGTCGGTAAGGGGAGAGAAAAAAATCTTCCGTACTCGCAATTTTTTTGCAATACGTTTTGCGTTTTCTTTCGCTGTAAAGTTTTTCGACATTTCCACACTGCTTTTCATTTAATATTCGTTGTTTTGTGCTCGGTTCAACATATGTAAATTTGTGCGACATACATTTTAATAAAATTTAATGAGTTTTAATGAACGGTGAAATAAAAAATTTTCGAAACAGAATACATTGTCTGAACGCAAATGCAATTTCAAAAGAGAATTGCAGAAAAAAATTGCGGAAAAAAATTGCAAGTGTGAATCTGAACTATGAATCAAACGATAATAAGAAAATCACTGAACGATTACTACAACTGTAACGATAACAAATATCGTCAAAGTGACAGCACTAAAATATTACCCCTTAATTTCTGCAGTTCATCACCAGAAAAAACAAAAAGTAGCCAAACAAATGACAAACGGAACACAGACAAAAATGTAAAATAATACGATTTTCACGATAAAAGAAAACAACTACCACCTGTGTTAATAAATAAAAACATCAATTAAATTAACAATAATCAAATAAAGAAGAGTACGGCAAAGAGATTTTAACCGGCGAAGAAATTTGTTTGTAATTGATATCTTCTCCTGCGACCAACAACAAAAACAACACATTAGAGGAAGCAGAGCACACATCAGCAATAGTAAATGCGCAAACAGCGCTGCAGCAGCAAAAAATCTTCAGGATGCAAACAAAATCGTAATTTAGCAATCAACCAACACAAAGAAGAATAATCGTAACCTCACACCGAATATAGAAAAACGTAAACAGCTGCAAAATTCAGCGGAAATCAGCGGGCTGTTACTAAAGGTGAGAAGAAAGGTGGAAAAGCAGAAGATTCGACGACTTCACCTGCCCTTGCTTCTGAAGGAAGAGCTTGGTGGTGGAGGGGGTGATAACAACGCTTGGACTGATACTAGAACATCAGGTGGCTTCAACCGGCATTTATGACAAATGTGATAGTAGCAAATCGTCCTTTAGGCAAACAGACAGCGACAGGTTGGTCAACATCTAACAAAGTTTGGTGGCAAGCATACCCCAGAGCAGTTTTCGGGTCCGGGCCCCTTGACCACGACTAGGCTGTGGCCAGAAAAGTGAAACCCCTAAAGAACTAAATGTAAGCGAAGAAGACCACACCTTTGATTTTGTTGTTGACACAAAGAATTAAAACTGAGGCAGCGACAGCGACTGCGGCAACAAAGAACACCATCAGTTCGAGATTTTGCAGCATACCTTAAAGCTGGCTCTTCTTCGGGGGATTTGTTACAGGCCACCACACTAACAGCAGCAGCAAGCTCAAATATGTCGGAAAATGGCTGTAAACATTTTCAGTCATACGTCAAAGAACATTCACTGGATACGTATCGAATTTTAGATGCTTACTTTGCAGCCTGCATCAACAAAGATGCCCGGGAGAAAAAGGTTTGTTTGTATATTCCTATATTCTTTTTCAAATCCCATTTTTGATATTTTTTCTCTTTACCCGTCCCCAGGCTTTGACTTGTTGCTGCTTTGAATGCGGTAGTTTTGGTATTCAATTATTCGCCTGCTTGCACTGCATCTATTTTGGTTGTCGTGGCTCTCATATTACCTCTCATTTGCGTGCCAAAAAACATTCCATATCATTGGAATTGTCCCATGGTACTTTATATTGTAATTCCTGCCGGGATTATATCTATGATGTGCGTTCGCGTGAAATTGCTACTGTGAATCGTAAACTGGAGGCTAAAGATCTACAAAAGAGTCTCACCTGGACGCCTTGGATTCCCACACCGAAAGAGACGAATTTAATGTTGGCCAATCCACGTCGTCGTAATGTTCGGGCCAATGAAACGCTGGGCCTGAGGGGTCTCATCAATTTGGGCTCCACTTGTTTCATGAATTGTATTGTGCAGGTATAGTGAGTGGTGTTAAGGTTTTATTCATAAAAAGTTATGACGCTTAAATGTATTCCAAACCTTTTATAACTTTTTATGAACAAGGACTATTTATTTTATGGTAACAACTAAGATCCATTTCAATACCTCCATTCCAATGTATGCTAAGTCGACTTAGCATGTTTTGGGGGGCATTTTTAAATTCTAAATATAATGAAATTGTCGAAACTTTATTCGACATTTCAAATTGGAAAAATATCAATCGAAATAGACCCCAAAAAAATATCTACACCGCTTTCAGTAATCGAGAAATTAGTATAAAACAGTAAAAATTGGCAACATCTCATTTGAAATTTAATTGGGATATTACGTTTGAAATCAACTACATTTAATTAGAAATTAAGATTTTCCAGAAGAAATTATCAAAATTGTATTTGAAATTTATGATTACATTTTAAAGTAGCTAAATTTCAAATAAAATTAAATTTAAACAGTTTCTGCACCATTTTCAACAGTAATTGAAAAGTTTTTTGTAATTGATAATAGAATTCAAACATTTCATGATTGAATAAAATAGGAGATTTTCAACATGAAATTGGCGACATTTTGTATGAAATTCAGAATTTACATTTAAAGTTAGATAAATTTCAATTGACATTCAAATTTTTCATTTGACATTGGTTAGATTTTATTTGAAATTAGGAATTTTCTCACTTCCTAAATGAAAAATATCTATATAAATGGAATTAACCAATTTCAAAAGTAAAATCTCTATTTCAAAAAGAAATTTAGCCAATTTCAAATTGAAAATCTCAATTTCAATAGAAATTTAATTATTTTTTTAAAAAAAAATGCAATTCATGAAAGTGCAAAGTGAAATTTTAACAAAATATTGCAGAATAAATTGCCATATTAGAAGTCGTTGACTTTATTTATTAAAGGCCGATGAAGGAAATTTTCTGAAAAAATAAATTTGGAAAAAAATGAAACAATATTTTCCAGAAAAATAAATTCAAAGAAATTTTCTTAAAATATGCAAATTTTTAGAAAAATTAAATTTCAAATAAATCTTCATGAATATGCAAACTCGACGAAATTTTTAGCAAAATTAAATTTGTACATAATTTTCTAGAAAATTCTAAATTTTCAGTAAAAAAAATATTTTCTGCAAAATTTTAAAAAAAATCAATTTTGATGACATTGTCTAGAAAAAGATTTAAAAAATTTCTCAGAAAAATGAAATTTTCACATTCTTTGGAAAAATTTAATTTTGACGATTATTTTAAAAATACCAATTTTGATAACTATTCCTATAAAACTGCGAGAAAAAAATAAATTTTCAATAAAAACAGATTTTCGACGAAATTTTAGAGAAAAGCCCAATTTCGAAAATTTTTTACAAATACATAATATTAAATAAATATTTATTTTCCCCGAAATTTTCAATAATAATGCAATTCTGACGAAATTTTATAGAAAAACGCAATTTTTACGAAAATTTGTAGAAAAAAGAAACTGGTACATTGTTTTTAAGAAAAATATAAATTTTCAATAAAAATTTATTTTTTACGACTTTACAGAAGTACGAAATTTCGACAATTTTTTTTATAAAAATAAAAAATTAAAGTTTATTAAATTTTACAGTAAAACTAAATTTCGACGACTTTTCTTATAAAAATAAAAACTTATTTTCAAAAATAATGAAATGTTGACGAAAGTTTACAGAAAAACGAAATTTCGACGAATTCTATAAAGAACATTCTACTGAATTTGACAAAGTTCTCTAAAAATACGCAATTTCGGCCAAAATTAAAAAAAAAAAAATTACGTAATTTTCAGAAAAAATAACTTTTCAATCAAATTTATTTTCGACGAAATCTAACAAAAAACCATTTTTTATGAATTTTTAAAACAAAAATTATTTTCGATGTAATTTTAAAAATAATATTTCGAATAAAATTTTATATGAAACTGCGGTTTCTATTAAATTTTCAAAGAAAATCCTTTTTTGACCAGAAAACGAAATTTCGACGATTTCTTTAAAAAAAGTTATATTGAATTTGACGACATTTTCTAAAAATAGGCAATTTCGGCAAGGAATTAAAAAAAAATATTTTCGACGAAATTTTATAGAAAAAGGCAATTTCGACGATCTTTTAAAAAAAATTATCTTCATTTCTTAGTTTTTAAAAAAATTTAGAAAAAGCAAGCGCAATTTCGACTAAAATTTTGTATGAAACTGCAGTTTCTATTAATCTGAACGAAGAAAAAAAGTTTTCAATAAAAATTTTTTCGACGAAATTTTCCAAAAAAAAATTTTGTCGATTTTACAAATTTTGCAGAAAAACGAAATTTCGACGAATTTTTTTATAAAAATAAAAAAATCATTTTCGACGAAATTTTCAAAAGTAATGCAATTTTGACTAAATTTTATAGAAAAACACAATTCGACGAATTTTGAAAAATAAATATTTTCGTCGAAATTTTCAAAAATAATGGAATTCTGACGAAATTCAATAGATATTTTTAAATAAATATTTATTTTCCACGAAATTTTCAAAAATAATGAACATTTTTAGAAAAACGCAATTTTGACAAAAGTTTTTAGAAAAATGAAATTGGTACATAAGTTTCAAGAATAAAATAAATTTTCAATTAAAATGTATTGTAGTCGAAATTTTACAGAAAAACGAAATTTCGACGAATTTTTTTATAAAAAAAAGAACGTTAATGTAGACAAAATTTTGAAAAATTATTCTATTTTGACGAAATTTTACAGAAAAACGAAATTTTGACGAATTTAAAAAAAAATCTATTTGACGAAGTTTTTGGACTAAATTTTCTAAAGAATTAAATTTTGTTGAAATTTTACATACAAATTAAATTTTGCTGAAATTTCCATTAATGTGGGCATGATTTTCTTGAAATTTCTTCAATTTTGGAAGAATTTCTATTAAAATTAAATTTCGACCTAATTTTCTATAAAAGAGCAGTACGATGAGTTTTTCTACAAAATCGTCATGTCCCTTCCCAGGTCTAAACAGTGAAACTGTTGCCGTAAAAAGCAACATATTTAACAAAAAAACACAACACAACAAATATAGAAATTATTAGTTTGTGTAGATTAAACTTTTATTGTTCTTTTAAGCCGAATTTAATCTCCTCAACATTGTTTTAATCTTCCTTCTTGTTTTTAACCAGGCTTTAATACACACCCCTCTCTTAAGTGATTATTTTCTCTCCGATCGCCATGAATGCAGTGCAAAATCCTCCATGAAATGTCTGGTTTGTGAAGTTTCTCGATTGTTTCAGGTAATGTAAAAAAACGAATACAAAAAAACTATTTCATTTTGTCACAAAAACTGTTTTCATTCCCTTTCATGCAGGAATTCTATTCAGGTTCCCGCACTCCACTATCACTACATCGCCTATTGCATTTAATATGGAATCATGCCAAACATTTGGCTGGCTATGAGCAACAAGATGCTCATGAATTTTTTATAGCCACTCTAGATGTACTGCATCGTCACTGTATTAAAGCCAAAGCTGAAACAGAAAGTGCCAATAAATCGAGTTCCTCGACTGCAACACACTCCAATTGTCCCACACAATGCAACTGTATTATAGATCAAATATTCACCGGCATGCTGCAAAGTGATGTCGTCTGTCAATCCTGCAAGGGAGTGTCGACCACAATCGATCCTTTCTGGGATATATCCTTGGATTTGGGAGAGGCTCATGGTGGGGCCACACCAAAATCTCTCATCGATTGTTTAGAGCGATATACGCGAGCCGAACATTTGGGTTCTTCGGCGAAAATTAAATGTTCCACTTGTAAATCGTATCAGGAGTCCACCAAACAATTTAGCCTGCGCACTTTGCCTAGTGTGGCAAGTTTTCATTTGAAACGTTTCGAACATTCGTCACTGATAGATAAGAAAATCTCTACGTTTATATCATTTCCGGTGGAATTTGATATGACGCCCTTTATGTCGGAGAAAAATAATGCCTATGGAGACTTTCGTTATTCGCTGTATGCTGTGGTGAATCATGTGGGGACCATAGATGCGGGTCATTATACGGCTTATGTGCGACACCACAAGGATACCTGGGTGAAATGTGATGATCACATTATAACGACGGCAACACTGAAACAGGTTTTGGATAGTGAAGGGTGAGTTTGATTTGATGTATCTATGTATGTGTATAATTTTATTTTGTATAGGGGAAATATGCATCCTAAAAATTTGGTCTATTTGTTATTCCACTTTTTTATTTGGAATTCACTAAATTCCAATGAAAAGTGGGATTTTTAATGTTAAATTCACTAAAATCTGTTTGAAAGTGAGATTTCACATTTAGTTAGATGTTAAAGCACAGGAAGCGAAAAAATTTAAATTGAAATTAAAATTTTCTATTTGTAATTGATTACATTTCCGATGAAAATAAAGATCATACATTATAAATAAACTAAGTTTCGTTTGAAATTTAGGTTTTACATTTGGAAGTGATTTTTTTTGGCAGATGATTCGAGATCTAACATTCCTACATCAAAGCCAATAATTTCTATATTCTCTGCTCTTAAAGAGTAGGCATTCTTATCAAAATCAATGTACTGGAATCGTTTTTTATTAGCATAAGTCCCGTATAGAGGATCCCACACAACAGACCCATACTCTAGAATATGCCTAACAAGCGAAGCATACAACTGTTTCGTTACACATGGATCTGAAAATTCCTTCGGCCATCGCTAAAAAAGCCAAGAATACCATAAGCCTTGTTCACCTTTGTAAGTATGTGATTATTGAAATTGAGTTTGTGATTCATTAATATACCAGTATTCCAAAAAATATGGATAGATAACTTTATACCCACGGAATGGAAAGAAGGCGTCAATATTACAATACCCAAGAAAGGGAATTTGAGCGATTATAGAAACTGGAGAGGTATCACACTTCTAAATACTGTTATCAAACTACTAGCGTTCATAATACTTGTTCGTATACATATATGTTAACAATAAACGCAACAGTGTGACAAGAGCAGAATGGCTTTAGACCACATAGATTTTGAGCGAGCGTTTGTCACAATCAACAGAAAAGCAATTTGGTCCTCCTTGAGAGCGAAAGGCATACCGGAAAATATAATCATGATAATATGAACTGTATGTTAATACTAAGTGAGTTCACAGCACGATTCAGAGGAAAGGGCAATAAATTCGTGTCGACTTTTCTTATAGAAAAGTTCATCGTTGTCGACTTTTCTTATAGAAAAGTTCATCGTTGATGACTTTTCTTATAGAAAAGTTCATCGTTGATGACTTTTCTTATAGAAAAGTTCATCGTTGATGACTTTTCTTATAGAAAAGTTCATCGTTGATGACTTTTCTTATAGAAAAGTTCATCGTTGATGACTTTTCTTATAGAAAAGTTCATCGTTGATGACTTTTCTTATAGAAAAGTTCATCGTTGATGACTTTTCTTATAGAAAAGTTCATCGTTGATGACTTTTCTTATAGAAAAGTTCATCGTTGATGACTTTTCTTATAGAAAAGTTCATCGTTGATGACTTTTCTTATAGAAAAGTTCATCGTTCATGACTTTTCTTATAGAAAAGTTCATCGTTCATGACTTTTCTTATAGAAAAGTTCATCGTTGATGACTTTTCTTATAGAAAAGTTCATCGTTGATGACTTTTCTTATAGAAAAGTTCATCGTTGATGACTTTTCTTATAGAAAAGTTCATCGTTGATGACTTTTCTTATAGAAAAGTTCATCGTTGATGACTTTTCTTATAGAAAAGTTCATCGTTGATGACTTTTCTTATAGAAAAGTTCATCGTTGATGACTTTTCTTATAGAAAAGTTCATCGTTGATGACTTTTCTTATAGAAAAGTTCATCGTTGATGACTTTTCTTATAGAAAAGTTCATCGTTGATGACTTTTCTTATAGAAAAGTTCATCGTTGATGACTTTTCTTATAGAAAAGTTCATCGTTGATGACTTTTCTTATAGAAAAGTTCATCGTTGATGACTTTTCTTATAGAAAAGTTCATCGTTGATGACTTTTCTTATAGAAAAGTTCATCGTTGATGACTTTTCTTATAGAAAAGTTCATCGTTGATGACTTTTCTTATAGAAAAGTTCATCGTTGATGACTTTTCTTATAGAAAAGTTCATCGTTGATGACTTTTCTTATAGAAAAGTTCATCGTTGATGACTTTTCTTATAGAAAAGTTCATCGTTGATGACTTTTCTTATAGAAAAGTTCATCGTTGATGACTTTTCTTATAGAAAAGTTCATCGTTGATGACTTTTCTTATAGAAAAGTTCATCGTTGATGACTTTTCTTATAGAAAAGTTCATCGTTGATGACTTTTCTTATAGAAAAGTTCATCGTTGATGACTTTTCTTATAGAAAAGTTCATCGTTGATGACTTTTCTTATAGAAAAGTTCATCGTTGATGACTTTTCTTATAGAAAAGTTCATCGTTGATGACTTTTCTTATAGAAAAGTTCATCGTTGATGACTTTTCTTATAGAAAAGTTCATCGTTGATGACTTTTCTTATAGAAAAGTTCATCGTTGATGACTTTTCTTATAGAAAAGTTCATCGTTGATGACTTTTCTTATAGAAAAGTTCATCGTTGATGACTTTTCTTATAGAAAAGTTCATCGTTGATGACTTTTCTTATAGAAAAGTTCATCGTTGATGACTTTTCTTATAGAAAAGTTCATCGTTGATGACTTTTCTTATAGAAAAGTTCATCGTTGATGACTTTTCTTATAGAAAAGTTCATCGTTGATGACTTTTCTTATAGAAAAGTTCATCGTTGATGACTTTTCTTATAGAAAAGTTCATCGTTGATGACTTTTCTTATAGAAAAGTTCATCGTTGATGACTTTTCTTATAGAAAAGTTCATCGTTGATGACTTTTCTTATAGAAAAGTTCATCGTTGATGACTTTTCTTATAGAAAAGTTCATCGTTGATGACTTTTCGTATAGAAAAGTTCATCGTTGATGACTTTTCGTATAGGAAAGTTCATCGTTGATGACTTTTCGTATAGAAAAGTTCATCGTTGATGACTTTTCCTATAGAAAAGTTCATCGTTGATGACTTTTCCTATAGAAAAGTTCATCGTTGATGACTTTTCCTATAGAAAAGTTCATCGTTGATGACTTTTCCTATAGAAAAGTTCATCGTTGATGACTTTTCCTATAAAGTTCATCGTTGATGACTTTTCCTATAGAAAAGTTCATCGTTGATGACTTTTCCTATAGAAAAGTTCATCGTTGATGACTTTTCCTATAGAAAAGTTCATCGTTGATGACTTTTCCTATAGAAAAGTTCATCGTTGATGACTTTTCCTATAGAAAAGTTCATCGTTGATGACTTTTCCTATAGAAAAGTTCATCGTTGATGACTTTTCCTATAGAAAAGTTCATCGTTGATGACTTTTCCTATAGAAAAGTTCATCGTTGATGACTTTTCCTATAGAAAAGTTCATCGTTGATGACTTTTCCTATAGAAAAGTTCATCGTTGATGACTTTTCTTATAGAATAGTTCATCGTTGATGACTTTTCTTATAGAAAAGTTCATCGTTGATGACTTTTCTTATAGAAAAGTTCATCGTTGATGACTTCCTATAGAAAAGTTCATCGTTGATGACTTCCTATAGAAAAGTTCATCGTTGATGACTTTTCCTATAGAAAAGTTCATCGTTGATGACTTTTCCTATAGAAAAGTTCATCGTTGATGACTTTTCCTATAGAAAAGTTCATCGTTGATGACTTTCCCTATAGAAAAGTTCATCGTTGATGACTTTTCCTATAGAAAAGTTCATCGTTGATGACTTTTCCTATAGAAAAGTTCATCGTTGATGACTTTTCCTATAGAAAAGTTCATCGGTGATGACTTTTCCTATAGAAAAGTTCATCGGTGATGACTTTTCCTATAGAAAAGTTCATCGGTGATGACTTTTCCTATAGAAAAGTTCATCGGTGATGACTTTTCCTATAGAAAAGTTCATCGGTGATGACTTTTCCTATAGAAAAGTTCATCGGTGATGACTTTTCCTATAGAATAGTTCATCGTTGATGACTTTTTTTATAGAAAAGTTCATCGTTGATGACTTTTCTTATAGAATAGTTCATCGTTGATGACTTTTCTTATAGAAAAGTTCATCGTTGATGACTTTTCTTATAGAAAAGTTCATCGTTGATGACTTTTCTTATAGAAAAGTTCAACGTTGATGACTTTTCTTATAGAAAAGTTCATCGTTGATGACTTTTCTTATAGAAAAGTTCATCGTTGATGAATTTTCTTATAGAAGAGTTCATCTTTGATGACTATGTACAGAAAACATTGATATCAATGTGAAGAAGATTGCGGAGGCTCTTCTAGAATCACTCGAAGATAGTTGCCCACTTCGAGAAAGGATATCTGAGAAACCCTGGATGACAGAACAAATTCGCCAGATTGGCGAGGATGTCCGCAAACTTTACAACAGAGCTCGACATAAAAAACAATCAGTATATTGGGACGACTACGACAAAAGACTCAAAGAATACAATAAAATCATTAGATAAGCGAAACGTAACTCCTGGAAGCTTTTCTGTGAGCAGGTAGACAGCGTTAACAGCATGTCTAAATTGAAAATGTTCCTCTCAAAAACTCATATCCAAACCGAAACACTGGTAGACGACAGGGGTACAAGAATGGAAACTATAGAGGATACCGTAAGGCTCTTGATGAAAACGCATTTCCCGATTGGTAATGCTGGACCAACAGAGGAACAGTTACGGAATGACAGATGGTATGGTTAAAGAAGCGATAAAAAGCTTCTCTCCCTTCAAGGCTGCGTGACCGGATGGAATATTTCCAGCACTTCTGCAGAATGACGTGGATCTGGTATCAACTCACCTGGCTGGGGTTGGGGTGTACACTGCATGCCTAACCCATGCTTATACCCCAAATACTGGCAGGAATCAAGGGTGGTCTTCATACCAAAGCCTGGCAAGGCGAGTTATACGACGCCATATGCTTATCGACCCATTAGCCTGACTTCTTTCCTGTTAAAAACAATGGAGCGAATAATTGATGACAATTATTGAGGGCGCATTTAACAATGTGCAGACCGATACTCTTATCCAGTCCTTAGACGAGTTTTGGGTTGACTGGGCGCTGAAAAACTGGTTCAACAATATGCTAAGGAATAGGTGGATTATTTGTGGGTCATATCGTCGCTTGGATGACTAATTGACGTAGCTGGCATTTTCAAAATTGTTCAGGAAAGCAGATTTTCTGTTTTTGAGACAATGTTCCTTCTTCCCCACTGCGTAATATGTATTATATTTCCTGTTTGATTTTCTCATTGTGTACTTAACTCCATCTTTCTCAATATTAATAAAAAAATAATTTAATTAAATTATAATGCATGTTTTTCAAAAACAATGCAGATACGTCACTTTGTGGGAAAAAAATTATACTTAATTTCAAATACGACTGATCACGGCCCAGCCCAAACGACTAAAGCTAGATTCCTGAAATTTGGTAGGATGGTAGTCTTTGCTTTATAGATGTGCAATACGGAAGGATTTTTCGAAATTTTGAGCGCACAATAGGTCAGAAAAAATATGCTTTCACAGCCAAAACCAAACGGCTGGAGCTAGAATCGCAAAATTTCGTGTGAGGGTAGCGGCTAGGGCGAAGATTCGGTATGAATAGGAATTTTTCGAAATTCCAAAAATTTACGCGCACATTGGGACAAAAAGGCATAAATGCGGTACCAAATCCAAATGGCAAGAGCTTGAGTCGTCAAATTTTACTTGAGTGTATCCATTGGAACGTAGACTAGACACAAGGAGTTTTTTTAGGCCAAAATGCTGAAGTATGGTACAGTGGTGCAAAAGTGTTACATATTGTGCAGTGGGACAAAACTGTGTTTAATATGGTACAGTGGGGCAAAAAGTGCTAAATATGTAACAGTGCGGGAATTTGTGCAATGGGACAAAAAAATGTTAAATATGGTACAGTTGGGGAAACATTTTTAAATTTGTGCAGTGGGACAAAAATGTGTTAAATATGGTGGGGAAGAAAGGGTTAAATATGGTTAAGGTTAAGTATGGTACAGTGGTGGAAAAATTAAATATTGTGCAGTGGGACAAAACTGTGTTTAATATGGTACAGTGGGGCAAAAAGTGTTAAATATGGTACAGAGGGGGAAAAATGTAAAATATGAAAAATATATGGTAGATTAGGGCAAAAATGGTTAAAAAGCGAATTTACAGTATGTTTTTCTCTTAATACATACTTTTAGTGGTACTGTGGTGCAAAAACGATTAAATGGTCTACAGATGTGCAAAAATTGTTTAATGGCATTCAGAGGCACATTGCCGCAAAAGATAAAAATAACAAGATAACTCTTGGAATATAAATAAGAAATTGTAGGGGATTTTTCGTATGTTAGTGTAGAAAAAGATCCGAATTTACTTAATTTTCGTCATATGAAATAATCAGGTGTCTTTGAAAGAAAGAGGTGTAACTATTTTACGGCACCCTTAACAAAAATAAATAAAGGATGGCTGCGAAGCGCACCTAAATAAAATTAACACTAGTTAAAGCGAAAGAAATTCACAAAAGTCTACATGTTCAGATATTTTGATGTGATATATTTCTTGGTATAAATTAAATTATTAATTTCGAATTTATATAAATTAAAAAAAAAACTTGAAAAAATTAAACAAAAAAATTTGCGATTTTTTGTCCTGAGTAAATATGCAAATCAAGTCAAGCTTTGAAAAAATAAAATGTTAGAAAAGAGATAATGAAAGACCAAAATATGTGGAACTAATTGTAATTAGACTCCGAATATAAGTTTTCCTCCAAATGGGCACTTTCTTCGTTAGGATATAAAATGATCGAAAATGCATCACGTTTTCATTATACATTTATAATCGGGATATAATTAATTATACTTATATATTCATCCAAATAATTTATTTGTTCATTATTAGTATACGGAAGTATGATTTTTATTATAGTATCTATATATATAACCAGTAATGAGCCCTACACCTCCCTAACAATGCGAAAATGGACATTGCGATAAGAATTTGGCAGTGTTCATACATGTAATAAGGAAACTCTCTGCTGAATTTCGTACTGATCAGATATAAAATACGGTTTCTACAGAGCTTACATGTCAAATCGGGTGAAACTTATAAATGGGGCAATATATAAATCTGAACGGATAATCTCCGAATTTGGCAGTGTTCATTCATGTAATAAGAGAACTCTCTCTGCCAAATATCGTACTGATCTGATATAGTCAAATCGGGGGAAACATATATATGGGGGCTATATCTAAATCTGAACCGATTTTGAATAATTTCAATATGGATCGTCCTTGGGCAAAAAAAAGAGCACTGTGCTCAATTTCAAAAACAACAAAACATTTAGAATGATTTTTTTAACTTCAGTAGGAATTTTATGAATTTCAATTGATATTGCAATTTTTAAAATTGAAGTTGATCAAAAAAACTCGGTTGAGATAGAATATTCTCATTCTTTGTACATTAATTGTATTAGGCAATATTAGTATTTTTCTATTTTTGTAAACTATTTTATTATTTATATTTATTTATTTACAAATTGTTATTATTGTTTCTCTTCATCTCTCTCTTTTTTCAGATATTTACTCTTCTACCACAAAAACATCTTGGAATACGAATAAAAGAGACTGGAGAAAAAAAATAGACCACTAAATAAAAACAAAGAACTAAAAACTAATAAAAAATGAACACAAAACTTAAAAAAAAACTAAAATAAAAGGAAATCCTAAAAATACAAATACAACAAAACAAATACAAAACAAACAAATTTATCAAAACAAATTACAATGCAAACAAACGAAAAAAAGAACAAATGAAATTGTATTATTTTGATTTTTTATTTCAACTATAATGGTAAATCAAACGAAGAAACAAATTAAAATTACACAAATTGTTTTAGGTTAATTTTTAATTTATTACACATTTTCTCAAATGATTATTATAACGAATATAAAAGAAAAGAAAACAAAAAAATAACTAAATGTTCAATAATTATATAAAAACAATTCCTAAGACCTCCTCTATCTCTCTAAAGCCTTATTTCGCCGATTTTCATTTATGTTTCTCTCATGATTTCTAAATGAGCTCTCAATTTTATCAAAGGATAACTCCGATTTTTTTCTCTTTAAAAATTCATAATTCAACAAAAAATGTCTAACCAATCAGCTTTGGGCTCGTCCGGGATTTGAACCCGGGACCTCTCACACCCGAAGCGAGAATCATACCCCTAGACCAACGAGCCACACGTATATGTAGCGCTAATTGCAAATAAGTATACCACAGCTGGGCGGGGGTGAAATTGTGTTGGTGAAAAAAGTTGAAAAGTGGTGGTGGTGAATAAGTGCCAGGGTTGCATCCTGTTTTAGAATTTTTGTATTGTGAATGGCAACAGGCTATCTACCGTGAATGGAGGAACTGCCTCACTGCTATTTTTGTTATCGAAAGTTAAGCTGAGTATAGACGATTGCCAGATCGGCAAACGTTATCAACCTTGTTAAAGTGCTGCAAATATACGGACAATGGCAGATTGTTAGGCAAAGGTGAATTGACAGTTCAGACGATTGCAAGAAAATATTACAATTTCATATATTTACAATATATTTTGTAAATATTTATATGCAGGATTGCCAATAAAAATACATTATAGACAGTGTTGCCAATAAAATGTTTTTCTGGCAATGGCGCCGTTGTCACATGCATAAACTTCGCACATATAATAATCTGCAAATTATCTCGCAGTGTCTTTTCTGCTAAAGTTGCAAACCAAAAATTGTATGTTCACATGGTTGTAAATTTACAGGGTTGCATTTTTCCGCCATTTTTCTGGCAATGTTGTCCGATCTGCAAATCGTGTGTGCTTACCTTTAGAGACGTCAACAACTTCACTGATTATCAATGACAATTGAATACTATAGACATCGCATGGAGTTTGACAATTCGTTTAGTTTGTCTTCTTATTGAAGATGGCGTTTTGTCTGGCTAAACTGTAAAGAGAGCGTTCTGCGCAGGGTTACCATACGTCCTCCTTTTTTATACCCTCACTTTAGTGTGACGAGGGTATATATCATTTGCTACGGAAAAAAGTGTAACACGTCGAAGGAGTGACCTAAGACCCCAAGTATGTTCGGAGGAAATCCGTTTTGGGTCATTTTAAGTCGAATGAGCAATGTCCGTCCGTCTGTCTGTCTGTCTGCTGGCTGGTGCGCACGATAACTCTCGAAAGGAGTAACCGATTGACCTCAAATTTGGTATGTGGTAATATTTTTTTCTATCTCCGGCTAAGTTCGAAGATGGGCCATATTGGTCCACTCCTTCTAGTACCTCCCCCACAAAGGGTTAAAATTTTGTGAAATATTGATTCTTTAATAACTGTTATACTACTTATTCGAATCTTTTGAAATTCCACACATAGTATTAGCTTATTAGTCGTTATCAACTCGTGAAAAATAGGCGAAGTCGCCACGTCCCTTTTGGTACCTCCCACACAAATGCACCATTTTGCACCAAAAGTTAACAGATTATAACATTAATAACAGTGTATAAAAATACTTGAAATTTTGTATAGTATTATGCTTTTATATTACCTACAGTCCAGGGAAAACTGGGTGTTGTTGTCACGCCCCTTTTGGTACCTCCCACACAAAGGTACCTTTTTGCACCAAAAGTTAACAGCTTATAACATTAAAACCAGTGTATAAAAATACTTGAAATTTTGTACAGTGTAATGTTTTTATAGTGTCTATATCCCTGTGAAAAATGGGCGTTATTGCCACGCTCCTCTTTGTACCTCCCACACAAAATGCCCAAATCATACCACAATTTAATGTCTCCTAACGTTTATACCAGTGCACATAAATGCTTATAAGTCGGCACAGTGCAATGAATTTAAAGTATCTAATGTTCAGCAAAAAAAGGTGTATTTGATAAACCCCTTCTGGTACCTTCCACACAAATTGACAGAATAATTCGAGTAATATTCAATATTACATTACTCACAAAGTGAGGGTATACCTTAGTCGGTTTACCCGACTGAAACTTTCTTACCTGTTACCTCTGTCCTCCCTCCTTTTTAAAAAAATTGGGATTTGTCCTCCTTTTGTGACTGCTTCAAATATATTTTTATAGTTCCACCAATCGTGGTTTTGGGTGGACTTTTTCACCAATAATGAACCTAAAGCTGAAGTATACTTTCAACTACTGAATGTTTGTTAGTTTTTTTGGTATACCAGCCCAAACAGCAGTGATTAACGCTCAATGGACAGATAAAAGGAACCGTCTACAAATTGATTCCACAAGTCTTAATTTGCATTAAATTTTATTTCAAGAACTACTCTGCCCTAGTTTTGAGATATTTTGCTTTAACTTTCGCGCCTTCATGTTTAGGTTAGGGTGGCAGCCGGTTTTACCAGATCAAATAGACCAATTTAGGTCCCTAACCTTAAACATTAGTATCTCAAAACTACTAAGATGGAGATGTGACGTTCTTTCTTAGGAGGGCAGTACTCCTCTGTAGAATGTTGTAAGTATTTGTCACCAAAGCAGATATCTTCCTCAGCTAACAAACGTATACTGAATTATTACATTGATCTCACCAGTGAATATTATCACATACTTTTAAATTAATACGGGTATGTTTTAGTACGAATGTTGTGTATTGTTTTTTTCATTCTAAAAGTTCCATTTACAACATTTGCAAAAATGACCTTTTTAAAATTAAAATTAATTGTTGATAAAACAAAATGTTGTTTTTCCAATTACTGCTAGTTTTTTAACAAATGTCCTCCTTTCCGAGAAATGTTTATGGTAACCTTGGTTCTGCGATACTTTTATTTCTCTGCAAAGACTTCAAAACATTCAACAGCAAAACAAACTGAAAAACTCACTCCCTTCTCAGAAATTATCTGAGTACAAAAAAGTCTGCATGTTTTGTCAGAGAGATAATTGAGAGAGGAATTTGAGAATGAGAGAAGGGCTGCTCGGACGCCACCTGGCGGATGAAGTCTGTAAATACTATGCGACGTCTATAGTATGGATGTAACGAAAGTGGCTTTAGCGAAAGCGAATATTGAAATATATTTCTTGCGAATGCGAATAGTGAAATATGCATTTTTGCGAAAGCGAATGCGAATAATAGTTTGAGCCTTTAGTACCAATAAATTTAAGGAATTGAATTGATACTTTTCCAGGATATTCAAGTATTAAGACGGTTTTCCATAGTTTTACCTCATGTTACCACAAGCACGCACATATCTTCAAATTGTGTGAAGGGAATAAGGAGATTTAACACTTTAATAAATGGAAGCGAATACTGAAATATATTTTTGCGAAAGCGAATAATCCAAAGATGGTTTTTGCGAATGCGAAAGCGAATTTTAAAATGATGCGAATAATTCGCGTTCGCATATGCGAATGCGAATATTCGTTACATCCCTAGTCTATAGTATTCAATTGTCATTGTGATTATTTGTATCAGAGATATTATATATAAGGAGTAAGGACTGCTACACACGAGGTAATTTTTTGCCCGCCTGAACAATTGCCAAAAGCTTCGAAAACGTTTCGTGTGACTCAGTCATTCACACAAATATCTATGGTTTTCCGGAATAACCGCCTATGTCAGAATTTTTCGATTTTAAGATATTTACGTAGCTGGATTTTGGTAATCATTATCTGTCGATTCATGTACAAAATCCGTTTGTAAGACCTACAAAATTCGATTTCTTATATTAAATTCTATTACAATTTGTATACCCTCACTTTAGTGTGAGTGTATACAAATGCTTTTGGACCTTTGAGCAATGTCCGTCCGTCTGTCTGGCTGGCTGCATAATATTTTTTTCTATCTCGGGTTAGGTTCGAAGATGGGCTATATTGGTCCACTCCTTCTAGTATCTCCCTCACAAAGGGTAAAAATTTAGTGAAATATTAGGCATGTTTTCGTTACAAGCTAGCACTTTTAGTTTAGCACTTTGCAACGAAAACAACTGACTTCCACTAACTGGCACATAAGCAATAAGTGGCGGATTTTCACTATCTGATAGCAATGGTGTCATGAGTTGCGAAGAAAGAACGGTGCGAAACAGACAAAAAAAATCGTGAAAAGTATTTATAAAACATATATTTACTATTCTATGTTCAATTGTTTACACTCTTTTGCAAATATTAAAATAATTTCCCATTTTTGTTCTTCTTCTTCCCGTTAATTCACAATAATTGATAAAATCTCTCCAAAAATGGGATGCCATATTGCTAAATATAGGGTGCCCAATCTGGCAACATCATACTCGATTAAGACATGAACACAAGCACCAAACTTCATCGGGAACTAATAGTGCTTAAAAGTGCTTAGCTCCCCATACAAATTAAGCACTTTTGGTGTAACGAAAACACGCCTATTGATTCCCTGATAACTTCTATACTACTTACCCGAATCTTCTGTAATTCCACACATAGTAATAGTTTATCTGTCGCTATTAACTTGAGAAAAATTGGTGATCTGGCCCGCCCCATTTGGTACCTCCCACGAAAAGGGACAATTTTGTACAAAAAGTTAACAGCTTATAACATTAATACCAGTGCTATGCTTTATAGTGTCTACAGTCCAGTGAAAAATTGGCGTTATCACCACGCCCCTTTTTGTACCTCCCACACAAAATGGTCAAATCATACCAACATTAAATAGCTCATAACGCTACCAGTGCACATACAGGGTGGCTGATATGTAATGCAACAAAGTAAAGCGCTATATTTTTTTAATTTTTTTTTTTTTAATTTTATTGTTTTAATTTTAGAAACAGTTTAGATTTGTTCGAATTGGCCACCTGTGGCACGAATTATGGCCTTCAAACGACCGACAAAGCCATCACACGCTGTACGAAAGTGGCTATGCGGTATTTTGGCCCATTCCCGGCCAAGCGTCGTCTTGAGATGATCGATACTTTGATATTTTTGGTGCGAACCTTACTCTCTAAAATGCCCCAGGCGCAAAAGTCCAACTGATTGAGAACCGGAGATCTTGGTGGCCATTGTGCGGTAGAAATGAAGCGAGGAACCTCCTTTTTAAGCCATTCTTGGTTGACGCGTGCTGAGTGCGATGGTGCTGAGTCCTGTTGGAATGTCCATGGTCTGCGGCCGAAATGTTTGTCTGCCCAGGGCTTAAATACTGTCTTTAGGACATTTTCCCGGTAATATTTTGCATTTATTTTGACCCCATGGTCGATGAATACGAGCGGGGAGCGGCCATCGGCCGTTACGGCGGCCCACACCATTACCATCGGCGGCGCTTGAGTTCTGGTGGCCAATCGAAGGTGTACATTTTCAGCTGACCTCTTTGGCAAGTAAACCCGATCATTTTGTTTGTTCACAAACTGCTCAATTTGGAATGGCTTCTCATCGGAGAAAACCAAATTCGGTAACTGGCCACTTTCGTGCAAGCGAAGCAACTCCTTTGCTCTTTCCAGTCTAACTTTTTTTTGTGTATCGGTGAGCTCTTGCACTTTTTGGAACTTCAATGACTTTAGTCCAAGCTCATTTTTTAATATGTGTTGTATCCGTTCTCGCGATATGTTCAGCTCACGAGCAATTTTTCTACCACTGCGGCGTGGATTTCGATCAAATCTGGCCTTCACTTTTCTGATCATTTCTGGTGTTGTTACCGTTTTTTTTCGTCCACTTTTTGGACGCGATGTAACACTGCCAGTATCACGGTAACGAGCAATGGTACGAGAAACAAAAGATGTATTCACATTTAAATGCTGGAGGGCTCTAACGATAGCCACTTGTTTTTTTTTCCACCCAAATAAAGCAATCACACTATCACGCTTGAAATCCATCACGAATAACTTTTTTTCTGAATGCAATAGATCAAAATGCTTTTGTAAGCTTGTAAACAATAAAATGAACTGTCACTGAAATAAATCTGTCAGCTATCAGACTAGCAGTTTAGAAATGATAGCAACCTGAAGTTGGTTGCAATACATATCAGCCACCCTGTAAACGCCTATAATTCGGCACAGTACAATGTATTTTAAGTATCAACTGTTCAGCGAAAAATAGGTGTATTTGATAGAACCATTCTGGTACATCCCACACAAATTGACAGATCAATTAATTAAAATATTCCATATTACATTACTCACAAAGTGAGGGTATGGTATACCTTAGTCGGTTTGCCCGACTTTGAAATAAACAACAAATTCAAATTAAAGGGCGCTGAAAACGCTTTGGTCCAAAAACAACAGCCAGCCAAACGACAACATCTGTCCTGTCCTTCATTCTTCGCTTGGACTACCGAACGAGCGTACAACATTATCAGTCAGCCCTATTTTTGATAGACGCCGAACACATTCACTGTTATTTAAGAGGCGCCATATATGTAAACTGGACCCGGTCCACTTCGTTGCCCCAGATTTCCGATCCCATTCATTTGTGGACAATTACATACATATGCACAAAATTACAGCACTTGCACTAACAAATTGGGCAAGATATCTTAATTTTAAAACTTGGTTTATATAAGCGGGGCCACTCCCATTCGTCCGATCCCGCCCTTCTTGGATCAATCACGTAGACTACCACCAGATACATATGCACAAAATTACAGCACGTTCGCATTGTGTAAGATATATCAATTTCAAATTTTGAGTTATATGGTCGGGGCCACGCCCATTGGTCCGATCCCGCCAGTTCTTTCACCAATCACGTAGACTACTACCAGATACATATGCACAAAATTACTGCACTCTCGCTAACAAATTGTACAAGAAAATTAAAATTCCCAATTTTCACCACACCCTACACATGTACATTCTGTGAAAATTTCAAGAAGATCGGTCCAGCCGTTTAGATGTCTATAACGTTTAATCAAAACAACAAACACACACTCTCTCTTATATATATATATAGATAGATATATTTATTATATATTTGGCATATACATTATTAATAGTCGTAAAATCACGCTGTCTATAATACTCAATAATCAAGTAAAACATCTAATGCATATTGCATATTCTATATACACCCTGTCCCACGCTTCTTTCCTACTGCAAAGTTGATGGTTCAGCTTCTACTGTCATCAACATGAGGATGACAATAATTCGTATTTTCGGGCGCACAGTGGGTCCAAATGAGATTCCGTCTACTTCCATGATTGGTACTGGACCGTGATCCCAGATGGGCAAGTTTTGTTCTTTTACGTCAATAGTTTCCGAGATAATACATTTGTAATTAATTTCCGCCCACTTGTGCCACACTCACCAATCCGATAGCGCCCATTGTTATTGAAGTTTTCGATAATAACTTTGTATTAACAAAGATCAAAGACAATTGAATACTATAGACGTCGCATGGAGTTTGACAATTCGTTTAGTATGTCTGCATATTGAAGATGGCGCTTTGTCTGGCTAAACTGTAAAGAGAGCTTTCTGCAAAGAGAGGATAGATACTTTTATTTACTCAGCAAAGAGAGAAAAGATTTTCATCATTAATTTTATTATATTCCAACTTCAAAACATTCAACAACAAAACAAACTGAAAAACTCACTCCCTTCTTAGTTATTATTGAGAGTACAAAAAAGTCTGTATGCAGGGTTACCGTTGACAAATTTAAAAAGGTTGCAAAAAAAGTCGTTTTCGAAAAATAAAGTGGCACAAAAAGTCGTTATTGTATAAAAAAGGGTCTCACTTTTTATAAACACTTTACTTTAACAAAACAATTATGAAATTAATAAGAAATCGTTTGTATGTGATAAGAAATTATTTTTTTAATTACATGAGTTAACAGATTGATTTTTGATAGCATAATATTTGTACTTTGCTATAATTGAACCCAGTACATTGCTTAAAATATGAGTTGGTATATTACTCTTGATATTTATTGGATTACATAAATATTGATTATTTTGGAAATCTTGTTCTTTTTAATTGGTGTACACAATATTTGATATTTTTCAACTTAGGTTTTTTAATTTAATGTCTTTATTTATGTTACAATAATAACTCAAAGACGATCATTATACCTATCTTTGTCTTGTTAAATTCCTTTTAAATGCTGATAGTAAAATTGTAAGTAAATTTTTACGTAAATCAAACGAATAATACGTTTTATGCTGCAAAATGCAAATTTTGTCTAAAATTTATTTTACCAAAAGTTTCAAAACGCCAAAATACTTCACGGATGCATGGAAAGCGACAGTTTCTATATTATTGATTTTTGAAATTACAAGAAAACAATGCAAATGCTGCAATTTAGGGAATTTAATAATTTTTTAGAAATACATTTTTCGATTTAACAATTTTTTTGATTTAAAGAATTGGCCTGAGGGTATATATATAATTCGTTATACCCAGCATTGACCATCTTTTATAAAATGTCTAACTCATACTAACAATATTTACCTAATATACTCAATACTGCTTGATTTGTCTACGGTTTCCAAAGAAAATCGTTATTACAAAAAAGTCGCAAAAAAGTCTCTGAATGGAAAAGTCGCACAAAAAATCAAAAGCCGCCAAAAAAGTTGCAAATTGCAATTTTAGTCGCACAACGGTAACACTGTCTGTATGTTTTGACAGAGAAATAATTGAGAGAGGAATTTGAGAACAAGAGAAAGGCTGCTCGGACGCCACCTGGCGGATGAAGTCTGTAAATACCATGCGACGTCTACAGTATTTAATTGTCATTGCAAAGATATGAATACTAAGGGTATCTCTTAAATACCAGTGAATGCGTCCGGCGTCTGTCAAACTCAAATTTCATCCTATTGTTTTGTGTGCATACAACAACACTTTGACAGACGCCGGACGCAATTCACCAGTATTTAAGAGATGCCCTAAGATGTCGTAGCACGTTGTTAAAAATTGAAAATAGATGTCGATAGGCACCTTTTCTCTGTCTCCCTGTTAACCAGAGATACCGCTGGACAATTTTATATTTCACGTCCAAAATTATCTCAGGAACTCCCCAAATTAATTGGAATATTTTATGTAAAATAATTCTAGTTTTTTCAACCGCTGCATTTGAATGATTTTCTGAATCGAATAATTTCTTATTTAGATAACCAAACTGGCCACATACAAAGGAGTCAAATACGAAATTGGGTGCCTCCCCTAGTTAACCCAACTGGTCGTCGAAGGAGTAGCAATTATTGATCTGCAACGATTCAAAATTATTGAACGACTTGTAAACGTTGTTCAGGCGTAAGTAAGTCTTTCCATGATGAAATGCCAAACAATACTTAACAAAAATAACATGGCAGCATGACACGACTCACACGTGATCTGTCAAAAAAGGCTATTGAAAAAAGTATCTCCACTTGGATCACCCTATACATATCAAAAACGTCGACTTTTCTACAAAACATATTTTTTTTGTATACAAACTTTTTTCATTTTACATATGCACTTACATTTCATTTTCTCCAGTAAAATGTTCAAATTTGATAATCGGCAACACCAAATATTTGAATTCAAGTATATGGCTACCCTGTTGTTTATTTACGCCATCTGCAAACAGGTTGCAACTAACCTGCAGAACGCCATCTATGAACTAGTTGTGAACAATTCGTTGTGAATGGATACCATTGTATCTTATGGTGATTTCTTTTCTAAAAAAATATGTTGCCCTGTCAGAGAGCAGCAATTAATAATGTCGCCTACACCCTCTTGTACTACTGCATTTTTTATGGTCAGAATCGATAACAAAAATGCAAAAAACTAGCCTTTTAACTCACTAAAAGTAGACTAAAAACAAAGAATACTCCACGGCGCCGCCTAAATAAAGCATCTGACCAAACTTCATAATAAAAAAGCACTCACGAAAGGCATAAAAAATTTAGCATTTTTTGGCACAAAAGAGTATTCATATATTTGCTTTAATGCGTTTTCCAAATCAAATTCTTTCGTTCGTTTACGCTGGCTAATCGTTTTCATTGATTGTCATAGTCTCGATTTACACTGGCTGAATGTTCAGCAGATTATCGGCGTTTTTTAGGAGAGAGGCAGTCGGCAAGAGGTGGAAAAACTCTCCCTGAACGTTTTTAGTTCTTCGTGCAAGTTCAAAAGAGAATTCGATGATAAACTGCTGAAAAAACTTGCCTAGTGTAAATCTGGACGACGTAGCGTCATTTCGCCCAATGTCACATCGCCCAAAACCATGTATGTCATATCACCCAGAAAAATCAATGTTAGTTGTTGTTGTAGAAAAATTTGGTTTTTGGGCAATATGACATCGACATTGGGCAATATGTCATTTTGAACAGTAGGTAATTTTTTATTTTTTTTGTCGCCAAAAAAAAGTTATGTCATAACGCCCAAAGTATACAAACAAATTTATTCTCAAATGTATCAAGAGCATTTTTTGTAAAACAACCTTCGAATCGTTGGAATGCCAAAAGGCGGCTACGTAGACCAAAGTGATCTGCCTTCGGCCGTAGTTTTTACGTGGGATTAAAGATTTTCTCCTCTGGGGTATGTTAAAAGACGGCTATGCGAACCAAACAGTATGCGCGTGACCGGACTTCGGGCGGGGTAAAAGATGTTCTCCTCTGGGGTACGTCAAAAAGCTATGATGATCAAGGTATCTTTGCAAAGGCACTTTAGTTCGCATAGCCGTCTTTGGACAACCCGAGAGGAAAAATCTTTAACCCCGGCCGAAGGCTGGCCATGCACAAGCTGTTTGGTCCGCGTAGCCGTCTTTTGAAATACCCCAGAGGAGAAAATCTTTAATTGCGACGTTAAGGATCTTTGGTCCGTGCAGTAGTCTTTGGACATAAAAAGGTGAGACCGATCAGTATGTGTCACCGTAACATGATGAATGGCATTATTACAGTTCATTCATTACGCTATGCTACATTTTATATTTATTGAAATGTCATATCGCCCAAAATAAAACTTTGGGCTTTATGACATTGCGTTTGGGCGATATGACATTTCAATAAATATAAAATGTAGCATAGCGTAATGAATGAACTGTAATAATGCGATATGACCAAAGATATAAATACCAAGATACAACAATAAATTGTTCACAATTTCCAAGAGATGTCGTTGCACGTTGTTAAAAATGTAAAATAGATGTCGATAGGCACCTTTTCTGTGTATCCATTTTAACCAGAGTTGACGCAAGACAATTTTATATTTCATGCCCAAAATTATCTCAGAAACTCCCCAAGTTATTTGAAATATTTTATGTAAAATAATTGTAATATTTTCAACCGCTGCATTTAAATGATTTTTTGATCAGATTTTCATTTCAGTGAAGAATTTTTAATTTTTGTAATAAAATTACACATTTCAGAAATTTCAACGTCTAATATCGTCGCTTGGATGACCAACTGCAGTAACTGACATTTTAAAAATTGTTGAGGAGAGCAGTTTTTATGTTTTTGAGACAATGTCCATTCTTCCCCACGGCGTAATATTTATTATATTTCCAGTTTGCTTTTCTTATTGTGTACCTAACTCCATCTTTTTCAATATTATTAACAAAAAAATAAAAAATTTTTATTATAATGCATGTTTTTCATAAACAATGCAGATACGTCACTTTGTGAGAAAAAAATTATACTTAATGTCAGTTACGACTGATCACCGCCCAGCCCAAACGGCTAAAGCTAGAGTCATAAAATTTGGTAGGATGGTATATAGACGTGCAATATGGAAGGGTTTTTCGAAATTTTGGGCGCACAATGGGTCAAAAAAGAAAAAAATATGGTATCACAGCCAAATACAAACGGCTGGAGCTAGAATTGCAACATTTCGTGTGAGGGTAGCACCTAGGGCGAAGATTCGGTATGAATCACAATTTTTCGAAATTCAAAAATTACGCGCACATTGGGACAAAAAGGGATAAATATGCCAAGTCCAAATGGCAAGAGCTTGAATCGTCTAATTTGGCTGGAGGCTAGCCATTGGAACGTAGACTAGACACAAGGAGTTTTTTTAGGCAAAAATGGTGGAAAAATGATAAATATTGTGCAGTGGGACAAAACAATGTTAGATATGGTACAGTGGGGCAAAAAGTTCTAAATATGGTACAGTGGGGGAAAAAATTTTAATTTGTGCAGTTTGGGTCAAAAATGTGTTAAATGTGGCACAGTGGGGCAAAAAGGATTGAATATGGTACCGTAGTGCAAAAATGGTAAAATACGGTACGATATGGCAAAAAGGGTTAAATATGGTAGAGTAGGGCTAAGGGTGCGAATTTAGCTTTTGGAATATACAGTATGTTTTTCTCTTAATACATACTTATAGTGGCACTGTGATGCAAAAACTATTAAATGGTGTACAGTTGTGGTTTAATGGCATTTAGAGGAACATAACGGTAAAGGGATAAATACTGTAATCTTCTATTAGTTATTTATTGAGGAGGCGTGGCCCCGCGCAAATAAGCCAATTTGGAGTTATTATTTTCTTAGTGATTCCTACTGTTCCTACCTACGAATGGATTATCGAGATTCCTACTGTCGTTATCTGATGATTGGGGCTGGACCGTGATCCCGTTTCGAACGCAGTCGGTCCAAAATGGGCAACGAGTGGGCTGGGTCCAGCAAGTACTCCGTAACATTTTGCAATAATGAACAAACATTTCGGGAAAACGAAATATTAAGTGACATATTGCACGTCTCTTGGTGAAAATTTTTTTGTCATTGTGTCAGTTACGTTTAAAATCATTTACCGTTTTTGAGAAAACGGTAATATATATATGCACAGAATTTATACACACGATGTACTTTGACTAGACAAATAGAATGGCGGCCTTAACTCAATTTCTGAAAAATGGTCAGTTACGTCGGTTGGTCATCCAAGCGACGATATGTCCCAGGAAGCAGAAGAAATGGACGGCAAACTTTTGGAAGAGAAGCCTGATGAAGGAAAACAAAAAACCGGTAGAATATTTACTCTTTTTTTTTGAAGAATCGTTTTTTTTTTTTTGAGATTAGCGTTTTCCGATTGTTTGGAATTATCTAAAGGTCCAAAAAATAAAATTAAAAACACTGACGGATTATAGGATTGTTTTAATAGCAGTGGACCATCATTTGAAAAAATTTATTAATTTTAAAATAAAACGTATTTAGTCAAACATATATAATGTTTAAAATATTCCATGCATATCAAAAACATTGACTTTTCTACAAAACATTATTTTTCTGTCTGCAAACTTTTTTCATTTTACATATGCACATACATTTAATTTTCGCCAGTAAATGTTCAAATTTGATAGTCGGCAACACCAAATATTTGAATTCATGTGTAATGGCTACCCTGTTGTTTATTAATGCCAGCAGAACGCCATCTATGAACTAGTTGTGAAGAATTCGTTGTGAATGGATACCGTTGTATCTTGGTATTCATATCTTTGATATGACGCTACGCCAATCTGGACGTATAATTCGTTACGGCACAGCGACGATACCATTACGTTTGCCTAACCCAGCGTAATATCAGCAGGAAAATATCGATAGTCAGAACAAATTCAATCATCGATATCTTTGAAATAAACAACAAATTCAAATTAAAGGGCGCTGAAATCGCTTTGGCCCAAAAACAACAGCCAAACGACATCTGCCCTTTCCAACGGTGCATCCTGTTTTGCTTGTGTTTAAAAATAAATCAATTCAGGATTTCCAGATTTTGGGAGAAAAGATATTCAGTAATTTTTGTTTCATAAAATATGGATGGAAAAGACCATGAGACGCCGCAAAAAATGCGAGGACGCTTGCTGATAATCAATCAAACAAATGAAAATCGAAACATGCTATCGGTTGCGGCGCCATCGGACGACCACAGCAATAAAGTGACGCCAAAGAATAAACTGAAAAAGTGCATAAACCCGAGAACTCCAAAGGGCTTAAGCTATTCCCTCAACTCTTGTCAGACAATGCTGTCCAACAGTGATACTAGTTTGCATTCCATTTCCATGGCTATAATACAGACGCCGCCCGCCAAAAGGCATCAGAAGGTGAAAAACCCCTTTGAGGCGGCTTGGGCCGAACGATTGCATATGCCCATAATAGCGAGGTAAGTAGAGTGGTAGTGAGAAATGTGTGTTGTTGATTTTGTCTGTTTTTGTGTGTTTTTGCAGTCCTTCGTTGTTCCAACGACCCGATACGCCCCAAATGAGTTCCACCCAGTGCGAGTGGACCATAGACGAAGTGTCCAGCATGATGCCCGCCAATGTGGAGCCTCATGAAACTCAATTTCATGATTCACCCGATCCCGAGTTGGAAGCCAAAGCCCAATCGGCCATTAGTTCCTATTTCAAAGATAATCAAATTGTACCCAGTCCGGTGGATTGCCCCTTGAGAGGTCGTCGTATTGTTTTGCAAGATGTTAGTGGCAATACGCCAATTTCCAAACCGGGACGTCGGATACGAGATTGTGCCTCACAAACTGAACTGACTTTGCCGCCCATATTACCGCCTGCCTTGGAGGAGGCTTTAAAGCCTTACTTTCAACCCCATTTAGCGGGGGCCAACGTCGAACTTAAAAAATCCCGGTTTGCTGCCGGCGGCAGCAGTTCAGTCAACTGCAACTCTAACTCCAGCTGCAGTAGTTTGGAGGCCAAGGATACCTCATTGAGACGTAAGCTTTTCGATGCCCGCAATGTTTTAATCTGGGAAAATGCCCAACAACACGTGACAAAAATTACCACAAGTCGTCAATCGAATTCTAGTCCTCTTTCGCTGCAGTCGTTGCAACACACAGCCATAGTGGGAAAACTTTCAGATTCTTTAGATAAAAGTTCCTTTGGTTCTCTGTCGCCCATATCCGCCTCCGATGATCTCTCGCCTGTGGGTTCGAGTCAGGGAAGTGCTACCAAGCGTAAATCACGTTTTAATAATCTACGTGCAGAGATTGAAGAACTGGGCCAACTGTCACCCATTCACCCGCCCGTTCGAAGGAAACCTTTAGACAAATATCGTTCACGAGACAAGGAAAATCTCAGCAATGATTTACTCACCAATACCAGCCAGGAAACGGAAAATGAAAAGTTTACCCCCGAAAGATCTTCGTCACCTTTAGCTTCGATGATTACCAATAACATGGCTGAGTTTTCTTCGGATAGTTTTAATCTTAAGGTTAGCCGTTTAAAGGTGAACTCCTCGAAATCTTCTTCGAGGAGTCACAACAAAGAAAGACTGACTAGACAACATTTAAGGACTAGCAATTCCTTGCAAGACGTTGATGTTTTCATGGGCCAAGATGAAACGTGTGAAGATGCTTTGGAATATACCGGGGACATAGAAGATATGCAAGTCTCTCAAGTGTCCACACATAGTTCCACCGGTAGTTCCTCACAATCCGATACCCCGCGCGGAAAGCGGCGTTCGGCTAGCCGTAAAAATCTCTCCCAATCCTTTTCCGCCAATTGGTTAAATGATGAGGAAGAGGATGCTAATGAGCTGAAGAAAAAAGAAACTGCCCAAAATCATCCTGCTCAAGGCCGCAATTCGCGTAAAGAACAATTGATGGCCGCCGGCATAACCTCTAGTTCGTCGTTTGGTGGAGTTGTTCATCATCACACCCCGGTGAATAAATCGCCCAAAAAATCTTTGACTTTTTATCGCACCGACAGTGGTTTCAATGAAATGTCTCAGAACTCCTCCGAATCTCAGGATGGCCCGTCACAGCAGCAAATGCAAGCAGCACTATCTGCTCCTCTCAATGCAGCAACAGTTGAGCAAATGTTAGTGCAGTGGTCCTCAACGCCCTCTTCAAAAAAGGATAAGTTTGATTTTATGATATGACTGTTTTTTTTTTCGTTTTTTTTAATTTTTAAACTACACAGAAAAAATGCCAATGCAATACCACTAAACAAATGAATGATTATTCATTCATTATTAAATAATGATTGAATCAATTAAGAAAATAATTAAAACAATTTGGAAATTTTTGCGCTTTCAATTAAAAAAAAAATAAATGTGTCAAATAAAATAATTATTAAAGATTTCACATCTTCAGGTAAAGCAAAGCTTGAATCAATTAAAAAATAAATGGAACAATTCTCACACTATTTATTGACTCCGTTAGTTTTGATGATTGAAAAAGTATTCGTCTTCAACTAAAAAAGTGAATAAGTAATTGAGACAATCACCACTGATTTAATTCAAATTTCTTATTCATTATTATTCGATAATTAATGTTTAAGAACTTTTGGAGATTCAAACATATTTGATACACTTAAAACATATTTGGGTCCAAAGAAGAAAAATTAGAAACTCGATTCCGAGCGGAAAATTTCGATTCAAGCCACACTCTGAAGTAGCGAATTACTTTTTAAATGAAATTACTGCAATCTTTCCTTAAAATTGCAGCAATTAAGTGCCTAAATTGCCCCAAGCAATTGATTCAATTATATTTTTTGTTGAATATAGTAAAAAAACGTCATTATTTAAAATTGCCACATTTTTTTCCGTGTTATCAATATCTAGGGTTTAAGTGTAGTTAAATTTTATCAAAATAATGTATTGGTTTTATATGTATGTATGTATTTCAAATTGAATATTGATAAAACTTGTTCGTTACAGAGTTAAATTAATTTTTAAGCCGTTTAAGTCTTGAACAAAAAACTAATGTTTGCAATATTTAACAAAAAAGAAGGCCTTATGCTTAAGATTTAGTTAATTAAAAAAAAAATCAATGCTTTTAGAAATTCACGAAACCAACCCACCCTTTTAGTACTATTTTATATATCTCTATATAGAGTTTTATTGGTTAAGATAATCAAGGTTGTTTGTAATATTGTAGACTAAAAAGTCCCCAAGCTTAAGTTTGAAAATATCTAGTTAGTTGTATTTTTTTTTGTTTGTTTTGTTTTCTAGGTAGTTAAGACAAGGAATCGAGTAAAGGGCATCATTTTTAAAAACGCTCCAATTTTTTCAGTTGTTAGCTTCTATTAGTTTTCAATTAAATTGTGAAATATGTATATATTGATTCTCCAGGAAATATCAATTATTATTTCCAATGTTTGATTTAAAAGTCAAAAACTATCAACTTACCCCCAGTTTTTGTAAAACGTTTTCGTTCGTCTACGACGAATAATCCAAAATCACTTAATTCATACGCGAAATATATAAGCCACAGGAGTCAATTATTCGTTCTGTACTAAAGGAAAGCCCGGAAATAGTTGGTACAGAAAATATTTCATGTCTGTGTTTTAAAGATTTGAGTTATAGTTGATTGAAATTTGACGCTTCGTCGTAAACGAACGAAAACGCTTTACAAAAACAGGGGCTAATATTCAAAAGATGTTAGGTGACATCCAGAAATACGAGTATTAATTCCACACAAACTGACAGCTATAACAGTTGCTTAATATTAAAGATCACTGAACAGGGATTGCTGTAAACGGGTTTAGCTCTGACAGGAAATTGAACCTAGGACATATTGTTAATATCTCAAAAATGTTTACAGGTATTTGATTATACATAGTTTGAAATTAAATGTTAAACAATATATAAATTGATTAAGATAATAGAGTCTTGGGGATCTTAATCATCGCATCCGTTTCGTTCGGGGATGTAATTCGGTTTTTATTTGTACTTAATTTGTTTCTATTTGTGAGGATTTGCTGAAATTCCATTAAAACTTTATATGGAAATGAGATCTCACTTAATGGAATTTCTGGACAACGAAAGAATTTAAAATATAAAAAAGGCAACAATAACTGTTCTACAAAGCTTATCCTTAATTATATATGTATCTAAACTAAGCCACATCGTCCAATGGGACTTGTTACATTTTACAGAAATATTTGCGATACGAATGGGAATTTTTAATCATTTTCCCTTTTAAAATTGTACAAATTTGCAATCACTGTATCTATACACATGTATGGAATGTAATATAAATTTCTATATATATATATGTAATGTACAATCATTAAATTTCTATCATAACTAATTATATGCCGCACACTCGATTCCTCGTTAGGGACAATGGATCTTACAAAAATATTTTGAAAAGTAAAAAATTAATACATTTTCTCGAATCGAGAATTTTTGCTATTAAATAGAGCCAATATATTTTTGAAAACATGATTTGCCGAAGCATTTTAATTGGCTTTCGGAGTAACTGCGATTCAGCCAAATAAAGGCTCTTTTAATTGATTTTATCCAGTTAATATAAACTGTATTAATAATATGCAATTAAGTCGCATCCTTTACAAGTTCTAATTTTTTATTATTATTTTTTTAAATATTTTTTTATTTATTTTCGTTTGTTCCGTTTTATTCTAAACCAATGTGATTGATTTGGAATTAATTAATATTGTCCAAATAAATAATTTTCTGGAAAGCAATACTACACAATTTTGAATTGTAATTGGTATCAAAATCAATTCAGTTTCAAATAAGTTCAGTTAAAATTAAAACAAATCCCTTTAAAATTCAAAAACATTCTAATAAAATGCGAAAAAATCCATTTGAAATTCATAGATAACAATTGGTTTTAGAAACATATAAAATAAAATTGAAAACACATAAAATGAAAATTCTGAAATGAAAAATTTTCCTTTTGAAAATAAAACATTTTGTATTTCAAAAAAATTTTCGAATTTAATTTAAATAAAAATTTCAGATACAATTTTTTGTATTTCAAAAAATTTCTTTGGATTTCAAATAAATTCGTTTCAAATAAATTATTTTGGTTTCTAAATAAAATATTTGAAATTTTAAGTGGAAAATTTGAATTCATATTCCACTTTAAAAAAAACTTCAATTTAAAATAAGTTAGAATATCAAGCGTTTTTTTAATTCAAATATCGTTTGAATTTCGAATTTAAAATAAAAACTCGTTTGAGTTAGAAATAATTCATTTTAATTTCAAATAAATTATTTTGAATACCAAATAAAATCATTTGAATTTCAAATAAAATCTTTTGAATTTTATATATAAATTAAATATTTTGAATTTAAAAAAAAAATCGAGTTCAGAATCTTTTTATGTTCCAATCAAATCATTTGAATTTCCAAACAAATCTTCAAATATTTCAAATATTTCAAATAAAATCTTTTAAATTTCGCAGTAAAATCGTAAGTTTCAAATTAAATATTTTGAATTTCAAATCAAATCATTTGAATTTAAAACAAAATAGTTACAGAAAAATTTTTCCTCTTAACAAAAATTTAAGAAAATTAATATTCAAGTCTAAACATAATTTTTCTGAAAATATTTTATTTAATTTAAAAAATTATTTTTGAAGTTTAAAAATTTGTTCTTATCCTTGAATATTATAAAAAAGAGATTTCATTTAAACAAAAAAATAGTATCAAACATCGTTTTATATAAAAAATTTTAAATTTTTTAAGAAAAATCTATTTTTAGTCTTTAACATACCAATTTTCTTAGATTTTTCAGAAGAAATAATTAAATATAATAAAACAAATTCAAATGATTTTATACGTCCCGGATTTTGTGGATTCGGATTTGCCAATTGGCGATTTTCCTTTTTCTCGTAAATCGCGTTGATTTTGGAGTTCAGCTTCTTTTGTATTAGCAGCAGGTGTTATTACAAAAGAAACTGTAATCCAAAATCTCCATGATTTACGAGAAAAAGGGCAATTGGCAATTCCCGATCCCCACAATTCTTGCGGATATGAAAGCCAGCACAGAGGCGATTATTAAAAATTTTATTTTAAATTCAAAAAATTTTGTTTAAAACTGAAACATTTTATTTTGAAAATCAAAAGCTTTTATTTGAAATTCAACATTTAATTTTTATATCAATATATTTTATTTGAAATTCAATAGATTTTATTTGAAATTTAAAAGGTTTCACTTGGAATTTAAACTATATTATAGAAAATTCAAATTGAAATTCAACATTTCATTTAAATATCAAAAGATTTTATTTGAAATTCAAAGAATGTTATATGGAATTCAAAAGATATCATTTGAAATTGAAAAGGTTTTCTTGAAATTCAAAAGCTGTTATCGAAAATTCAAATGATTTGTTTGAAACCCATAAGATTTTATTTGAAATTTAAAGGTTTTTTTTTGGAAATTCAAAATAGTTTACTTGAAATTTAATGGATTTTTTTGATATTTAAAATATATATTGTAATATTTAAAAGATTTTAATTGAAAAAATTAAAAAAAAATGTAATTCAAAAAATTTTATTTGAAATTCAAATAAAATCCATTTAAACTTCAAAATGATCTATTTAAAATTCAAACGATTTTATTCGAAACTTAAAATAATTTATTTAAATTTCAAAACATTTTATTTGAAATTCAAAAAATTTCGTTTGAAACTCAAAAAATTTTATTTTTAATTCAAACGATTTTATTTGATATACCATCAATTTTTTTTTTGAAATTTAAATATTTTATTTGTTTGAAAATGAATTTCGATTAATTTTATTTGAAATTTAATTGATTTTTTTGTATCGAATTACTATTGAAAATGGTGTAGATCAAAAATGTATTAATTTTTTTTATATCTATTTTTTCAACAGGTATTTTTTATTTTATTTTCATTATTTCTATTTTACTTTATCACTGTTTTCAATTATTGATTTGTATTTCTATATTTTTGATTAATTTTTTGTTTTAATTAGTAAATCTTTTGTTAACTTCGTTTGGTCATCATCATTGTTGTCGTTTGGAGAGCAAACAACGGACATACAAATATAAATGCAATGTAGTTTTTATTTATTAAGTTTTTATTTTTCATTTTTTACCACAATTACGAACAAACGTGAATTTAATAATAACATTAAGACTTGACTATTCTATTTATTCGTGTAATTGTATTATATAAAGATACTTAAGCATTTTTGTAGTAGACCTAATTAATATTATATTTTTGTAACTCAAATAAAATTATTTCAATTTATAAAAAACAGAATACAAATTGAAGTTATGACTATATCACATTAATTACAAATTCTTTCAGGACCAACAAAATAATTAAAAATTTTTTTTTTAGGGAAAGTGGAAATTTGTATGCACATTTAAAAAAACCTATTAATTTGTTTATATATAGAGTTTAATTTTTTTTATAATATTCAAGGCAAAATTAATAAAAAAAATACTTTAGATTCTAATCTTAATTTTGGCAGTCACATTAACATTCTTACAAACAGGGCCTGTCTTATTTTAAGAAGATTATACTCTTTGAAACCTTATAATCCGCTACAAGTAAGATATCGTTTGGGCCATTCTTTGTTGATGTCTTTATGGAATTATGGAATTGAAGTTTAATCTGGGGCTTGGTCCTATTATTGTGATAAAATTGAGAGATTTTTAAGAAGATTGTACGTTATGTCAGTGATTTGAGAATAAATTACCATTACCGTGTTACGGAATTAGCTCACTCGTTCCTTGGATGTTCTTTTCGTGATTATCTTAATCTACGTGTAGTACTTCATTTTTATAAAATTATCAAATCGTCACAGCCAATTTCACGCGGAATCTATAAATTGATATTCCTCTGGTGCACTCATCGATTTATGAGCAATCATTTTTAGTAAGGGTATATCGATTTTGGAACGGTTTACCTAATTTCCTTAAACTATTCTCTTACAATTACAAGAGAAAGGTAATGAACTACCTAAATAGTATTTTACCTTAACTTATCTTACTGCTCATAGCTTCCTATTTTTATAGTCTGATTGCTTTGGGACCCAAATTCTGCATACATACTTTTTTGCAATGTTCATATGGCTGGGGAGTCATCTAAATTTTGTTTTAAATTTTATTATTATTTAATATTTGCTAAAATGTTTTTATTTTTTGTTTTTGTTTTGTTATGTGCATAGTATTTTTTCTTACAATACATGCATAATTGGCCAAATAGCTTGTAATTTTGCTAATTAAGCGTATTTATAACTTGGATGTATTTGGCGACCCCCACTGAAATATTCCGGCAAACATTTTCGTAGAATATTTTAATCCTTAAATGCCCTTTTTTGAAAGGACCCATTGTGTGGTACAGGGTATTATAACTTTGTGCATTTGTTTATAACACCCAAAAGGAGAAGAAATAGACCCATCGTTTATTATACCGATCGACTTAGAATCACTTTCTGAGTTGATTTAGCCATGTCCGTCTGTCTGTCCGTCTGTCTGTCCGTCTGTGCATGTATTCTTGTAATCAAAGTACAGGTCGCAATTATAGTCCGATCTCGACGAAACTTTACACATATCTTTTTTTTGGCACAAGGACGATCCCTATTGAATTTGGTTAAAATCGGTTCAGTTTTAGATATAGCCCCCATATATATGTTAGCCCCGATTTGAAATGTAAGCGCTTTAAAAACTGTATTTTATATCCGATCAGTGCGAAATTTGGCAGAAAGAGGTATCTTATTACATGAAGGAATACTGCTTAATTCGGGGAAAATCGGTTTAGATTTAGATATAGCCCCCATATATACGTTACCCCCGATTTGACATGTAAGCGCTGTAAAAATTTTATTTTATATCCGATCAGTGCGAAATTCGGCAAAGAGAGGTTTCTTATTACATGAAGGAATACTGCTAATTTCGAAGAAAATCTGCTCAGATTTAGATATAGCCCCCATATATATGTTACCCCCGATTTGACATGTGAGCGCAGATTTTTCAGAAGAAATAATTAAATATAATAAAACAAATTCAAATGATTTTATACGTCCCGGATTTTGTGGATTCGGATTTGCCAATTGGCGATTTTCCTTTTTCTCGTAAATCGCGTTGATTTTGGAGTTCAGCTTCTTTTGTATTAGCAGCAGGTGTTATTACAAAAGAAACTGTAATCCAAAATCTCCATGATTTACGAGAAAAAGGGCAATTGGCAATTCCCGATCCCCACAATTCTTGCGGATATGAAAGCCAGCACAGAGGCGATTATTAAAAATTTTATTTTAAATTCAAAAAATTTTGTTTAAAACTGAAACATTTTATTTTGAAAATCAAAAGCTTTTATTTGAAATTCAACATTTAATTTTTATATCAATATATTTTATTTGAAATTCAATAGATTTTATTTGAAATTTAAAAGGTTTCACTTGGAATTTAAACTATATTATAGAAAATTCAAATTGAAATTCAACATTTCATTTAAATATCAAAAGATTTTATTTGAAATTCAAAGAATGTTATATGGAATTCAAAAGATATCATTTGAAATTGAAAAGGTTTTCTTGAAATTCAAAAGCTGTTATCGAAAATTCAAATGATTTGTTTGAAACCCATAAGATTTTATTTGAAATTTAAAGGTTTTTTTTTGGAAATTCAAAATAGTTTACTTGAAATTTAATGGATTTTTTTGATATTTAAAATATATATTGTAATATTTAAAAGATTTTAATTGAAAAAATTAAAAAAAAATGTAATTCAAAAAATTTTATTTGAAATTCAAATAAAATCCATTTAAACTTCAAAATGATCTATTTAAAATTCAAACGATTTTATTCGAAACTTAAAATAATTTATTTAAATTTCAAAACATTTTATTTGAAATTCAAAAAATTTCGTTTGAAACTCAAAAAATTTTATTTTTAATTCAAACGATTTTATTTGATATACCATCAATTTTTTTTTTGAAATTTAAATATTTTATTTGTTTGAAAATGAATTTCGATTAATTTTATTTGAAATTTAATTGATTTTTTTGTATCGAATTACTATTGAAAATGGTGTAGATCAAAAATGTATTAATTTTTTTTATATCTATTTTTTCAACAGGTATTTTTTATTTTATTTTCATTATTTCTATTTTACTTTATCACTGTTTTCAATTATTGATTTGTATTTCTATATTTTTGATTAATTTTTTGTTTTAATTAGTAAATCTTTTGTTAACTTCGTTTGGTCATCATCATTGTTGTCGTTTGGAGAGCAAACAACGGACATACAAATATAAATGCAATGTAGTTTTTATTTATTAAGTTTTTATTTTTCATTTTTTACCACAATTACGAACAAACGTGAATTTAATAATAACATTAAGACTTGACTATTCTATTTATTCGTGTAATTGTATTATATAAAGATACTTAAGCATTTTTGTAGTAGACCTAATTAATATTATATTTTTGTAACTCAAATAAAATTATTTCAATTTATAAAAAACAGAATACAAATTGAAGTTATGACTATATCACATTAATTACAAATTCTTTCAGGACCAACAAAATAATTAAAAATTTTTTTTTTAGGGAAAGTGGAAATTTGTATGCACATTTAAAAAAACCTATTAATTTGTTTATATATAGAGTTTAATTTTTTTTATAATATTCAAGGCAAAATTAATAAAAAAAATACTTTAGATTCTAATCTTAATTTTGGCAGTCACATTAACATTCTTACAAACAGGGCCTGTCTTATTTTAAGAAGATTATACTCTTTGAAACCTTATAATCCGCTACAAGTAAGATATCGTTTGGGCCATTCTTTGTTGATGTCTTTATGGAATTATGGAATTGAAGTTTAATCTGGGGCTTGGTCCTATTATTGTGATAAAATTGAGAGATTTTTAAGAAGATTGTACGTTATGTCAGTGATTTGAGAATAAATTACCATTACCGTGTTACGGAATTAGCTCACTCGTTCCTTGGATGTTCTTTTCGTGATTATCTTAATCTACGTGTAGTACTTCATTTTTATAAAATTATCAAATCGTCACAGCCAATTTCACGCGGAATCTATAAATTGATATTCCTCTGGTGCACTCATCGATTTATGAGCAATCATTTTTAGTACGGGTATATCGATTTTGGAACGGTTTACCTAATTTCCTTAAACTATTCTCTTACAATTACAAGAGAAAGGTAATGAACTACCTAAATAGTATTTTACCTTAACTTATCTTACTGCTCATAGCTTCCTATTTTTATAGTCTGATTGCTTTGGGACCCAAATTCTGCATACATACTTTTTTGCAATGTTCATATGGCTGGGGAGTCATCTAAATTTTGTTTTAAATTTTATTATTATTTAATATTTGCTAAAATGTTTTTATTTTTTGTTTTTGTTTTGTTATGTGCATAGTATTTTTTCTTACAATACATGCATAATTGGCCAAATAGCTTGTAATTTTGCTAATTAAGCGTATTTATAACTTGGATGTATTTGGCGACCCCCACTGAAATATTCCGGCAAACATTTTCGTAGAATATTTTAATCCTTAAATGCCCTTTTTTGAAAGGACCCATTGTGTGGTACAGGGTATTATAACTTTGTGCATTTGTTTATAACACCCAAAAGGAGAAGAAATAGACCCATCGTTTATTATACCGATCGACTTAGAATCACTTTCTGAGTTGATTTAGCCATGTCCGTCTGTCTGTCCGTCTGTCTGTCCGTCTGTGCATGTATTCTTGTAATCAAAGTACAGGTCGCAATTATAGTCCGATCTCGACGAAACTTTACACATATCTTTTTTTTGGCACAAGGACGATCCCTATTGAATTTGGTTAAAATCGGTTCAGTTTTAGATATAGCCCCCATATATATGTTAGCCCCGATTTGAAATGTAAGCGCTTTAAAAACTGTATTTTATATCCGATCAGTGCGAAATTTGGCAGAAAGAGGTATCTTATTACATGAAGGAATACTGCTTAATTCGGGGAAAATCGGTTTAGATTTAGATATAGCCCCCATATATACGTTACCCCCGATTTGACATGTAAGCGCTGTAAAAATTTTATTTTATATCCGATCAGTGCGAAATTCGGCAAAGAGAGGTTTCTTATTACATGAAGGAATACTGCTAATTTCGAAGAAAATCTGCTCAGATTTAGATATAGCCCCCATATATATGTTACCCCCGATTTGACATGTGAGCGCAGATTTTTCAGAAGAAATAATTAAATATAATAAAACAAATTCAAATGATTTTATACGTCCCGGATTTTGTGGATTCGGATTTGCCAATTGGCGATTTTCCTTTTTCTCGTAAATCGCGTTGATTTTGGAGTTCAGCTTCTTTTGTATTAGCAGCAGGTGTTATTACAAAAGAAACTGTAATCCAAAATCTCCATGATTTACGAGAAAAAGGGCAATTGGCAATTCCCGATCCCCACAATTCTTGCGGATATGAAAGCCAGCACAGAGGCGATTATTAAAAATTTTATTTTAAATTCAAAAAATTTTGTTTAAAACTGAAACATTTTATTTTGAAAATCAAAAGCTTTTATTTGAAATTCAACATTTAATTTTTATATCAATATATTTTATTTGAAATTCAATAGATTTTATTTGAAATTTAAAAGGTTTCACTTGGAATTTAAACTATATTATAGAAAATTCAAATTGAAATTCAACATTTCATTTAAATATCAAAAGATTTTATTTGAAATTCAAAGAATGTTATATGGAATTCAAAAGATATCATTTGAAATTGAAAAGGTTTTCTTGAAATTCAAAAGCTGTTATCGAAAATTCAAATGATTTGTTTGAAACCCATAAGATTTTATTTGAAATTTAAAGGTTTTTTTTTGGAAATTCAAAATAGTTTACTTGAAATTTAATGGATTTTTTTGATATTTAAAATATATATTGTAATATTTAAAAGATTTTAATTGAAAAAATTAAAAAAAAATGTAATTCAAAAAATTTTATTTGAAATTCAAATAAAATCCATTTAAACTTCAAAATGATCTATTTAAAATTCAAACGATTTTATTCGAAACTTAAAATAATTTATTTAAATTTCAAAACATTTTATTTGAAATTCAAAAAATTTCGTTTGAAACTCAAAAAATTTTATTTTTAATTCAAACGATTTTATTTGATATACCATCAATTTTTTTTTTGAAATTTAAATATTTTATTTGTTTGAAAATGAATTTCGATTAATTTTATTTGAAATTTAATTGATTTTTTTGTATCGAATTACTATTGAAAATGGTGTAGATCAAAAATGTATTAATTTTTTTTATATCTATTTTTTCAACAGGTATTTTTTATTTTATTTTCATTATTTCTATTTTACTTTATCACTGTTTTCAATTATTGATTTGTATTTCTATATTTTTGATTAATTTTTTGTTTTAATTAGTAAATCTTTTGTTAACTTCGTTTGGTCATCATCATTGTTGTCGTTTGGAGAGCAAACAACGGACATACAAATATAAATGCAATGTAGTTTTTATTTATTAAGTTTTTATTTTTCATTTTTTACCACAATTACGAACAAACGTGAATTTAATAATAACATTAAGACTTGACTATTCTATTTATTCGTGTAATTGTATTATATAAAGATACTTAAGCATTTTTGTAGTAGACCTAATTAATATTATATTTTTGTAACTCAAATAAAATTATTTCAATTTATAAAAAACAGAATACAAATTGAAGTTATGACTATATCACATTAATTACAAATTCTTTCAGGACCAACAAAATAATTAAAAATTTTTTTTTTAGGGAAAGTGGAAATTTGTATGCACATTTAAAAAAACCTATTAATTTGTTTATATATAGAGTTTAATTTTTTTTATAATATTCAAGGCAAAATTAATAAAAAAAATACTTTAGATTCTAATCTTAATTTTGGCAGTCACATTAACATTCTTACAAACAGGGCCTGTCTTATTTTAAGAAGATTATACTCTTTGAAACCTTATAATCCGCTACAAGTAAGATATCGTTTGGGCCATTCTTTGTTGATGTCTTTATGGAATTATGGAATTGAAGTTTAATCTGGGGCTTGGTCCTATTATTGTGATAAAATTGAGAGATTTTTAAGAAGATTGTACGTTATGTCAGTGATTTGAGAATAAATTACCATTACCGTGTTACGGAATTAGCTCACTCGTTCCTTGGATGTTCTTTTCGTGATTATCTTAATCTACGTGTAGTACTTCATTTTTATAAAATTATCAAATCGTCACAGCCAATTTCACGCGGAATCTATAAATTGATATTCCTCTGGTGCACTCATCGATTTATGAGCAATCATTTTTAGTAAGGGTATATCGATTTTGGAACGGTTTACCTAATTTCCTTAAACTATTCTCTTACAATTACAAGAGAAAGGTAATGAACTACCTAAATAGTATTTTACCTTAACTTATCTTACTGCTCATAGCTTCCTATTTTTATAGTCTGATTGCTTTGGGACCCAAATTCTGCATACATACTTTTTTGCAATGTTCATATGGCTGGGGAGTCATCTAAATTTTGTTTTAAATTTTATTATTATTTAATATTTGCTAAAATGTTTTTATTTTTTGTTTTTGTTTTGTTATGTGCATAGTATTTTTTCTTACAATACATGCATAATTGGCCAAATAGCTTGTAATTTTGCTAATTAAGCGTATTTATAACTTGGATGTATTTGGCGACCCCCACTGAAATATTCCGGCAAACATTTTCGTAGAATATTTTAATCCTTAAATGCCCTTTTTTGAAAGGACCCATTGTGTGGTACAGGGTATTATAACTTTGTGCATTTGTTTATAACACCCAAAAGGAGAAGAAATAGACCCATCGTTTATTATACCGATCGACTTAGAATCACTTTCTGAGTTGATTTAGCCATGTCCGTCTGTCTGTCCGTCTGTCTGTCCGTCTGTGCATGTATTCTTGTAATCAAAGTACAGGTCGCAATTATAGTCCGATCTCGACGAAACTTTACACATATCTTTTTTTTGGCACAAGGACGATCCCTATTGAATTTGGTTAAAATCGGTTCAGTTTTAGATATAGCCCCCATATATATGTTAGCCCCGATTTGAAATGTAAGCGCTTTAAAAACTGTATTTTATATCCGATCAGTGCGAAATTTGGCAGAAAGAGGTATCTTATTACATGAAGGAATACTGCTTAATTCGGGGAAAATCGGTTTAGATTTAGATATAGCCCCCATATATACGTTACCCCCGATTTGACATGTAAGCGCTGTAAAAATTTTATTTTATATCCGATCAGTGCGAAATTCGGCAAAGAGAGGTTTCTTATTACATGAAGGAATACTGCTAATTTCGAAGAAAATCTGCTCAGATTTAGATATAGCCCCCATATATATGTTACCCCCGATTTGACATGTGAGCGCAGTAAAAATGTTATTTTATATCCGATCAGTGCGAAATTCGGCAAAAAGAGGTATCTTATTACATGAAGGAATACTGCTTAATTCGGAGAAAATCGGTTTTGATTTAGATATAACACCCATATATATGTTACCCCCGATTTGACATGTAAGCGCTGTAAAAACTGTATTTTATATCCGATCAGTATGAAATTCGACAGAAAGAGGTTTCCTATTATATGAATGAACACTTTTAAATTTGGAAGAAATCGGTTCAGATTTAGATATAGCCCCCATATATACGTTACCGTCGATTTGACATGTGAGCGCTGTAAAAATGTTATTTTATATCCGATCAGTGCGAAAGTCGGCAAAAAGAGGTTTCTTTCTACATGAAGGAATACTGCCAAATTCGGAGAAACTCGGTTTAGATTTAGATATAACACCCATATATATGTTACCCCCGATTTGACCTGTAAGCGCTGTAAAAACTGTATTTTATATCCGATCAGAATTAGATAATATGTTTCTACCCTTATCGCATTGTTAGGGAGTTGTAGGGTATTATATACTTACATACTGCCAAATTCGGAGAAAATCGGTTCGGATTTAGATGTAGCCCTCATATATATGTTACCCCCGATTTGACATGTGAGCGCTGTAAAAATGTTATTTTATATCCGATCAGTGCGAAATTCGGCAAAAAGAGGTATCTTATTACATCCGATCAGTGCGAAATTCGGCAAAAAGAGGTATCTTATTACATGAAGGAATACTGCTTAATTCGGGGAAAATCGGTTTAGATTTAGATATAGCCCCCATATATACGTTACCCCCGATTTGACATGTAAGCGCTGTAAAAATTTTATTTTATATCCGATCAGTGCGAAATTCGGCAAAGAGAGGTTTCTTATTACATGAAGGAATACTGCTAATTTCGGAGACAATCTGCTCAGATTTAGATATAGCCCCCATATATATGTTACCCCCGATTTGACATGTGAGCGCAGTAAAAATGTTATTTTATATCCGATCAGTGCGAAGGTCGGCAAAAAGAGGTTTCTTTCTACATGAAGGAATACTGCCAAATTCGGAGAAACTCGGTTTAGATTTAGATATAACACCCATATATATGTTACCCCCGATTTGACCTGTAAGCGCTGTAAAAACTGTATTTTATATCCGATCAGAATTAGATAATATGTTACTACCCTTATCGCATTGTTAGGGAGTTGTAGGGTATTATATAGTCGGCCCCGCCCGACTTTCGGCCTTTCCTTACTGGTTTTCATTTAGTATAATGCTCCCTTCGCCAAAAAAGATGAAAACTTTGAACCACTGTAAAATAAAACTCAGACCAGATGGACCATAAGTTTATTGATCTGAAACTGAAACTGATCTACTCAACATGCCCTTTCAGAATTATAGAGTCGCTATTCTGCTCCAATCAAAAAGTCTTAATTTGTTGGACAGTGTAATTAGTACCATTTTTACTTTCAAAAATCCAAAAACTGCTATATTTGAGTCTAGAAAACATTTTCCCAATTATGCGATTTATGAAAGTAAAAACATACTATTGCAAGATTTCTAAAAAAAAAATTTTAATTTATAAAGAGAATTTTACCCGTTTTTGATTTAATTTAAAAATTCTTGAATTTGTTTTTGAAGAAAATATTTTTTTATTTCGGAATATTGTAAAAGTTCTTGTTTTATTACAAAATTAATATGTTATTTAATATATTAACACTATGCAACAAAAAAATTGGTTGTTTGTGTCCGAGACATTAAATCTTTCTTTTGTACAAATTGAGGCATTCTATTTTATGAAACCAAAACTAAACAATTTTTTATGGTAAAGTTTTTTAAAGACATAAAAATTTTAATGTAGTTTTTTTATTTTTCCAATTTTCATGGAATTCACCTTTAGTATTTGGACCATATTTTTGTGAAGAATAAGCTCGATTAAGCCGAAGACCATTTAAATTAAAGGAAATTATTAAAGAAAACAAGTAAAAGCGTTAAGTTCGGCCATGCCGAATCTTATATACCCTCCACCATGGATAGCATGTGACCTCACAAAATAACTGAAACCTAAAGAAAATAAAACCGAAAACACAAAAAAATATAGTAGATGAGAACAGTAGGAATCACAACAAGTTAGATGCTATATATGGGAGCTATATCTAAATATGGACCGATATGGCCCATTTGCAATCCCAAACAACCTGCAACTATAAGAAGTATTTGTACCAAATTTGATCAACCTAGCTCTATTATTGCGGACTGTAGCGTGATTACCACAGACGGACGGACGGACGGAAAGACGGACATGGCTAAATCGTCTTAGAATTTTACGACGATTAAGAATATATATACTTTATGGGGTCTCAGATCAATATTTAGAGGTGTTACAAACGGAGTGACAAAATGAATATACAATAGGATGGGTGGAGGGTATAAAAATTGGAAGTTTAATAACTTTCGTTAAAAAAATAAGAACAAATTTGATTTGTTCAAAAAAATATTTTTTTGCTTGCACAAAAAAACCATAAAAAATTTAAAAAAATAGCAAAAAAGAAGTAACTTCTTCCCTTTTTTGAAAGCTAGGATCCTAACGAAGAAACAATTGCATTTCTATGGATAAATGTATAAATTATGACCCATATGGTAAAAATAGGGAAATTCACAAAAATAATAACGCCCATTTTGCACGGGACTATATATGGACTGGAATCAAAGTTATAAGCAGTGAAATTTTTGGGGAGGTACCACAAGGGGTGTGGCAATAACGACTATTTTTTACAGGACTGTAGGTACTATAAAAGCATTACACTTCACAAAATGTCAAGTACTTGTGTGGACTGGAATCAAAATTATAAGCCGTTAGCTTTTTGTTCAAAATGGTCCATTTGTTGTAACTTTGCTTGTTGTACGACTTTGTCTGTTGCGAAACCAATTTTACGTGCGATTTTCAAAAATCGGGAGAGGATCAAATGCAAATTCTCACAGGCCTTTATTTTCTTTTGAAAAAGTAATTACGTTCACACACGTACTTTTTTTCAATACTTACTTATTTTCATTTGTTTTGTTTCGGCTTTTCCTGTGTCAGAAAAATTCATGTATCTTTTTCTGAAGTATCCACCATAATTTCAAAAAACTTCTGTTTATTAGTGTGTATAAAATGTATTGAAATCCTACACTGTTGCTTTTTAAATTGTTTCATAATACCTTAAATTAGGTGACCCAAACAATCGTTCATTATACCTATCGATCTATAATCTCTTTCTGAATTGGTTTGGTTTTGTCCGTCCGTCTGTTTGTAAATGTATTCTTGTTACCAAATACAGGTCATAATTATGCTCAGATCTCTATCAAATTTAGCAAGAACTTTCTTTTTAACTCTATGTCTTACTGAAATGGGTACAGAAGGTTTCCGATTTAGATATAGCCCCTATATATACATATATGATCAATCAAGCAAACAATTGTATTTATTTTCAGTTGCTTGATTATTTCTCATTGTCTAGAAACAGCTGTTGCTACTTTTACAGCTGTTGGATAGGGTTGCCCCCCGTTATGATATTTTCGTGTGGAAAAATCTTAAGAAATGTCAACATGTAGATAATATTGGTATTTTACAGGAAGACGATGAAGAAAAGAGCTTTCTTACCCGAACGATAAGTGACAATGATCCAAATTAACAAGATGATCGCTTGGGTGAGAATAAGAAGAAGAAAATTATTGCTTGGGTAGCTATCGCACGTCTGTTTGTTACATTTAGCTGAACAGCTGTTAATACTTAAAAAAAAGTATCATGTAAATGCAGACTAAGTTATGGTTTCGTTTTCCCAACTCACTGTAACGTCAACCACGATACGTTGCGACTAAATGCGCCGTTCTGTTAACGGCTGAAAAGCGTTAACCCGCAGATTGAAATAGTTGGCGCCGTAATCGTCATCTATTCATCGACTTTGTGTTTTTTAATAGCGGATAAAAATTGCACGTTTATGGATAACGTTTTCCGTTTATGGATAACTTTTTCCGTTTGTGGATAAATTTTTCCGTTTATGGATAATTTGTGTGTGTTATCGAAAATCGAGGCAAAATAATCGAATGAGACCAAATGAAAAGCCGTGGCTGGTGGGGTGGCAGTGGATGTTTTGGGCTCAGTTTTGATATTTGCGTTCGCCTCGAGAGGAGGTTGTGTTTCGTGCCGTCGCGTTTTTTCGAAGTCAAATGAGTGTCGTTTTTTGTTTGTTAGAATAAAGCGAAATATGTAATTACAATAATAATAAATTCAAAAATCCGGTAAAAAATTATTTCTTGTTTTTTATGTCAATACGGGTTAAATTGAGAAGAAAAAATCTGTGATTGAGAAATATAAAACAAACGGCTGTTTAGTGTTGGTTCGTTCGGTGTCGGCAAAGATAAGAGGCTTAATCTAAATAAATTGGCCAAAAAGAAAGTAAATCCAACTAAAATAAAAGAAGTAAATAAGAGAAGAAATGAAAGGAAAATAAAATAATAAAATTGTGTTGTGTGCTGCGATCTGCAACGATCGAGTCATTTACAGTGGTGGTACGTTCTCTGCTACTGCGCTGCGTTGACCAAAGTGTGCTGCGCGGCGCTGCTGAAGCATCAATGCATTTCTTCGTTGTTTGCATTTATTAACCAAAATAAATCGTACAAAACACAATAAAACTACAACAACGAGTGAATGAAAGGTGTGCAAAAAAACCAAAAAACAACAGTAAATATCTTCAATTTACAATCATAAAAAAATGAAAGAAACCCCCACTAATAAAAAAATGTGCAACAAAGACGTTGAATTGTTGTTGAATTTAATTTGATTAATATTAAAACAAATTGTGTAAAATAAAATACAAAATAATATTGTGTTGTTGTGTTGTGTCTTGTAAAACTCAATCCACCGACAAAATATTCAGTCAAGCGTGAAATAAAACCCAAAAAATATACAATCTACACTATCAAGTCTAGAGTTGGTTTTTGGTAGCTTAGTTTGTTAACTTCTTCTGGTTTGTTAATCTTGGCACAAAAAGTGGAAGAAGAAGTAGCAAAACAAAAACGCAGGCGCAACAAGGCGAAAGTTTTTTGTTTTTATGAGAGTAGTAGTGTAGGTCAGGGATGGAAAAGTCAGTACTTTAGTACTTTTTTCAGTTCAGTACTTTTTTCATTTCAGTACTATTTTATTCTATCTATTTATTCTGCAGAAGTGAGTCCTTACAGAATCCCTTTTTAATTTCAATAATAATCAAACGAAGTTAAATTTATATGGAAGTAAATGTTTAAAGTTTAAAAAAATATACACCGAAATTGTGAGGTAGGTGTAGGATATATATTTTTAATTCATTTATTTTTTGAAAATGGGTTTTGATTAAATCAGAAGAATATGCATTTTAAAGAAGTTATTAGAATTTTTGCGAACCGCTTGCAGCTATTTGAAGTTTTCTTTCAGAATAGAAGAGCATTTGACAAATTCATAATTCTATGAAATGATTTTAGGGAATAGCTATAATTGGTATGTATTTTGAAAGACACGTTATTACATAAGTTTTTATAGTTATGGAGAAAAATCATGTCATATATCGTCATTTGAAACGAGAAAGGGCCTATCATCATATTTGAAAATTTTAGAGGAGAAGCAAAAAAACTAAATAAAATAAAAAATGTTGTCGTTAGAAAAACGGGGTTTTTAGGATAATACCTAAACATAATGATGCATATATAAATTCACACAAACATGATTTTAAACTTGTTTGTGAAAATTGCGTGAAATATCAATTTTTAACTACAAATAATAGGAAATAAGTTGTTTTTAGGCCCTTTTGAGTTTTGCATTAGTCATTAATTTAATTATATTTGCATTAAATTAATATTATAAAAGAAAAAATACCTTTTCAACTTAAAAAGTACCATTTTAGTACTTTTTGAGAAATTGAATTTTCCATCCCTGGTGTAGGTAGGTTGGCTGGCTGCTGTTGCTTGCTTGGTTGGTTTGTTGCAATCGGGCACAGTGGGTCGGCTTGTACCACAAAAGGATTGTGGCAAAAATGTACATTCTGTACCGTAAAAATATATGCTTTGTCACTCTTCTAATTTCCCCTGGAACACCAAAATTGACTAGACAAATGGACCTTAGGACCCAAAAAATGGATACGGTACCAAACGACACTCAAAGTGAAGGGATTAATAAGGGAAAGGGTATATTAAAAAGTGGTGGGGGGAATATCAACACCTCTCCCGGGAGACCTATAGAAGGTGTTTGGTTGGGTCCATATGCATTGCGACCCTCATATAATATGCAGATAAAAAATATGGTTATGAGGTTCCCCTGGGGTCCAAAAGTTACGAAAATAGTGTTCAAAATTGGGACTCAAACTCATGGGGCCCTTGACCCCTACATAGACAATATTATAATCAAATGAAAGAAAATTGACCAACAGAGCCTAAATATGAAAACAATTAAAAAAGCATAGTACTCAAAAGACAGGAAATGACCAATAGAGCCAAAATATGAACAAAATATAAAAAGTGGATCCAGTAGTCTCCTAGGCTCCAATTAAATGGATATTTTACTCAATCGAAACGAAATGTGCGAATATGGCCTAGATATGAAAAAAGAATTACAGAATATGTAAAAAAGCTATTTTAAAAATAATAAGGAAAGATTTAAGTCTGATGGCGCCGACTATATAAAACCATACACCAATCTAGTAACACCGAATAACACTGAAAGATCTATGTTATACTTCAGACACAAATTGTTTGCATTCATTTACTTTTGTGATATATAGCCTCTATAGCGGTAAAAAGGCAAATCGTAAGGAACATACACACAGAATACAGTTTGGTTGCCTCAACCGAATTATTTGCCAACCGAATTTTGTAGTTCTGTCTACTATCATGCGATTCCATCAGGACAACCAATATTTTGGCTGTGGTATACTTCTGCTTCCATATTGACAACAATCATATTTGGTTGCGCCAACTACGAAAATTATGGCTTAAATTATCTGTTGTAGTTGCCACAACCAACTGTTTTAAAAAATTGGTTGTTCTGACAATTTGTCAGTCATACACTACCGACAATTAATTAAAAACAGTTTTCATTAATTTTTATTTTATTTATTGAACAAAAAAGAAAACAATTCATAAAAAAACACAAAACTTTTATGCAAATATCGCTTAACCTCGTGCTTTCAATTTCATGATTGTTGCTTTTATTTTTATTTATGTAAAACATTTTGCACAACATATTCTGCATTCCACACATTATTATTCACACGAGATTATTCTTGATTACCTATACCATTCTTGAACAAAATGTTGAAGATTTTTGTATGTCGAGTAATTTTATTTTTGTTTGTCATGTATCAGCAAAAGAACAGCAACCAATCTTTCGGTTATATTTCCCAAAATACATTTGGGAAATGATTGGGATAACCAATAAACGATTATTTATTAATATTTTTTCTGTTGTAGTAACCAATTATTCGTTGCAATAATAATCTTTGGTCTATTGATACAATTTCTGTTGTCAAAAATAAAACATTGGTTGTCACAACCAAAAATCGATATTGTACTATAATGAAAATTTAAAATTGGTTACCACAACTAACCGAGTATCAATGAAAAAAACAATCTTAATTCGATTGATACAACCATCGATTCAGTTGCAAGCATTTTCATTTGATCGTATCCACACGCTGAAAAAAAATCGCTTCTGTAGTATATTGTCCCAAACATATTCGGCTTGAAATAAACATATGTTTAGGGTACACTCCAAATATATAATATTTTACACACACAAATATTATATGTTTGTGAGGATATTGTTCTAAACAAAAATATGCTCCCATTCAAATATTTTTTATTTTGAACTAGTATTTCCGAAACAAGGATTCATTTGTAATTATTTATTTTGGTAATATATTAAATGCCTTCACTTAAAGACAAGTTTTCTGTTTTTTAGATTTTCAAAGAACAAATTTTTTATAAATTTTATATGTTTGTAAAATTTAATCAAAACTTAAATCGAACAATCTTTCGTAAATATAAACGACATTGATGGATTGACAAAAGTGATGAATAGGAATATTTATAAATAAGGACATTTTTAGCTATAAAGTTTAACACGAAAACTAGGAAAAAGTACTAAAATTCTAATAAGTCAGTAATGCTTTAAAAATCTTTTTAAATAAAACATATTTGGAAATCTTCTTAAACAATAACTATGTTTGTGTGTAAACACATATTTTATTTGTGAAATTCAGTTTGCAAATAAACTATGTTCTAATATATTAATATATGTTAATCCAAACAAAATTTCTTGATTTTCAAATAAAATTTATTTGTTAACAAATATATAATATTTAAAAAAATCGTTTCCAAGTATATTTTCTTTCGTTTCAAACATATCAAAAATGACGATTTTCCTCCGTGCATGTTATTGTTGTTGTTTCAACTAATTATATATAATTACAACCGGCAGACGGTGTAGGCAATATACTTTTTGTTGCTAGTACTATTTTTTTATTGTTACAATCGAATTCCAACCGATTATTTTCCTGGGTGTATGTAAATCTTAACCAATTTTCTTCTTACACCCTAAAATCGTGAATAACTTCGGAGCGATAATCACGATATTGTCAATGTTTTAAGCAGAATAATGAGTTCAGATGGAAAATGACGCGATTTATTCCAAGATGTCCGATAATTGCAAGGAAAACATGAATTTTAGATGTTATGTAATATCGCTCTAACTCACTGGCGGTATTAGATATAGGCCAAATATTTTGAGGATATTAACTTACACTAAACAAAACAAACTTTCAGTTGAGATGCTAACAAACGCGACATTTTTTTTCTGACTAGCCCTAATATACATACATATCTATATGTATGTATGTGGAGGCTATATATAAATCAGAACTGATTGGATGTAAAATACTGCTTATATAGCGCTAAAAGACTACATATAGAAGGAACATATATGGCCCCCATATGGCCATATCTAAATCTGACCAGATTTTCTTTAAACTCGGCAATGTGGATTCCTGTTTTAAGAAACTCCATTACGATAAATTACAAAAGGATTGAATGTGAAGGAAGAAGGAACATATATGTATGTATATGGGGGCTATATCTAAATCTGAACAGATTTTCTTCAAACTCGGCAATGTGGATCCCTGTTTTGAGAAACTCCATTACGGTAAATTAAAAAAAGGATTGAATGTGAAATACACCTTCTATACCGCTTAACGCCAAATCTGAAGGAACATATATATGAGAGCTACATCCAAATCTGAAAAGATTTTCTTCAAACTCGGCAAAATATATATATATATATATTGAACGGGATATAAGCCTCCAATATCGCTAAAAGGCCAAATGGGAAGGAACGTATACATACACGGGGGCTATGCATAATTCTGAACCGATTTCGCCAATTGTTAATTAAGTTAAATTGACTCAGCTAGTGATTCTGAGTCGATCGGTATTCTTTAAGGTGGATGTAGCTGTAGTAACTGGTTTTCCAATAGGGATGATATGATTTTGAAGTGACGTTTCGGCCATTTGTAATATGTAATGATCTGTCATTTGTTTTTCATTGTATTCAATAGTGTTTACAATTACATCAAGGAGAGATATACGCAAGATCAACGTTTACAAATTATTCAGTTTTATTACCAAAATAATCGTTCTCCAATTGCAACTTTTCGTGCGCTAAGTCCATTTTTTTTTAAATCCAAGAAACACTTTCCTGTCGACCTACGACCTTGACACATTGACCGATTCCCGATCCGACGTACCGCTAAAATATAAACTTTCCGTTCACATTTGAAAATGATGCCAAGTCCATTTTTTAAATAAAAAAACACTTTCCAGTCTACCTACGACCTTGACACCTATGAACAATATTTTAGCTCTCGTTAAGAGCTATCTTTTTGCCGTCGACCGATTGTGGCTACGTGCCACACAGGCCACACAGCAAATGAAACAATTGAATTGTTGCAAGAAAAGTTTGGAGATTCGATTATTTCAAGAAATTGTGATAGTGAATGGCCTCCATGAAGTTGTGGGGTTATTTGAAGTCATTGGTCTTTCGAAATAAATCAGACTCTCTTCAAGCTTTACAAGTCAATATTGAACGTGCCATTTATGTCATACGACTTGATTTAGTGAAAAAGTGCTCCATAATTGGGTTCATCGAATTCGTTCCTGCAGAAGAAGTCGTGGAGGCCATTTGAATGACGTTTTAGTTAGAACTACATTGTACCGATTGTACTTCACATTAAATAAAAAACTTTTGAATCTCCTTAATAATAAGTGTTTTTTTTTTTCAAAGAAATCATATCACTCTTATTGGAAAACCCTGTATATGTTTCACCCGATTTGAAATGTAAGCGCAGTAGAAACAGTATATTACACCCGATCGGTACGAAATTCGCCAGAGAAAGTTATCTTATTACATGTATGAACACTGCCAAATTCAGGGAAAATCGGTTCAGATTTAGATATCATAGCCCCCATATATATGTTTCATACGATTTGACATGTAAGCGCTGTAGAACCCGTATTTTATATCCGATCTGTTCGAAATTCGGCGGAGAGTCTTCTTATTATATGTATGAAAACTGCCAAATTCAGAGAAAATCGGTTCAAATTTAGATGTATCCCCCATATGTTTCATCGAACTGACTTTCTGCCTTTCCTTATTATATATTTATAACTTAAAAAAAAGAATTATATTGTTACTGTGTATTCAAATTATCACGCTTACTTTTGTATTGTTAAATTGGTCCAATATTGATGTTGATACAACTAAATAAAGGTTTTTGTTCTAACCCACAACCAGGGATGCCAACTCAGTGCTTTTCGCACCAGATTTAGTGATTTTCAGACCACTCAATACGCGAAAAGTGGTCAGTTATTGCCAAATGAAAAAAGCACTAACTTTACGCTTTTCAACAAATCTGGTAACATAAAGAAATTAGACGATTTTGCTACACCATATCGTCGGCTTAATGCTATTTTGTTCCATACGCCACTTTTTATGAACGGAGAAAAACGCAATTTATTGTTTGAGTAAAAACGGGACTGAAGAGTTACACACTTTTTATTTCATAGGGTTCGCAACAGTGTTTGTATGATTCTCATGCATTTCTATGCCATTACATCCAAAAACAAGCAAGTTATAACAATTTTTGTACTTGGCATTTTGTTCCATATCCACTTTTTTTTACTATTTTTTCGTATTTGCATTACATGGACCACAGAAAGGGTCGGTATGGATGGACACTAATTTACAAATTGTGATCGAAAGAACGTAAAATACTGAGTGAAAAATATAGGGCGATAGAAAAATTGAGACATAGAACAAAAATATCGAAATTATTTCCCGTTATTAAGAGAAAAACAAATTTACCCTACCAATATCTCGAAAACTAGGCGAGATAGGAAAAAATTGATTGCAGATTCTGAAAGAGCATGCTTGGAACCCATATTATCAACTCCTAACTCAAAAAACACAAAAATGGCGTATGGACCAAAATAGCATTAAGCCGACGATATGTAATTCAAGATTTGCCATCATACGCCACAATTTGCATCAAATCTTTAAGAATTTTGGCATAGAAAATTTAATGGAGCCAATATTAAACTCTGGCAAATTGTATGAAATTTTTGTCAGGTTTAGATATATTCCTCATATTCCTTCAACCAGAAATGGACATATAAAATTTAGAGAAAATTGGTTCAGACTTAGATATAGACTCCATAAGATATATGTATATGCAAAAACAAAATATGTATATTTCCCAATATTAAACATAGACGCTTTAAATTTTTCAACTAACGTTAAAAAATTTGACGAAAATAGGTTCAGATTTAGGTATGTCTCCTGTATATTTCTATATTCTGATATTGAATCTATTCGCCATAATTTAAAAATTGTTGAACATATTATTCTCGTTAAGAAAACAACTTTGATAAAATTTGACAAAACATTTTTTTGTATTTCTTTTTATTCAGCTCTGATGGAGGCGGATATAATGCTGTCGTCTCTCCAGACTAGAGCAATATTATAGTTTAGTGCCTTTTTACTCTTTTTCAATTTTTCATTACGCTTTTGCTTCGGAAAAAGTTGGCATCACTGCCCACAACGCGATTTTATTCATTTTGGCCAAATGTAATAGAAATTTGGTAATACTCGTACCGTACATGAAAAAAGTCGACATGGAAAAGTATACTTGTAGAGTTTTTCAGAAACAAAAAGTCGACTTTCGATTTCGACGTTTTTGTACCAAAAAGTCGACTAATCGATTAGTCGAAAGTCGAATTATAGAACCCTAAGTCGGAGGGGACCTTTATATGTGAGCTATATCCTATACCTAGAAACGATTTTAGACAATAAAATAAAATACAAGAGAACAAACCTTTTTAAAAAATTCAAAATTATGTCTTTTTGGCAGTTTTGTGGAAGTGACACTTAAGAGATTGGCAGATTAACGGAAACTACTGTAATACGTGTCTTTGAGTGCAGTCAAACTGGCATGGCACAGAATCTGTAGTAATTGTTATTGCTATGAAACTGAATTGGTAGAATCAATCCCAATGTGCATTCGTTGCTATTGGTTTCAATAGGCTTTGTTGTTATTGTTGTTTTGTTCGAATTGTTCAGTTTACTCTACCTTGCTGGTGCCGTGCTGCACAAACAACTCCACACAATGAGCTATTGCCATCACCACCGGCACTCCATTCACTGCAACCAACCACTTATAGACTCTTCCAACCACTAGTCCGCCCGTCAACGCCACCACACTATTTGTATTTCCCCCACCTGAGGTCTATGGTCTTTGGTCGCAAGTCGCAACTTCATCAAACAACCACTGCCTGAACTCCGGAGAGGAAGAGTGTAGAAGTAAAAATATTCTTAAAACAACAATTGTTTTTATGTCTTTTATTTTTCCGAAACAGAAAACAAACAAAAAACACACAAAAATTAAGAATCATCTGATTTGATCACCGTAGCGAAGCCTCTACTTCAAATTGATCATTAAAAAAGTTTAGAGTTGTATTTTTGTTGTTGTGCCGTTAAAAAATGTTCTGTTGAAAAAATAATACAAATACAACCGCATAATAAAACGAAGGAATTAACGAAGAAGAAAAAATTGAACATTTTGCCCTCAAATCAGCCATCCAGCCAGCGAGCAAATAGGTAAGTCAATTAATTTTGTGTAATGTTATTTTTTGTGCTTATCTTTGAATTATTTTTTATTTTTTTTTTGCAATTTTTGTTCGTTCTTTTTGAATGGAGTATTTGTTCCCCCTCTCTCTCTCTCTCTTTCGGTTGAACTTATTTGTGCGCTCTACGTCATTCTGTGAAGTCATTTTGCACTACGATCGGGTAAAAACATTCTATTTTGTGCAAAAAAATGTACATTAGGGTGGAAAACAATGCCTTTTCTTTGAAAGAGTACAATAGTATATTGGGATTATAGGTATGTACATGAAAAAAAAATTTTAATGAAGAATTACGAATTTTAAATTGCCTGAGACTAACATCACATAGGAGGAAAAATCTGCTCCATTGATCCACGACTTTGTTGCTGTTAACCCTGCTTGCCCAATATAAGACATTTCGACTAGCATCATATGAATTTTCTCTCAAAACAGTTTTTCTCTTTATCAATTGGTTTCTCTTTACAAGTGGTGACAGTTAAGGCCGGGATAGCCAAATTAACCTAATTTAACTTAAGCGCCGCCGTAACGTTACCCGCTGGAGCAATTACCCAAAACTTGAAAAACGTGCTGTATCACTCAGACATTCACAACAAAAATAGCAACAAATTAATTATATTTTATATTTATTTGCTACTAATTTATCATTTTATTACTTATTTATCATTACTTTTCGAAAGTTTCGCATAAATTTATTATCTTTTCATTATTTTACTAATTTTGTTTGCAAATGCACGTAAACGTACCGTCCAAATTAAATTTCAGCAGGATCAGCCGTCCGTTTACGTTTCGTTTCCGTTGGCTAATCGTTTACACTGATTGCCATATGTCAGATTGAACCAGCTGATTCCTTACGATACGGGGGCGTTACGGTTACGTTTGCCTAACCCAGCCTTTAGTTCAGTTGCAAGGCTGTTGCGGATAAAGAGATGTGCTGAATCAACCACTTGATCGGTGGAAAAAGTCACGTATTCAAAACGACCATACATTGTCCAAAACATATTCTGCTTGAAATATACAAATGTTTAGGGTACACTCTAAATATATTATATTTGCCAAACACAAAAATTATATATTTGGGAAGATGTTGTTCTAAACAAAAACCTTTGTTTCCGTCCTTAAGACAAGTTTTATGTTCTTCTCTTCTAAATACTTGAAGTCTCTTCTAAAATCAAAAGAATTAATTTTTAAAATATGTGTATGTTTTTCGATTTATTTGCTTTGGAATTATCCCATACAGATGTCTAGCTCAACTAGAGATGTCAAACGGGATTGGTTTTCACAAATTCCGGAATTCGGGATTTTTAAATTGCAAATTCTGCGATCCCGAAATTTTTTGATATCCCGGGATTTTCGGGATAAATCGGTATTTTTCATTTTTAATAATCCAATATTTCGAAAGGGAATACAAACATTTTAGTTCAGTTTTAATTTAATTTGAATAAGGAGAAAAACAGCTAAAGCATAAATTAACTTTTGTTAAAAAATACTAACTTTTATTACAAATTTTCACAACATCTTAGCTATGGAATAATTTTGCTTTATTAAAATATTTAGCTATGGCATAATTTTGGTCAAATTTCAGTTCGTCGCCTGAATTATTGTTGACGTTATAATTTTCTATCATTAAACCACAAAAAATATTTTTTTCAACTTGAGAAAACAGTTTGACTAATTCCGTTTTTATGAGAAGCCAATCGATGTGTCGATCCAAATTAGATTTTATATTAGGGTTTTTTTTATAAATTTGAAAGAATAGAATGCAATGTTCTCCGTTTTGTGGGACACAAACTCCATTTGTGTTCTTGTTTTAAGTTTATTTGTTTGTAATTAAATTTATGATATATTTTGTAATTCTTCTCCAAATTTCTAATATTTTTACCGAATTATGACAATGTATTTTGATGGTATCAAATTGCTTCATTAGTATACTTTACCGACAGAGTGTATCATTCGAGGCCGCTTTATATAATATTATTAAAATATCCCGGGACTCATTTTAAAATATTCCGGGATTCAGGATTTTTCGGTATCGGGATTTCCCGTTTGACATCACTAAGCTCAACCCATCTATTGTTTGTCACTCTCAGTGAAAAATTCTGTAGATATATACTCTCTTAGAATAGGATATATGACTATATTTGTCAGCCATCTTTTTACAGTACAGATGTACAGGTCTTCCAATCTACAGTTTGTCAGCCCTATTGACACTTTCTAAAGATAATTCTTCTTCCTCTCAAAGAAAAGGAAATATCATGACTTTATCAGGTCGTAATGTGTGCAAGATCTATTGTTTATCAGCTTCAGTTCCTTCTTGCTGCTTATATATCTTCAGATGTAGAGTCCGAAATTCCAGAATATCCAGCCCTCGTTTACCCATTCTCGAGCAGGAAGAAGAAATAATCTCCCTCGTCTCCATCCCTTCCACAAAAGCAATTAGTCTCGGTGCCAGTCTCATGTATGGACCCAAATTAAGCAATATCCCAGAAGGATCAATACCTAGGTTAGCCTAGTTTTGAGTGGAAGCCCGAGTTACCAGCTCAGCACGCGACCTAACAAAGAAAACACAAGAAAATTGGGGACATTTTTCTTTAATTCGCAACATAATCTCCTTTTAGCTCGATAAAAATTTTTCAGCAATTTTCAATAGCTTCGATACCCTATCTATATATAAACAAATAAATATATCAAATTCTTACTACAGCTAGAACTAGCTTCTGAAGATAGCCATCAACCGAAACCTCCACCTTTCAAGTTTGGAAACAAAAACTAATCCGAAGGAACTAAATGTGGTGGAAAAGGTGCGTGCTGCAGCAATTCGAACTTTAATTCATTGATTTTGAACTGGTGCAATGTTTTGATTGCGAGCAAACGCGGCACCCATCTTGCACACAGCTTTCTCATCATCAAATTATCTGTCAATATGCCATTTATAGCACTTTTCGAAATGCCTATGACTTCAGCTAGATTACGAACTAGCACCCATCTTGCGCATAGCTTTCTCATCATAAAATTTTCCGTCAATATGTCATTTATAGCACTTTTGGAAATGCCTATGACTTCAGCTAGCTCACGAACCTTCAACCGATGGTCATCCAATACCATTTTTTTTGGATTCTTTTGACGATTTTTGGCGTGGACACCTCAATTGGCCGACCACTACGGTGTTCGTCTTGGCAGCTCGTACGGCTCCGTTTAAACTCTGCCATCAAATATTTTATAGTTGTTAACGAAGAAGTGAACTCCCCCAAAGTAGAATCTAGCTCTATTTAATATTAGTTGGATTGAGACCTTTCAATTGAAAGTATTGTGCAGGGTTTTCCAACAAGAGGTGTTATTTTGAAACACCCGGTATTTCGGTAGCTGTCACTTTTGAAGTTCTTATTCTTTGACATTTAACAAGTAGAGTTTCTACGCCATTACTAAAAATGGAACGATACACGATCATCGAACGATAGAAAACGATCAAAAAACGATCGAACAAAAATACGATACGAACGATACAAAATCATCTTTACTGATGAGGCCCATTTCCACCTCGGTGGCTAGGTCAACAAGCAAAATTGTCGCATCTGGGGCTCGGAAAACCCAAGAGTTATTGTTGAGAAGCCTCTCCATCCTCAACGTGTGACTGTTTGGTGTGGTTTATGGTCCGGCGGGGTCATTGGACCTTACTTTTTCGAAAATGAGGTTGGAACAACAGTTACGGCGAATGGATTGCGCTATCGAGAGATGATTAATGATTTTTTATGGTCGGAGTTGGATGGTATTGATCTGGACAACGTTTACTTCCAACAAGACGGCGTTACGTGCCACACAAGCAACGAAACCATTGCTATGTTACGGGAAAAGTTTCCGGACCGTGTTATCTCTCGAAGAGATGATCACAATTGGCCACTGAGATCTTGTGATTTAACACCTTGCGACTTCTTCCTTTGGGGCCACGTGAAATATAAGGTTTACGCCAACAGCCCAGCCTCGATTCAAAACCTCAAGGATAGAATTCGTGAGGCTATCGAGGACATAGGGCAGCCACTTTGCGATTTGGTTATGGAGAATTTCATGAAAAGGGTATAATCCTGCAAGCGTTGTCGTGGTGGCAATTTGGCTGATGTTGTTTTTCATTATTAACCTTCATTAACCTTCCTCTTTATTATGAAATAAACATCCGATCATTTATCTCAAAAAATGGCATTTTTCTTTGAATACCAAAATAACACATCTTGTTGGAAAACCCTTTATTAAATATCAATGTGGGGGCTGGGTTACGTTTTGGCTACACAAATTATATGTTATTTGATCTCTTTTTATTTTAATATTATCTCATACTCGTATGTTTTCCAATAATGTAGCGTATCTAAGTTCAACCTGTACCTGGACTAACAACCTAATTTCTTCTTTTAGTTTTCATTAGTTTTATTTTGCAGCTTTGTCCCCTTTTTTGGTGTGTAATGCTCACTTTTTGTGCTCATTGCATGTGGGGTTTTTATTGTTATGGTTGCTTCTCTGTTCATTTGATAAGATTGTGGGCCATCAAGGTCTGTTTGATACGGTGAATGACAGACGGACGGACGGGCGGGTGTACGGAAAAAATACCATTTATTACTTTTTTTGACATGCGTTATCATTTGCGGATCATTTATTGTATGTGAATGAGCTTGTTTTACTTTTTTTTTTGCTAAGAGTGGGGCAATAGAGTTGCCAGTTGAAAATAGTGGAATGTATAAATATATAATAAATATAAATGAACAATAAAGTGCAAAGGAAATTTAAAAACCAAAACTTTGGTGAGTCCAAAACATTTATTGTATGCAACCATGAAAATTAAGAAAGTGACAACTAAGTAATACAATAGGGTCAGAACTTTTAATGAAGTTCATTTTTGCGTAGAAATGTATGAAAAGTTTCTAAATGGATCTCGCTATCATTTATTTAAAAATATCCCAAAAATTTATGGGATTTTAAATTTAAAAATGCGTTTTTGGTTTTTACGGAAATTAAAATAGCTCTTGAGCGACCGAACCAATTTTTACAAAGTCTACGTTGTTTTAAACAGAACACAACAGGCATTATGTCATTCACAATAAATTCTCTTTCACAACAAAGACCAATAATTTTCGACATTACATCAAAACTTTCATAACTTTTCCTAAATTTTTGTGTTAATTTTAAGTTTCTTCATCTAATTGAAAGTATCTATCTTAAAGCGCCATCTTTGCCTGGGAGTGACATTCGTGCGCCATCGTTTGAAACTTTATCGGCTCAGCCGATTGTTGAAATTTAATCGGCTCAGCCGATCAGCCGCCGCCGCCGATCGGTATTTTTCCACGTGCCGCCGCCGCAGCCGATAATTTTGGTCGGTTTCATTGCCTGGCATCTACCTCAACATTACTCGTGGAAGTAGATCCAACTTTCGCGATTTTTCAGCTTCTTCATTTCCGAATATACCAAACACATAGTTTTATTAAGCTGTTCTTCAAGAACCTTAAGCTCCTCTCCGACAGCGGCTGCATTGGAATATTTAAAGCGGTCTGGCTATGGATGAAAAATCAAATATTCCTTCTATATATTTCCATCAACGAGATGACTTCTGCCGCTTTGGCAATAACATATATTTTTGCCTGAAAGAGACCGCATTTCCGCAAGCGAAGATAAAAATTCAAATCAAGTTCTCTGCAAAATATGCCACATCCAGCGCCCTGCTTCATCTTATGGCGAGAGCAACTTTTCCGTTGTCCTTTTCCCGAAATCTGGAGTTTTATACCATATTTTGGAATTTTGAAGTAGGAGTTAAGTTTATTTCGAGGGACTGCATATGTTCCACCCAAAAAGGGCAAATATTTTTCAGAATTTCGAGTCGACTGGGCAGCATTGTTTTCAGAATCGAAATCACCATTAGAGTCAATGTAAGTTCCGATGATTATTTTATAAATACATAAATTATTTCGCACTCCTAGGTGATAAAAGACCTTGCAAAATCAACCCCATTTGGGTATAATTTATCCTCGTAACGTGCATGAAAAATTGTCCCCGATTATTGCGCTAATTATCCTTGAGACAGGGTATTGTCGCCTTAGTGTGAACAATTTTTTCGGCTTTGTATTATTTATTGGATTTGTTTTTGCTGTTCTTAGAAGAAGAAATCACGAGGTGATTTGTGCTCTATAAAGACGTGAACAGTATAAATTAATGCAAAAAAAAAAGAATTTGAAGACCAGTTCCAATTCCTGGGTGATATTGTGGACAGTCTGGCGAGTACGGAATAATGTGATTGCGAAACCAATAACGACTTCCTATTGCAGAAATTTCGGGAATCAATAGAAATGGAATCGGACTACTGTCAATTTAAAATGTTACTAATGAGAGTATGTTTGTTTTTCTTTAGCCGCCGCAAGTAACGTTAAAAGTATTTTTGCAGTATTAAAAAGAGAAGGATTTGAAGGAGGTTTTGCAAATATTAAAAAACCTTTATACACATCTTATCCATTGCATGTTTATCACATGAACAATGGAAATATAATTTGTAGAATTATATATTTGTAAGTTTTATTTATTTAATTTTTTGTTTGTTTTATTTACTTATAAAAATAATAAATATAAATTTATTAAAACTAACGCTAATCCTGTTTGATTGATTTTAAATATTATTGTGAATAATATTTGTGCTTAAAATCATCCCCAGAGCGTGCTTCAATCGTTCTCGAGGACCCTGTGATGCGATGATCTCTCTAAGGGCCCTGTAGCCGCAGATTTCATCGCTTCAGTTATATAACCAAGAGCAACTAATTTTGCCGTACTCATTGCCTTTACATGTGTATCGTACCTTGTAATGGCCCGCATGTACCGGTACCCTAAATTCGGGGTATTGTCTTCCCCACCACTTCAGTCTTAGTGGGGTTAATACATAAACCGCAGGTTGTAGCCCATGTTTTAGAGTAGAAAATCAACCCCGTTCCGAGCTTGAAATCACCCCCAGAGGGAGCTCCGTCCGTGCCGAGCAAGTGCTTTAAATTATCCCCACTTGGGGTTGATTTTGCAACCAAGCGTTGTTGATTTTCGATGCTTCATTTCTTCATGCATCATTGGGAGTAGAGTTTCAATAAGATCTCTAAGGATCCTGTGGCCGCAGATTTCAGCGCTGCAGTCAGATAATAAATGCAACATTGTTTACCTTACGAAGGTTCACATGTGCCGGTAATCTAAATTCGGGAATTTTGTCTTCAGTCTTAGTGGGGTTAATACATAAACCGCAGGTAGTAGAAAAGTTATCCCCGGTGTGAGCTTGAAATCATCCGAGAGCCTGCTTCATTCGTCTCAGCAAGTGCTTTAAATTATCCTCAGATGGGGTTGATTTTGCAACGAAGCGCTGTTGATTTTTGGACGTAGAATTTCAATATGATCTCTAAGGATCCTAGCGCCGCTCCAGTCAGATAACTAAGTACAACATTGTTTACCTTACGCAGTGCCTTTACATCTGTATCGTACCCCATAGTAGTCCACCATAGTAGTCGGGGATTTCGTCTTCCGCACCAGCTTAGTCTATGTGGGGTTAATACTTAAACCACAGCTAGTAAGCCATGTTAATAGTTGCCATAGAGAGTCCTCAATAGTATACGAGACCAACTATAGAAATTTATCTGTAGAAAGATCTACAATATCGGCTGCGTAGCGCACACCCTACTATCCGACAAGTCCAATCTTGATATGATTGTATTTACTACTAGAATCCACAGAAGTGTGAAATAACACATCCTTGAGGTGTACCCCTAATTGCTCTTCTCATCACTGAAGTATTTGTATCACTGCTGTGATATCTCTGAAGTTTACCATAGTCATAATCCAGTTAAAAGCAATTCTTTCTCTACCAGTCTGACGCAATATGGCCTCAATGGCAGACGGTAAGACATTATTAACAGAACCTTCTATGTGAAGAAATGCTGCAAGGGCGAACTCTTTGAAATCCAATGTTCCATCGATATTGTAAACCACTAAATGTAATAAGGGACAACTGTGCCCGTGGTAGCACAACGGACATCAATTGGTCTATGTGAGCGGGTATCTCCGGCTGCCAATTAATCATTGCAACCGCTATCCAGATTTTTGTAATACCTTTTTAGGTTTTAATGATCAAAATTTTAATAAAATTTATATCAATGGAATATAATGTTTCAGAAGATGGACAGAATATTTTATTTACATAATTTTATATATTAAAAAATTTTTGTATTAAAAAAATATTTTCATACTTGTAGTATACCTTTAGGCTGTTTAGTGCTGTCAAATTTGTGGTACATGTCTAGGCTTTATAACCATTTCAAATTATGGTAAAATGTATTAATGAATAGTTATTTTTCCAAAGACTTGCGATTCCTTTTTAAATTTAGTTTGCTAATAGGGACAATGGGGTCTATATAAAAACTGTACATAATTTTTTGAAATGTACTTTTAGGCCCCCATTCATTATAATGTATCCAAGTTTTATAGAAATTTTCAAAGAAAACATTAAAAATTACTTCACATTTATCTAAGTTTTATAGAAATTTTCAATTTGCTTCTACGCAAAATATTTGTAGCAAAGCATATTTATTTTTTAATGTACTCGAATTTAGCTAATATTTTAATAAATATCACTTTCCTTAAGTACAAGCATCTTCTAAAAATCTCTAATTTATTTAATAGTTATTTTGCGTTCGTTCCAAAAGGTTATCAAAACAGTCTTAGTTCAGATTTTCTAAATTGCACAAAATCATGTGAACAAAGAAATATAATCTCTGGCAACGACTTTTGTAATTTTATTTATCCTTTCAATTCCAAACATTCCTGTGAACCCAGAGTCAATGTCATCATGCCCAGCATCAATGCTACGCATCCATTGTCTATTTATGGTTAATAACTCAGAAAACCCGCCTTCTAATCTTCCTTCACATGCATGTTTGGACAATACCAGACGATGAGCTATGATGATAGGTTTGCTGCTGCTGCATCAGCTATGAGTTCATATTTAGATTTTGTGTCTCATTGAATTCTATTTCATTATTGTTTTGTTTTTGATAAAAACCAGTTTTCAGTAGTGGCGTAGTTTTCGCTGTATTTTTATTTTATGACCGTCCGTTCGTCTACTTAAAAAGGTAATAATAACAAACCACATAAAACAATCGCACAATCGCTCGTTCTCGTACACTGACACCGATACTATTATAGACACTCACTCCAGACTGAGAAGGACGGACACCACTCCTCATCATTATCGCCGCGTGTACCAGACCACAGCTGGAAACCTTATTTCTAGATGTGCGTAGTGGTTAACGTTCACCACAAACTTCCTGAGTTCTCGAGTACTTGCAATGACTGTTCTCAACTTTTCTCCTCATTTCAGTGGTAATGCACACTAAATGGCAGCGCTAACGCCAATGGAAAATATTGCACCCAACGGGGAGGAATTAACCAAGGCCTGGGATATAAAGGCCTTGCTGGAGGCAGCTGCAAAAGTCGTCCACCATAGACGACTGGGAGAAGTCGTCTGCCATAGACTACTGGAAGAAGTCGTCTTCTATAGACGACTGGGGAAGTCGTCTTCTACAGACGACTGGGGAAGTCGTCTTCTATAGACGACTGGGTAAGTCGTCTTCTACAGACGACTGGGGAAGTCGTCTTCTACAGACGACTGGGTAAGTCGTCTTCTACAGACGACTGGGTAAGTCGTCTTCTACAGACGACTGGGTAAGTCGTCTTCTACAGACGACTGGGTAAGTCGTCTTCTACAGACGACTGGGTAAGTCGTCTTCTACAGACGACTGGGGAAGCCGTCTTCTATAGACGACTGGGGAAGCCGTCTTCTATAGACGACTGGGGAAGTCGTCTTCTACAGACGACTGGGGAAGTCGTCTTCTATAGACGACTGGGGAAGTCGTCTTCTATAGACGACTGGGGAAGTCGTCTTCTATAGACGACTGGGGAAGTCGTCTTCTATAGACGACTGGGGAAGTCGTCTTCTATAGACGACTGGGGAAGTCGTCTTCTATAGACGACTGGGGAAGTCGTCTTCTATAGACGACTGGGGAAGTCGTCTTCTATAGACGACTGTGGAAGTCGTCTTCTATAGACGACTGGGGAAGTCGTCTTCTATAGACGACTGGGGAAGTCGTCTTCTAAAGACGACTGGGGAAGTCGTCTTCTATAGACGACTGGGGAAGTCGTCTTCTATAGACGACTGGGGAAGTCGTCTTCTATAGACGACTGGGGAAGTCGTCTTCTATAGACGACTGGGGAAGTCGTCTTCTATAGACGACTGGGGAAGTCGTCTTCTATAGACTACTGGGGAAGTCGTCTTCTATAGACGACTGGGAAAGTCGTCTTCTCTAGACGACTGGGAAAGACGTCTTCTATAGACGACTGGGAAAGACGTCTTCTACAGACGACTGGGAAAGACGTCTTCTATAGACGACTGGGAAAGACGTCTTCTATAGACGACGGGAAATGCCGTCTTCTACAGACGACTGGAAAAGTCGCTACCATGTACGAATGAACGTCTTCTGTTTCTTACTATATATAGATGAACGGAACATTTTCTGTTATATGTATCCACGTAGTAAGCTTCACCTGCTATACATTTTTCCTTGAATATCGGTTTACAGTCTTCTCCACTTCCGCGGTAACTTCTTTGCAACAAGCCTGCCTCTCAACCTTTGCGTTTTGCAATCGCCTCAGGCCTTGTTCAAAGGCCTCCCTATTTCCTCTGTCCTTCGGAAGCCAAACCTGACACTCATTCGATCACTCATAAACTCTTGGTGTGCGCATGCGTGCATTTCTTGAAGAATTGAAGTGTGAAATTGCTGTGTGGTGGTGCTGGCTTGTACTTTATACCTTTTTGTCCAACAACAATAACACACACGCACCACACTCGACATTGGACAACCTGCCTCGCCTTCATTTACCTACCTTGTTGAGGGGCATGTAATGGAGGACTTTTTGCTGTTTCCTTTTCCACTTGTGGTTGCAGTTACTACCCATAAATTTTTAGTTACCGACCGACATGTGTTGGTTGCTTTACATGTTGACATTTACTTAGGAAACGAAGAGGAAGAAAACATGTTTGTTCCTCTGGAAAATGCGTTGTAGTCTGCCGACATCGCCTTCCTTTGTGTCTTCAACTTTATTAGTTTAGTTAGAAGTTGTTATGTCTGTTGGCATTTGCTGTTCTTCTTGTTGTTGTCCATGTTTCTTGCCATACGCTCTACTCGATAGATATGATATTTGAGTCTGATTTTGGTTTGGTTTGGTTTAAATAAAAGTTCTGCTCTTGGTTGTAAGGTTGGTTAATTCATGTGAGAGTTGCCTTTTCGTACATTTAAGAGACAGTCTACAATATTGTCGTGTTTCTGTTGTTGCTCCTGTACATTTAAGTTAGTTAAACCAAACACAGTGGGACAATCAAGCTGGTAATAATGTGTTTTCAAACGACCTTTTTAGTTGTCCGTAAGTTTTCGTAATAAATGTCGTAAATGTCGTGTTTATAGATATTCTAAAATCATATTTGCAGAAGATTTGGAAGTCGTCTTAATAGACGCCATATTGTCGTTTTAATAGACAACCTGAATTTCACCTCAATAGAGTACTTACAGAGGAACATCCACCGGAAAGTGATTCCTATCGAGGTCAAAATAAATGGGTCATGGACAAAGTTTACCAATTATGGAATGGTAGGTGGGATGGCAGAGTCTTAAGAGAGCTATGACCTTTGCAAAAACAAATACTGTTTTTATAGCCTTATTTTAATAAGGGAATCACAATGGATCCAAAGGTTCTGCGAGTGAAGAACACAACAGAACAATTCTTAGCGATTAGTGGAAGACATACCGAAATACTCTCCCTACAGTTATAATTAAAAGAGGGAATCACAATGGATCCAAAGGTTCTGCGAGTAGATGTACAAAACACGAACCATCCTTTCTATTTTATCAGACGAATCACAATGGATCCAAAGGTTCTGCGAGCGAAGAACAGACAGACGATCAACCACTTCTGTTGAAATCTAAAAGAATGAATCACAACCAGGGAGAACTGCCGATTTCTATGACCCAAGTGGAGCATTGCTAAAACTAAACATCTATTAAGATTGGGAAGTCGGAGTTTAAAACTCATTACACGAGTCACTGTTCTGTTAGAGTCATTGATAGACTAGAGACTTTAACGGATCAGTGTTCTATCAGATCTTGGACCTACATACAGAACAACAACATTGCAGGACAAACAGGAAACAATAAAACTTGATGTACATGGAACTAGCAGAACCTTAAAAAATGGATTTTTGACAAAATTAACAAGCGAAGAGATTGTAGGGAGAATTGGAAGTCCTTAGCCAAGTTTAGCACTGCAAAAGCAAGTAAGTCATGAATGAAATAGTGTGGAGGATTGTAGGTTTCTATGCCACACCTATTAGGATTGGACAGGCGGAGCTCATTGATAGAATAAATAATTTTTCAGATCACTGTTCTGCCAGAGCTAGGACCTGCAGACGGGCCGACAGCATTTTTTCTCTGGAAACAAGAAACAATAAAACATGATGAGCTAAGAACTAGAAGAAACTTCGAACAATTCATTCATCGATCAGCGAATTCTACAAAAAAAAACCGAACAACTATATAACTCACTACCCAAGTTGAGCACTGCAAAAATAAACCTTTATTATGATTAGATTCGTTAAGACGCATCACTGATAGAATGGAGATTTTAACGGCTCTCCTGTCTAATAGAGATAGGAAAATATTCCATACAATATTCCGAACAATATTGCATACCACTCCTCAAAGAATAGACCAAAGATAAATAAGCGAATAAGCAAGCCACAGATTACTCAGCAATGGACATAGTGGATCTATTAGCAATTTCTGTCGAATTGGAAAATAATGAATTTTAGTAATGAAAGACCTTAGAGCCCAAGTTGAGCATTGCAAAACCCGGACTGCTATTAAGACTGGACATTTGCCGTTAAGACTCATTACTGGAGTCACTGGTCTGTTAGAGTCGCTGATAGAATAGAGAATATTATAGATCACTATTCAATCTAAGGTAGGACCTGCAGATGGGCCAATATTCCAGACTTCTCTCAAAGAATTTTATTATTATTATTATCCAAGTTCCTAAGTGGACCATAGGGCCACCTCAAAGAATTGTCCTGGGTTAAAGTAACTAGTCATGCAATAGTAGGGAGAATTGCAGGATTTTAAGGGCTTATGACCCATGTTTAGCATTGAAAAACAGCACAAATACTAGGTCTAGGCTGGTGTAGTCTAAGTCTTGCTACATTATTGCTATCGGGTCACAGGTCTATCAAAGCTGGTCCTGCGGATCGGACAACAACATTCCCGATTTCTATTCATCACGGATGAGCTCACCTGCAGACCGGCCAAAAACATTCCAGACTTATCTCAATTGTGTGCCGACGATTACATACTGGAAAAAATACACCATGTTGTCTGTCACTTTACAAGTCTACAAAGCCAGTGTCAGGGAAACCAATTCCTTAGCGAACTCTTGAAGACATTCTCGATGCAGAACATGTTCTTTTCTATCATAATTAGCTAGGACTGGCAGATGATACAACATTGCCGACTTCTATTGTATGAGATCCCGGATGAGCATACAATTAGCAGAATATTCGGTACATCAAGCGATCATAACCTTCTGTTGAACTACAAAAGAAATGATCTTAGTCATGGAATAGTAGGAAGGATGACAGGATCTCAAGGGGTCTAGTGCCCAAGTTGAGCAATGCAAAAACCAAACATCTACTAGAAATGAACAGTCGGAGTTAGGACTCATTGCTGGAGTCACTGGTCTGTTAGAGTCGCCGATAGAATAGATCCTTTAACGGATCACTATTCAATCAGAGTAGGACCTGCAGATGGGTCAACAACAGCTCAAAAAGAATGGTTCTTGGACAATGTTAACCAGACGTGGAGTAGTAGGTAGGATCGCAGGGTCTTAAGGGATATAAGACCAAACATGAGCATTGCAAAAACCAAACAACTATTAGGACTGGGCAGTTGGAGTCTAGGACTCACCACATTATCCCTAATGGGTCAGTGGTACATAAGAGCAGAGCTAGAATGATCGAGAATGAGCTACCCAGAGAAGGTTCAGTGTCACATCCACCGATCAGCACCTTTTCACTAAAATATCTATCCACTGATCTGTTAGAGCTAGGACCTGCAGATAACACAACAACTTATGTCTACTCATATCGCGGATGAGTTAGCCAGAGGCGGTTCAGCGCTTGACATAGAACTGGCAGAAAGATCGTTAAATCCACCAATCAACAACTTCTGTCGATTTCAACAAGAACGAATCTTAGTCATGGAGTAGCAGGGAGGAATGCATGGTATTATGATCCAAGTAGAATGGACTGTCGGAGTTAAGACTCATTACATGAGACATTCATCGGTCATTGATAGACTAGATACTATAAGGGATCAGCTAGGACCTGCAGACTGACTAGAAACAATAAAATATGATGAGCATAGAACTTGCAGAACCATCAGCAACCTTCTAGACTTCTGTCGAATGAAATCGAGAATGAGCTATCTAGAGATGGCTCAGAGATGGGCATTGAACTGGCAGAAAAATCGGTAGATCCACCGATCAACAACTTCAGTCGAAGTCTCTCAAGCACTATTCGGCTAAGGTGAGCAGTGCAAAACCAAAACACCTATTATCAATGGACATTCGGAGCTAAGGCTAATTAAAGGAATCATTGTTAAGTAACAAAACCTGATAGAATAGAGAACTCAACGGATAAGTGTTCAGTCAGAGGAAGGATCTGCAGATGTGCAAATCATAGCTCCAAAATAATGGATCATGGACAATTTCATGGAGTAGCAGGCAGGATTGCATGGTCTTAAGGACCAAACCAAACGGAGCCTTAGACTCATCGGCCCAAACGGGTTACTAACATATCGGAGATATTTAGACTATAATATTTCCGACTTCTGACAAATTGCAATGGAGGATGGGCTAGCTAGCTGACTCAGAGATGGGCATAGAACTGACCGAAAGATCTGTCTAACCTGAAAAGTATGGATCTTGGCCATGCAATTAACGGGATTGTCGGGTTCTATAACCCAATTTGAGGAATGCAAAAACAAAGAACTATTACGACTAGACATGTAATGTCTTAGATTTACTACAGGAGCCCCATCAGAGGTATGACCTGCAGGTGCGGCAACCACATACCCTGACTTCTGTTGAATGAGATCGCATTATCGGACAATGGACAATGTCATGGAATAGTATGTAAGATTTCAGAGTCAAAAGGACTATATGAAACAAATATGATGACTATAGAGACGAAGCTTTAGACGGGTCACTGTTCTACCGGCGCTATTCAGATCGAGCGATAATATTTCCGACTTCTGTCGAATGGGATAGAGGATGGGCTCCCTAGATGGCTCAAAGATACGCATAGAACTGACAGAAAGATAATGGACATTATTCATAAATAGTAGTGAGGATTGCATTGTTTCAAAGGCAATATCCTAGTATACAAAGCCAGGGAATGAATGGCAGGATAACCAATTCCTTAACGAACTCTGGATAGACATGCCGAAATGATATCTCTGTAGACCTAATTAAAGAAGGGAAGCACAATAGAACCGAAGGTTTTCGGAATGGAGGTGCAGAACATGTCTTTATTAACCTACACGACTACCAGAGCCAATCCTTTTTTCGAGATTTTTTCTAAATTGTTCTCTCTTGCTCCACTGTTTTGTTAATAAGTTGTTTGGTTGGTTAACTTTAAAGTTTTACGAGGCTTGGTTTTATGAAGTATTTCATAGTTCTCAACTACTTTTCTCGTTACAGAACTCTAGTTTTTTTCTTCTCCACAAGGCTGAGACAGACACACACACTCATACAAAATGAATCCAAACACATATTCCAAATCGTTGCTACAGCACAGATTACCAAATAGAACGCGTACTCGTATATATGTCTGTCCGTCTGGTCTAGGAAGAATTTCTCTTTTTCCGCACGCTGCGATGTCGGTTCTTGATAAAAAGAAATGCCTTGAAAAATACGAGTTTCTGAGCTGTGGAACATTTCAAGAATCCTGTTTTTATTTTTTCGGTAGGAATACAATTTAATTAACTTTACAACAACAACAACTACAGCAACAATGCAACACACATTCCTTGGCATACTGACATGCATTCTTTCGTTGTTTTTTTTTTTTGTGTCTCTGATGTTGTTGGACGCTCGTTACCCCATTCGTTGGTTTGGGCCAACATCATGGTCTTGGTTGGCTAACGAGGAAAAAACTTTCATTATTTGAATGGTGGTGGATATGTGCTATATGCCGAATGTCAGGGCCAAAAGAACGTATGAAATAACTGATGAAAAAATAAAACCTTACAAAAAAAAATGCCAATTTGTAAGAATTTCATTAAGGATCTGACGATATTTTCTGACAGTTCGCTGGGTTTGCTTGGGTCGCTTTGAAGGGCAGGACAGCAGACACTTTGATAGCTTTTACCGTTGATTGCAATTTAAAAAGTCGCAAATTGCCAAGGAATCCCTTTACCTGTATGTATCGCCGGGATATGTTCGTAATTAAGGGCAGTCGATGTCATTGCCATTATTTCTTGCAGATTATCGTGGGACCTTTTGTTGTTTATTGGAAAAAGTCTTGCGAAATAAATTTATTATCTAATTTAAGGGCAGCTTGGATGTTTCTCAACTTCTAACTATAGCATATCAATATCAGACTACGAAACTGTCATTATGGGTTGCAGGTAATTGTGGAACCTTTTGATGATTATTGAAAGAAACCCTTCAATTTAAATTGATTATCTAATTTAAGAGTAGCTTAGATGTTCCTCAACTTCCAATAATACCATATTAATTTCATAACCTAAAAATGTAGATGATCTCCAACTCTAAAACTGTTCCTGGCTGCTAATAAGTACAAAGATGACTTTACGAAATAACGTGATGGTTTGTTTTCCTTGTCTCTCTTTTTCCGTCTTGCTAGAACATCAATCTCCCATATCGTATTTGACTTGAAAAATAATTAACACTTTTTCTTTTCCAGAGACTCTTGGAAGAAAAATAAACGAACGAACGAAGCAAAACAATAAAGTGTTAATATGCAGTTTTTTCCTACGTTTATTTTTCCATTTGAGCTCTTTGCACTCCCCTTCGAAATTCTGATATTCTCGTGCAATGCCATCGTTGTAATTTAGAAGGTAGACTATTACGAAGATTTTAAGCTGATTGTCTGTCTATTCATATGGCAATACACAGGCGCATATCTATATGTAACATCTCTAATTGCATACGAGGTTGGTATTATAAATTGGAGAATTTATTCTCTTAGTGGAAACAAAACCTTAGTGAATGTTCATCTCTATGGTAGACACGAGCGCTGAGTTAAGTTTTCTGCTCCAAGCTAGAGCAGAAAAAACTGTGAGGTCTTCATATATATGCCAGAAGGAAAATCTTGTGAGGTGTTCATTTCCACGCTAGAGACGAGCCGTCAGAGAGGTAATGATCCCTAAGCTAGAGACGAGAGCTCAGCGAGGTCTTTATGTATAAGCTAGAGATGAGACATCATCAAGGTCTTCATCTCTAAACTAGAGACGAGAGCTTAGTGAGGTCTTCATCTCTGCAGTAGAGACGAGATCTCAGTCAAATTTTCATCTGTACGTTAAGCATCAAACCTAAGTGACGTCGTCATCTCTACGCGAAGGACAAACCCCATCTGTACGTTAAGGAAAAGAACCTCCGTGACATACTCATCTCTATGCGAAGGATGAAACCTCCGTGAGGTGTTCATAATTACGCTAGACATGAAACCTCCATGAGATGTTCATCTCTGCTGTAGGGACGAGCCCTCCGTCCATACTCTAGACGAGAGCCCTCATTTAGGATTGGAAAAGTCGTCTGTTATATAGACGACAGGGAATGTCGTCTGATATGTAAACGAATAGAATACAGAGATGATGCTAAGCTTGGACAAAGTACAAGTACGTTTGATTGTTGGCCTCATAACAGGACATAATAGTCAGGATCCTGACGCTGTCGAAGATACGCTTCATTTCCTATGCCAATGTCCAATGTTATCATTTAGAAGAAGCAAGATACTCGGTTCATTTTTCTTTCAGACACTTGACGAATTGAAAGGATTGGATTGGCTTAAACTTCTAAAATTCTGCAAGGCATCAGATTCCAACGCAAGACTTAACTGAGGGACTGGAGAAGAGGAACTATGAGGAATCACAATGGATCATGCATGGTCTCAGTGGGCGCTTGGTCTCACTCGCCAAGTGCCATCCTCACTCAACCTAACCTAACCTAACCTAGACGACTTGGGAAGTAGTCCTTTTTATAAAGACGACTTGGGAAGTCGTCTTTTATATAGACGACTTGGGAAGTCGTCTTTTATATAGACGACTTGGGAAGTCGTCTGGAAGTACGTTAAGCACCAAACCTAAGTGACGTTAGGGACAAGACCTCAGTGAGGTCCTCATCTCTATGCGGAAGACGAAGCCTCCGTGAGGTATTCATAATTACGCTAGACATGAAATTTCCTGAGATGTTCATCTGTGCTGTAGACGCGAGCCCTCCGTCCATACTCTAGACGCGAGACCTCATTTAGGATTGGAAAAGTCGTCTGTTATATAAGCGACTTGGGAAGTCGTCTGTTGTATAGACGACGGGGAATGTCGTCTGATATGTAGACGACTTGGGAAATCGTCTGTTATATAGTTATATCTGTTATGTATGACGATTGGGAGCGCATTTTTGGCAGAGAAGACTGGGAATGTTGTCTTTATAGAGAAGACTGGAAAAGTCATATCGCGACCTAAGAGTGTAAAGGCGCTAAGTCCAATATTTAAAATTGGACAGGAGTGGCAAAATACTTACTGTATATGAATGCTTTTATAAATGGATTATGGACTTAGCGCTTTTACGATTCAGCTTTTAAAGGTGACAAAGCATGATTTTTTTGGCTCTTGGTTTTCAAACCGGTGTATATTCAACTTATCTTACGTTTCGCCTCAAAAAATACATTTAGGAAAAAGTGGACTTAGCGCCTTTTCACTCTTAGGTCGAGATATCTTTATTCTAGAATCTATCTCTAAGGTTATTTTCTTTACTAAACACTCAACTTATTATGTAGTTCTCTATACTAGAGTAGACTTTTTTTTGTCGTTTTCTGTACTAGAATCGATTTCAGAGATAGTTCCATAGAGATAGTTGATCGCTGAGGTTAGTCCCAGTACTAGAGTTTACCTCTCTGGAGTAATTCTTTCTACTAGAGTCGATTTTTGAGGCTGCTGTCTATCTAGGGTTGTTCTTTAGAGTTGATGATTCTATATATGAGAGTCGACTTCTTAAGTTGTTCTCTGAAGTCGGTTACTGAGTCCTTATCTTCCCTAGAGGCAACTTCTTACTAGATTGGTTTCTATATAAGATTCTTAACGGCGATCTTTGTGGTATCTATGCCAAAGGTATCTATACCAAAGATCTATTCCAAAGGTATCTATATCAAAGGTGTATATACCAAAGGTATCTATACCAAAGGTATCTATACCAAAGGTATCTATACCGAAGGTATATATCTCTGCCAAAGGTATCTATACCACAGGTATCTATTCCAAAGGTATCTATACCAAAGGTATCCATACCTAAGGCATCTGTACCAAAGGTATCTATACCAAACGTATCTATACCTAAGGTATCTATACCAAAGGTCTCTATACCAAAGGTCTCTATACCATTGATCTCCTAAGGTATTTCTAAAAAAGGTCTCTATACCAAAGGTCTCTATACCAATGGTCTCCATACCAAAAGTCTATATATCAAATACCTCCACTCCAAAGGTCCCTATCCCAAAGGGTTCTATACCAATGGTCTCTGTATTACAATTCCCCTTTTTTATCTATATTATAAGTCATTTTTTTAAAGTCGATATTTTAAAGTCCGTCTCGCAGGTTACAATCGGTCGCTGAGTTCGTTCTCTATGTTAGGATCAGTCTCTAAGGTTGTTATCTCCTCACCTTAGAGAGGAGGGTATATATCATTTGCTACGGGCCAAAAGTGTCGAAGGAGTGACCTAAGGCCCCAAGTATATATGGCCGAAATTCGTTTTGGGTAATTGTAATCCATTTGAGCAATGTCCGTCTGTCTGTCTGCTGGCTGGTTAACAGCTTATAACATTAATACCAATGCATACATAAAAGTTATTAAATGCAATTTAAATTGATAATGATTAAATTAAAACAAAATAAATAAATAAATTTACGAATATTTTTTGGGACACAAGGGGATTCATAAGTCGATTTATCCGACTGAACTTTCTTATTTGTTAATTTTTTTTAGTCAAACTTTGAGAATATTTTAAAATTTAGTATCGAAATTTTTTTATAGATTTCATCTCTGCAGTCCTTATTTAGTGGTGCGTCGATCTCTGAGGTTATTCCCTGTTGAAGAGTCGATCTCTGAGGTCCTGCTCTCGTAGTCTATTCTAAAGTCCATCTCGCAGGTTATTCTCTATTTTGGAGTCGAACTCTGAGGTAGTTCTCTATTTTACAGTCGGTCTTTGATGTTATTATCAGTTTTTAAAGCCGCTCTCTGAGGTCGTTCTCTATTGTAGAGTGAATTGATGTGGTTGTTCCTTGTTTTAGAGGCGATTTTTGAAGTTATTCTCTATTTTGGAGTCGAACTTGGAGGTAGTTCTCTATTTTATAGTCGGCCTTTAAGGTTATTCTCAGTTTTTAAAGCCGCTCTCTGAGGTCGTTCTCTATTGTAGAGTGAATTGATGTGGTTGTTCCTTGTTTTAGAGGCGACTTTTAAGGTTATTCTCTGTTTTAGAGTCGGTCCTGAGCTCGCTTTCTATTTTAGAGTCGATCTCTTACGTTGATTCCTGTTGGAGAGTATACCTCAATGGTGGCTCTCTATTTCAGAGTTGGCCTCAGAGGTTTTCCTTTATTTTAAAATCGGGTTTTGAGAACGTTGTCTATTTTGGAGCCATTTTCTGGAATAGTTCTCTATTTTGGAGACGATTTTTTTTAGATTGTTTTCAATTTTCTCGTTCTCTAGAAGAGATTTCCGAATAAGTTTTACCCACCTTAATGTACGATCTTCGTATCTATCTATTGAATGTATAAATTTTTCATAGACGACTATATTTATTCTTTTGCTTCTTAACGTTCCGTTAATTCAATTAGTTACGTGCAAATGATGTGTTACGATGTCATTATTTGACTTAACTTCTATTAGATGATGGCGATGACGATGGCGATAATGATGGAAGAAAAACGAACGAACGAATCTGGCTGATGATGAGGACGATAATAATGTGCTTCAGGGCTCAGAGTATGTTTACTTTTTGACAATGGCGGTGCGGCTGATGCTCTTGATGACGATGATGATGATGCCGTTGATATTTTTCTGTTACCAACAATATCATTTTTATTATTTGCCATCAAGCAAACCTTTCGACAGTCGCCCGCCCCTTAGTTTAAGTAGACTCAGCCATGGGTCGGTCGTCAATTGTCTCGGTGTATGATGTGCTGCGATGTGTGATGCTGATAATAATTGTATACACAAATTTTTATATTTACTTCCAATTTATTATTTACTCTTTTATCACGTTTATTTAGTTACTGTGTGTGTGTGTGTGTGTGTCTGTGTTCTCAAGCCATTCACACATGACACCGTTGTACTAGTAGTTAGTACACTGAGAAAAATGTACTTAATTTTAAAGATTTTGCTTCAAAGTCTTTCTAATCTTTAAAACAAAGAAATTAAGAACTTAAATTTAATATATTTTACTTAATATTAAGTACATGTTATTAATGCTAACTATTAACTGTAACTTTAATGACTAAAACGAATTTGTAGTAAAATTTTTAAAATTAAGTACTATTTTTTTTTTCACTGTACCATCTTACCTTATTGAACCGAAGTGAACCGTACAGAGGAGTACTTGTAATGTCGCCCGGTCTTTTGGGTTGTTTCTTTTGATGTCTCGGTGGCACAATTTTGATATGATTTTGTCACAAAGTCAGTCGCAAGTTTGTTTTTTTTTCTTCTTTTACTGCCTTTAGTTTTTTGTCATCTTTCTGTGTCTTTTTTTATCAATTCAATTACGTTTGTTGCTTCTCCTCTCTCTCTCTCTGAGCCTCGAATATACATATCTATATAATTTGTGTTGATTTTAATTCAATTTGAACCTTTTCCTCGTGTTGTTTACTCAATTTATTGTCAAGTCTAATAAAAGACAATTTAATATAGATTGTACTTTTTTTTTGGCATAAAGTTGTGATTTGTTTGTGACAAAAGAAATGTTGATATAATTTGTTAGATTGGCTGATGTCGTTTGTTGAATTACTCTTTTGGAAAGCTATGGAGTTCTATAAAAAATACAAACATCCACAAATTTTAGGTTGAGCCTATCTTTGCCAGAAAAACATAAAATTATCAGTATGAAAGTAATGGTAATTTTGGTGCTTAGAATTACAAATTAGACTAATGCCCTTCTCGCATTTTTGGAAAGCTCAAGGGATGTATACACGCTGAAAAAAAATCGCTTCTGTAGTATATTGTCCCAAACATATTCGGCTTGAAACATACATATGTTTATGGTACACTCTAAATATATAATATTTGATACACACCAAAATTATATATTTGGAAAGATGTTGTTCTAAACAAATCTTTGTTTATATCCCAATATATTTTTATTTGGGACCATTATTTCCGAAATAAATATGTATTTGCATTTAAGTATTCAGAAAATACCTAAGTTATGTTAAATTTTTCAGTAATTCAATAAATTTTTATAATTTTTATAAATTGTTAATGTTTGTGAAATAATTATTGAAATCATATAATATTGGATCAATATAAATTACTTAGAGGATTGACAACTAATAATGGTTTAGAATACTCATAAATTGTATTAACATTATTGATTAAGAACAGAAGCTAATGCTGGGAGGTTAAACTCGGAACCAAGGAAAAATGTAATCTGGAATTAGAAAAAGTCAACAAAAGTTTTGAAATTTTTTTTTAAATAAAATATATTTGGAGCAATCCCCAAACAATAATTATATTTGTATTTAAACACATATTTTATTTGAGAATTTTTGTTTGCAAATATATTTTGTTGTAATATATTAATATATGCGTTTCAAATATATTTTGTTGATTTTCAAATAAAAATTATTTGCTAGGAAATATATAATATTTAAAAATTTGTGTTCCAAATATATTTTCTTTCGATTCAAACATATCAAAAAAGGCTATTTTGCCCCGTGTAAAAATACAAAAATCCAGAAATATTAGGTAGAGCCCATAATTACGAAAAATACCTTCACCAATAACCAAACGAAGTTAATTCCTATTTTGGTGGTATAGCTTAAAATACCAAGTCAGACCAATAAACACACATTTTGGGTTGAGCTTACATTTGCGAGATATAATGGCTGAGCTAAGTAGAGATACTTTTTCAATAGCCTTTTTTTGACAGATCACGTGTGAGTCGTGTCATGCTGTCATGATATTTTTTTTAAGTATTGTTTGGCATTTCATCATGAAAAGACTTACAACTGAACAACGTTTACAAATTATTCAGTTTTATTACCAAAATAATCGTTCGCCAATTGCACTAAGTCCATTTTTTTTTAAATCCAAAAAAAAACACTTTCCTGTCGACCCACGACCTTGACACCCATGAGCAATATTTTAGCTCTCGTTAAGAGCTATCTTTTTGCCATTGACCGATTCCCGATCCGACGTAACGGAATCATCGGTCCATATATCTTCAAAAATGATGCCGGTGAGAACGTAACCGTCAATGGCGACCGTTATCGTGCAACAGACTATTTGATGCCTGAAATTGAAGCTCGTGATCTCCACGACATTTGGTTTCAACAAGACAGCGCCACTTCCCACACATCGCATAAATCAATGGATTTATTGAGAGAACACTTCGGTGAGCAGATAATTTCACGTTTTGGGCCGGTCGATTGGCCACCAAGATCATGTGATATCACACCGTTAGACTTTTTCCTGTGGGGATATGTAAAGTCTAAAGTTTATGCGGACAAACCCGCTTCGGAGCAAAACATAAAGGCCTTGGAGCAAAACATAACGCGTGTCATTCGCTAGTTAACGGTTGAAATGCTCGAACAAGTCGTCGAAAATTTGACTCAACGGATGGACCATCTGAGACGTAGCCGCGGCCAACATTGGATAGACATAATCTTCAAAAAATAAATGCCAAAGAATGTTCTTTCAAATGATAATAAACATTCCCCATTCAATTTGAATTTTCTGTGTTTTTTCTTTAAAAAAGTATGGAACCTCGAAATGGATCACCCTTTACATTCTACAATATCAGTATGAAATTAAAGGTAAATTTAGTGTGATTCTACGACCTCCGCAGTTTTTTTTTATTTTCTTTTTTTTATTTACACTATTGAAAAGCTCCGGGGGAGTATAAAAATACAAAAAAAACGAAAAGATTAGCCTGAGTCTATATTCATGTCACACATTGCCTATAAATGAACTTATTTCTTAAATTTTATTTGAATAATCTATTTTTGAAGTTATTTTAATAAAATTATGTTTTTCTTTATTTTCAGGTGAGTGTATAAATACTATATTTACATCTGAAATAGTATTTGATGTTCAAGGTAAGGTTGAGAATGGAAATTCAGAATTCACATCCTTGGTAATCTCTTTAGAATATTATACTGACTTTTATTTATTTAACAGGTTCTGGCTGCTGTATGTATAGTTACAGAAATAAATTGTCCTCAAAATTGTGCAAAATTGTGATTTTCGTGAAAGAACTTTTCTCGTTTTTGGACAATATTTTGAGATGGTCATGAAGTCCTTCACACACAGAATTTGTTTAATGCCTTTTCACTATCGACCCATTAACTCGGCGCATCTTTAGAAAAAGTACACATCACAAATCTCTGTTGCTATAGTTAGACATAACCTACAGCTTGCTGTGGATATCAGAGCTACCCAAAGTTACATCTAACCTACAGTTAGAGCTTATCTAAAATTGGTGCTTACCTACATTTTGAGCGAACCTACAATTGAAGCTAACATACAATTTTAGCAAACTTATAGTTGTAGTTGGCGCTAACCTACAATATAAAAGTCATTCGGTTCCAAAGAAAGTTAAGGAAATATTTAATATTTTCCTAGCCCCTCAATAATATTTTTGCATGTTTGAAACCGGTATTAAAATTAGCCAAGACTACAACCTCCCTAAAGAATATTAGCATAAGGATAGGCGGCCGCCTTCTAAAAAAACGGGACACAGACACAGAAGTGTCCAAATTCCTCCTCCTCTTTGTCACCACAGTTTCTGCAAAAGTCATTTCGCAACATCTTTAGTCTTTCTGTGAGCCATCCAATCTGGCAGAATCCGTCACGACAGTGAAACGTCCGGTCTCGATAACGACAGCAGGGCGTTGTGGTGATTTGAGTTTAGGCAATTTGTTGCACTAAAGGCACTATCTCTTAAGAAAGGTGTTGAATTTCGCGAGACATGCCCACATATTTCAGTACCACTGAAACATTTTAATTAGTTCGTAGTTCTGTAAGATCGTTTGATTTGTAGTTCCCCGGTATGTTCCTATGGCTCGGCAGCCAAATCAGATGATTGTTAAACTGTTTACCCATCTCCTTAAGATATCTGCGACTGTTGAGAAAAGTGCATGATTTTAAAGCACTCTGACTATAAGACAAAATATTGATACCGACTTTAGTCCGAACACTAAATCTTAGTCATTCTGTTACCTCTCTTACAGCTAATATTTTTGCATGTTTGACACTACATACAGCAGGGTTGGCCTTTTCCCCAAACCACTCGAGCCGTTGAGAGCTGAAAAATGGAACCAGAACCAATACCAGAAGTCAACTTTGCCGTGGTATAAAGGGTAAAGCGGAATACTGTTCACAGAAAGATTCCATAGCAGAGGAGGCAGAATGCCCTCATGAGTCCTACCTCTGCTGACAACAAAATTAGTCTCCTAATCAGAATGTTCTGGATGAACATTGATGTTATCAGCCGACATAGTTTGCAGATCCGTAGCTATTATTTGAAGGATATTACTTAAGGCTCCCTTTCGTATTTTCGTTAAAAGGATGAGAGAGCATTCAATACAACTGTCTAGCTAATTTCGATGGATTTGCCCTTGCCGCTGTCGTAGTCGCAAGATAACTAACGCTTAATATTTTCCATGTTTTGAGGCGAAATAACGATGTAGTTTTCGGCCGAAAATTCTACAGTTAGTGCTAATCTACTAATAAAGTCAAAGCTACTACAGTTAGAGGTTTGAGCTATTCTACACTCAGAGCTAACCTACATTCAGAGCTAAACTACAATTAGAGCTAACTTGCAGTTAGATCGAAGTACAGTTAAATATAACCTTTAGAAAGAGTAAACCTACAGTCTCAGCTAACCTACTATTAGAGCTAACGTATATGTAGAGATAACCTACAGTTAGAGTTAGCAATTAATCTACCATTGCATCTAACCTACGATCAGAGCTAACCTAAAATACAATCTAACTTATAGTTAAAACAAATCGATAGTTGGAGCCCACCGAAAGTTACCTACAGCCAGAGCCAAATTAAAATTAGTGCGGTCCTGTAGTTAGATCAAACGTACAGTTATATAATCTTTAGTAAGAGTTGAACTACAGTTAAAGCTAACCTACAATTAGATCTAACATATAGTAAGAGATAACCTACAGTTAGAGTTAACCCACATTTGCAGGTTATCTACAGTTACATCTAACCTATGGGCAGAGCTAACCTACAATTAGATCTAACTTCTACTTAAAACAAACCGACAGTTGGAGCTGACCAAAAGTTACAGTTAGAGTTTACTTAAGTTTAGAGCTAATCTAGAGTTAGAGCCAAACTAAAGCTAGAGCTTAACTAAGTTTGGAGCTAATCTGCAGTTAGAGCTAACTTACAGTTAGAGTTAACCTTCAGTTAGAGTTAACATACAGTGAAAGAAAATCTACAGTTTCAGCTAATCTGCTGTTAGAGCTAATCTAAAGTTAAAGCTAATCTATCCAACATTCAGAGATGAATTATACAGTTATAGCCAACCTACAGCCAGAGCTAAATTAAAATTATAACTAACCTGTAGTTAGACCAAAAGTACAGTTATATAATCTTTGGTAAGAGCTAAACTACAGTTAGAGCTAACCTATAATTAGAGCTAACGTATAGTTAGCGATAACCTACAGTTAGAGTTAACCCACATATGCAGTTAATCTATAGTAACATCTAACCTACGGGCAGAGCTAACCTAAAATTAGATCTAATTTCTCCTTAAAACAAACCGACTGTTGAAGTGACAACAGCTGTTATTCAACAACAGCGCCCCTACCTCAACTTTCCACAACGATGCAGCTGAAATGCATTGCTGCTAACGCCGCCGTTTTTTAAATCAGTTCTCAACTCACGCGCACCGCAGACGGCACTCTGCCGCATTAAAAAATATTACAATAGATAAAATAAAAAATAAATAAATTTTGTGTTTTTCATTTTTTTAAGTACCGCCATCCTGGCGTGGACTTTAACACCGACAGTTGGAGCTGGCCGAAAGTTACATTTAGACTTTACGTAAGTTTAAAGCTAATCTAGAGTTAGAGCCATTCTAAAGCTAGAGCTTAACTAAGTTTAGAGCTTATCTACAGTTAGAGCTAACTTACAGTTAGAGTTAACCTACAATTAGAGTTAAATTACAGCTAAAGCTGTAGATTAAAGTTGCATCTAATTTTCAGTTAGAGCTAATCTAAAGTTGTCGCTAACCTGTAGGATAACCGTAGATGTTGAAATTGGCCGTTATTAGAGTGAATCTACAGTTATAGCTAACCCACTCCTAACAATAGTTAGACCTATCCTTAACGTTAAGCTATCCTACTCTTGGAACTGATCTAAAGTTACATAGTTAAATCGAACCTACTGTTCGAGCTAGCCTAACGTATACTTGGACCAATTCTAGTAGTCTATCTATATTTCTATAATCTATATATGCAGCTAACCCACTGTCAGAGCTAATAACATACAGTTTGAGCTAGCCTACAATTCGAGCTAACGTACAGTTAGAGCTAACCAATGGTTGAGTTAACCTACAATTAAAGCTAACCTACGATTTTAGCAAAGCTACAGTTAGAGCTGGCATACACTTAGTGCTAATGTACAATTGCACCTAACCTACAGTTAGAGCTGACATACAGTTGGAGTTAATCTTCAGATGCAGCTATCCTACATTTACAGCATATTTAAAGTTAGAGCTAAACTAAAGTTTGATTTACAGATAACAGGTTACAGATAACCAATGGTTAGAGCTAACCTACAATTTAAGCTAACGTACGATTTTAGCAAAGCTACAGTTAGAGCTGGCATACATTTAGGGCTAATGTACAATTACACCTAACATGGAGTTAGAGGTAATCTTCAGATGCAGCTATCCTACAGTTACAGCTTATTTAAAGTTAGAGCTAACCTAAAGTTTGACCTAATCTACAGTTAAAGCTATCTTACTGCTGAAGCTGACTTGTAATTATAACTAACCTACAAATAATACCATATTCCTACATTTAAGGGAAAATGTAACTAAATATTACTAGGTCCTAATTGCTTATAAAATGTGCTCACTTTATGAGTCACAATGCCAATTTAATTGAACATTGTGTTATTGGTGTTTGCATTATATGGATAATCCTTCTCTAACTACTCAATTATATTTAATTTGTAATTGATTTATTGCTTTTATCCGGTGCTACACCACACACATCTGTTCCAAATAAATCCGCTCACCTTCAATTAACAAATAATACACTTTGTGGTGATTGTCATTTTCTACAACTTAATAGAGAAACACATTAACATTGATGGCCATGATTACATCATAATATACTCGTAGTTACACAAGTGCAAACCAGACACATACAGAACTCACTTAGAACAGAATATTCAGTGGAGCATTTTAAAAAGCAAATATTATTTTTTAGTTATATATTTCTAACGTTTATTTTCAGCAGAACGAACGCCTTCTTTCGTTGATTTTGATTGTTGAAGTGCAATTCGCAATTCATTGGAATTGACTGAACTAGAAAAAATAATCAAAATCCGCAGCAACAACAACAACTACAGTAAACCTAGACAAAAACTACGGCAGACTGACTAGATTACGCCCAAACCAACCACTTTAGAAGATAAAAAAAATCGCTGCCATCATCTATGCCGGGCCCGGAGTGGTGGGGGTCTGTTTCGTTTCTTTATCATTGCAAGTTTTCTCTTTGTCGATTTATTTTTTTCTTTTCTTAACGTTAGCCTATGATTTTTCTTCTTTGCACGTCTTACTTATTAACTAAAACAAAAATGAAAATGCCATAAGAAATGAAAATAAAAACCAAAACTAAACTAGTTTAAAGGTAAATTTACGATGGCTAGTCTCTCTAGCCCAGAAAACGAACTCAAACTGGAATTTAACATTAAATTGTTGTTGTCCGCATGTTGGCTTGGTTAGTGGTAATAATTCTGCAGCGATTACACTGCTCTACGCAATGTTAAAGGGGATTTTTTTCCAGGGCCACCAACACCCAACGTAAACGACTGATTCTTATCTTAGTTATATAATTGATTATTCTTTATTACGTTAGGGATTCGTTAAAATAGCGATTAATGCAGGGGAACTATTTAGTTCCGTTTAACTATAACAGTCATAATCGAATCTAAATTGAAAATTTTAAGATAGATTATTGTTAATCATGTGCGATAATAATTGTAAAGCTATTATGCAATACTGATTAGTGATCGATACTTCCACGTTACGTTCTCCACTAATTAGTGATCATTACATTGGAAAAAATCACGCTTTGGTTTATCATAAGAAATAGTCCGGATTTACACTGGCTGAATGTTCAGCAGATTATCGGCGTTTTGTCGGAGAGAGGTGCAGACGGCAAGAGGGAGGAAAAAACTCTCCCTGAACGTTTTGAGTTCTTCGTGAAAGTTCAAAAGAGAATTTGATGATAAGCTGCTGAAAAAACTTGCCTAGTGTAAATCTGGACATACTAATTTAATGGCCATTTTTCAATGCTGGTTAGTGAGCGACACTTCTACGTTACGTTCTCCACTAATTGGCGATGTTCACTGCAAAGAAAAAAGAAGATTTAATCAATCATGTGAGAAAATAATTTAATAGCCATTTGTAAATAATTGTTAGTGATCGGCACTTCTGCGTTACGTTATCGACTAATTACCGGCAAAAGTGCAGTATGAAATCACTGCCGGTTGTATGCGGCAGTAGTTAGACGGATAACGTTGTATGACATTGTCGACTGGTGAATTATTATTATTATTAACATTGGCGCCGATTAATTACGGTTTAAGTTACAAATAAGATCTCGGCCTTTAAATGGGATTGCTATCTTACAGGAATAGGTACACCAGGTACTCCACTTGAAGTTCCGATGCTACGTTGTGTACAGCACTTACCTTGGGTGTTCCCCTGGAATTTATCGGCATGTGTGGCCTTCCAGTAGCTACGCTACCGCCAGCATTGCTCTTGGGAGCGTAACACCTACCAGGTTCATTATATTTTCCATTATGCAAATTTCCAAATCGCAAAGTGGCTGCCCTATGTCCTCGATAGCCTCGCGAATTCTATCTTTGAGGTCTTGAATCGACGCTGGGCTGTTGGCGTAGCCCTTATCATTCACGTGGTCTCAAAGGAAGAAGTCGCAAGGTGTTAAATCACAAGATCTCGGTGGCCAATTGTGATCACCTCTTCGAGAGATAACACGGTCCGGAAACTTTTTCCGTAACAGAGCAATGGTTTCGTTGCTTGTGTGGCTCGTAGCGCTGTCTTGTTGAAAGTAAACGTTGTCCAGATCAATACCATCCAACTAGGACCATAAAAAATCATTAATCATCTCTCGATAGCGCAATCCATTCACCGTAACTGTTGATCCAACTTCATTTTCGAAAAAGTAAGGTCCAATGACCCCGCTGGACCATAAATCGCACCAAACAGTCACACGTTGAGGATGGAGAGGCTTCTCAACAATAACTCTTGGGTTTTCCGAGCCCCAGATGTGACAATTTTGCTTGTTGACGTAGCCACCGAGGTGGAAATGGGCCGCATCAGTCAAGATGATTTTCGAATTTTAATAATTTCAGTGTGTTGTTGAATCGTGTATCGTTCCATATTTAGCAATGGCGTAGTTTCTACTTGTCAAATGTCAAATAATAAAAGCTTCAAAAGTGACAGCCACCGAAATACCGGGTGATTCAAAATAACACCTCTTGTTGGAAAACCCTGTATATTGCAAAAATATTGCCTGTTCACTGTAGTGGAATACTTCTATGCCGTTTTGACTCTGCGGTTCCCCTGAAGCCCTGCGATCAGGTTAAGCAAACATTCCAAACTTGAAATGGGCCAAATTTTACAAATTGGCATTGTTCAACTCCAAACAGCTTGGCAGTAGTAGCGAAAAGGATCGCAATTTAAGAAGGCCTGCTGTAGTGTCAAAAAAGTGGCAACCTTCTCTAAATGGTATTTTTTATGTTTCAAGGCACTCAAAAGTAAACGATCTCAGTGAATTTGTAAACATGGAAAAAATGGGTCACCGATATGTAATATAATTTGAAAGGTCTCGGTCCAACCAATATTAAAACCGAGCAAGATTCTACTTTGGGGGAGTCTGATCCTTCGTTTACAACTATAAAATATTGGATGACAGAGTTTATACGGGGCCGTACGGGCTTCCAACACGAACACGTAGAGGTCGACCAATTGAGGAGTCCATGCCAGAAATGGTTAAAAAATCCACAAAATGAAGTCATAGGAATTTGAAAAAGTACTATACATCGCATATTGACGGACAATTTTATAAAAGAGATGGACGGACAATTTGCGCAAGATGGATGCCATCTTTGCTCACAATCAAGACGAAGGCTGAAACCAGTGAATTAAAATTCGAATTTCTTCAGTATGCAAATTATTCGCCAGATTTAGCTCCCTCGGATTATTTTTTTCCAACCTTGAAAAAATGGAGGTTGCGGTTCATGGATATTTTCAGGAGCTAGAATATAAACACTGGGCATCGAAGCTATTGAAAATCACTGGAAAAAGTGTATCGTGCGATTATGTTGATAAATAAAGAACAATTTCCCAAATTTGTTGTGTTTTCTTTGTTAGATCGGCTAATTTTGGGATCGCCCTCGTAACAGAATGTATGAGAATAAATGTTCTGACTAAAGGTGGTATCAATATTTTTTCTGGCAGTCAGGCTGCTATAAATTCCCTGGAAACTGTTTCCCAAGATATAGAAGATTTGTGAACTTCTATACTGGCCTTTTATAAGGAACTAGGGCGCAGCGTCAAAACGGTAGAGAAGTACTCAATCTCTGCCGTTTTGACGCTGACGGAAAAAGTGTATCGTGCGATTATGTTGATAAATAAAGAACAATTTCCCAAATTTGTTGTGTTTTCTTTGTTAGATCGGCTAATTTTGGGATCGCCCTCGTAACAGAATGTATGAGAATAAATGTTCAGACTAAAGGTGGTATCAATATTTTTTCTGGCAGTCAGGCTGCTATAAATTCCCTGGAAACTGTTTCCCAAGATATAGAAGATTTGTGAACTTCTATACTGGCCTTTTATAAGGAACTAGGGCGCAGCGTCAAAACGGTAGAGAAGTACTCAATCTCTGCCGTTTTGACGCTGCGGCTCCCCTGAAGCCCTGCGAATATATTTAGTTAAGCAAAACATTCTAGTATGACAATGTGCCAATTTATAAAAAAACATTGTACGACAATAAACCCCTCAACAGAGCTAGCTCAAAGCTTTCTCATTTGAAAATTATTGAAGTAGTGTCTACCAGACAGAAATTTTAGCGATTTTAGAGGTTGCAGAATAATGGAGAATTCATATTTTGACTAAAGCCGGTGTTAATATCTTCTATGACAGACATGCTGCTATAAGGACTCTAGAAACTGAATTGAAGAACTGATCTGCTGAAGAGTCATCTCATTAGATCCCGATGAAGTTTGGTGCTTGTGTTTCTGTCTTAAAAGAGTATGGTGTTGCCAGATTGGTCATAACATATTTCGCAGTATGGCATCTCATTTTTGTAGAGATTGTTGTCAATTATTGTGAATTAACGGGAAGAAGAAGAACAAAAATGGAAAATTATTTTAGAACTTGCAAAAAGAGTGTAAACAATTTAACATAGAATAATAAATTTATTTTATTTATTTATTTATATTAATTACAATACAAAGTAAATTTATATTCTAATTTTACCGTCCAGGGAAAGACCGGGTTACAAAGACCATATGGCTAAATGTTTGCAGCGACAGACCAGAGCCTCTGGTGGGAATCGAACCCACGACCCCCAAACTCATAGGCGAGTACGCTACCAAATCGCCTACTGGGGCGCTCTAATAAATTTATGTTTTATATATACATTTCTCGAATTTTTTGTCTGTTTCTCACTGTTTTTGTGACACCACTGCTACCAGATAGTGGAAATCCGCTACTTACTGCTTATGCGTCAGGTAGTGGAAGTCAGTTGTTTTCGTTGCAAAGTGCTAAACTAAAATCGCTAGCTTGTTACGAAAACATGCCTAATGCTTAAAAGTACTTAGCCCCCCCCTACAAATTAAGCACCTATGATGTAACGAAAACACACCTATTATAACTCCTCGCACTTGTCACGTTACGTTATCGACTAATTGGGATTTTTCAACGACTCACACGTTTGAACTGATTACGAACTATATCAAATCTGCTCTAGTTAATTATGTAAGGTGAAAATACGCTTATTAAAAGCGTCTTTCCTTGCAAAGAGAAAAAAAGAAAATAATGTTTGTATAACAGTGTTATGACTACGTATGACTGTTTATTTTGCCATTCGACACAATCATAACTCGAAATGATTGCCACAGTTGTTGATGAAGTTTGTCTGACAATTCTTGAGATATGAGTTTTGCAAAACAAAAAGATACTTAACTAGAGAATAAGCAACAACCGAAGTACTTTAGAGCAATAAAAAGAAATAATACTAAAGTAATTCTGGCACAGGGGAAAAACTAAAACAGAACAGAACCGAACAGAACAACATTAACAACAATACAAAACGGCAGAAAAGTAAACGGCACACTGACTTAAATCACCTGCTATTCCATTTAAAAACATATAAAAACAATAAAAGAACAATTCAATCCAAACCGAGACAAGCCGAGTCAAGCCAACCAACCCAAACCATCCAACAACTACGAGTATTGCCATAAGAATCTGATTCAGAAAAAAGAAAACTACACAAAGAACATTCATTCATTCATTCATTGAACAGAATAAGTAAGTAGTAAAACCCCGTAGAAACGCAAAACAATGATATTTGTTGCAAATATATAAACTAGAATTCATCTAGTGCTGCCGCTGTAGGGCAGGAGTTGCCAGATTTCCTCTTTAAGACTAGGGGACAAATTTCTATGGTGGAAGGAATGAAGGTAAACGATTTCAATCGAGTAGGCCAGATTAGGCAAGGTTGATAAGACCTAAAATATAACCTTCGACATAGCAACTCTTTCTTGTGGAAGTCTATAATCATTACCATCGCTACCTTAACTCCTTCAGCTGCGAATCTGCCATTATTTCCGTAGATTTCGAAAGATTTCTTGGGCGAATATATTATCTTTGCTACCTCAATTCGTTTAGTTAGAAGATTTTGTTGGAAATCTACAAAATATCCATCGATTATCTCCGCAGAATCAGCACCTTTTTCTTGAGGAGTGCAGAAATATAACATTCGGTATCTCAACCTTTTCTAACGAAAGTCTATAACCATTACCTTCGGTAGCCAAACTCATAATATTGTACATCTGTCATTATTTCCGTAGATTATTGCGCGAATCTTCTATCATTGCTCCCTAAGAAGTCCATTATAAAATTCATTAAGTTTAGAGTCTACAATTCCTTCTCGGTTGCCTTTTGTATGATTCGTTATCAATGATTTCGCACATGCAAGTTTCCGATGCTTCGGTTCGGGCACATTATCAGATCTGAATCATCTCAAACATCGTACGGGAGAGATACTGAGAACATTCGTGTAAAGCACCGATTTTCTATAAGTCTTAAGGGCTATCAAATCGCATAAAAATAGAGCGCACAACAGGTCGATGCACTGGCTTAAGTGTATGTCCATTTATATGAGACGTTTAAACGTCTCCTCTTTTTTATCCTAACCTAACCACACCTATATTAGAAATCTATAGTCCTTCCGTAGCTTCCATAACAATTTGTATTGGAAATCTACAAAATATCCATCGATTATCTCCGCAGAATCATCAGAAATAGTACCTTCGGCAACTCAACCATTTCTAACGAAGGTCTATAATCATTAACGTCGGTAACATAACTCATTGTATAGGGTGATCCAAGTAGAGATATTTTTTTCAAAAGCCTTTCTTTGACAGATCACGTGTGAGTCGTGTCATGCTGTCATGTTATTTTTGTTAAGTATTGTTTGGCATTTCACCATGGAAAGACTTAAGCCTCAACAACTTTTACGCGTGTCATTTGCCAGTTACCAGTCGAAATGCTCGAACGAGTAGCGGCCAACATTTGATAGACATAATCGTCAAAAAATAAATGCCATTCCCCATTCAATTTGAATTTTCTGTGTTTTTTCTTTAAATAAAGTAATAAAGTAGGGTTTTAGGATACTATACTGTTTTAGTTGAGGTTCTATAGGACATCCACGATTTTTTCTCAAATATCATAATTTACGAGTATATTCTGGGATTCGTTATGACATCTGCAATTCTTTCCTCGACTATTTTAATTGAGATTCTAGGATTCTATGCGATTCGTTATTAAACTATTTGAGTTGAGACTCTAGGATTCTATATATATATTCTCTAGATCTGCTATTCTTTCATCAAATTTTTTTCGTTTAGATTCTATAATTCGGTAGGGTATCTGCGATTCTTTTATCAACTATTTTAGTTTAAATTCTAGGATTCGAATGAATATCTGATATTATTTCATCCACTATTTTAGTTGTGATTCTACGATTTTATAGAAGATCTGCTATTATTTCATCAACTATTTTAGTTGACATTCTATAGGACATCTCCGATTCTTTCCTCAGCTAATTTGGTTAGGTTCTTGGCTTCTGTAGTACATCTGCGAGTCTTTTCTCAACTATTTTATTAGAGATTCTAAGATTCTATAAGACATCTGCGATCCATTCATCAACTATTTTAGTTGAGATTCTAGGATTCTAATGAATATCTGATATTATTTCACCCACTATTTTAGTTGTGATTCTAGGATTTTATAGAAGATCTGCTTTTATTTCATCAACTATTTTAGTTGAAAGTCTATAGGACATCTGCGATTCTTTCCTCAGCTAATTTGGTTAGCTTCTTGGCTTCTGTAGTATGTACATCTGCGAGTCTTTTCTCAACTATTTTATTTGAGATTCTATACGACATCTGCGATCCATTCATCAACTATTTTAGTTGAGATTCTAGGATTCTAATGAATATCTGATATTATTTCATCCACTATTTTAGTTGTGATTCTAGGATTTTATAGAAGATCTGCTTTTATTTCATCAACTATTTTAGTTGAAATTCTATAGGACATCTGCGATTCTTTCCTCAGCTAATTTGGTTAGGTTCTTGGCTTCTGTAGTACATCTGCGAGTCTTTTCTCAACTATTTTATTTGAGATTCTAAGATTCTATAAGACATCTGCGATCCTTTTATAAAATATTATGATTGATATTAGTAAACTATTTTAGTTGAGATTCTGGAATATAAGGGACATCTGCAGTTCTTTCATCACCTATTGTTGTTAAGATTCTATGCTTTTCTCAACTATTTTATTTGAGATTCTATGATTCTATAGGACATCTGCGATTCTTTCATCAGCCATTTTAGTTGAAATTCTAGGATTCTAGTGAATATCTGATATTATTTCATCCACTATTTTAGTTGTGATTCTAGGATTTTACAGAAGATCTGCTATTATTTCATCAACTATTTTAGTTGATGAAATAATAGCAGATTTGGTTATGTTCTAATTTGGTTAAGTTCTAATTTGGTTAGTTTCTAATTTGGTTAGGTTCTAATTTTGTTAGGTTCTTGGCTTCTGTAGTACATCTGCGAGTCTTTTCTCAACTATTTTATTTTAAATCCTATGATTCTATAGGACATCTGCGATTCTTTCATCAGCTATTTTAGTTGAAATTCTAGGATTCTAATGAATATCTGATATTATTTCATCCACTATTTTAGTTGTGATTCTAGGATTATACAGAAGATCTGCTATTATTTCATCAACTATTTTAGTTGATGAAATAATAGCAGATTTGGTTAGGTTCTAATTTGGTTAGGTTCTAATTTGGTTAGTTTCTAATTTGGTTAGGTTCTAATTTGGTTAGATTCTTGGCTTCTGAAGTACATCTGCGAGTCTTTTCTCAACTATTTTATTTTAAATCCTAAGATTCTAAAAGACATCTGCGATTCATTCATCAACTATTTTAGTTGAGATTCTATACGACATCTGCGATCCTTTTAAAAAATATTATGATTGATATTATTAAAATATTATAGTTGAGATTCTTTCATCAACTATTGTTGTTAAGATTCTAGGGTTCTATAGAAGATATGATATTATTAAATCAACAATTTTATTTGAAATTCTTTAGGACATCTGCGATTTTTCCCTCAACTAGTTTAGTTAGGTTCTTGGGTATTGTAAGACATTTGCGATTCTTTTTACAACTATTTTAGTTGAGACTCTAGGATTCTATAGCACATATGCGATTCTTTTTTCAACTATTTTAGTTGAGATTTTAGGACTATATAGCACATCTGCGATTCTTTCATCAACTATTTTAGTTGAGACTCTAAGATTCTATAGAATATCTGCTATTATTTCATCAACTATTTTAGTTGCGATTCTATAGGAAATATGCGATTCTTTCCTTAACTATTCTAGTTAGGTTCTGTAGGACATCTGCGATTCTTTTCTCAACTATTTTATTTGAGATTCTAGGATTCCGTAGCACATCTGCTATTCATTCATCAACTATTTTGGTTTAGATTCTAGGATTCCTTCCTCAGTTCTTTGTGGGAATTAAACATACTTTAGATGCTGTAGGTAATATGTTAATTGGTAGCATTGATTCGTCTCTGTTGGAATGTATATTTGAAAAATCTGGCAACACTATTATCAGCGTGCTATTAGCTTAAATCTGCGGCAAAGACAAGTCTCAAAACGACACACACATACCAAAAACGCAACCAAGTAAAATGGCACAAAAAGGAGAACAATGAACGTTCCAAGAGTTTACGAAACGGCAATTCAAGTTAATAGGATTACGTCTCAAGTAGTAATAACTAAATAGTAGTTGTCGTTGTTGTTGCTATTGCTCTTGTTGTTGAGACGCAGCAGCATAGAATTTTATTAAATTGCTAAAGTACAGTAGTTGAGAACTACTTACAACGCCCGTTTCCAGCTGCTTGGCGAACGACTAAGGGTGCGATTTGCCAAACTAACGGTATTACACGAATCATTCGCATTTGACGCTGGCGTCGCATAGCATCGCTTCAGTTGCTGGTCGCGCTGTTTTCGCGTTGCGGAATCTATTCGCAGCAACAAATACCCAACTGGGGAATGATAATACTTTGCGAGATCTTTTAACGACTTAACGAACTTAATTACAGTGTCAGTTGTGTAAGTTGTTAAAATCAAATGAAACTGTTTACACTTTTTGTTTTGGCATTTCGTTGTAGTTTCGCAAAGGAACTCGGAACATGGCGTGAATAACAAACATAACATAACATAACATAAAGGGGAAAATAGAATAGAACCCCTTCAAATGAAACTGGTTTGTATATTAGGGGAGGGGGTGTAGGGAGAGAGTGAGGGAACCTTCGAACGAGGAAAACTAGAACGAGTTCAGAACATAAAAAAAACTAACAACATTTGTCTGGTAGGGATTTGGCGAGCCTCTCTCTCCCCCCGTGTGGAGAATTGGAACTAAATACAGTAGGTAATTATTTTATTTGCTCTGTTTTGTTTTGCATTTTTATGGGTATGAACGGAATAGACACAGAGATTATGGATCTATGTATATATATGCGAACAGTAGCCACAGACTTAATGGATCTGTATATGGGAACAGTAGCCACATAGATTATGGATCTATATATAATACAAAGCTTTGGTCATAAGAGTGACTTAAGCCATGCAACTCGTTTTGCAAACAAAATTTTAAAAGCGTTTATTTAATTAATCTTCGTGATTTCACTTTATAGATAAATTATTGTTATTATTGCTTACTTTCATCTCAATTTTCTTATAATTTTCTTAAGTGCCTTATTAAATTATCTTTGTTGCATGCAGCTTAGGCTGATATTGCATGTGCCTTGTTCATATAGTTAAGAAATACATAATTAATTGCAAAAAGAGCTGTCATCTAGTGACAGCATTTTGTTTTAGTTTATGACTACAATACATCAATGGAGAAGTGCATAGGTATTTATTATCTGCCTAGAATGTTTTGGAGTTTGATTTGAAGTGAAAATGATAGAAATATCATCTCTAGTTTACGAGTGACATTCAAAAATCATAATAAAATTTCGGAATTGAAGTTTAGATACAAGACTGAATCTTCATCAACTAGACCTGTTGATATTAAAGGATTCCTTCCTCAGTTCTTTGTGCGAAACAGCGATCCGAATAGCTCTAAGGTCCCATAGAGCCATTCGTCAACTTTTTCTGTTAGGATCCTACATTTTATAAAGACTGGGAACCTGCGATCCTTTTCTCAAATCAATTTGTAGAACACCAGCGGTTATTTCTTCAACTAGACCTGTTGATATTATAGGATTCCTTCCTCAGTTCTTTGTGCGAAACAGCGATCCGAATGGTTCTAAGGTCCCATTGAGCCATTCGTCAACTTTTTCTGTTAGGATCCTACTATTTTCTCTGCCCGTGGATTTTGTAGTTAGAGAAGCTGCAATCAGGGCGGCAATAAGATTAAATTGTAAAAGAACTGCAGATACATCTTTTGTTTTCCTTCGAAACTGGTGTATTCAGCCCGGTATTGAATTCGTAGAGGATGGTTAGTGATCAAGTTATCTTTGAGTATTAAAATCGCTGATTTACATTTCTACAATAATTGTCTTCACCAAAACAATACTGGCATTCCTCTTGTTACGTAGCATGAACTCAATTACTTTAGATTTTTGCATTGGGGCTTACGCTCTGTCCGTTGTCGTTGAATCACGTTAAATTTTTCATTTTGGGTATGTCCTTTCTTTTGAAACTAGGGCAGTTAAGTATGACATTATTTATGTCTTGTTCTTTCCCCACACAGCTTGGGCACATAGTCAAGCTTTCATGTCCAAATCTGTGCAGGAACTGTGTTAGGTAATAGTTTGTGTCACCATGATGCCTGTCTGGACATACAGATATAGCTATATGGGATGAGGACTTTCCCTTCGTGAACAAATCCCACCGACCCCGCCAAATGGCGAACTATACAGATCGTTCTGCCTTGTATGCTTCGAGCATCTGTCTTTAACACAACGGTATACATATGTACGAGTATATCCTGTGTTATATATCCTCTTTATGTCGGCTGCTAATATGTGGATAGGTACATGCCCTGCAATTACACCCGCTGTTTTCTCCATTACGGTTCTATAGCTCCATGCATCCGACCTCAGGGAAGATGTGTAGAGGATCCCTGAGTTGACTAGGATCACCCAATACTGTTGCTAGTAGTTTTTTTTCGCGTGTCGTGAGTTTAGGACCTCTTATGTTGGGAGACCTATGAGTTGGCATACTTTTCGCTGTCACACTCCATAATTCTCAACCTATTGTCTATCAAGGCGCCTAAATAATTTAATGAATGGGTGGTCCGGTACACTACATAATTCGTGCTGCTTTTCCATCTTTGACTTCGATGGCACCTGTCGCCTTATAAACTATTACTCTCACAGATTCAATAGTAGATCTTGGTTTTCTGAACCCGAATAGTAGTTCAAAAAAATCGTCCCTCTTCAACTGTTGGCGTCAGTCTATTATATATAATTTTCTCCAAGATTTCGACGATGGTATCTAAAAGTCAAATTGGACGAAACGACGACATGGTAGTGTAATGATAAAACCAAGTAAACTATATACCGATGGTATACAGCTTCGAGAGAAATTGTACTCCAAATATTCTCTGTAAGGAAAGACTGGAATGATTATCCCCTCTTTAAAATTTACGGCCTGTTTCTGTATTTCCAACGAAAGTCCCTGCGAACGAAAACCAGTCACTCACTTTCGTCAGGATTTTGGTTTCTCTAAGGTTCTTTCGTTCGTTCGCCTGGTCTTACGTATATGACGTTAGCAATTTATCAATTGGAAAATAATTAAATAAAATCACAATTTCCCTCCCAATTTCCCTTAAAAAAGCACAAAGCAAATACACCTCTGTACAATCTACACTAGCGGTGGCTACAAAATCAACCCTGGGTGGATCAGCTGAGCCGAACCAAGACTATGATTCCTTTCTCTCTCGCATCTCTCTCATTGTGCACTGATGATTTTTTCCATCTTGGCGAGCTGCCAATGTTGACTTCTTTTTGCTTAAATATGTATGCATATGTATTATACAGTTTTTTATTATTTAATTGATTTTACCATTTTTAAATTAATATCTACTTATTTTTGTTTTCAATAAGGTTTAATTTGTCATTGTTACTATCAGTCAACAAATAAAACAATGTGACATTTGTGTTCGTCCAAATGACAGCGAAGAGAGATAGAGATTTTCATACGAGTTCATTATCGTGCGACTTGTCGTTCTGATGGTAGTTAGTGAAACCCAAATCAGCTGTTTGTCGTCTGGCAGGCAAACGAAAGGTTAGCTTCAGACTACATTGAGGTGGACCTTGATATAACTTACAGATTATCAGCTACTTGTAGTGTTTACCAAGCCGAAGCTATGGAAATAAGAAAAGTCGCCAAGTGTATGAGTCGTTATACAGCTGAGTGGCATCCATTAGATCTCTGTTGGCTACATCCCATAATTCACAAACAGCCCTCGACTGCCGCAGATCTCGAAATATCTGAGCTGTTTAACACCCATCTAATTTGGTTGTCTGGGCAGGTGAACTTGCTAGGATGGGGGACTATGCTACAAAGTCATGATAAATTTGCAATTATTGTTGGGCCACTATTCATATGTAAGCTTTATATATCTGGCCGCGATATGATCTTCTCACACTAGAAAGGTCATAATGAAAGCTTTAGCTTAGACAGGAGGCAGTTAGGCTATCAAATGTAGGGTAGCTAGACATGATTGACCACAATATAATATAAGAAAGTCAAAATATCTTGAAGCTCTTTATAGAATGCATTGTGAACGGTAGTATTAGTTATGAGGGGATACTGCCTAATCTGCGTACACGCCAAAAGGCTAGTATCCGCTTTGTTCCTGCTCCGCGCTAAATAGACGGCGTCAAAAAATACTGGGTTGTGCCTTCCTAGGACGTCTAACAGAGTAGGCCGTCAACTAGTGGTCGTACACTGGGATCACCAAGAATCGCTTTCGCATTACTTCGGGATGGGGTTAATGTATACAAATGTTCCTGCTTCATTTCTTCCCCTAATATGCTTTCTATGGTGAGAGCATATTAAAACCTACCTATCTATTTTGCGAATTATTATGGTAAGTAGTAGTGATCAGACTCTCTTGGGTTTTTAGGCCCTCGGCTGAACCACTGTAATTGCCTTATAAAGCGAATAAGTAGTCCCAATGTGATATTTGCTCCACAATGGAACTGGAACCCAGAAAAAACAACGTTTCATTTTTTCTTTTGAACCACACTGAGGAGATGTTGTACTGACGCCTTCTCCTCTTCATTTCCATAGGTTCTGCGGAGATCGTTGGTAGCATCCAGCCCTCGCATCAGACAGTGATTCCTCTTCAGCGGACACGGTTAATGAGACATCCCGTCCTGATAACGATATCAGATCTTTAAATTTAAATTTATGCTGGTTCATATGTTTCTGGAATGTACACAATTTCTCGCTGAAGCCCATATGTTGTTAGTCGCCGCTATGTTATTTCCCGAAGAAAAAAACACAGTACAGCTACAGCTTATTGATTTGGGACTAAATTCTGAGAATTGGACGTGAAAGTAGCCCCAAAAATAAGAACTTCTGCATCATTCGTGTAGTCAAGTTGGCTCCATTAATAATTTAATGGCCATACGAATTTGTTTGCTCAAGTTGGATTTTTAGCATTTTTCCTATATTTTAACACGGTTATATCTCGGTATACCTAACGGACTATCTCTTTTGTGTCTGAAGCAAAGTTGTAGATATTGAAGAGAAAAAAATGCAGAAACAACCAACCGGAAGAAGTGCATCCAGTGCCTTAAAAGTCACAAAAATTAAAATTTTTTTACCATTTTTAAATTATTTTTTTCGCCCATTTTCCACATTTATTGCTAAATAACTGGATTACAAATTCACAAATACGTATGCTGTTTTTTTTTCTTTATAAACATTATTTAGCATGAAAATGAAAATTCCGATTCATATTACAGCTATTCTTACACACAAAATATGTGATTTTTATATGTTATCTATGCATGGAAACAAAATTTAGAACATTTTCAATTATTGTCAATATCCATCCTCGTTAATGATGACGCTTGTGGTTCTGATGATCCTGTTTTCTTTGTAGGTTGTTCATATTCATGTTCAGAGTCTGCATCATCATCCGAGTTAGACATAATATTCAAGGGCATGTTTTGTGTGTCGACCAATTTCATTGTCATCTTCATTTTCCGTGCTTTCCTCTTCCAATTGCATAATTTTGAACTCCACCAACAAACATCCGCAAGCAATGCATCTAATTTTTTGCTTTTCTGCTTTGTAAAATGTTTTTCACTCTAAGTTATCAGCCTGTTTCTGTAACTTGAAAATTTGCTTTCGTTCGCCTGCCAGACGACAAACAGCTGATTTGGGTTTCAGTAACTATCTTTAGAACGACAAGTCGCACGATAATGAACTCGTACGTAAACTTCTTCTCTATCTCTCCTTGCTGTCATCTGGGAGAACACAAATGTCAGATCGAGTCACTTTAGTTTATTTGTCGTCTGATAGGAACAATGACAAAAAAAACGTTGTAGATGTTAATATAATTATGGTAAAAACAATTTAATAATAATAATAATGGTAAATAATTATGGTAAAAACAATTAAATAATAATAAAATTGTATACATATGTATACATATTTAAGCATAAAGAAGTCAACATTGGCAGCTCGCTAAGATGGAAAAAAATCATCAGTGCACAATGAGAGAGAGATGTGAGATAGAAATAAATGAGAGTCTTGCTTCAGCTCAGCTGACCCAACCAGGGTTGATTTTTTGGCCAACGCTAGTGTAAAGAGTACAGAGGCGTATTTGCTCATACAAAAATGTATGCTTTTTTAAACCGTTGTTGTGGAAATTATTTATCTGGCAATTACATTATTTTCCAATTGGTAAATTGCTTAAGTCACTGACGTAAGGCCAGGCGAACGAACCAACGAACTTTAGAGAAACGAAATTCCTGGCGAATGTGAGTGACTGGTATTCGTTCGCAGAGACTTTCATTAGAAATACAGAAACAGGTCGTATAATTATACCCTCACTTAAGTGATACGAGGGTAAAATCATTTGCTACAGAAAAAAGTGTAACACATCGAAGGAGTGACCTAAGACCCCAAGTATGTTCGGCGGATATTCGTTTTGGGTTATTTTAAGTCGAATGAGCAATGTCCGTCCGTCTGTCTGCTGGCTGGTGCGCACGATAACTCTCGAAAAGAGTAACCGATTGACTTAAAATTTGGTATGCGGTAATATTTTTATTTATCTCCGGATGAGTTGGAAGATGGGTCATATTGATCTACTCCTTCTGGTACCTCCCCCACAAAGGGTTAACATTTAGTGAAATATTGATTATTTAATAACTTATATACCACTTATTTGAATCCTCTGAAATTGTACATATAATATTAGTTTATTAGTCGCTATTACCTCGAGAAAAATGGGTGAAGTTGGCATGCCCCTTTTGGTACCTCCCACACAAATGGACCATTTTGCATCAAAATTTAATTGCTTATAACTTTAATACAAGTGCATAAAAATGCCTGAAATTTTCTACTGTATAATGTTTTTGTAGTGTCTATAGTCCGGGAAAAAATGGGCATTATTGTACAGCCCATTTTGGTACCTCCCACACAAATGGACCGTTTCGTACCAAAATTAAACGGCTTGTAACTTTAATACCAGTGCATACCAATACTTGAAATTTTGTACAGTGTAATGCGGTTATAGTGTCTATAGTCCTGTAAAAAGTGGGCGTTATCACCCCGTCCCTTTTTGTACCTCCCACATAAAATGACCAAATCATACCAAAATTACATAGCTCGTAACTTTAATATACCAGTGCACATAAACGCTTATAGTTCGGCACAATGCAATATATTTAAGAATCTACTGTTTACCGAAATATAGGTGTATTTGGAAAACCCCTTCCGGTACCCCCCACACAAACTGACAGATTTTTAGTGTGATGTTATATATTACATTACTCACAAAGTGAGGGTATACCTTAGTCGGTTTACCCGACTGAAACTTTCTTACTTGTTATACCCTACACCACACTGTGGTACAGGGTATTATAAGTTTGTTTCACGGCAGATGTTTGTAACACCTGAAAATAACACAGCTAGACCCACCTTAAAGTATACCGATCGACTCAGAATCACTAGCTGAGTCGATTTAACGATGTCCGTCTGTCCGTCCGTCCGTCTGTCCATGTAAAGTTGTTCGTCGACTACAGGTCGCAATTTCACTCTGATCGTTCTGAAATTTTGCAGTTTAGAGTATTTCGCGGCTGTTAAGATCGCTATTGAATTTGGTTGAAATCGGTTCAGATTTAGATATAGCTCCCATATATATCTTTCGTCCGATTTGGCCCTTTAGTCCTATAGAAGCTGTATTTTACATCCAATCGTTTTGAAATTTAGAATGGTAGAGTTTCTTGATCCATGAACCAACACTACCGAATTTGAAGAAAATCGGTTAAGATTTAGCTATAGCTCCCATATATATGTTTGATTTGGCCATTTAGTCCTATAAAAGCTGTATTTTACATCCAATCGTTTTGAAATTTAGAATGGTTCAGTTTCTTGATCCATGAACCAACATTGCCGAATTTGAAGAAAATCTGTTAAGATTTAGCTATAGCTCCCATATATATGTTTCGTCCGATTTGGCCCTTTAGTTCTATAGAAGCTGTATTTTACATCCAATCGTTTTGAAATTTAGAATGGTAGAGTTTTTGTTGTTTCATGAACCAACACTACCGAATTTGAAGAAAATCGGTTAAGATTTAGCTATAGCTCCCATATACATGTTTCGTCCGATTTGGCCCTTTAGTCCTGTAGAAGCTGTATTTTACATCCAATCATTTTGAAATTTAGAATGGTAGAGTTTCTTGATTCATGAACCAACACTACCGAATTTGAAGAAAATCGGTTAAGAGTTAGCTATAGCTCCCATATAAATGTTTCTTCCGATTTGGCCCTTTAGATCCAATCGTTTTTATACCCTACACCACACTGTGGTACAGGGTATTATTTAAGTATAAAATGTCCCAAAAGTAAATTTATCTAAACAATTTATACATGAATTACAAAATTTATATATCAGAGTTATTCAATATTACGAGAGTGGTGTAGGGTATTATATAGTCGGCACCGCCCGACTTTAGCCTTTCCTTACTGGTTTTTAAATTAAAAAATTTTATTTTCGCGTTCGTCGGCTCTTGTTGAATGACAACAACCGATCATTGAACACCTATAAATGATACATATTTTTCAATATTTTACCGAAAGAATGATTTTCGGGGCTACTTTCACATCCAATTCTCAGAATTGAGTCCAAAAATCATGTGTTCTGCCGTGTAAGTTAACAAGTAGCTGGAGTCATGCCTGTAATTTATAATGTTGTCCCTCATAAGACTAACTGCACTACTGCTCCCTACAATGTCCTGCGGCCCGACTCCCATTTTGCTACCTTACTAATACGAGTAGTCACAGTTAGATTAAGTTATTTTAGATTGGGTTAGGTTATGTTGCGTCAGATTGAAAGAAGGAATACGTTGCAACAAAAAAAATATTTCAAACTAATGCCTAACGCTATTATATATTGATAACATTTTTACAATTTCATCTTTAAATTCACTTATGACCGACACTGTATATACACCACACGTCACACGTTCAAATATAAACTGTCATTAACGGCTGATGCTACAAGCCAAGATCGTTAATATGGCACTATTCTGACTACTCATTAAATTTTCCCAATTAATTGCAAAAAGTGTCTATCTGTCAACGTCAGAAATTGCTTTGGCGCATGCGTAACATTCAATTAAAAATTGTTTCCTGCATCTTTTCTATACGGTTATAAGACAAACCACAAAAATGACATCTCACGTGTCGAAGAAGATGGGCGGATGGATGGATAGGCTGTCGGCTGGAGGGACAGACGGATGACCGGGGGTCTGATTTCAAGCCTCTTTTTTATTTGATATGGTTTGGTTGTGTTTACAATTTCCATGGGTTTGGGCGATGTCTATGTTGAAGCTTTGACTGCTGATGATAGTGTTTTAAAGTATATAATATCGGATGTTAAGCCAATTTTACTTGGCTTGTAAACCGGTTGGCTGTATGGCCGCAAAAAAGCCTCATTTGCTGGGTTAGTCGGAAACTCCCTGCTACCTCATACGTCCATGAGAATGGTGATAATGATGCTGCTGCTGGAAATCGTCATCGTTGGGTTTTTTATTTTATATTTTTAAATAATCATTAGAAGAACGACAGACACACAGTCAGACAATCTCGGCAACCAGTTTGCCTTGAGGTCGTTAGGCTTCGTTTTTGGTGTGTGAGAAACTTTTACTACAAATTTGTTTGTTTTTTTTTATTTTTTTCCCAAATTTTTTGTTTTGTTTGAAAACCTGAAAGAGGCAAAATTGAATCATGTGTCGACACACGACTATTTTACACATTCTGTTGTGTTTGCTTGCTTATATTTTATGATATTTTATTAATATTAATTATAATTATTATTTTATTGGATGACGAGGTGCCCCCTTGTGGCCCCATTACCACATTTTTTTTTCAAAGTTATTGCAGTTTTTTGCTATTTGTTGTTAAGCTTCAATTGGGTTTGTATTCACTAACATCCCCTCCCCCAAAACCCACCAAAGTTCACTTAATTTCACCTCCTCTATATTTATTTTGAATTGGAATGCAGATACGTTTGCTTAACCAATGTTATTTTGTTTATTTGGAATTTGCATAAATATTTGTATCTTCCCCATATCGCAGCAGTTATAGATTTTTTTTATTTATTTTAATTTTTTATACATATGAAAGAAAAAACAAACGTTCAATAACTATTGTTTAATTATTGTTGAGTGATTGCGGTTTGTTTATGCAGCAGCTACTTTTGTTGTGTTTGTTTTTTTTATTGCTGTGGGAAAAATACCTGCAAATCTGTTAATTGCAGATCAAAGCGGAATAAACAAATATGTATGTTATTTGGCACCCTACTTCAGAAATTGGCAATATTAGAAAATTTGTCGGAAAAGAGAAAAAAAACATACACTACAAATAGTTCCTTTTCTCAGCGGTAGTAAAGATATCTGTAGTGCTTTTAGTCATTATGTACTCAAACCATTTCTGAACAAATTTGGTATCGGAATCATATTTGGGAATTTTTCAGTTAAGTTATTTGCTTCAAACCATAAAGTATAAGTGTTTAATAAGAATAAATTTTTATGTTGGCCCCTGTATTAATAATTTATTTTGATAAATAATAAGAGTGATATGATTTTTTGAAAGAACACACTTATTGTTAAGGAAATTCAAATAGTTTTATATTTAATGTGAAGTACAATCGATACAATTAAGTCATTCAAATGGCCTCCACGACTTCTTCGGCAGGAACGAATTCGATGAACCCAATTTTCGAGCACTTTTTCCACTAAATCAAGTCGTATGTCATGAATGGCACGTTCAATATTGACTTGTAAAGCTTGAAAGGAGTCTGGTTGATTTTGAAAGAGCAATGACTTCAAATAACCCCACAAGAAATAGCCTAATGGTGTCAAATCACAACATCTTGGAGGCCATTCAATATCACAATTTCTTGAAATAATCGAATCTTGAAACTTTTCTCGCAATTGTTTCATTTGCTGTGTGGCACGTAGCCACAATCGGTCAATGGCAGAAAGATAGCTCTTAACGAGAGCTAAAATATTGGTCATAGATGTCAAGGTGGTAGGTCGACTGGAAAGTGTTTTTTTTTTGGATTTTACAAAAAATGGACTTAGCATCATTTTCAAATGTGAACGGAAAGTTTATGTTTGCTCTAGCTCCTTAACGGTACGTCGGATCGGATATCGGTCAATGGTAAAAACATAGCTCTTAACGAGAACTAAAATATTGCTCATGGGTGTCAAGGTCGTAGGTCGACTGGAAAGCGTTTTTTGGCATTAAAAAATGGACTTAGAATAATTTGTAAACGATGTTCTTGCGCATTTCTCTCCACGAAAAAATTGTAAACACTACTGAATACAATGACATGACATGTTACAAATGGCCGAAACGTCACTTCAAAATCATATCATCCCTATTGGAAAACCCGTATCATCAAGTTTGTGTAAATTTGAGAGAATTAAATACCACACAAAACCTGTGCAGCGCTTTAACTATTGTGATTTCCACTGAGTTTTCATACAAAATCTGCGCAGCTCATTCAATATACAGGGTTTTCCAACAAGAGGTGTTATGTTTTGAACCACCCGGTATTATAATAGCTGTCACATTTGAAGCTTTTATTCTTTGACATTAGACAAGTAGAAACTACGCCATTACTAAAAATGGAACGATACACTTTCGTCATAGAAACGATACGAACGATACAAAATCATCTTGACTGATGAGGCTCATTTTCACCTCGGTGGCTACGTCAACAAGCAAAATTGTCGCATCTGGGGCTCGGAAAACCCAAGAAATATTGTTGAGAAGCCTCTCCATCCTCAACGTGTGACTGTTCGGTGCGGTTTATGGTCCGGTGGGGTCATTGGACCTTACTTTTTCGAAAATGAGGTTGGATCAACAGTTACGGTGAATGGATTGCGCTATCTAGAGATGATTAATGATTTTTTATGGTCGGAGTTGGATGGTATTGATCTGGACAACGTTTACATTCAACAAGACGGCACTACGTGCCATACAAGCAACGAAACCATTGCTCTGTTACGGGAAAAGTTTCCGGATCGTGTTATCTCTCGAAGAGTTGATCACAATTGTCCACCGAGATCTTGTGATTGAACACCTTGCGACTTCTTCCTTTGGGGCCACGTGAAAGATAAGGTCTACGCCAACAGCCCAGCTTCGATTCATTAATTTCTTTATTATGAAATTAACATCCGATCATTTATCTCAAAAACGGCATTTTTCTTTGAATAGTAATTTCCACTTTTGTGTCATATTCCCATTCGTTAATGGTGTAGAACTTTACAAAAAAACGTAATGAAATGATTCTGCACACATACTTTCCATTGACCTAGAATTTCAGTCGTCATAAAAGAGAATTGTATTTGTCTAAAATTTCGTTTCGCATAAACGAATTTGTTTTTGCGAATGACAATTTCCAATAGGTTATATTATATTATACTCAACTTTCAATATGAGAATCTTTAAGATTTACCATTTTTCTGGTAATGGAAGCAATTAATTTGTGTTTCCCTTATTATTTGCTAACTATTTCAACCCTTACTTCAGACATCAAAATCTTTGCGGCTCCTTTAGTCATCATACAAAGCTTCACATTGCTCCTCCTGACTAAACCTTTAACCTACAAATGCGGCAAGATAGACTGGATTCTACATTTTCCAGTTTCCGAAGAAAACTTTACAGTATTTTTAAGACAGGATTCTACATTTTCCACTTTTCGAAGAAAACTTTACGGTATTTTTGATCAGTTTTTGTGAACAACTGAAAGATTTTTCACGCTTATCACAAAATTGTATGAAATTAAAATTTCCAGCGGTATAAAGCTCTAATATTATTAAAAAATATTTAAAAAAATCATTTAATTCTTTACAAGAATAAAATATAAAGCCCTACATTACATTTATTTGGCATTTATGGATGTTCTGAATCACAAAATTGGTAAAACTGTATCAACTTTTTGTCTATGGTGCTGGCCTTATTCAGATGTTGCTTCAAAGAACCCCTCAAAAGACCCAATCTATTGCTTTCTGTTACAAAGTGTAGATTTTTTTTGATGAGGAGGGATTTAAAATAATGAATCAATACACGCAAAGAAAAAATTCGCTTCTGCGAAACGAATTATTAGACAACTACAATTCTCGTTTACGACAACTGAAACTTCTTTTGGTCAGAATATGTTTCTGTCACAACAAACGAAATTTCAGTTCTGGCAAACGAGAATTATAGTTGTCTAATATTTCGTTTTCTTTGCATGTACTCATATAACAATATTGAGTAAAATTTCTTTATATTTTAAAATTTCGTATCCACATGGCTGGTGGTGAATGTGGTGCTATTATTCTGATCGCAATGTGTTCAAAAAATAAGGAGAATTTACATTTATGTCAAAATTTTCATTCATATGTATTATTGTAGTCCCCTTCAAAGTAATCGCCCTCAGATGTCACACACGTGTGCCGATGCTTTTCCAGTCCTCTAAACAGGATTGGGAGAAGAAAAAAGCAGGGGTTCAAATCCGGTGAATATGGTGCCGGAGGCATGATTGTGATATTGATTCTGAAAATGCGCTCTCAATGTAGTACGTACTCCTATTGACCGTTATAAAGACTATGTTTTAAAAAAATGAATACGATTTTATCTTAATTTAGAATACGAATTTATTTGCCAAACGTCTGGAAAGGAAATGCAATTTTATAGACAAATTATTTGACATACTTCTGTTGAATATGCTCAATATTATACTAAAGAGTTATCCACTTTTTATTAGGTTTTGGTTTTTTTTTATTAGGTTTTTACGGGAAATGTTTCCGGACCGTGTTATCTCTCGAAGAGGTGATCACAATTGGCCACCGAAATCTTGTGATTTAACACCTTGCGACTTCTTCCTTTGGGGTCACGTGAACGATAAGGTCTACGCCAACAGCCCAGCGTCGATTCAAGACCTCAAAGATAGAATTCGTGAGGCTATCGAGGACTTAGGGCAGCCACTTTGCGATTTGGTTATGGAAAATTTCATGAAAAGGATATGGTCATGTAAGCGTGGTCGTGGTGGCCATTTGGCTGAGGTTGTTTTCCATTATTAACGGCATACCTTCCTCTTTATTATGAAATAAACATCCGATCATTTATCTCAAAAAATGAAATTTTTCTTTGAATACCAAAGTAACACCTCTTGTTGGAAAACCCTTTATTTCATACAACACATTATTTTATGTATCGAATTCATTAAGTCGAAATTACTCAATGATATCATTATAGCTTTTACTAAAGAATTATCTTCTTTTTTATTAAATTTTTTGGAGAATACATTGTTGCGTATGACTGTTATTAATTTAATAACGTAGCATACACTGCAGGCGTTCCAATAATATTGAATTTTCAAAAATTTATATTATTTTCGATCAGTGGTACGACTTACCGAACCTACCCGAAAAAAGTGCATCCAGTGCCTTTAAAATCACAAAAATAATCTTTTTTATACGTATACGTTTTGCGATTTTTAAGGCATTGGATGCACTTTTTTCGGGTAGGTTTGTTCCGCATTTTTTCTCGTATTCAATATCTATAACATCAGACACCAAAGAGATATTCCGTTCGGTATACCGAGAAAAAATATAGAAAAAGTGCTAAAAATCCACCTTGAGCAACAAATTCGTATGGCCATTATATTATTAACTGATCCAACTTGACTAAACGAATGATGCAGAAGGTCTTAATTTTGGGGCTACTTTCATGTCCGATTCTCAGAATTGAGTCCCAAATCAATGAGCTGAAACATGCTGTACTGTGTAATCAGCATTGATTCTCTGCGAGTACTATGCATAATTTTAATCGTATTAATATTTTATTTATCGAATTCAATAAGTCGAAATTACTCAATGATATTATCATAGCTTTTCCTGCTGCTTTAAAGACAATACTAAAGAATTATCTTCTTTTTTTCATTAGATTTTGTCGAGAGTACATTGTTGCGTATGATTGTTATCAATTTAATAACTTACGAAAATTAGTAGCATATACTGCAGGCGTTTCAATGAAATTAAATTTTTAATAATTTCTATTATTTACGAATTGTAATATTCTGAATGGGCTCGTTCTCTTCGGGTTTGATGCTCTATGAGGACTATTTATAAGGCGTATGAATAGTTTTAATTTAATTATTTTTATAAATCTAAAGCATATTCTAAAGACTTTCATATATAAAATCGTTATCTAATGGCGAATGAGTAGTATTATTATATGCTTTTGAAACTATTTGATTTTTATAGCGAATATATGTTTGGAATTTTAAGTCTGCTGCGGGAACCTCTTTGTCTTCCTTAAATCAAAAAAGAATATTAAATTTCCTGAATGGGTTTTAAGGAGAATAATACTCTACTAAATACTATTTGATTTCCTACACCTTTAATCTATTACCAAGGTTATATACGCCTCTTGGCTCTGCCACTAAATTTCATGACATTTCCGCTGTTTATTATAATAAATCATTTTGTAAATTAATATTTGTAAATACGCTAATCATTATCTACTGATAGCCCAAAAATGATAGCGCAAAAATATTATCTTTGATATATGAAAAAAAAAACTATATTTACACGATCAAAGTCTAATTAGTAATGACGTTATTAATTGCGGCTAAGTAAAGTTCTTAATTTCAATGATAAATCAAAGCGACGACAAAAAAATGTTTGTGGTTAATTTTTACCTCGCAAAGAATATCTCTATTACGACGTCGACATCTGGTATCTGGTATCCGAACAAACGGCATTTGTTTTCAACCGCAGGTCCGATATCATGTAAGGTACACTGTGAAAAAATATTAAAGCCTCTGGTTTTGATTTGCCGCCAAGGACAATACAACATTCAAATAAGATGGATAAACTTAAGTTTAAAAAATTAATTTAGGAAATTTTTTATAAAGTAAAATTTGTTTAATTTATATATTAAAAGTCTTTATTTTAATGTTTTGAAGTCTTTGTATTCCCCAAATCAAGGTTATTGTCTTTAATATTATTATTCTTTGCCAATAATATCTTTATTTTAATGTTGTGCAGTCTTTTGGGCGGCAAATCACTGTTATTGTCTTTGATATTACGTTACCATTTTCCAATCTCAGTATAACATGTCTTTATTTGAATGCTTTGAAGTCTTTGGCTTCGCCAAATTAATGCCATTGTCTTTAATCATATTATACTTTTTCCAGTGTAGCGTGTTACCTATTGCCTAACTAACGCTCACATATGTCTGTACATACGTCAGTCAGTCATTCATTCTAGTAGATGACCTATAAAATGAAAGAAAATATTTGCTTGTTTTACCGCTTTAGACTTCTGAATCTTTAATAAACTACAGCGAGTACAGTAAACAATAATAATTTATACAAATATAAATTTAATAACAATACAGGAAAAAAAAGCCCAGATATCGTTTCACTAAATAAAATACGCCACCGAGAAACACTTGTATCAACAGCTACCAGTTTGCAATTGCCCCTTAGGATATTGGGGGGGGGGGGGGGTACATTGAATGAGAATAGCAGGAGTGGGGATATATACACTTGGCGGAGGGGATGTTATTAATTTGTTAGTCTAACAAAACTACAAGTAAACAAACAGCACATTTAACGCCTTTGGGGAATAATGCGGTGGGAGTGGAAAATGTGCATTCATAGAAAAATGATTCAATTACTTTATTTGAGTTCTACAACGTATAATATTTCACCCTAGCGAGGGTTTGTTATTCTTCGGTAGAAAACAGAGGATATTCTACAAATTAGAATATTTAATTTTTCTGTCTGTCCATTTGAAATCGTAACGAAATTTCGTATGAAATTGTTCTAATCATCAATTTCTGATTTGCTGAAATCCTTAAGCTACATCTATCCTATGAAGTCCTCCTTGTCCCTTCGACTGAATTAAAAATTCTACTGTCGAGTTATCATCTCATATATTATTTTGTTTTGCCGAGAGTGCATTGTTGCGTATGATAGTTATTAATTTATCAAATTCGGAAAATTTGTAGCATAAGTTGTAGGCGTTATAAATATAATGATTTATTGTCAATTCGTTTTCTTGAAGACCTAGATGATCGCCTAATTAAAATTAATAAACTAAATGTAAATATTTATATTCTGTTGTGTATAAAATGGTAATCAATTTAAGATTAAAATATCTTATCAGTGAGGAGGTACCAGAAATACGGTCAAATGAATATATCACAATGTCGTGCCATGGTAACCGACCGAGTGGACTATATACAAATGGTGTACACTTTCAGGAGAAACTTCTCCACTAAGATACCTGCCAGAGAGGCAGGTATCTTCGACCCATTCTTTACAGATGGGTCGAAGCTTGAAGAGAATGTTGGCTTCGGTTTACACTGTAAAAATCTTAGCCTTGATATTACCCACAGACTACCGAATACTTGCAGTGTCTATCGATATAATGGCAGTAAGGCGTCGTTAAGTCTCTGGAGGCTACATACCTAAATTCATAAACAGCCTTTAACGAGATGGCTGAACAGTTTAATATATATACCTTGTATGGGTAACTGGCCAGTAAGGCGTCGTCATTTACTCGGACAGCCCGACTGCCATTAAATGCCTGGAGGCTACATACCTAAATTTATAAACAGTCTTTAACTGCCGCAGATCTTTTAACGAGTTGGCTGAACAGTTTAATATATATACCTCGTACCATGCAAGCTTTCGCTTAGGCAAGAAACAGTCAGTGTGTCAAATGAGAGATGGATAGAAATTGAAACCAGCAGGGTAGCTAGACAAATCTGGGCACCATACGATCTGAGATGATCAAAATATCTCCTCGCTCTAGAAAGGAAAATACTATATACATTAGTGTTAGTTAGACATTGCCTGATCGGTGAACAGGTCGGGAATTGAGTCCTATGACTTCTGCAGAAGCTACTTTTTTACTGCACCGGTCTTTCTGGGAAGTCCGACAAATGAAATCGGTACCGATATTCGTATTATTGATAACTTTGTGTATGAATCAGCTTAGTTCCGATGAGGGGCAACTGGGCCTGTGGTAGAACTGGACACCCCAATGGATCTATGTGAGCTGGTTAAGGTACCATATTACACTGTTCACATGCAAGCTTTGGCTTAGGCAAGAAACAGTCAGGGTGTCAAATGGGGGATGGATAGAAATTGAAACCTGCAGGGTAGCTAGACATATCTGGACACCATACGACCTGAGATGATCAAAATATCTCCTCGCTCTAGAAAGGGAAATACTGCCTACATTAGTGTCACTTCTGACGGGACATTGCCTGATCGGCGAACACTGCAGGATATCGGGAATTGAGTCCAATGACTTCTGCAGAAGCTGTGGAGTTGAGGAGATAGTGGAGAGCCTTGATCACCTGCTTTTTTACTGCACCGGTCTTTCTGGGAAGTCCGACAAATGTAGCCGGTTCCGATATACGTATTATTGATAACTTTGTGTATGAATTAGCTTAGTTCCGATGAGGGGCAACTGGGCCTGTGGTAGCACTGAATACCCCAAACGGGGTCTATGTGAGCTAGTTAAGGTACGATATTACACTGTTTACATGCAAGCTTTGGCTAAGGCAAGAAACAGTCAGTGTGTCAAATTAGAGATGGATGGAAATTGAAACCAGCAGGGTAGCTACACAAATCTGGGCACCATATGATCTGAGATGATCAAAATATCTCCTCGCTCTAGAAAGAAAAATACTGTCTACGCAGGTGTCACTTCTGACTCGACATTGCCTGATCGGCGAACACCGCAGGATATCGGGAATTGAGTCCAATGACTTCTGCAGAAGCTTTGGAGTTGAGGAGAAAGTGGAGAGCATTAAGAACCTGCTTTGTTACTGCACGACGTCTGGATATACTGGGGTGGGTCTTTCTGGTAAGTTCGACAGATGTAGCCCTTACCGATATTCGTATTATTGATAAGTTTTTGTATAAAACAGCTAAGTTCCGATGAGGGTCAACTGGGTCTGTGGTAGAACTAGAGGGGCAACTGGACCTGGGGTAGAACTGAAAACCCCAATGGGTGTACGTGAATCGACCTGTAAGTTTCTCCTTTATTCGCATCTTTGCCTGGTTTCCATAGCGTGTCCACTGTATCTATTTTCCAGACCTAGGGAACTATTAGGGTGGCCAGGGAGAATTAAAATTGGCGACTTTTGTCAGATCCAATTGCTTCAACATCAACGTGGATATTCCTTCTGGGTATACGAAGGAATGTCACAATGTCGGTTTTGTTTAACGGCGATTTCGTTTCTGCAAAAAAGGACAACATTTTCATTGCCCTTTTTCCGAAAACTGAACTTTTTTTTAACATATTTTGGAATTTTGAAATAGGAACTAAGTTTAATTCGAGGGATTACAACAGTCCTGCCTTAAAACGGCTATTTGCCTTTTCAGAATTTTGCGTCGACGGGTCAACATTTTTTTCAGAATCGAAATCACCATAAGACTTTAATAAGACTAATATGCGTGATTATGGCGTGCAATGCTGCTTTCGGAAACTATGCTGATGATCGGCAATAGGAATCAATCCGTTCAGGCTCTGAAGGAGAAGTGCCTCAAGTGTCTTCGCAACTGGCGAGAGATTCTCTTTTGCTCGCATCTACGTCTGCATTCAATAGCGGGTACAACCTGCCCATTTTCTAGATTTCGGCAACTATTACAGGGGCCAGGAAGAAGTTGGGGACTTTCATCAGGTACTAGACTCTTGGTAAATCCCGTTGAAGATATGATATCTGGGCCTTGCGCTTTAGATGACTCTGCAGCGGATGACATCGAAAACTTCGCCAAATACAAAATGGGGTGGTACCTCGTCATCTCGGATAGCAGGAATACGATGCATGACTTTCCTTTTCGCCGTAATCACTCGCTGTATGCTCTATAAACTGTCGGTTTATTCACTATTACTTCCCCCAATGTGACTGCCATCCGATCATCCTTTTTGACAGTATTCGAGACTGACTTAATTCCTGCTTACAATTTACTAATACCGGAACATGGGTTGCAATACTTCGAATAATCCAGACATTTAATCGACTTGTGTTCATTGACCACTCTACTGAGCTATAGATTCTGTTCTTTGACGAAAAATGTCATCACGCTCATCTGCGAGTCCTGTTGTTTCTGCTGAAAATTTGGTCGCAACTGGGCTATTTCGACATAGCTACCCGTGGGGTGAAGGTAGTTCATTGAATTTCCTCACACCGTCCAACTTAGCTTTCTTCTGATTGAGAGTTCGACATTTAGAGGTAATGAAGTGAGTTCATCGTTGACCACAATTTACCTATACCGAAACTAGATTAAGTTCTTTGATTCTAGGGTCAGCAGGATTGGTACGACACATGTCATCACGATCATCTGCGAGTCCAGTTGCTTTAGCTGGGAAATTTTGGTAGCATCTTGGGTATTCGGCATATCCTCTTAGCTACCCGTACATCTAAAGGAAAAAGTGGATCGTTCAAACGATGATTGGTATATTGCCTGAAGCCGTCGCACTTATGTTTCTTCTGATAGAGAGTTCGGCATTCAGAAATAATGATGTTGTATGGTCAGTCTATGGGAGGATTATGGGGAGGTGGTTTGAATCCAGTGATATAAACAGTTGACACGATGGTGACACGATTTGTCAGACCTGCGGCAATCACCTATGATCCGTGCGGGACATCCTCTTTCACCATGTTATGTATTCGCGCAGCCAAAGCTATGCTCCTTTCGTTATTAGCTAAGAGAAAATGTCAAAAAAGAAAAAAAATTAAGATCAATTAGGCTGAGCAGGCGGTAAGGATCATAGACACATATATTTTATTTTATAGTCTTTTTTATTATATTGCCCATAATGCGTATGATCATTATTAATTCAATATTTTTTGCAAATGTGTAGCATAAGTTATAGGCGTTCAAAAATTGATTACATTACAGTAATATTAATATTCAACTAAAATTAATTATTGCGTTTGGTATATGGATTGGAATATAAATATAGTGTACTGTGGGAAGTGAGTAAAAATCGTGCGAGTGAGTAAGACTTATAATTAATATTAATTCAAGATCTTTAGTAAAGTTGTAGGATACGTTGTAGGCGTTCACAAATTGATTGTGTTATAAATAATATTAATATTCAAGTTAAACTAATTATTGTCTATTCTATGCTCGAATTAGAGTATTTTAAAATTTTCTCTGAATCGTGTGAATGAATATGATATGGGTATTATTATTAATCAAATAAAGAGTAGCATAGCCTATAGGCGTTCGAATGTAAATATGTATATGAAATATAGGCATATTGCTACCTTAGAGTGTAAAGGCGCTAAGTCCAATAATAAAAATTTTACAGGAGAGACAAAATCATTCCGAAACATGTGTGCTTTTACATATGGAATATGGACTTAGCGCTTTGGCGTTTCAACTTTTAATGATGATGAAGCATTATGTTTTTGGCTTTTTGTTTCTAAATCGATGAATTCTCAATTTCCGCGTTCCGCTTCAAAAAATGCATTTCGGCAAAACGTGGACTTGCGCCTTTTCACTCTAAGGTGGCGATATGTTTGACGGTATTATATTGCCCATAATGCGTATGATTATTATTAATTAAATTATTATGTGCAAATGTGTAGAATAAGTTTTAGGCGTTTAAAAAAATTGATGGTATATGTAATATTAATGTTATTAATATTGTTAATGTCACTTAACAGGAAAATAAATGTATTTGACAAATGAATTCGTTTAGATATATATTAGGCCGGGTCGATTTGTGGGGAGGCAAAAAAAGTCGCCATTGCTCAGTGGAAATCGTATTCTAGGGATCAAAATTAGAAACTTTGCCGAAGGAACCATACCTCTAAAACGAATTCTGATGTCCCGGAATTTGGGTCGAACTTTTGGGTAGGGGCAAATTTTGAAAAATCCCACATTGACCCAGTTAGAGTGCTCCAATCGAGTCCAAATGTAAGATCGACCCCCACTTACTTTGGAGGCCCGACCCACCCATGCCAGTGGCACACCCCCTTGAACCCCCTGGGGGTTCCATACATTTGGACTCGATTGGAGCACTCTAAATGGGTCAAAGTGGGATTTTTTCCGGGACATAAGAATTCGTTTTAGAGGTATGTTTCCTTCGGAAAAGTTTCTTATTTTGATCCCTAGAATACGATTTTCACTGAGCACTTCACTGAGTGGGGATCGGTCATACATTTGGACTCGATTGGAGCACTCTAAATGGGTCAAAGAGGGATTTTTTCCGGGACATCAGAATTCGTTTTAGAGGTATGGTTCCTTCGGCAAAGTTTCTTATTTTGATCCCTAGAATACGATTTTCACTGAGAAATGGGCGATTTTTAAATCGACCCGCCCTAATATATATGTATGTATGTAGCAGTAAAGACATTTAAACAAAAATTTCATGATTGTATTTCTCACAATATACTAATGCATTTATTTACGCAAATTTTGTAGCATAACTGGTAGGCGTTCGAAAAGTGTATTATTATTTAATAGCGTATACATAATATAAATATTCACTTAACAAGAATTACTTAATTTTTGATAAGAAAAGTGTCTTTAAAAGTTTCAGAGGAAATGCAGGACCAAGGGCATTTAAACTTCATGATGGCATTTTTCACACTGCGTATAAGTAATACTAATACACATCAATAGTTGTAGGCGTTCAAAAAGTTTATTATTATTTAATAGCGTATAAATAATATTAATATTCAATTTACACGAATAATTGAATTTATTATAAGTAACGTCTCTTTAAACATTTCCGAGGAAATGTTTATTTGTTTTTCTTCGAAAGCCGGTTATAGCTCGAATCTTATTTCTATGTTCTTTACTTTAAGTTAAACCATTATTGTCATTAACTTTTTCCCCAGAGCGTTGTTTTTTTTGCAAACAAACACAATCCTCTGTTTACCACGCAATTATAATTTTCATGGCCATGTTGTCACGCCCTTGTTGATGGTCTGGAGAACAATCCCATCATCAAGGTTGGTCTGCGCTATTCTCGTCTATGAAATGTTTTCCCCTTCCCGCCCTATGTATGCCGGAAATTTTAGCATTACCGATATTCCATCCATCCATAGTCATAAATAAAACAAACTAAAAACAAAGTCTATACATAGGTACGTTCATACATGCGAGTATGATGTATGTGAAAAAGGTTTATAGCAAAATGTTATTATTATTATTTTTATTATTGTTATCTATAGCGTATATGTGTGTTTTTAGTACTTAGTCCTTCGTTCATAGAATTCTATATTAAATGATGTCGTTGTCATTGCACTTTCATAGAATTTCTTGGCCGAGTATATTTATCCAAGTATCCGTGTGTATATGACATTTGTGATTGATAATAGTTTAGCAAATACATATATACATATGTGTTTATATATACATATGTATATATCTACACAAAACATATATAGAAACATACTCCACCTTTGGTATTGATGGTAAAACTTATTAGGGTATCTTGAATACTTCCTATCCGTCCGTCAGTCCTAGCAAACTTAAAGTACGATGGTACATATGAGGTGCACTGTCCGGTGATATATAATATATAATTATAAATCATTCAGAAGAATCATATTAAAGGAAAAGCTAGCGTTTAAAAATTGTACTCCCCTGCGTATGAGTTATATTAATAATGAAGCCTCAGTAGTAAATTACATGCAGAATGTTTACTATAGAAGCTACATTTGTGAAATAAAATCTCTTTGAAAGACAACAGTACAAGGCTTTTTAAGTGTATAATTAATATTAAAAATCTATGGTAAATGTATTAATATACATACATTATTGTTCTCAGAATAATTAACGAGCGTATGGTAAATATTAATTTGGGAATACATTTAGAAAAAAGTTTTTAGGTTTTTTTTGAGATAGTTTAAAATATATCGTCGGTGCGCCGACGAAAACTCCTATGTGTTTTTTTGTACTAGTTTTCAGGAGAAAACATATAGAAACATACTCCACCTTTGGGATTGATGGTAAAACTTATTAGGGTATCTTGAATACTTCCTATCCGTCCGTCAGTCCTAGCAAACTGAAAGTACGATGGTACATATGAGGTGCACTGTCCGGTGATATATAATATATAACTATAAATCATTCAGAAGAATCATATTAAAGGAAAAGCTAGCGTTTAAAAATTGTACTCCCCTGCGTATGAGTTATATTAATAATGAATCCTCAGTAGTAAATTACATGCAGAATGTTTACTATAGAAGCTACATTTGTGAAATAAAATCTCTTTGAAAGACAACAGTACAAGCTTTTTAAGTGTATAATTAATATTAAAAAATCTATGGTAAATGTATTAATATACATACATTATTGTTCTCAGAATAATTAGCGAGCGTATGGTAAATATTAATTTGGGAATACATTTAGAAAAAAGTTTTTAGGTTTTTTTGAGATAGTTTCAAATATATCGTCAGTGCGCCGACGAAAACTCCTATGTGTTTTTTTACTAGTTTCCAAGAGAGACAAAAAACGTTGCTATTTCGTCAAATCGCAATATATTTATTTTATCGCGATAAAAACAATTTTAAATAAAAAAACCGAACTTAATTAAATTGAATCGCGGAAATTTAAAACTATAACATAATTTCCCATAGATATGAACATTTGTAAGACGCTTTGTAATGTCCGCGAAATTTACAATATTATTCTATAGCGAAATTTTTGTAATCCAGACATACAACTTACACCGCTACATTTTTACAAAAATATTATTGCGAATTTAATAAAATTAATATATTTACATTCTATGATATCTGAGGGATAGACATTTAAGTTAAACATTTTTTACTATATAATTTTTATTATTATGCACGGTTAGTCCTAGGAAAAAGTGGCCAAAGAAAGTTTGGAAGATACGAACAAAGACTACAACTCTTTCTTTAACAAAAAAAATATAATAATTTGATAGGGATTTACAATGTGTCAAATCAAAATATGCCTCATATAAACACGCTGAAAAAAAATCGCTTCTGTAGTATATTGTCCCAAACATATTCGGCTTGAAACATATATATGTTTAGGGTAGACTCTAAGCATGTAATATTTGGTACATACAAAAATTGTGTATTTGGGAAGATGTTGTTCTAAACAAATATTTGTTTACATCCCAATGTGACTGCTATTTGTGAAACAAATATTTATTTGCATTTAAATATTCATAAAATACATAAATTGTGTCAAATTTTTCAGTAATTCAAAGTAAAATTTTTAGAAATTTTTAATGTTCGTAAAAAAATAATAATTTAAATCATATAATCTTGGGTCAATATAAAGTACTTAGATAATTGACAACTAATGATGGCTTGGAATACTCAGAAATTTTAAATGATTAATTTAAAACAGAAGGTAATGCTGCATATGTTATCATACAATTCGAAATAAAGGAAAAATTGAAACTGAAATTTGAAAAACTCAGCAAAAGCTTTGGAAATATTTTTCAAATAAAATATATTTGGAAAAATTCCTAAATAATAATTTTATTTGTATTTAAAAACATATTTTATTTGAGAAATTTGGTTTGCAAATATAATTTGTTGTAATATATTAATATATGCGTTCCAAATATATTTTATTGATTTTCAAATAAAATTTATTTGCTAAGAAATATAAAATATTTAAAAATTTGTGTTCCAAATATATTTTCTTTCGATTCAAACATATCAAAAAATGCAATTTTGCCCCGTGAAGGGAAAATCATACAAAAGTTTTAACACACTGTAAATTCTTACCCAATTACTATAAATTTTTTCTTGTTAAAGAAAGAGTTGTAGGCCTTTCGCTTATCTCCCCAACTTCCTTTGACCACTTCTCCCTAGAACTGTTCATACGCGAGATAATAGCATTGTATAGTAAAATAATTCCGAACTAAATTTTTGTTGTACAAAATTTATTCGTCGAGGGATATTTTTCGCGAAAATGCTGGTATTAATCTATTCCTCAGAGATCATAGAATGCAAATATATTAATCTTATTAAATTCGGTATATTGGTTTTGGAAAAATTTTGCGACGATATGTTTATGTTTTATATTTTTTATGTTTATATATTTTTATAAACTTTTTGTAAATTATATTTCTGTCTTTTTATTTAAAATTTTTATATTGTTATATTCTTATATATTTATTTTTTTTCTATTTTTATATATTTATATTTTTATATTTTTATATTATTATATTTTTATATTTTTATATTTTTATATTTTTATATTTTTATATTTTTATATTTTTATATTTTTATATTTTTATATTTTTATATTTTTATATTTTTATATTTTTATATTTTTATATTTTTATATTTTTATATTTTTATATTTTTATATTTTTATATTTTTATATTTTTATATTTTTATATTTTTATATTTTTATATTTTTATATTTTTATATTTTTATATTTTTATATTTTTATATTTTTATATTTTTATATTTTTATATTTTTATATTTTTATATTTTTATATTTTTATATTTTTATATTTTTATATTTTTATATTTTTATATTTTTATATTTTTATATTTTTATATTTTTATATTTTTATATTTTTATATTTTTATATTTTTATATTTTTATATTTTTATATTTTTATATTTTTATATTTTTATATTTTTATATTTTTATATTTTTATATTTTTATATTTTTATATTTTTATATTTTTATATTTTTATATTTTTATATTTTTATATTTTTATGTTTTTATGTTTTTATGTTTTTATGTTTTTATATTTTTATATTTTTATATTTTTATATTTTTATATTTTTATATTTTTATATTTTTATATTTTTATATTTTTATATTTTTATATTTTTATATTTTTATATTTTTATATTTTTATATTTTTATATTTTTATATTTTTATATTTTTATATTTTTATATTTTTATATTTTTATATTTTTATATTTTTATATTTTTATATTTTTATATTTTAATATTTTAATATTTTAATATTTTAATATTTTAATATTTTTATATTTTTATATTTTTATATTTTATATTTTTATATTTTTATAGTTTTATATTTTTATATTTTTATATTTTTATATTTTTATATTTTTATATTTTTATATTTTTATATTTTTATATTTTTATATTTTTATATTTTTATATTTTTATATTTTTATATTTTTATATTTTTATATTTTTATATTTTTATATTTTTATATTTTTATATTTTTATATTTTTATATTTTTATATTTTTATATTTTTATATTTTTATATTTTTATATTTTTATATTTTTATATTTTTATATTTTTATATTTTTATATTTTTATATTTTTATATTTTTATATTTTTATATTTTTATATTTTTATATTTTTATATTTTTATATTTTTATATTTTTATATTTTTATATTTTTATATTTTTATATTTTTATATTTTTATATTTTTATATTTTTATATTTTTATATTTTTATATTTTTATATTTTTATATTTTTATATTTTTATATTTTTATATTTTTATATTTTTATATTTTTATATTTTTATATTTTTATATTTTTATATTTTTATATTTTTATATTTTTATATTTTTATATTTTTATATTTTTATATTTTTATATTTTTATATTTTTATATTTTTATATTTTTATATTTTTATATTTTTATATTTTTATATTTTTATATTTTTATATTTTTATATTTTTATATTTTTATATTTTTATATTTTTATATTTTTATATTTTTATATTTTTATATTTTTATATTTTTATATTTTTATATTTTTATATTTTTATATTTTTATATTTTTATATTTTTATATTTTTATATTTTTATATTTTTATATTTTTATATTTTTATATTTTTATATTTTTATATTTTTATATTTTTATATTTTTATATTTTTATATTTTTATATTTTTATGCAAAAGAGGACTCTGTAGTAAAATTAACTCAGACTGTTTACTATAGAAGCTAAATTTGTGAAATAAAGTCTAATTGAAAGACAGAAGTGTGAGGTTTTCGCGTGTAGAATTCATTTTATAAAATCTATGATTAAAACATTAATATACTCGTACACTGTTTTTTTAGAATAATACAATTCTTCTTTATTCGTTTCACCCTATTATAATCCCTTTCATTTCAAAATTGCTGGTACTGTTGTCTGTAAGTGCTGTTGAACACATAGTACACACCTACACAGACAGTACATAAGATTTATATTTACTTTTATATCAGGTGTTAACTAAGTATAATATCTGTCAAATGGGAAATTAAGAGATGGCAGAGAAAATTAATTAAATTGTAAACAGTTGGCATTTGAAGAGAAGATGGAAGAAATTCGGTTATGTCAAAAGTTTTGCATGCATGTGACATCACTAACGAGGGTGGCAGCGCGAATATGGTGATTTCCGGAAATCACATAAATTTGTTTCAACTATTTTGATGGAAAATTAAAAGGATAATAGAGCAAGAAATGTGAAAGTTATATTCAGGGATATAGTTTTATTTAAATAAACAAAAATATAATTTACCAGATATCTTAAAGAACGAATTTCGTAGAAGGACTAAAGGCATTTTTGTAATCGAAAAAAATTGTCAACGCTTACATAACTTTTATGACACATGACGTAAATGGCAAAAAAAGAGAAAACGAAAGATAATTTACATTAAAAAATTTATATCTTATTTGGGAATTAAAACAAAAGGTATTAAATAAAAACAAAATAAAGTTATATAAATTATAAAGGAAAAAATTTTCAGGGATAGGCTTTTCCGAAGTGCAGCATTTTTTAAATAAATTTTAAAATTTATTCAATTTAGGATCATACAGCCTTTATCATTTTTATATTGTAGCAGCCCAATATATTTACAAACCAGTTCATATAATAATGACTATTAAAAACGTTTTATAATAGTTAAGTTTATGTTAAAACCTATGTTATTGTCGTACAATGTTATCTTAACATAGACTTTATAGACATATTGTAACTTCTGTTAACTTTACAGTGTAACTCTCAATAGCATAATGTAATTCGAATTGAGAACGTTACACTCTCTTTTACTCAGAACTTGTTCTCTGGGACTCTCCCGCAAATCGTTGTAATACAAATACTATGATATTTTACTGTCACTGATATGTTTTTCTCAGAGAGCAATTTATATGTATATTTGTCTCTTTCTCACAATTATTCTCAGTTTAAAGATATAACATTAACTTGATTAGCTTTCGCTTAAGCTGCATTTTATTTTAGATTGTCTCTTTCCTTTTTGAAGAGTATTACTTATGATGTTCATTTACTATGAAGCCGACGCGGCGCAATTCGGCGGCGCGCCGTAGCCGGCCATTTTTTTCCAGCCAGATTTAGCAATCCAGAGAGATTTAGCAATACTAACTTTGCAGAAGCACTAACTGCGGCTATACTGTTTCTAAAAACATGAATTATTGTTACTGAGATTTCGGTCATGAACAGCTTCAGAGAAAGATAATTTTGCAAATTCAAAAATTAAATGCTAAAAAACTTAGGTTTAAGTTAGGATGGCAGCCGGTTTTGCCAGCACACATAGTCCACTGTAGGTCCCTAGTTTTACCTCGTCAGAGCTGACATTAACGTAGACAGTATTTTCCTCTCCAAAGCGAAAGTATTTTTTTGAACTTCTTAGGTTATATCGTGACCAGATGCAGTCAATGGCGCACCAATATGTATATGCAAATTGTTCGAGAATTTGTAATGTCATCCCTTTTCTAGCAAGTTCATCCGCTTTGCAGCTTCCTGTATAACTATCTCTCTGCCCAGGTACCCATATGAAGTATATGTGAAACTGCTCAGCCAACTCATTATAAGATCTGCGGCAGTCGAGTGCTGTTTGTGTATTTAGGGATGTGGCCTCCACAGAATTGATGGCAGCCTAACAGTCCGCTGACAACGGCAGTGTTTGTGACTATGTTGCGACTCAGCCACTTGGGGACTTCCCTTAGTGCCACTATATAGGCTTGATAGAGACTGCAAATATCTAGTAGTCTGTGACCTATATCCAGACTATGTTCTTTACAAAGTTATCCAAAGCCAACCTTATCATCAAGCTTCGAAACATCTGTACAAAGCGGGTATAGTTTATACGAGTATTGCCTAGTATCACCAGCACATTTCTCGTTGGCAGATATTTTATTGGTAAATTTCCTCCAGAAGGTGTAAACCGCCACAATTCCAATAGATAGAAAATTACTTTTAGAGACTCTGTCGCTGTAGTCCTTAAAGTTCCACCGAAGCTCAGGCAGTCCAGGTCCACCACTCCACAATGCCGTACAACGGTAATGGGCGAACTACTGATGTATATATCCGACCGACAATTTTAGGAGAGAAGCCCCAACGCGATCCTACAGCTTTCGTACAGGAATATAGGGCGACTTTGGCCTTTCTTACCCGCTTCAATACAATAAGTCTGAAGCACAATTTTATTCACTTTCAGAAAAGTCTATCTCAGTTCCGCTTAGACGAGGGCGCTGGATGTCTTTGAGGGCGCTGGCGAATTTGATTGTTACCGCTATATTGTATCTTTCGCATATGCCACGACGTTGCAACCACAATGTTCTAGGTTTTACAGGATTCCATTCCAATCACAGTAGAATTTCCAATTTACAATTACATTGGAGTCCCTCGGTTTACAAATCTCGTTAGAGTTGTTGCTCCGAGACTTGCTGTTATACGTCTTCTGGTGAGCAAGCCCTGTATTATTCTAATCAGGCTATAGTTGAACCGTAGATAAGACAGAACCAGCTCTGAGCGAATTTTTTAATATCAAGAAATGCCACCATAGCTAAACCCTTGAAATGTAGGGACGATTCGACAGTTGCCACCAGTTCATGCTGGGCTGATTCTGTAGAGTTACCCTTGAGTTACCAACTAGACAAGTTGGTTTCCCGGCACGAGTTTATTACCCAGGTTTTCTCTAATAAAGAATCCATGAGTCTTTCCAGACCTTTCAGCAGGAACACGGATAGACTAATTGGCCTGAAGTCCTTTGGCCTAGTGTGTGATATCATTCCGGCATTGGGATTGAATACCACCTTGGTATGCCTCAATCGATTGGGGACATTAGATAGTCTAATACAGCCTGCATAAATTTTTTCCAACCAGAGGATAATGCGCTTCAAATTGTGTGGAAGTGCCATATGGGCCAGGTGATTTAAACGGCTCAAAGTAGTTAATCGCTAACTTAGTCAGACAACAGACCAGCGACGTTAATAGTCTTTTGCTTTCCTGCTGATCCTGTCAATCCTCCAGCTCTGTTTCCAATTTTCAACTCTAAACGGAACCTCTGGAGTACTGAAAATGATCCTCATGTGAAATACCCGGACCTATCATGAGACTGACTGCAGATAGGCCCTTTTCCCCGGGCTTAAAAAAATCGAACTAAATTGCTTATAGAAAATTTCAAAACTTTCACTGTATTTCCAAAAATTTTCATTTTACTCCCGAGTTTAAAAAATTAACATACTGCATTCGTATTTTAATACAATACTACGTGTGTGTGTGTGTATATTTACCGGTAGTGATATATTTTATCTGATGTATTCGTGACAAATTAAATGTTTTTTTTTTAACATTCACAGACAAATTCCCTTCACGTGTCTTTCACATTCTTACGATACACAGTGGGGGAATTTCTGAAAATGGAGCATACTTTGGCCATTTATAAACCAGTCAACTGATTGATATGAATTCGTATTAAAGTTTAAACTTGTCATACTCGGCATTACAATATTTGGTATGCATATCGATACCTCCATTCTAAACTATGCTAAGTGCAAAAAGGTAGTTTTTCAGGAGAGGCGATCAAAGTTTGATGAATTTTTTAAATTTGTGTGGAATTCCTTTGTAATGGAATGCAATGCAATCTCCTAAGTCGACTTAGCATGTTTTAAAATAGATTTATCGATATGTGAATAGTGATATCTGAGAAGATAAACAATTGTCAGCGGTCCTAGAAGAGGTGGCCAAATGGGGCTTTTTTCCAGTGAATCCGCCAGTAGACAGCCACTTTAAGTTTTTCGCTCGACCGATTCATGTATTCTGCTTTTCGATATATCGGCGTTACAATATTTGGTTTATATAATCAGATATCTGAGTAGCTATAGTACATCTCTGATCCTAGATGAGCTGGGCATGTGGGATTTTCCAGTGAATGTACTCGCTGAAGACTGCTTGTGGTTTTTCGATCGACCGATTCATGCATTCTAGTTTTCGAGACATCGGCGTTACAATTTATGGTATATATAGCCGATATCTGAAAGTTTATATACCTCCGAGTCTAGAGGAGCTGGCCATATAGCTTAGCTCCTCGGTCGATAGGCCATATCGACCGATTAATGTATTATATTTGGAGTAATAAGCCAGCCAATACAATTTTCTGAAAGCCTAACACCTCCCCTACAAATGTCTAGAAACGATCTGACCAACATTTAGGAACTTCTGAATTTATTATCACTATTTTTTTTGCAGTCGGTCCCACTGTGCGACAGTACATCTCTGTACATATAGCGTGATCCTTTTCGAGGTTCCCTACTTTTTAAAGGAAAAAACACAGAAAATTCAAATTGAATGGGGAATGTTTACTATCATTTGAAAGAACATTCTTTGGCATTTATTTTTCGAAGATTATGTCTATCAAATGTTGGCTGCGGCTACGTCTCAGATGGTCCATCCGTTGAGTCCAATTTTCGATGACTCGTTCGAGCATTTCGACTGGTAACTGGCGAATGACACGTGTGATGTTTTGCTCCAAGGCCTGAATCGAAGCGGGTTTGTCCGCATAAACTTTAGACTTTACATATCCCCACAGGAAAAAGTCTAACGGTGGTCTAACGATGGTGATATCACACGATCTTGGTGGCCAATCGACCGGACCAAAACGTGAAATTATCTGCTCACCGAAGTGTTCTCTCAATAAATCCATTGATTGATGCGATGTGTGGGAAGTGGCGCCGTCTTGTTGAAACCAAATGTCGCCGAGATCACGAGCTTAAATTTCAGGCATCAAATAGTCGCGTATCATGACACAATAACGGTCGCCATTGACGGTTACGTTCTCACTGGAATCGTTTTTGAAGAAATATGGACCGATGATTCAACCGGCCCACAAACCACACCAAACCGTTGTTTTTTCTGGATGAAGTGGCAGCTCTTGAATCTCTTCAGGTTGGTCTTCGTCCCAAATGCGGAAATTTTGCTTCTTTACATACTCATTGAGCCAGAAATGGGCCTCATCGCTGAACAAAATTTGGCTCGAAAACGTCGGATTTTCTTGGAACTTTTTAAGAGCCCTTAGAGCGAAGCTATGTCGCTGGGGGAGGTCGGGCGGCTTCAGTTCTTGCACAAGCTGTATTTTGTATGCTTTCAATTTAAGATCTCCACGTAAAATGCGCCAAGTCGTTCCAAACGTCAGTCCGAGTTGTTGCGAACGGCGCCGAATCGACTTCGTGTACACTCTCAGCTACGGCCGCTACATTTTCTTCACTGCGTGCTGGACGTGGTCTATTCGGTCGAATACTATCCAATAATGAATGCTGGGTCTCAAGATGGGTGATGGTGTTGCGCATAGTACGCTCAGTAGGCCGATTATGTTGACCATACGTTAAGCGAAGTGCACGAAACACATTCCTCACGGAACGTGAATTTTCGTAAAAAAGTTGAACGATTTGTAAACGTTGTTGAGGCGTAAGTCTTTCCATGATGAAATGCCAAACAATACTTAACAAAAATAACATGACCGCATGACACGACTCACACGTGATCTGTCAAAAAAAAGACTATTGAAAAAAGTATCTCTACTTGGATCACCCGTTACAAGGCAGCCATGCTTACTAGATATTTGTATTTGTATGTGTGTCTGTCAGTGAGAGTTCATAAAACAAATACTATTTTAAAAATGTCCTCGTCGCACAGTGGTTGCGCCCATACGACAAAAATAAAAAAATCTATGTTAATATATTGACCTTGTAGCTGCATAAATAGCCACTAAAGTCATCAAATTCCTCCACTCAAAATTTGTTTTTTATAATTTCTAACGGTACTTCTTAAATAAAAGCAACATGGGTACGAACTTTCATAGACGCAGTTAGTATGCTGAAAAATCTCGAAAACAAAGTGAAGATTCAACTGTGAATATATCATTTATAAAGAGCCTAAATAAAATTGCTTTAAATGGAAATTAATGTAGATGGTATTAGCACTATTTTTGAGTAATAACATATCTTTGAATTGTGTTGTGTTTTTTTAAAGTACACATTTTAATTAAATGCCCTTTTCAGAGTGTTTTTTTAGTTAACCTAAAATGTACTTAGAGTTTTAGTAACTTTTCCCACCGAATGCCGTAACGGGATTAGTTTATAAATGTTAAGACATGTATGTAGTTCACTATTGCGTTCAATTCAGGTGCAGGAATTTGCAGGTTTTTAAAAAATATTCAATAAACCAACTTTAACCCTTCGTTTTAAAATGTATATTTCTCACCTGATGCTGCCGTTGTAGCATTTGTTGTTGTTAGTCAAGCCAACAAACAAACACTGTTCCTGCTATTCTTTATTAAGTTTATTTCTTTAATTTGTTGTCATAGGAATGTCTCACAAATGCATATTTTCACGCATATACATTTTTGAAATTTGGTGCTCTAAAAATGGGTCAAACATTATGAAAACTCAACAAGTATTCGACGAAGTAGTCAAAAACATTGTCTTTAAAGGCGACGAAAATACGATTTATGATCTATTAAAATGTATAAAATATAAAAGTTATTTGTAACTCCACTTTCACGAATATTAGATCTGCAAAGTGATGTGTTAAATTTCAAATCTGATAAACGTCGAACACAAATTACAACTTACTATGGTTGATGGCAATGTATGCAATGAACTAAGTCGAACATCATCTGCTAAATGTTATACCGGGTTTTCCAATATTCCAATTTCGTATCTTTATGTCAACTAACCCTCAAACATTTTTAATGATCTTTCAGGTTCAAAACGTTAGTTGAACTCAACATTTTCATCATGGTAAAGTTCACTTACGTGCAACGTTTGGAAATCATTAAAAATTACTACCGAAATCCAGAATTTCATCGAAAAATCATCTTGAGCGATGAAGCTCATTTCTGGCTGAGTGGTTTTGTCAATAAACAAAGTATCCTTTTTTATTTATTGAAAGTTTTTTCAACTTTTCCTTCTCCAAAAATATGCATCCTTTGATTATTCTCAATGTTCTTTCCTTTAAAAATACATAACTAACGTAAGGTTAGTTAAAACCATTTCTTTGTAGCCTAACTTAAGCAATAAATGTAAATAAATGTTTTATAAATAATAAAAAAAAAATATATCTTTTATTGGACAGCAACAAACCCACATGTGCTTTAAAAGACACAATTGCATCTGGCAAAAATTATTGTGTGGTACGGTTTTCATGCCGGAGGTGTGATTGGGCCGTATTTTTTCGTCGATGAAAACAGTCGTCATGTTACCGTGAATAGAGAGCGCTATCGTGCCATGTTAGAAAATTATTTTTGGCCAGAATTGGATTAGCTTGACATCGCCGATATGTGATTTCAACAAGACGGAGCCACTAGCCACACAGCACGCGCTACAATCGATTTACGCGAAATTGCCAACGTTCCGGTCGAAATGTCTGCAAGAGTGGTGGAAAATTGGGTCCAAAGACTAGATTGCTGTAGACGGGCTCGTGGTGGTCATATGACCGAAATCGAATTTCATTTTTAAAATGTAACATTTGCACTATACCTGGAATAAATTTGAGCTCTATATACTTAAATATTCTTTATTTTATTAATATAGAAAATTTTAATGTCCTTAATGGAAAGCGAAACCGAAAGAAATTAACGATATTGATATATGTCTGCAAAAGGTAGTCCATAAAGAAAGTTATAAGTTTGGCTTATCACCTTTGGATTCATATATTCGATTTTTTTAATATTTCGTCCATGTTTCATATAGACTGGATCTAAAAAAATAGCAAATCATGATGAAAGATGGAAAGCAAAAATTCATGGAAGGAAAAAAGGAAATTCAAAAAAGGTTTTGATTGTTTAAGATAACAATAGTTCATTCCTCCAAAGTTATCGAAAACGGGTTAGTTCAATTGTGCATTATGAAAATCTACAATTGAATTGTTGCAAGAAAAGCGAATTTTAGTTTACGTCCTTGAATTCCTTTTAAATTAATTGAATTAATTGTTTTAAGTTCTATAAAAGTGGGCGTAGACAATTGCAACCACGCCTATTTTTTCAGAATGTCGTCCGTGTATCGCAAGGAGTATACTGTGTAAATTTCAGGACGATATCTTCATTCTTACTATTTTTGTCGCTATCCCCCATACAAGTGCAACCACAGTGCGTCGTCAGCTTTTTCTTAATAAAAACAATAATAACAACAGCACAAATTTCAATGAAAAGCTATGTAAATGTGTAAATAACATTCGTAGGATCCATTTACTCTATGAATACTAAAACATTTTTGTTAAGTTACATGAAATTGAATGAAATAATTAAAAGGATTCGTTAAGAGGAAATCTTCTGTTTGTGAAATATAAATAAACATTTGTATAAATGTCGGAATGTATTTGTTACAATTTACATATAATCCCAACACTGAGTGCGATTTATAAAACCAAGAAGAAGAAGAAGAAAAAGCATTAATATCAGCTGAGACTATGCAAAGAGAGAGGCAGCATCAACCAAAAATAGAAGAAGAAGACATACCCAAACAACCAACTCTAACTGTCTGAAACTGTTTACTTAGAGAAGCCATGATTTGTTTATTTTATTCTCTTGCTGTTAAAGGTGTTGAATAGGTGGGTGGGTGTGAGAGCGATTGTGGGTGGGTTAGGTTTGGAGTGTGAGAAAGCAGTGAGTGTGTGTCTCTGGCACTTTAAACGTGTGTTACTCTTCTGAACATTTAATCTGCATAACTTTTACGTGTGTCAAAGTTTTTCTCCTCGTTGTTATTGGTGTTGTTGTTTTCGGTGCTGTCGGCTTTGCTATTGTTTTTGTTTGTTGTTGTGGATATGAATACTTAAGTGAAAGTTTTTCTCGTTAAGTTTTTGTTATGGTTTTGTTATGGTTTTTCACTTTTGTTTGTTTGTTTGTTATAATTATTTTATGCGTTCTTACGCAGATGAGCACATAACATGAAATGGTGGGATTTAAATCGTTTATCATGACTTGTAGTGAATTGAAGGGATTTTGCAAAAGACCATGGCAATTTGGGAAAATAATTCGATCGGGTCGATGTGTTATAAGAAATTTAACGTTTGGAATAAAGCATACATTAAATTTCGATAAATTTTTTTTATTGAAATGAAATGTCACAATTTTCAAGACAAATCAAAAAAAAGATAACAGCTTTTTTTTTTAAATTAAAAAATTCTAAAGTTTTGGATAAACCTATTAAAATTTGAATTGAAATTTCGATACAAAAATATTTATCGAAAAGGAATTGCAGAGTTGACTGAAAATTTTCTAAAACTGATTTCCGCCGAACATCACTCCTTCGATGTGATACACTTTTGGCAGCATGTGATACAAATTGGAAAAAAAGGTAAAAAATGTATATAACTTCTTTAGTTATTGATAACTGCCCTAGTAATCGATATCTCCAGAAGTTATCAATTCAACGCAAAGACTTTTTTTTTGTCCGCTTAGCTGTCTTTGGACATACTGCAGAGGAGAAAATCTTTAACCACAGCCGGCCACGCGGAAGCGCTTTGGTTTACTTAGCCGCTTGGGACATTTCGATAACTCGAAAGTTTTAACTCGATTTTGTAGTTTTTTCCATTCAATTGACCTCAAAATAATAACAAAAAGTAACTTGAAAGTTATCGAAAATTTTTACTTGATTTTTTCCATTCAATTGAGCTCTAAATAATAAATAATACAAAAGTAAAAATTAATTATTTTTTAAAATTTCAATATTTCGATAACGAAGAAAATCATTAAAATGTATTTTATTTTTTTCCTACATTTTTCATGTTAAGCTCATTCTACAGAAAAATATTTTTTTCGCCGATTTTTCAAAAGTTAATGACTCGATAGTTAAGTGATATCTTCTACTAATTTGTAACAAAAACCATTCGATAAAGCTGTTAAAATTAGATTTGAAATTTGTTTGTGTTCCAGATAAACTGGCCCAGACATATTTTCGATGAATTTTGCTATCGAAATTCAACATCACAATTTACGCTATAAATCTGCTATAATACAGAGTTTTCTTCAGTTTTCAGAGAAGGAAATCTTCCTTAAAATAGTCATGAAAAACTTTTAATGAACCTTTACAAATTTGATTTAAAATTTCGATAATACTTTTTTTTGGAAATGGACTTGATCATTTTATGCTACATGCTGACATTACATTGGAATTCATGCTATTGTCGGTATACAAGTGAAATTGATCAGATCCTTTTTCGATTAATTTTACTATCGAAATTTTAAGTCATGATTTTCACTGTAATATAAGTGGTATTATTACACTTTTCACTAAATTTGTAATGGAGGGTATTTTCTAAAAATTAATAAAGAAAATTGTTCGATAAATCTGTTAAAATTTGAATTAACATTTCGATAAACTAATATTTATTGAAAGGGACATGCTTATCTTTTGTTGTTTACTGACAATATCATTGGAATACATTATATCGTCGATATACAGGACCTAATCCGATTTCGATATATTTTGCTATCGAAATTTTAAGTCATGAGTTTCCTAACACTACAATCATTCGATAAACCTGTAAAAATTTTGATAACAAAGTATTTATCATAAAGTACATATTTCTTATATTTATCCTGTATACTGATAATATCTTGGGAATATATGAAATCTTCGGTATACAGGATATAGTGGCAAGATTACGATCAATTTTGTTATCGAAATTTAAAGTCATGAATTTCACTATAAATCAGGTTTACCTATTATTTTAGTATTTTCTTGAAATTTACAAATGGGGGCTTTTTCTATAAATCAGTAAAGACAGATATTTTATAAACCTATTACAGTTTGTTAAAATTCGATAAATATTTTTTTTATTGAATTTTCAAATCGAATTTTTAAAAGTTTATCGAAAATTTTATTATTTTTTTCTTTATATAGTTTAGGAAGACTTTTTGACACTGTAATGATATGACCCCATTTACCATATTAATATAGATTTAAATTTCGATATCAAAATTAATCGAAAATGCGTTTCTTCAGTTTATGTAGTATTTCGCCGATATATGTATATATTTATATATTGGGTGTACTACATCATCTAAAACCATTTCGATAAATATTTGTTATCGATATTTTAATTCGAATTTTTATATGTACGAATATATTGAATTTTTTTCTTTACCGATTTATAGAACATGTCCTCCTGTATAAAGTAAAATACGCGATGTAGCCTGGAGCTCATTGGAGATCATCGATCTCCAATGATGACAAAATTTATTTATCGAAAGAGGACTTGATAAATTTGTAGAAGACCCGATTTAGCATGAAGATCATCGTTTTAAATATCGATGACAAAATTTGTCGCAAGAGGACTTGTTCAATTTGCGCTGCCAACGATATATGTATATGTTTTTATATCGCGAGTATTCTTCATAACCTGACCAAGTTCATTTTTGATAAATGTTATAATCGAAATTTCAATTTGAACTTTTGCAAGTTTATGGATATTTCTTTTAATTTGTTTTTTTTTTTAATGAATAGGAAAAGACAGTCCACTCTATAAATTGATGTGACCTGAATTATCAGGGATTGAAATTTCGAAAAATAAAAATCTATCGATAATGGACTTGGGTAGTCTATGCAGTATGCCAGCGATATGTTTATATATTTATACGAGTATCGAGGGTATGCTGCATACACGGACCAACTCCATTTCGATATGAATTTTTTGAGTATCTAGGGCATGCTGTTTAAACATACTAACTTCATTTCGATAAATATTTTTATCGAAATTTCAATTAGAATTTTTATACCTATACTTTCGAAAATTTAATTGATTTTTTCTTTACTAATTTATAGGAGATGTTCTCCTATATAAATTGAATGATCTGATTAAGCATAGTTTTAAATTTCGACGATACACTTTGATATATTGAAAGTATACAATATATACTGACCAAGTTTATTTTCGATAAAGTTTGTTATCGAAATTTCAATTCAAATTTTTGCAAGTTTACTGAAATTTTTAATAATATTTTCCTTTCTTTAATTTTTTTAAGAAACTTTCTCTTCTATACATTTAAAGGAAACACTGTAATTTCATGAATTCATATGTATTTCGATAAGACATTTTATCGAAAATGGTGGTGGACAGTTAATGCATAGGTTAGGTTAGGTTAGGTTATGTATTAACATAACCTAGCTAATGCATATAAATACATTTGTATATACCAAAAATAGAAAGAGGGTATACTGCATAAACAGACCATGTCCATTTCGGTGAATATTTTTAAAAGTTTAAAAAAGGCCTTAAATCGCACCAAACATTCGCACGTTGAGGATGGAGAGGCTTCTCAACAATAACTCTTGGGTTTTCCGAGCCCCAGATGCGACAATTTTGCTTGTTGACGTAGCCACCGAGGTGGAAATGGGCCTCATCAGTCAAGATGATTTTCGATTTTTCGAATTTAATTAATTTCAACGCGTTGTTAAATCGTGTATCGTTCCATTTTTAGTAATGGCGTAGCTTCTACTTGTCAAATGTCAAAGAATAAAAGCTTCAAAAGTGCCAGCTACCGTAATACCGGGTGATTCAAAATAACACCTCTTGTTGGAAAACACTGTACAGGGTCTCCCATATCCGACGGACCCATCTGGCAACGCCATAACTTTTGACAGAGATGTCAGATCGCTTAATGACATACCGCGTTTGAAGCGTCAGTCCAAGCAGATTTTTACCATGGAACAATACACGCCACGCGAGCGCTCTGAAATAGTTGAAATTTACATTCAACAGAAGAAGTCAAGTCAACGTGCTTTTAAAATATTAAAAAATGTGAGAAGTGCGCCTTCTAAGAACACCATTAAGCGTTTATACGAAAAATTTTCGACTGGTGAGGCTCTTTCTAATCCGAAGAGGCCAAATAAAAGTCGACCAAGGCGATCGGCCGAGAATATCGCTGCCGTACGAGCCAGTGTTGAGAGGTCCCCAAGAACATCCCAAAAACGCCGTTCTCAGCAGTTGGGCATGGCTCGGTCCACTTTACAACGGATTATTCGCGTTGATTTGCATTTGTTCCCGTACAAAATTCAATTGACGCAAAGATTGTTGCCTGCGGACAAGCCTCGTCGATTGGAATGGGCCCAACGAGTCCGTGGGTCCGTCGAATATGGGCAACCCTGTACATATCTATGATATTTTGAAATTTTTTGTGAATTTGGCTTATTTGTAGTACAAATTGACGGTTTCCTAGTGTTGGTAAAAACTATAGTATTTTTAAATATTTACTCGTACGACAATTTTGTCCCCTTTCGATTATTGCATTAATGTAATATTAATTTCGTTTTACTCGAAGTTAAAGATTGTCTATCTTAAAAAAAATCTACAAAACCTAAAGTCCACATAAAAAATAGCGCATGACCCACATATGTGCGTTCGTGTAAGTGTTGATTTTCAAGTGAAACACAATTTCACCGCAAATTCATATAGGCTATTTTTAGCTGAAGAACTTCAGTTTTTCAAAAAAAAAAAATCATTTTTTCTGACACCATTTTTGGCAGAGACAAAATTGTGCACAGCTATTTATACAAGAAAATTAATATGAATCGCTGAAATGTAAACTAAATTCCTTAAATGAAGAAGACATAATATTTTGGTAATGCTGTTTGCATGCATTTTTTAATTAATAAAATAATTCAATAATTCAATTACATATTATTTGCATAAATTGTAATTTGCATTTTTTAATTTAAAAATTATATTATCGGGTCTGTTCTGTAGCAATGTGATTTGAAATCACGGTGATTTTAAAATCACCGGCGACTTATAATCACTGTTGGAGTTCGAAATCGCCCGGTTTATTATTCATAGCCTCCCAAAAAAGATTGTTCGAAATATGTTCGGGTGATTTCGAACTCCAAAAGTGATGATAAGTCGCCGGTGATTTTAAAATCACCGTGATTTCAAATCGCCGTGATTACAGAACAGACCCGTATGTTGTCATATTTTTGCATAAATATCAAGCAATTAACAAGTCATGGGTAGTACGAATGTAAAACATGATTGATATTAATCTCTTGAACGAATGATTTATATTAATTATGATCATACTCATGCGTATGATTAATATAAATTCGTTTCATGCCTATGCGTATACTTAATATTAATTAATTTCTTTGTATACGATATAATCCGATTGGAATTTTATAATTAAGCAAAATGATTCTTATTTTCAAAATAAGAATTCGCACAACATAGCGGATATATTATTAAAATTTCGTTTGCTATTAATTCCCCAAAATGATTGCCAAAGAATTTGCTGATTTGCCATTAGACTTTCAGTTTTATACGCTAAGTGTACCATGCACGAATGATGATATACCAATTCGCACGCTTCCTAAGTGTGGGTATTGTGAGTGGCGGTGGCCCGAGGAGGAAAACAGATGTGTTTCCGCTTTTTTCCACATATTATTATAGTGTTGAAAGACTTTTGAAAATTTTAATAATTTCAATTGAAAAAAAAAAATAATTATCTGCGAAATTATATATAATAAATTAATAAAATTTCCTCTGTGCCACAAATGATTTTTTTTCAATCCATTAATTATTCCGCGGAAAAATCAAAATTTCCCAAAAAACTCAATTTTTCTCAGCATGCAAACGAGTTCAAATGTAAATTATGTAAAAATAAAATAAAATCCCATCAAATTACGCCATAACAATTAGTCTTTATTTTATTTCTGTTTCGGTAATTATGACAAATAACAATTGCACCATTGGAAAATGGTTGGCTGGCTGGCTGGAGGGACGGACGGACGTGCGAACTAAAGGGATGACCTTCTTCCACTTCACTCCGCCCGAATTACTGAACCAAAATGAATGCATTTTATTCTAAATGTAAACAATAACTTTAGTTGTTTTGTTGTTCTTTGAAATAATTTGCTTTGTTGATGTTATTACGAATCAGGCGTGAGTGTGTGTACCTGTATGTTCGTTCATAGCTACCTATAGGGTTTTCCAATAGGGATGATATGATTTTGAAGTAACGTTTCGGCCATTTGTAATATGTCATGATCTGTCATTTGTTTTTCATTGTATTCAGTAGTGTTTAGAATTTCAGCATGGAGAGATATACGCAAGAACAACATTTACAAATTATTCAGATTTATTATCAAAATAATCGTTCTCCAATTGCAACTTTTCGTGCGCTAAGTCAATTTTATTTTAAAATTAAAAAAAAAAACACTTTCCAGTCCACCTACGACCTTGACACCCATGAGCAATATTTTAACTCGCGTTTAGGGCTATCTTTTTGCCATTGACCGATTCCCGATCCGACATACCGTTAAGGAGCTAGAGTCAAAATAAACTTTCCGTTCACATTTGAAAATGATCCTGTCCTTTTTTTAAATAAAAAAAACACTTTCCAGTCGACCTACGACCTTGACACCCATGAGCAATATTTTAAATCTCGTTAAGAGCTATCTTTTTGCCATTGACCTATTCCCGATCCGACGTACCGTTAAGGAGCTAGAGCCAAAATAAACTTTCCGTTCACATTTGAAAATGATACCGTGCTTTTTTTTAAATAAAAAAAAAACACTTTCCAGTCGACCTACGACCTTGCCGCCCATGAGCAATATTTTAGCTCTCGTTAAGAGCTATCTTTTTGCCATTGGCCGATTCCCGATCCGACGTTAAGGAGCTAGAGCCAAAATAAACTTTCCGTTCACATTTGAAAATGATGCTGTCATTTTTTTTAAAATATAAAAAAAACACTTTCCAGTCGACCTACGACCTTGACACCCATGGGCAATATTTTAGCTCTCGTTAGGGGCGGAATGAAATTGGGACCCAGGAAAATACACCCCAATATTTTTATGAATATGGGCCCCAAAAAATAACATATCAAACAACAAAAATGTTATTTGGGGCTTAATTTAATTTTTTGTCTGCTTTTTAGGGTTTACTTTCATTTCTTGTCTGAATTTTTTGGGGTTTATTTTCATTTTATGCTGTTTTCTTGATTGGGGTGTAATTTCCTAAATCAGTTTTTGTAACGAATAGGCCCCAAATTTGGGGCGCACTTTCATTTTCAATTTGGGGTGCATTTTCTTGGGGTCCAACTTCCGGCCGCCCTCGTTATGAGCTATCTTTTTGCCATTGACCGATTGAGGCTACGTGCCACACACCAAAGAAAACAATTGAATTGTTGCGAGAAAGTTTGGAGATTCGATTATTTCAAGAAATTGTGATATTGTATGGCCTCCAAGAAATGGTGGCCTCCATTAGACTATTTCTTGTGGGTTTATTTGAAGTCATTGGTCTTTCGAAATAAACCAGACTCTCTTCAAGCTTTACAAGTCAATATTGAACGTGCCATTCATGACATACGATTTTGATTTAGTGGAAAAAGTGCTCGAAAATTGGGTTCATCGAATTCGTTCCTGCAGAAGAAGTCGTGGAGGCCATTTGAATGACGTTTTATTAAGAACTTAATTGTATCGATTGTACTTCACATTAAATAAAAAACTTTTGAATTTCCTTAACAATAAGTGTGTTTTTTTTTCCAAGGAATCATATCACTCTTATTGGAAAACCCGATACATATATGAATATTAGGTTGTAATCCAAAAAAAAAATGTTTTTTTATAAATGTATATAACTTGTTAAATAACACTATGCAACAAAATTTTTTTTTTGTGTCCTAGACCTAAAAATTATTTTTTTTGTATAGATAGTGGCATACTGTTATATAAAATCAAAACCAAAATCTTTTTATCGATAAATTTTGTTTTTACAATTTTTTTATTAAAAATACTATTATCGTCGAAGGTACCCTTAGTATTTGCACTATAATTTTTGGAGTACATGCCCGATCAGGTCGACTTATACGTTAAATTGAAGTTATTAATGTGGGCTACGAATGTTGGAAACATCTCTCTCACTTAGAAACAGTGGTTTAGTAACAGTCATTAAACAAATTGGAAAAAGTAGTTCTTAAAAAAAAACTTGGAAAAAAAATCATAAAAAATAGAAAAAAAATATTTTATGTTTTTTCTTAAAAGTTGGCATCCTAGCGAAGAAAATAATGCCTATTTGAAAAATCTATGGATAAATGTAGAAATTATAGCCCATTTGGTAGAGGTAAGAGAATTTCAAAAAATCTTTTTTTTTAATTTCTGTTTAATAGCGATTTTATTTATTACTTTCTTTTATATTATGTACATTTGAGTTTATTTACATGAACAAGTTTCATTAGAAGTAATTGTGAGTTCTTTGTTGACGTGTATAGATTTCGTAGTCGGTATCTCTAATGAGGAACCAAATATAATCTCCCATCATTCTTTCATCCCAGTGACCTTGGTAACGCCGCTCGATGGACTTCAATTCTTGGTGAAACCTTTTGCCATGTTCGTCACTTACGTCGCCATTTTTTGAAAAGAACGACTTTTAAATAAACTTTTTAAGGCTTTCACAAAATTTTTAAAGAGCCCGAGCTCTTTAAAGTACTGCTTTCAAACTTTCTTTACTGCTGTCAACAAATAACAGCCATTCCTTTGAATTGTATATTTGATTAAGTTCCTCGAACAATCCGGGAATGTCCTTGCAAAAGCATCTGTTATCCACAGTTGTATAAAATTGTTTGTAAGGTATATCACGGACTCTATAATATAATATGTTAACATCTGGGGCCAAAATATTGTACTGTTTTATCCGAGATGCAAGTAGTTCTGCCTTACATTTGGTCAGTTCCAAATCTCTCACTAGATCAATGAGTTGAAACTGAGTTAAAAGCGATGACTTCTGATTCAAACTTGAATCGCTCTGAGTTCAGTACTCAGTTGAACTTGATGATGTTTCCGTAATTAGGCTGTTAGCTATACTTGGACACTTCCTACTCCAATCTATTAACTTAGACAAAAATAGCAGTCCGTATCGTGAATGAATGGTTGTCTCCAAATCATTGGCATTCCAAATTGCACGTGAAGTCTAAAATTAAAACGTTTTGTTCCACAAAACATTGTAATACATTAATTTTAAAGTAATTACCGCATTCTTCCACTAGCCCATCGAGTAAGATTTACATGGCATGAACTACATAAAATACTAGGTGTCCACGGTTCGTTCATATTTTTAACTCGTATACCAAAATGTTACACATAAAATTCTTCTATTATTTTACTAAACGCACGTCGATTTTTTTAATTACATATTTTCCGCAGATGTAGCAGAAATTGTCGGGATCATTTACACATTGAAAAGTCCTTTGCCTTTTACTCATACTTCGAAATATAACTTTGTAATATTTGTCAGAAAAGCGACTTATTTCTTTAAGGCGCTGAATTACACTAATTTATAAGAAATTTCATTCATAAATTCCGGGTTTAAGGTTCATAAGTTGCAGTACCTGTAGCTGACATATAGTTTGCTTCGAAAGTAGACACTCAATATTTTCAAGACTACCGCGTACTACTTTGTATTGCGTACATATAATTTCACTACCTGTATATACGACTGGGATGTCCATGCCCCTAAAAGGCGTAACTGAATGGAAACCTCATAAATAAAAAAACCACAAATATTGTTGAATGACCCTCTATCTGAGCGGATCTCATCCAATATAGCTCTCACATTGCATATCATGTTTTATGGAGTGTTACGAACGGCCATAAAACCTCGTCCTCTCTATAATTTTATAATGTCTGACATCAATCCTCATAAAATAAAATGCAAGTGCAATGTCTCTGTCACATATGGCGAATTCAATATAAGCAAAAACATCATTTAAAAATGAAAACAAACAAGATTTTTTTGAATTTCCCTAACATTTACAAAATGGCTCATAACTTTTATATTTATCCGTAAATGTTTTTCAAATAGACAGTGTTTTCTTGGTTAGCATGCGGCTTTTTAAAAGTTTGATAAAATATTTTGTTTTCGATATTTTTTCTATTTTTTATGTTTTTTTGTACCAGGAAAAAGGGGTTTGTTAAAAAAAAAATATATTTTTTTCTCATATTTTTGACGACTGTTACTAAACCAACGATTCTACGTGAAAGATATTTGCAGCATATGTAGCCCTCATAATTCCCTTTAATTTGGGGCATAACACGGCTTATACTTGAAAAATTATGGTCCAAATATTGAATGTACTTTCCATGAAAGCTGGAATTAAAAAAAAAATTTAAAAAAAAATCTAAAAAAAAAATTTAAAAAAAAATTAAAAAATAAATTTACCTAAACATTGTTTTAAATATTTTTTTCGTGTTTGTGACACCTAATTGCACCAGAAACTGTTATCCACATCCCTTGGACAAAAATTTTGTTGCATAGTGTAATTAAAGAAGACATTAGTGTATACAGGAAAAAATGGTAAAAAGTATAAATTTCTGTGAAAAATATTTGTGATTAACACAAACATACATACCCTCCAATATAGGAAAAAACATATTTAAGGAGTTGTATCCATTTTAAATTTCGATATATCAGAATTAATTTCATTCTCAAAATTAATTTCTTGCATTTTCATTTAAACTTTTTCCCCGAGAATCTTGGCGACGTAAGTGACGAACATGGCGAAAGGTTTCACCAAGAATTGAAGTCCATCGAGCGGCGTTACCAAGGCCACTGGGATGAATGATGGCAGATTATATTTGGTTCTCATTAGAGAAACCGATTCCGAAATCGACAAACGTCAACAAAGAACTCAAAATTACTTCTAATGAAACTTGTTCATGTAAATAAACTCAAATGTACATAATATAAATAAAAGTAATAAATAAAATCGCTATTTAAACAGAAATAAAAAAAAAAGATTTTTTGAAATTCTCTTACCTCTACCAAAAGGGCTATAATAAATGTTATCCATAGATTTCAAATAGGCATTATTTTCTTCGCTAGGATGCAAACTTTTAAAAAAGAAAATAATATATTTTTTTCGATTTTTTTCTATTTTTTGTTTTTTTGTCCCAGGATTTTTTTTTGTTGAAAAAAATCTACTTTTTCCAATTTGTTTAATGACTGTCACTAAACCGCTGTTTCTAAGTGAAAGAGATATATTCAACATTGGTAGCCCACATTAATAGCTTCAATTTAACGTATAAGTCGACCTGATCGGGCATACACTCCAAAAATTATAGTGCAAATACTAAGGGTACTTCGACGATAATAGAATTTTTAATAAAAAATAAAAAAAAAATTATCCATAACAAAATTTTTGGTTTTGATTTTATATAACAGTATGCCACAATCTATACAAAAAAATAATTTTTAGGTCTAGGACACAACATTTTTTTTTTTTTTGTTGCATGGTGTTATTATTCTCACTTAATATTATTCTCACTGCATATGTTTGTTGTACATACAACATATTACTTACTAGATATATGTCCGCATGTACTTATTTGTAAAAATTCTCTAATTTATACAATGTTTTGTCTGCAACATTTGTAAATTGCTTGGCTTTTGTTCGGCAATAACAATTTTCCATTTGCCATACAATACTCTTCTTCTTCGCACAAACTGCAATGTTTACAAAGGTGAAGTGATGGGAAAATTAATACTGGTACAGTGAGTGAGTTTGAGAGGGAGGGGAATGGGGGTCAGAGTGTCAATAGCAATGTGAGAGTGTTGTCTTGGCCATGTTATGTGTTTTCTGTAGTTGCTTCGTTGTGCCGTTTGCCCAGTCAATGTTTACTTGCCTATGGAAAATTCAAATCATTGCCACCACTCTTTGACACAGAGAGTGAGCGGAACACACTCACTAGTTTTTGTAGTTCTTTGTTTCTATGCGATATCGAAGTTTCTGTAGTTAGTAGTTGTTGCTGTCTACAAAACTCATACACCTTTTTTATTGGCAACACAAAATCAGCTTTGTTGCCTTTTTCCCCACTTCCATACGATGGAACAACTTTGTATATACGAGTACGAGTACTTATACTCACACTCGCTCTCTGTTTTGTATTTGCACTCTTGTACTGTCGTACACCTTTTACTTGCTCTGTCCCCTCTAGTACTGCCAGTGTGTGTTGTTGATTTTGCCACGGTGCATGACTGGGTGTTTGTTTAATGCTCCAATAGTTGGAACAGCAACCCCACCACAACCACTCATCGTCATCAACTGTCCCGTACACAAGAGCAGACGAAATAAGTTTAACAAAATGTTTTTTAGCACGCGATAAAAAAAATAACAACACACACACTCATCTTCCACTTCATGTTGATAGAAGGCAGAGTACTCACACACACTATCATATAAAGAGATCTGAACTGCAACAGCTGTAATAATTTGTCCGAGCACGGGGAAAAAATTGAATGCAGGGTGGGATATTTAGGGCAAGCGATTTCATTGAAAACCAGTTGTGCTAGGGCAATTTCGGAATATATTTAATACCACTGTGAATTCAATCGTTTTTCTTCAAAGTTAGTTAATTAACTATATATAATACGAATCCCTAACTGGCGTCCCGAGTTGTTGTACTAAAATCTACATCAAACTGTTGATCCTACGGAATATGATTATTCGCTACACAGGTACAGCGAAAAGCGAACATATATCAGTCTCTTGCAACTACATCCGTTACAACCACCGCACTGTGGTTCAGAATTGAATTTTACTGGCCAAAAGTAAAATTTTTTCTCATCGCCGATTTCTAAAAGTTTAATGCCATTCAATAGCAAACATATTGAGACTATTGAGGATAGCCAATAGATTTTGATCTATTTATTTTTGTGGGCGTGGTGTGGTGTGCTGCTGAAAATAAATATTTTATGTAATTAAAAAAAAAACCTAATTTTTGTTTATTTTTGTAGAAGGAAATTGTCATTTCTCGCAAACTATTATCGATAGAGGGTTAAATTTTTTTGTTACGTAGGTAGGATAGTACTTTTTGAGAAAATATAACTGTACTGTTTACACGTGGTTTGTTATAACATATTTCCACAGGTACTATATTTTTGTCAAATTGGAATTTTAGTGGAATGAAACTTTTTAGCATCAAGAGACTTCAGGAAGATGGAGAACTTCAGCTATAAAGAATTATCCGAAGAGTATTTTAGAAACAAAAAGAAGGAAGATGTTTTAAGTTACGTTCAAAGCAAAGTAAATTCCTCAAGCATCGAAATACAATTGGAACTGCAAAATAAAGTAAATATTTGCCAAATGCCTGGCCAGACCCCTATACGTTTTCATGCATTTGTATGGCAAAAAGGGTACCGTAACTTTGAAGTTCTAAGTATATACGTATATTATTTTGGTCTTTAGACTAAATGTAAACAAAAATTTTTATTTTTTACTAGCGGACCCGGCGAACTTCGACTCGCCCCAATTTAACGCCTTCAGATAAACTCCAGAGTGATAATAAAACACAGATAGTTAAAATTTTAATGCGATTTGTTTAAAAGGACTCGAAATCAGTAGAGAGCGATGTGATAAACAACAAACAACGAAGACGGAAGACAGGCAACGTACAGATGACCGTGCGAAAAACAGGGAAATTCGAGATTAATTCCACAGACTTCCTACGATTGGTCTTGAGATTTATTGATTGTCATCGCAAAAGCCAATCGTACAGGGAACTGAATCCGCTTGAATTGGAATGAAAGATCAGTTGGAATAATCGGAATTCGTGGGATAAAGACTTTCTCTTGAATTTTCCCTTGATGATCGTCGCCTGAATCACATTGTCCATCAGTTTCATAATGGACAACCGCGAACTATGCACAATTTCGGATGATTCAGATTCCTCAACATGATTATGATCGATTCCACCTTCAGCTGTAAATTATGCGGCGGAGCTCCTGGCACATCAAGCGACGTCGATTTTACTTTGAATAATAAAATTCATGCTATCGACGTCCTTATTCTTCGCTGCTAATATTGCCCGTTCACTAATCTAATCGAGATTAGGAAACACTTTTGTGATGAGTTCCTCCTTCGACGATGTGAACTCGTAAAAATTTGCCGGGATCAATATCAATCCAGTGGAAACATCAACAGTAATTTGGCCATTGCCAAGCGCCAACAGTTGTTTCGAGAATTCAAGAGCCGATGAGTCGTTCTGCAACGCGACTCTCATGTTCGTGGTCAATTTCAACTTCTTGACATGCCGCCACAAAGACCACGATTTCAGGCATGCATTAATTTCATCGGCAGTAGATTTCGGGATGACGGGAAGCGTTTGACGAAAATCTCCGGGCAGCAATATCATAGACTCACCAAATTGTCTCAAATCACGTCGTAAATCCTTCATCGTTCGGTCAACTGCCTCCAGAGCTCGTTTATGCGCCATCGTGCATTCATCCGAAATTATGATTTTGCAATGCCCGCAATCCAATAAGATAACCTTACCTCTTATACTCAATCTTATTATCTGAAAAAATGTTCGAATTGATAAATATCGCGTTGAATTTTAATTGATCGTAATGATTGTACCGTTTGCCGATGTGATACGCGAAATCAGTGTAACAATACGCAAAACTCGAATGAATTGCAGCAAGAAAAATAGCACATACTCGTACATATGTTTAATAGAAAACTTTTTTGTTTAATAGAAAATTAATAAAAAAATTTGGATTGAAAAAGAGAGCAGTAGATAGGAACAGTAGGAATCTCGCAAGAAATAGCATTTTTCGATTTTCCCAATTTTCCGACTTTTCCGGAGGGTTTTCCCAAAATTTTCTTTCGTAACAACCTTCTCCTGGCAAATACGAACAACTGAAAAAAAAAATTGAGCCAAATCGGTCCAGCCGTTCTCAATTGATGAATTACTATACATTTTTCACACCATTTTTATATATATAGATTATTATTTTTTATTAATTTTGTGGAATGCATGAAAAACAAGTATAATCAACTTTAGAATGTTGTTGGCACACAGGATTAGTGCTTTTGGTGCAGTAAAAACGTGTCTTCCTACGCAGATTTTCGTCTTGCGTGACACAAATTCTGTAATCTTTTCTGGAACTCAGTGTACTAGGGCCGCTTTGTTGGTTAGGCAGCATGTTGCTGGGAATATTCAACGGCCTTCCAAAGAAAGATTCAATGGCCAAACGGGTTGAATGTTGTCCCACAATATGGTTGTTGTTAATGCGACTTTTTAGTATTAGCAAGCACCAATTGTTTAATCAGCGGTTCCTTCTTTTTTTTGCAATACATATGATGTAAGCGGCTAATCCCATGACGTCTATCATGTTGCAAAAAAATGCTAATGGCCAACGTCTGGTTGAGCGTTTTGTGCAGTAATGCGTTACCATTTGGTCCATTGTATCATCGCCGGCCTTTGTTGAATTGTAAAATAATATAGCTTCCGGTTTTTTGCTACGCCTTCAACTTTCTTGGTGTAGTGCACAGTGGATAGTAGATTTACTGCTTTGTTCTTCTTTGGAACGTAGCTGCACAGTGATATAAGGATGAATTTGATTATAGACCAACCAAAACAAGAATCAGGCAATACCAATGATGGGAATACAGCAAGAAGGTTCTTTTCTGATCCCGAAAAAGCATCTGAAATAACTGGTGTTGGTATAAATATCATTTCACGATTTAAAACAATTATCGATGTACTTCCGTGCCATAAACAAATTGATGCTATAAAATTGAGTGAATATACTAAAGAAACTGCACGAATATATAGCGTGATCCATTTCGAGGTTCCCTACTTTTTTAAAGAAAAAACACAGACAATTCAAATTGAGTGGGGAATGTTTATTATCATTTGAAAGAACATTCATTGGCATTTATTTTTTGAAGATTATGTCTATCAACTGTTGGCCGCGGCTACGTTTGAGATGGTCCATCCGTTGAGTACAATTTTCGATGACTCGTTCGAGCATTTCGCCTGGTAACTGGCGAATGACACGCGTGATGTTTTGCTCCAAGGCCTGAATCGAAGCGGGTTTGTCCGCATAAACTTTAGACTTTACATATCCCCACAGGAAAAAGTCTAACGGTGTGATATCACACGATCTTGGTGGCCAATCGACCGGCCCAAAACTTGAAATTATCTGCTCACCGAAGTGTTCTCTCAATAAATCCATTGATTGATGCGATGTGTGGGAAGTGGCGCCGTCTTGTTGAAACCAAATGTCGCCGAGATCACGAGATTCAATTTCAGGCATCATTTGATCGGTCGGTTATCATGGCACGATAACGGTCGCCATTGACGGTTACGTTCTTACCGGCATCATTTTTGAAGAAATATGGACCGATGATTCCCCCGGCCCACAAACCACACCAAACCGTTGTTTTTTCTGGATGAAGTGGCAGGTCTTGAATCTCTTCAGGTTGCTCTTCGTCCCAAATGCGGCAATTTTGCTTGTTTACATACCCATTGAGCCAGAAATGGGTTTCATCGCTGAACAAAATTTGGCTCGAAAACGTCGGATCTTCTTGGAACTTTTCAAGAGCCCATAGAGCGAAGCGATCTCGCTTGGGTAGATCGGGCGGCTTCAGTTCTTGCACAAGCTTTATTTTGTATGCTTTCAATTTAAGATCTCGACGGAAAATGCGCCAAGTCGTTCCATACGTCAGTCCGAGTTGTTGCGAACGGCGCCGAATCGACTCTCCACGGTCTTCGTGTACACTCTCAGCTACGGCCGCTACATTTTCTTAACTGCGTGCTGGACGTGGTCTATTCGGTCGAATAGTATCCAATAATGAATGCTGGGTCTCATGATGGGTGATGGTGTTGCGAATAGTACGCTCAGTAGGCCGATTATGTTGGTCATAAGTTGAGCGAAGTGCATGAAACACATTCCTCACAGAACGTGAATTTTCGTAATAAAGTTGAACGATTTGTAAACGTTGTTCAGGCGTAAGTCTTTCCATGATGAAATGTCAAACAATACGAGGGTTGCTATATATATATCTGGCCTAGGCAACACTAAGTGTTGCCTGGTGCCATCTTACATTTCCATTGGAAAGTTTGACATTTTTTAGCATAAGCGTACTCAGAACGTTTTGACGTACGACCATCATTTGTGTTGTTTACAGAGACTTGAAAAAATCAATTTGGCAAAAAAATGGAATTAACTCTTGAACATTTTAGTGCGATCATTTGTCACAACTTTCGACGTGGATTATCACGACAAGAGTGCATCGATGAACTTAAATCTTTGTATGGCGATGAAGCACCATACTACAGCACTGTGAACAACTGTTTTAATGAATTCAATTGTGGGCGACGTTCGCTCAGAGACGAAGGTCGTGAAGGTCGTCCAAAAACGGCCGTTGTTACAGAGATTTGGCCAGTAAAAAACGATTCTGAATCACTGTGCACCGCATATACCAGAAAATTCCAAAACTTTATCTTGCGGAACAAGATTCTCTGCTAGATGGGTTCAGCGTCAACCGAAACTATCCCAGCATCTTGCAACTGGAAAAGTTCACTGTTCGGGAAAAGCGCAAAGAAAATCCTGTACATTTTCAAAAAAATAATTCGCCATTAGTTGTGAGCTGAACTGCAGCTTCATTTTGTCGAAATATCAATAATCCCACTCGACAGCTACTAAAGTATCACCCTCATTTAGATAGGTCAGTAAACAAATCCGAAGCGTCCAGACCTTCTTGTGTGACTATGACTTTACAGAAGATCTTCTATGGAATAACGACTGCGTAGAAGATATTTTACGGAAATAAGTCCCTTATTGAAGATGAACCTTCAGAAGGAGTTATAGGGAAAGAAGTAGTGCTCAGAAAGTTTTCTATGGATGGTGAAGGTTTAAGAGGTCCTTCTATGCAGATTGTCTGTCTCCTCGGTAAATTACACCCTTGACAATTATTTGTGGATACAACGTCTCTTTTTGAATCGACTTTGCCTTCTGTGGAATATCTTCTGTAAAAACAATGCATTTTTGCATATGGTCCTTTCCAGAAAGACCTTTCTAAAAAACCTACTTTGAAGAAGAAATTCTGTGAAAAGTAGAGCTTTTTAGAAAGTTCTTCTGTGAAAAGAGGAACATCATAGAAGCTCTTCTGTGGAAATGAAGTCCCTTCAAAATGATTCCCGTGGAGATAATACCTTTTCAGAATTAAACATTGCATAGGCGAGCTTTTATAGGCTTTGCTGTGGAAGAATCAGCTTTGCGGAAAGTCACTTATGAGGGGTATATCCTTTTGGAATGTCATCGCTGGAATGAATAATGCTTCTGAAAGACTTCTATGGGAATAATACACTTTTTTCGAAGGGGTTCAAGGGGAGAATAAAAGTTCTGAAAAATTTTTTTTTGAAAAAAAAGGCGAGCTTTTATTGATGTTTTGTCTATAAAAAAGACTTGTAATAGGTACTCTATGAGATAAACACGTCTCAGTTTTGTATGAGAATAAGGTCCTTGAACACGCAAGTTTGTCTCGTGAAAATTATACCTTTTTTGAAAGATCTTCTATGGAAAGGCCTCTTCAGATTGTCTGGAAAGAACGGAGGGTATTTTAAGAGGTTATTCGTGAAGGGAGGAACTATAAAGCAGATCTTATAAAAAAAGATATCCTCAGGTGGTATTCTATGGACAGCTGCCCGTTTCAGAAGATCTTCTATTATAAATATCTATATAAATATTGCCACTTCAGAGGGTCCCCTATGGACAGAAGGTTTTCCATGGAGAGAACAACTTTTCAGAAGATATTCTAAGAAACTTTCAGAAGGTCTGCAATGGTTAGATTTCCTTATGAAAGGATCTTCTGTAAAAAGAATCTTCTTTGTGAAAACATATATCAACAATATTTTTTCTGACATTCTAATCAAGTTATCTTACAAAACGGGGAAAAAATTAAATAAGCTGCAGAGTCATTTTCCGACTTATAAAAAAAGTTGATTTCCGAAAAAATGTGTTCCGAGGTAATATACAGGGTTTTCCAACAAGAGGTGTTATTTTGAATCACCCGGTATTTCGATAGCTGTCACTTTAATATACAGGGTTTTCCAACAAGAGGTGTTATTTTTAATCGCCCGGTATTTCGGTAGCTGTCACTTTTGAAGCTTTTATTCTCTGACATTTGACAAGTAGAAACTACGCCATTACTAAAAATGGAACGATACACGAACATCGAACGATACAAAACGACCGAACAAAAAAACGATGCGAACGATACAAAATCATCTTGACTGATGAGGCCCAATTCCGCCTCGGTGGCTACGTCAACAAGCAAAATTGTCGCATCTGGTGCTCGGAAAACCCAAGAGTTATTGTTGAGAAGCCTCTCCATCCTCAACTTGTGACTGTTTGGTGCGGTTTATGGTCCGGCGGGGTCATTGGACCTTACTTTTTCGAAAATGAGGTTGTATCAACAGTTACGGTGAATGGATTGCGCTATCGAGAGATGATTAATGATTTTTATGGTCTGAGTTGGATGGTAATGATCTTGACAACGTTTACTTTCAACAAGACGGCGCTACGTGCCACACAAGCAACGAAACCATTGCTCTGTTACGGGAAAAGTTTCCGGACCGTGTTATCTCTCGAGAGGTGATCACAATTGGCCACCGAGATCTTGTGATTTAATACTTTGCGACTTCTTGCTTTGGGGCCACGTGAAAGATAAGGTCTACGCCAACAGCCCAGCGTCGATTCAAGACCTCAAAGATAGAATTCGTGAGGCTATCGAAGACATAGGGCAGCCACTTTGCGATTTGGTAATGGAAAATTTCATGAAAAGGATATGGTCCTGATATGGTCCTGTAAGCGTGGTCGTGGTGGCCATTTGGCTGATGTTGTTTTTATTATTAACGGCATACCTTCCTCTTTATTACGAATTAAACATCCGATCATTTATCTAAAAAAAATGCATTTTTCTTTGAATACCAAAATAACACCTCTTGTTGGAAAACCCTTTACTAAAGAAGCGTTTTGTTCTTAGGGTATGTAGAGACTCGTCAGAATATTATTTTATGGCATATTCATAAGGTGCCCAATCTTTTTGCATGTTTTGTATATTACATTTGTCTCCCTTTAAGTACTAAACCACAACCTCCAATTGAGTCACCCTGTCCCATGTAGCCAAAGGCTAAATTCACCAGTAATAACAACAACATTGAATTGTAAACATTTCCAAGTGAATTTCCTCTTAAGTGGAACGTCACACACACTTTGACAAGAAGACAACCCAAGAGCGCAAACTGTGATAAGACTCTCAGACTGAAGAGTTGTGAGTGATGAAAATAGAGAGTGCGAAATTTATTGTTGTAACCAACAAAAATTAAGTGAAATGCATTGGCATGGCAATTTAATTGTGGCAAATACACCGGTGGCGGCGGCGGCGGCGGCATCCACAACCAACACAAACACCAGCACAACTCAACATCTGTTGTGCTGCGTCAGACATGTTTTCGTATTTAATATAATGTTGCTCGCTCACTCTCTCTCTCTCTCATTTGTGGTTGTCATTGCAGTTATTATGCTCCTGTGGGGGGAATAACGTTGAATTCTCGTTGTGCACAGTTGTTATTCGAAGTTTTGTTTTGTTTGAAGGAATCCTAACCGTATAAAACAAACTCTTCTCTCTCTCTCATATGTTCTCTCAAATGTCCAAAGTAATGCAATAATTCATTTGTTTGTGTTTACATTTAGTTTCAAGAGAGAAAGTAAACCATATTGTAGAGCCGGCAAAGTGAAGGCAGCGTGCATGAAAAAACGTGCCTGTCGCCTTTGGTCTATTGGGAGCAAATTTAAATATTATATTTTTACCGAAAAGTACGAAAAACAAAATGTAATTCACAGCAATTATCTGTTGCTGCTAGCAAAATTATAGCGCTGTCTGTGCATAGATGGTGGCCTCATTCTGAGACTGTAGAGGAAATAATCTGGGAGGTGCTGTTGGCAAGGTTTTTTTTTCATGGTGTAGGGTGGGGTGGAGGTGGAATTTATGTTGTATTTTTGGGATTAACCACAGGAGCATTTAAATTTTTTCTCTTTTTTAACTAAATAATAATTTGATATGGAAAATTTAATGCACATTTTTAAGCGTCAAATGGGATTATTTTTACCCCTGAGGAGAGATAATGTTTTGGCAAGCTGTGATTATATGTGGGGATGGAAATTACTATAGAGGATTTACTGAGATTACAGAAGCTTAAAACCTGGAAAAATTTAAAACTAAGATGACAGAAGTCTCTTAATGGAAAAATAATAAAAATAAAATTATGGAAAATATAATAACGTCTATAAATTATATAGTTTATTCTACTTAATATTATTTAAATTTTTATTTTTATATTGGCTTTTTATTTTATTTTGTGAAATAATATTAAACCAACCAGATTTTTTTAATATATATTTTATTTTTATCCATTTCAGAAATTGTTTTTCTGGCACGAACGTGTTTCGTCAATTCACATGCATCTCGAGAATAACATGTCAAAGTGACCAAAGGTCCATTTTATAACGCAATTTCATCCGAAAATAAAGCAGAGCTGTTCTTCCAAAACGAAATTAAATATAAAAATTAAAACTACGCATCATTCACGATCTATACAATTGGTCTGATCGCAGTGTGACTGTGATGACAATTTTTTAAGGTAAGTACTAGATGCCACCCAAAGTCTCTGAAGCTTTGATCACTCAAACTCAAACCTGTGATTTTGTGGTAAAATTGTACTTATTTATTTATTGTCAAATCTCATTTGACTTTTCCCCTCAAATATTTGCCTAGTGCCACCTTTGGCAGTAAAATCAAGTATTTCGATGTTAATACGCTTGGTAAAGCACCGTCAGGCATTGCATTATCTTAGTTTGCTCTCTCTCTCTCTCTCTCTCTTCCTCTCTTTCCATTTTATGCTAATTTTCTTTTGTATAGGTGCAGCACACAGCTCTTTTGATAGCGGCAAAAGGAAATTGTTATGTTTGCAATCTGCAAAACTAAAATGACTCCCTTTTCTTTCATGTGATTTATACTGTCATTTAACAAAGAAACAGCTGTTGTAGTTGTGCTGCTGAGAGTGAATTGTGTTTTTGTGTTGCCGTAGGTGCAGTTACTAAACTGCGCAAGCACTATAATGAGTGTTGCCAATTAAGCGGTTTTTATTATGTATGAATAATTATTCCTGATGTCACAAGAAAAAACTATTTTCAATTGATCTTACCTGGAACCATGTACATGAACAACGCTTGTCATAGTTCCATGTTTTGATATAGCTTCCATAAAAACCACTTCTCCGATTTCACTTCTTACGCCATAGAAGCCACAAATTTCAGGGAATCAGGCTGAATTTAGGTACTATAAATTTATTACCTATATGAATTTTTTTGCTCAAAGTGGATTTTTTGCACTTTTTCTGTATTTTTTTATCGGAATATCTCTTTTGTGTCTGAAGCAAACTGTGGATATTGAATAGGAGAAAAAAATGCGGAACAAAACTACCCGAAAAAATGCATCCAGTGCCTCAAAAATAAAATATCTGTCAGTAAAATATTGAAAAATACGTATACGTATATTTTGGGGGCTACTTTCACGTCCAATTCTCAGAATTGAGCCCCCAATCAATGAGCTGAAAAATGCTGTACTATGTTATGCACGGAACCATTCACACGAACGTCAAATGTCTATTATGGCGGGTCAAATAAACTATATTGCGGTTGTCCGCATCTCAAATGAAAGCTTGTTCTGTTTAGTGAATATACCCAAAATAATTCGGCTATAGCTTTAGTCGCCAGTGAACTAGAGCGATATTACATAACCTCTAAAAGTCTTGTTTTGTTTTATTTTACTTACACCATGTCACAATAGTCTACATACGATTGCACAATCCACAAAAAAAGTGAGATATAAATTAAAATAAAAAGCTTTTATGAAACAAAATATTTTATTTCATTTGAAATTAATAAAAAAGAAAGAATAATAGCGAGTCTATCACATTTGCTACCTTAAAACTGCAGAGAACGAAAAATGGTCACATCTACAATTTTACATAAGTCTACATAAGGCACAATATTTTCTCGAAATATTCAACATTAATAATGTGTTGGGCAAGCAGTGGCTTTAATGACTTCGGTAAATGTGGATCCCTGACTTCTCTGTGAAATATGCCCACAAATACTCAATAACATTGAGATCTGTGGATTGTGGAGGATGATCCAGCTCCAATCCAATCGGTAGTTTTATATCAACCATTCTTTGACAGTGCTCGAACTATACTTGGGGTCGTCACCATGAATGAAAATATGATTTCCGCTTAGTTAAAGTTATTCGATTTTCGACACAAAATTGGGTTTCAAAATATCAATAAGCATGTGCCGATTCATTGTCGCTTCTATAAATCGAAGTTCTTTCACGCCATTGGCCACCATGTCTCCTAAACATCTGCGTAGCCTCTATGTTTAACCGTTGGGCAAATATTTTTTTGACTGAAGTGTGGTATTTTGTTTTTGCCAATCTTTTGCCGGCCAATCTCTGTCAAAAACTTCTAATTTACACTCGTCGGTGAAAATTACACGATTTAAAAACGTCGGAGCTTCAAAAAGCTTAATTTCATTATTTTTGCATAAGACAGACTTTTTATCCACTCACCTTAGAGAGGAGGGTATATATCATTTGCTACGAACCAAAAGTGTAACACATCGAAGGAGTGACCTAATACCGTAAGTAGGTTCGGATAACCGTTTTGGGTCATTTTAAGTTGAATGAGCAATGTCCGTCCGTCCGTCTGTCCGTCTGCTGGCTGGTGCGCACGATAACTCTCGGAAGGAGTAACCGATTGACTTCAAATTTGGTATGTGATAATATTTTCTTCTCTCTCCGGCTAAGTTCGAATATGGGCCATATTGGTCCACTCCTTCTAGTACCTCCCCCACAAAGGGTTAACATTTAGTGAAATATTGATTATTTAATAACTTCTATACTACTTATTTGAATCCTCTGAAATTCTACACATAGTATTAGTTTATTAGTTAATATTATCTCGAGAAAAATGGGAGAAGTTGCCACGCCTCTTTTGGTACCTCCCACACAAATGGACAATTTTGAACCAAAAGTTAATAGCTTATAACTTTATTACCAGTGCATACAAATACTTGAAATTTTGTACAGAGTAATGGTTTAATAGTACCTACAATACAGTGAAAAATGGGCATTATTGCCACGCTTCTTTTGGTACCTTCCATACACTTCGCTTATAAGCGGTTTCTTTCTTCGCTTATAAGCGGTTTCTTTCAATCGATTCTTGACGACAATCCCGCTCTTTTTAAGGAACGTCGAATGCTATATGGTTGAACATCAATTCCGTCAATATTTCGCATAGTTGTCGCCATTTTAACAACACTAGATTTTCGATTTTCCTGAGCCGTCCCACCCCTGGCTCACTTTTGTATAATCCAGTTGTATTATAATTTTTTATTATTGTTCGCACAGTAGTCTTATCTAAAACTACCATTTCTAGTTTTTTGCATTTTATTTGTTAACAATTCAACAAATCGAGCATTTTTCTTCTCTATTAGCTGTGTGTATTTTATTTGTGAAATAAAAATATTAAAACAACCTGCGCTATTTGTTTATTTGGATGAAATGCAAAAATTTTAACGGGTTTTCCAACAAGAGGTGTTATTTTGAATCACCCGGTATTTCGGTAGCTGTCACTTTTGAAGCTTTTATTCTTTGACATTTGACAAGTAGAAACTACGCCATTACTAAAAATGAAACGATACATGATTCAACAACGCATTGAAATGATTAAAATTCGAAAAATCGTAAGTCATCGAAAAATCTTGTCTTGTCTGATGAGGCCCATTTCCACCTCGGTGGCTACGTCAACAAGCAAAATTGTCGCATCTGGGGCTCGGAAAACCCAAGAGTTATTGTTGAGAAGCCTCTCCATCCTCAACGTGTGACTGTTTCGTGCGGTTTATGGTCGGGCGCGGTCATTGGACCTTACTTTTTCGAAAATGAGGTTGGATCAACAGTTACGGTGAATGGATTAGTGTTGGGCACTATAGTTTTTTTAAGTGATCGCTCTTTTTAGTTCAGTTCAATTAAGTGAACTAGTTCGTTCATTTAGTTCAACAGCTCACTTTAGCACACCAACTATTTAGCTCATCAGCTCACTTTACTTAAACAGTGCATTTCGTTCAGTAGATCACCAGTTCAAATCAGCCGCTATTAAAGGAATCTGATTGGAATATGAATGGAATGAGTTGAAAAAACCTATACAAAGGCGTTTGTATAGGTAGAATCATACATTCATGATGACATAAAAATGGGAACAACACATAACAGCTGAGAAGGGAGAACGAAATGAGTGAGAGGACGAAATTATATGGTTGAAGATATCAGCTGAGAAGGGAGAACGAAATGAGAAGAGAGGTATAAATGATATGGTTGAAGAAAAAAACATAGTGAACTACTGAACTGAAATGAACGGGTTGTGTGAACTAGTTCGTTCAGTTCAGTATAGTGACCCGTTCAATTGAACTAGTTCGTTCACGAACTACACAACTCTAGAATGGATTGCGCTATCGAGAGATGATTAATGATTTTTTATGGTCGGAGTTGGATGGTATTGATCTGGACAACGTTTACTTTCAACAAGACGGCGCTACGTGCCACACAAGCAACGAAACCATTGCTCTGTTAAGGGACAAGTTTCCGGACCGTGTTATCTCTCGAAGAGGAGATCACAATTGGCAGCCGAGATCTTGTGATTTAACACCTTGCGACTTCTTCCTTTGGGACCACGTGAAAGATAAGATGTACGCCAACACCCCAGCGTCGATTCAAGACTTCAAAGATAGAATTCGTGAGGCTATCGAGGACATAGGGCAGCCACATTGCGATTTGGTTATGGAAAATTTCATGAAAAGGATATGGTCCTGTAAGCGTTGTCGTGGTGGCCATTTGGCTGATGTTGTTTTTCATTATTAACGGCATACCTCCCTCTTTTTGTTATGAAATAAACATCCGATTATATATCTCAAAAAAAGTATTTTTCTTTGAATACCAAAATAACACCTCTTGTTGGAAAACCCGTTACATCGTATGTAGACTTTTGTAACATGGTGTATATCCACTAGGCCGGGTCGATTTGTGGGGAGGCAAAAAAAGTCGCCATTGCTCAGTGAAAATCGTATTCTAGGGATCAAAATAAGAAACTTTGCCGAAGGAACCATACCTCTAAAACGAATTCTGATGTCCCGGAATTTAGGTCGAACTTTTGGGTAGGGGCAAATTTTGAAAAATCCAACTTTGACCCATTTAGAGTGCTCCAATCGAGTCCAAATGTATGACCGACCCCCACTAACTTTGGAGGCCCGACCCACGCATGCCAGTGGCACACCCCTGAACCCCTGGGGGTTCCATACATTTGGACTCGATTGGAGCACTCTAAATGGGTCAAAGTGGGATTTTTTCCGGGACATCAGAATTCGTTTTAGAGGTATGGTTCCTTCGGCAAAGTTTCTTATTTTGATCCCTAGAATACGATTTTCACTGAGCAATGGGCGATTTTTAAATCGACCCGCCCTAATATCCACCCAATAATAAAAGTGTTTCTATTCGCTCAGCTCCCATACAAAGCACTTCCCTTATATGAACATTTTATATATTAACTTCTTTATTATTCTGTAGAACGCGATCCATTGTATGGAGTGAATTTGATTCGGGCTGGCCTAACTAAACTCCAATTTAAATTGTTTTAATTTTCCCCCTAAGCAATAAAATTATGTTGACAACACTTGTTGTCTTATCTCTTGCAATGAGCAGATTATGATGTAGGCAACCGTGTGTGTCTGTTTACTCATGAACACTTGTTTTTGCTATTTACCATTTTACCTCTAACCTCTCACTGCACCACTCTCACAAACTTATACACTTTATTTGGGGGCGCCCACACTTTTGACAGCAACCAAACAAACCGCACAAAAAACACACACACGCCCAACACAAAAAGTTTTAATGAAAACATCGCAGCTGAGTGTGTCGACTCGTCAGAGCAATTCACACTTTTCTGTTGTGGCCAGTGTTGCCGCTGAAAAAAAATGTTCGGCCCAAAATTTCCCCAGAATCTGCCCAAAATCGACTTTAATTGCCCAAATAAAAAACAAGTAAAAGCGTTAAGTTCGGCCTTGCCGAATCTTATATACCCTCCACCATGGATAGCTAGTGACCTCAGAAAATAACTCAAACCTAAAGAAAATAACATCGATAAACACAAAAAAAATATAGTAGATGAGAACAGTGGGAATCACAACAACTTGGATGCTATATATGGGAGCTATATCTAAATATGGACCGATATGGCCCATTTGCAATCCCAAACAACCGGCAACTATAAGAAGTATTTGTACAAATTTGTACCTATTATTGCGGACTGTAGCGTGATTACCACAGACGGATGGACAGACGGACATGGCTAAATCGTCTTAGAATTTTACGACGATTAAGAATATATATACTTTATGGGGTCTCAGATCATTATTTAGAGGTGTTACAAACGGAGTGACAAAATGAATATACCCCCCATCCTATCAGGAATAGTAAGTCCTGATTCATATTCGGCAATTTTTTCCAAGCAAGTGTCGAAGGTTGTTGGAGAGAGAGGCAGAGAGCTATTTCCCCTTGCCTCTCTCTCCAACAAACTTTGACAAATGCTTGGTAAAAGTTGCCGAGTGTGAATCAGGACTAAAGACAGATTAAGTTCGGCCATGCAGAATCTTAGATTCTATCCACCATGGATCGGGTACAAAATAAACAAATTATACCAAATTTCAGCCATATGTGATAAAATTTCAGGTTTTTGTGGCGTTAAGAACTCAAATATAGGGTGACCTTTGTATGGGGGCTATATCAACAAATTAAGCTATGAATACCGTTGTTCGTGTTACAAATTTTCAGCCCGATCAGTTGACATTTGTTGTCGCTACGACGTTAAGAAGTCAAATCGGGGAGATTTTTTTTATATATATATGCAATATATATCAAAAAATCCACTGATATTTCTCATTTTCAATCACAAGTTAGCTGCAGCTATAAGAAGTATAGAATTCCAAATGTTATTGGTCTAACCCAATTATTGTAGACTGCAGCGTGATTACAACAGACGGACGGACATGGCATTTATGTATTTTTGAGTAGCTATCTCAACTGCGTTGTACTGTAATTTACTGCATTGGCCATAAGGCTTCAAATTACTTGTTTGAATAAATAAAATAAAAATAAAATTATAAAACAAACGATATACGTATAGTTATTTATAAATGTAATGGGTTGAAAATTTACGTTCACCGGCGGCGGAACTGTGTGGAAGTGCTTATAAATTAAAAATGAAGCTTGAAAGATTTATAGGGGCAACTTTTCCCCAAACAGAGTAGAGTTTAGTGTCGCTAAGACGGAGTTAATTCGGTGTCACATTCAACAAGCTTAGGGAATTTCTTAACAAGTGACAATATTGAGAAATCTTAATTGGAACACATGTTTTCGGAGGTTATCGTATTTAACAGCTTTAAACTTTCATTTTTGAAATCGATTCCCTTTTCTATTTGCCTATTTGACTTAGCAATTCTATGTAAATTACAAAATAGCTGATTTTACTCCTGTTTTTCTTATTGAGTTAAATCATTTTGAATGTAATTTTCCGCCTTTGAGCGAATAAATATTTTGGAAAAGCCAAAGTGATTGATTTCTCTTTGTAGTCTATGTCATTAACCAGTTCTTTTTTTATGAAATTGCTTAATATTAGAAGAAAATTTGCTTACCTGCGCAAACGTGAACTTTCCGCTTGAAGGTACTTGTTCAATTTATTAATAACGAATAGAAAAAACAAGTAAAAAAACGTTAAGTTCGGCCATGCCGAATCTTATATACTCTCCACCATGGGTTGCATTCAAATCTATTACTGGAAAAATCTTTGGGTATGGAGCAAATCTTCAAACCAACCTTTTTGTTGAACCAAATATTACAAAATTTTTAGGGCCCAAATTCTTTAGCCAAACTCTTCATCTGAAAAATGTGGTATTTATGGCTTACTGGGACTACAACAGAATATAAACTGACTAAATTTTTTTGAGATGCTTACACAATGTGGTATTAATGGCTTAAACAAGCGATTTTGGGAGCGACATCTATAGGTGGACTACAACAAAATATCAACTGCTTTAAAAAATGTTTACTGTGATGAATTCTTGTCTAAATAAAACACAAACTGCCAAGATTCTGTTAAAAAGCTTAGAAAATGTGGTATTTATGATTTAAATAAGCTTGTTTTGGAGCCTGTTTTGACTATAACAAAATATGAGCCGATTTGCAAAATTTTTACTGTGATGAATTCTTGTCAAAATATAATACAATGTGCAAAGTTTCCACAAAATTGCTTTATAGTTGTGGGATCTATGGCTCAAAAACAGTATTTTGGAGCGACCTCTATAGGGGAGCTATAGCGATATGATCCAATTGCAATCCCAAACGACCTGCAGCTATAAGAAGCATTTCTACCAAATTTGATCAACCTAGCTCTATTATTACGGACTGTAGCGTGATTTCAACAGACACACAGACGGACATGGCTAAATCATCATAGAATTTCACGACGATCATGAATATTACTTACTTATGCTGACAAGTTCGGCCATTTTGAATGTTTAGTTAATTTTTGACAGCTGTTGTGCTTTGATGTGTTTTAACTTGTCTTCGATTTTTATCTATTTCAGAAAATTGATCAAAGAATCTGCATAAAATTTTGTGTGAAAAACAATATAAAGTGCGCTGACGCATTGCGAATGTTGACTGTGGCATATAGTGAAGCTACCTTGGACCAAAGCAACGTTTGTCGGTGGTACAAAATGTTCTTAGAGGGCTGAGAAGATGCGAAGGCCGGACGCCCGAGTTCAGTCGAACGTAAACGTTTTGCTCACAGCTTTCTTTGATTGCAGGGGCGTGGTGCATTATGAGTACTTGCCACAGGGTAGTACGGTCAATAAAGAATATTACCTGGAAGTTATGCGCACTTTGCGCGAAGCAATCCGCCAATAACGCCCGGATTTGTGGAAGAACAACAACTGGCTTTTGCGCCATGATAACGCCCCCGCACACACATCGATGCTTGTGCGCGAATATTTGGCCAAAAACAACACAGTAATGTTGCCGCAGCCACCGTATTGCCCTGACCTAGCCCCCTGTGACCATTTTTTGTTCCCAAAACTGAAAAGGCCCATGAAAGGACGACGCTACGCCACGATTGAGGAGATAAAGACGGCATCGAAGGAGGAGCTGAACAAGATCACAAAAAATGATTATTTGAAGTGCTTCGAGGATTGGAAAAAACGTTGGCAGAGGTGTATTATATCCGAGGTTAATTACTTTAAAGGGGACAAAATAGATATTCATGAATAAATAAATACTTTTTTAAAAAATACAAAATCGCAATGTTTTTTGAACATACCTCGTATATACTTTATGGGGTTGCAGATAAATATTTCAAGGTGTTGCAAACGGAATGACAAAGTTAGTATACCCCCATCCTATGGTGGAGGGTATAAAAATAGCATATAGCTCTGCTAGTCATTTCTTCTTCAAGGCCACCAGCACAAATTCCTTGTATTTCATAGTAACACGAAATGAAATGCAATTTTAAACAATTTTTAAAATAATTCTAGTTTTTTCAAAAGAGTCTTCCAACTACACCAGATACCGTCTCTTGCTAAACCAACCGTATTTTGCAAAAGAAATTTTGCACGACCCAAAATACTCCTTGATTTTTCCTGACGGAAAAAATCGGCCCAAAATCTGCCCAAACTACAAATTTTTAATTTTTTCTGCCCAAATTTGGTCCGAAATGCCGAAAACGGCAACACTGGTGTTGGCGGGCAATTCTCCCACATAAGTCTCTCTCTCTCTCTCTCTATTTATATGTTATGTGCTAACTGTTATGTTATGTTTGACATGCCCCATGCTCTGACACTCTATCACTCCCTCTCTCTCGCTCGGTGGGAAATAGCAACAACAGTTTACTTAGCTTTATGTTGTGGTTCGTCTCAATTTGTTGTGTTGTGTTGCGAGCTATGCTGTGCGAAAAAACACACACATTTCGGAGCTCTGCTCCTTCAGAGGGGAGACTGAGACTAAATAACTCTGCTGTTGCCGCGCAGTTGGTGCGGCTGCCGTTGTTCCAACTCTATCGTTGTGTTCGTTTGTTCATTCATTGATTTTCAGTCTTAAAAGCGCATTCGAGGCGTTAAATTGTTTGGAGCGCGCGCTTTTCTCTCCCGTTGCGTTGGCGTTGGCATTTTACGTGTGCGTTACGTGTTGTTTTTTTGTTTTTTTTTATGTTCTGTGGGATTCGGATTCAGGTGAAAATGGAATAAAAATAAAAAATCAACGAAAATCAAAAATATCCAAAATTCTTTGAACCACAAACAAAATATCCAAATTTTTCTTGCTCTGATTTCGCAGTGAAAAAATGTGTGTCGGCCTGTGGTTTTGTGAAAATATATTAAAAGTGAAATTAAAAACCTCAATATAACACAAGTAACGGTGTTTTTTTTTTGGTGGAAAATAAAATATCAGTTTATTTTTGTGAAATAAAATGTTCACGTGATTATGTGAAGTGTTTGTTAGTTAGTTTGGCAAAGAGCAAAAAAAAAATCGAAACAAAAGAGCCTGAGATAAGAATTTTTGTTGTTGTTGCCGTTCTGGCGTTTGTTGTTAAATATAGAATTTCGGGTGTACAACAACAACAAGTGAAAAAAATCGTTTATGGCTAATGCGGCGAGTTTGAGTTTATTTGTTCTGAGGGCTCTTGTTAATATTTGATATTGCTCTTTTGCTGTTCTTATTGTTGTTTATTAAGGCAGAAATAATTTATGATCACTTAAACTAACGACGCGAGAAAGTAACGAAACACGGAAGGTGATTACCTTCAATCCCCTCTCTCTGCAGAGCTTTGCCAGACTCTGCTGCTGATTGGCTTTGCTTTTGCTGTATTTTTTGCTGCAGGTATTTTATCAATAAATCGTGGGTTGTTGTTATTGTTGGGGGGATATTTTGGATTATATTTCGTATTTCTTTGGTATTAGATTAACATATCTCATCGAGTTGTTGTTTAAGGATTTTCATGTACCAGCAATTTACCGTCAATGCCTTCGTCCAAACCAACGACTCCATTTATTCCTACACCACCAACACGAACACCTTCACCACAGCTCATGCATATCCTCATTCGTTTCTCTATCATTTTCCATCCGTCCGCATCCGTCTGTCCTTATTCGAACCGGACGTACATTTGATCGTTTATCGATGGTTTGTTTACATTGTGTATAACCGAAAATGCTTAACGCGCTTTGCCAATTCTTTTGTTGTTTAATGGTTGTAGTAGTAGTTGTTGTTGTTGTCGTTGCTGTTAGTGTATCCAACAATCCGCAAATGATTGCGGGTTGCTGGCGCATCACCGCACATTGGGTTGGGGCTGCGATAAATGATTATACATTTAAACCAACGCTGTATTTTTATACCCTACACCACACTGTGGTACAGGGTATTATAAGTTTGTTTCACGGCAGATGTTTGTAACACGTTAAAATAACACAGCTAGACCCACCTTAAAGTATACCGATCGACTCAGAATCACTAGCTGAGTCGATTTAACGATGTCTGTCCGTCCGTCCGTCCGTCCGTCCGTCCGTCCGTCTGTCCATGTAAAGTTGTTCGTCGACTACAGGTCGTAATTTCACTCCGATCGTTCTGAAATTTTGCAGTTTAGAGTATTTCGCGGCTGTTAAGATCGCTATTGAATCGCTGTTAAAATCGCTATTGATATAGCTCCCATATATATCTTTCGTCCGATTTGGCCCTTTAGTCCTATAGAAGCTGTATTTTACATCCGATCGTTTTGAAATTTAGAATGGTAGAGTTTCTTGGTCCATGAACCAACATTGCTGAATTTGAAGAAAATCGGTTAAGATTTAGCTATAGCTCCCATATATATGTTTCGTCCGATTTGGCCCTTTAGTCCTATAGAAGCTGTATTTTACATCCGATCGTTTTGAAATTTAGAATGGTAGAGTTTCTTGGTTCATGAACCAACTGAATTTGAAGAAAATCGGTTAAGATTTAACTATAGCTCCCATATATATGTTTCGTCCGATTTGGCCCTTTAGTCCTATAGACGCTGTATTTTACATCCGATCGAGTTTCTTGATCCATGAACCAACATTGCCGAATTTGAAGAAAATCGGTTAAGATTTAGCTATAGCTCCCATATATATGTTTCGTCCGATTTGGCTCTTTAGTCCTATAGAAGCTGTATTTTACATCCGATCGTTTTGAAATTTAGAATGGTAGAGTTTCTTGATCCATGAACCAACATTGCCGAATTTGAAGAAAATCGGTTAAGATTTAGCTATAGCTCCCATATATATGTTTCGTCCGATTTGGCTCTTTAGTCCTATAGAAGCTGTATTTTACATCCGATCATTTTGAAATTTAGAATGGTAGAGTTTCTTGGTCCATGAACCAACATTGCTGAATTTGAAGAAAATCGGTTAAGATTTAGCTATAGCTCCCATATATATGTTTCGTCCGATTTGGCCCTTTAGTCCTATAGAAGCTGTATTTTACATCCGATCGTTTTGAAATTTAGAATGGTAGTTTCTTGGTCCATGAACCAACATTGCTGAATTTGAAGAAAATCGGTTAAGATTTAGCTATAGCTCCCATATATATGTTTCGTCCGATTTGGCCCTTTAGTCCTATAGAAGCTGTATTTTACATCCGATCGTTTTGAAATTTAGAATGGTAGAGTTTCTTGATCCATGAACCAACATTGCCGAATTTGAAGAACAATTAGTAATAACGGTATTATTTGGCTGGATTTTTTTAATTGAAATTTGAAATTTGTAGTAAATTATTTTTAAAAATAAAACAAAAGCTGCAAAGTTTCATTCAAATTGTTTAGAAACTGCAGAAATTCAGCCTAATTGTCTCGAAAATTAGGTATTTATGGCTTTAATAAAAACATTTAAGAGCGACATCTATATGTGGGACTATAACAAATAATGAACTTGATTTTTGTGGTGATGAATTGTTTTTAAAATAGCGTTCAAACTACAAAGTTTCAGCCAAATTTCCTAGAAAATTAAGTTTTTTTTTTTGTTAAAAGAAACATATTTGAGAGCGACATCTATAGGAGATGAACTATATCAAAACATCAACCGATTAACTTGTACGACAATCAAGAGTCTAGGATCATTATTTCAAGGTGTAGTTTAACTCCGCGCCAGAGTGGCGGGAGTTAAAACAAAGAAAACTCCAACAAAAAATTATTTATTTTTAAATTGTATATTTATTTTGGCCGTAAGCGGTGCGGTTGAGTTTAGAACTTAAAAAAAAACACTGACGGCGTTACCATCACGTAGGGAGTTCTGCGGCGTTTGGGGTTAGCGAACGGCTCCAAATCTGACTTAGGTGACGATGGAGTCAACTGTCAGCTGTTGTGACTTCAACAGGTGTTGCAAACGGAATGACAACGTTAGTATAGGGTGTCCTTCGGGAAGGTATACTACTTTGTTTGTTTCCATTGTAATCCTGGCGGTATGCGATGTGGCACCGTCTTGTTGATACCACTTGTTAATCAAGCCTAAAACATGCAGTTCTGGCGTTAAAAAGTTTTCAATCATATCACAATATCGCTCCCCATTGACAGTTTTCATTTTCATACGTACTCAGAACGTTTTGACGTACGACCATCATTTGTGTTGTTTACAGTGACTTGAAAAAATCAATTTGGCAAAAAAATGGAATTAACTCGTGAACATTTTCGCGCGATCATTTTTCACAACTTTCGACGTGGATTATCACGACAAGAGTGCATCGATGAACCTAATTCTTTGTATGGCGATGAAGCACCATCCTATAGCAATGTGAAAAACTGGTTTAATGAATTCAATCGCGAAGGTCGTCCAAAAACGGCCGTTGCGCCAGAGAACAGTGATGCCGTGCGTGAACTGATAATGCAAGATCGTCATGTGACATACAGGGTTGCCCATATTCGACGGACCCACGGACTCGTTGGGCCCATTCCAATCGACGAGGCTTGTCCGCAGGCAACAATCTTTGCGTCCATTGAATTTTGTACGGGAACAAATGCAAATCAACGCGAATAATCCGTTGTAAAGTGGACCGAGCCATGCCCAACTGCTGAGAACGGCGTTTTTGGGATGTTCTTGGGGACCTCTCAACACTGGCTCGTACGGCAGCGATATTCTCGGCCGATCGCCTTGGTCGACTTTTATTTGGCCTCTTCGGATTAGAAAGAGCCTCACCAGTCGAAAATTTTTCGTATAAACGCTTAATGGTGTTCTTAGAAGGCGCACTTCTCACATTTTTTAATATTTTAAAAGCACGTTGACTTGACTTCTTCTGTTGAATGTAAATTTCAACTATTTCAGAGCGCTCGCGTGGCGTGTATTGTTCCATGGTAAAAATCTGCTTGGACTGACGCTTCAAACGCGGTATGTCATTAAGCGATCTGACATCTCTGTCAAAAGTTATGGCGTTGCCAGATGGGTCCGTCGAATATGGGAGACCCTGTACCTTGGCCAGATTTCTCTAGCTACCCTGCAGGTGCCGATTTCTGTCCATCTTTCGTTGGACTGCCTGATTGCCTCTTGCCTAAGCCAAAGCTTGCACGTGGATAGTGGCGCAACAATATATGCAAATTCTTCGAGAATTTGTAATGTCGTCCCTTTCCTAACAAGTTCATCGGCTTTGCAGTTCCCCGGGATATCCCTATGCCCAGGCACCCATATGAGGTGTATGACTGTACGCGTAACTAGCAAAGCCTGTGTTGGTCACTACGTTGCGACTCAGCCACTTGGCGACTTTTCTTTTTGACATTATTTCGGCTTGATAGACTCTGCCGGTATCTGGTATTCGTTTTATATACTATAGTGGGCATCTAAAGTCGCTCTTTATACTGGAATCGACATCTGTGGTCGTTCTTTAAAAAAGAAAAATATGTACACTGTACTAGACCACGAGGGCAGATTCAACTACCGAGTACTGCTTTCCTTTATGCTGGAGTCGAGTTCGAGGGCTGAATTATGATAATTTTCATTAAGTTTCATCAACATAGAACCGTTCAAAGGAACAATGGACCACCCAACCTGAATCTCTGATATCGTTCTCTTTGCTACAGTCAACCCCTGAGATCGTTATCTATACTAGAGTTGAATCCGATAGTCGTTCTCAGTGCTATTGTTAATCCCTGAGGACGTTATCTATACTGGACTCGAGTTTTACTAGACTAAATTTGTATAGTCGCTATATATACGCTATCTATAAGTCCACCTTTGAGGACTTCAATCAATATCTGAGATCGTTATCTGTACCTTTGATGACTTTAATCAATCTCTGATGTCGTTATCTATACTAAAGACGACTTTTTTATGGTCATTATCTATGCTGGAGTCTATATCTGTTGGCTTTCGCCAAACTAGACTCGTCCTCTGAGGTATTCCTCTATACCCGAATCGACGTTAGATGCCATATTGAATGGTATATGGACCTATGATCGTCGTTTTCAATACTACAGCTAAGCTCTGAAGTCGTTACCTATACTAGAGTGCAACTCTGAGGTTATTTTCTATGCTAGACTCTACATCTGATATCGTAATCTATACTATAGTCAACTTCTGAGATGGCTTTCTATGCTAGGTTAAATTTGTGTGGTTGTTATCTATACTAGAGTCGATCTCTGAGTTTTTCTAACAACCTAGACTTGACCTTTGACGTTTCTCCCTATACTGGTTTTTTTAATATACCTCGGAGATAGTTCTTAAAACCACAATCAACTTCTGATTTTGTTCTAGGGTAAACCTCTGAGATGAGATCATGCTCTATACTATTAACAATTGACAACCTATGGAATCCTTTTCCGTTGTAGAGTCATTTTTCAATTTTGGGTTCAACCTCTGAGACCGTTCTCTGTACTAGAGTCCATCTCTGAGGTTGTTCTCCTTGATACAGCCTACATCTTTGATCGTTACTCGTATTGATACTAAAATCCTCAGTTTATTTCTGTGTATTTCACACAGTCTCTGAGTTCGTTCTCTATGCTGGGGTCATTCTCTGAGGTTACTCTCTAGGTTATTCTTTATATATGTAGAGTGGACTTCTAAGGTCTTTATCTAAACTGAAATGAAAATCCATATACGCCGCGTATATGGATTTTCATTTCAGTTTATCTCTATTGTAAGTTTATAATTCAAAACAAACGCCTAGAGTTGTCTATAGACATATATTTATGATAAATCTATTAATGATAAAAAAGACAATCAAACAACAAAATTACTAAAAAAATTCATTTTATTTGAAAAAAAAGCCTAGAGTTGCCTATAGACTTATTTTAATGAGACATTCATTAAAAATTCCTAAAACCAACAATAATAATTTTTTATTATATAAACTTAATATGTAAACGGGGGAGCATTTTGTGCATCTAACAGAGAGTTATCTCAAAGACCAATATGGCGTCCTAACTAAAGAGTAACTGTCATTTATATTTGAAAACAAAAACCCAGATTTGCTTATAGACATCTATCAATGACAAAATTTTCATTCCCGAGTTGCCTGTAGATATCTATTAATGTTTCACTTTATAGTACATGAACTTGATATGTAGATGGCGCTTTACAGAGGGTATTTTGTGCATTTATCAGAGAGATTTCTCAGAGATCAATATGAGAAAGAGTAATTCTCATTTGTATTTCAAAAAAAAAGACTAAAGTTGTCTGAAGACATCTATTAATTATAGATTTTCCAGTAGATGAACTTGATATGTAGATGGCGCTATAACGGAATGGACATTTGAGCAGAGAGAGTCATCTCAGAGACCAATATGTCGTCTTACCTCATGTGTAATGTCAAATGATGAGCGATGAAAATATATAATAAAAATCTTATTCATTATTCTGTATATACGAGTATTTCTTAGTACATGAACTTGATATGTAGATGGCGCTTTTGTGCTTTTTACAGAGAGTTAACTCCGTAATAAGGCTAAGACCGACTGGACTAAATTCGGAAATCTACTTAGAAATCGATTGGGGCAGCCTACACGCGATTATCTATGTGCAGAAGACATTGAAATCAATGTTAAGAAGATTACCGAGGCTCTTGTAAAATCATTCGAAGATAGTTGCACACTTCGAGAAGGAAATCTGCCTTTGAGAAACCCTGGATGACAGGACAAATTCGCTCGATTGGCAAAGATGTCCGCAGACTTTACAATAGAGCTCGACGTAAAAAACAATCAGTATATTGGGACGACTACCACAGAAGACTCAAAGAATACAATAAAATCGTTAGATCGGCGAAACGTAACTCCTGGAGGCTTTTCTGTGAACAGGTAGACAGCGTTAACAGCATGTCTAAAATGAAAAAGTTCCTCTCAAAAACTCATGTCCAAACCGAAACACTGGTGGAAGAAACGGGTAAAAGGATGGAAACTATAGAAGATACCGTAAGGCTCTTGATGAAAACTCATTTTCCGACTGATAATGCTGGACCAACAGAGGAACAGTTACAGAATGAAAATGTATTGCATCAAGTACCTATTACGGATATAACAGATGGTATGGTTAAAGAAGCGATAAAAAGTTTCTCTCCCTTTAAGGCTGCGGGACCGGATGGAATATTTCCAGCACTTCTGCAGAATGAGGTGGATCTGGTATCAACTCATCTGGCTGGAGTGTTCACTGCATGCCTAACCCATTCGTATACCCCAAAAAACTGGCAGGAATCAAGGGTGGTCTTCATACCAAAGCCTGGCAAGGCGAGTTACTCGACCCCAAAGGCTTATCGACCCATTAGCCTTACTTCTTTCCTGTTAAAAACAATGGAGCGAATAATTGATGACATGGTCAAAGGTAAAATAGCGGATGACAGGCTAAAATTCAAACAACACGCCTATGTCAAAGGAAGATCAGTGGAAACAGCTCTGCATGAGGTAGTGCACCACATAGAAGAGTCCTTCAGTAAAGAAATGTATACACTTGCTGTTTGCATAGACATTGAGGGCGCATTTAACAATGTACAGACCGATACACTTATCCAGTCCTTAGACGAGTTTCAGGTTGACCGGGCGCTGAAAAACTGGATCAACAATATGCTAAGGAATAGGTGGATTATTTGTGGGTCATATGACGTAAAAATTAGAGACAAGGTAAATCGTGGTATACATCAGGGGGGGATTTTATCGCCTCTTCTATGGGTTACGACGATACACAGTCTCCTAAAAGCCCTCACCAATGAAGGACTTAAACCAGTCTGTTATGCAGACGACGTTGTAATACTTCTAAGGGGCTTTCATCCAAATCTATTATGCAGAAGAGCTGAAGAGGCACTTAACATAGCATATAACTGGGCACAACCAAGGGGATTAAATGTTAACCCAGACAAAACAGAAATATGTCTATTTACAAGGAAAAGGAAGATCCCACGTTTTACCCCGCCTCAATTCCTGAATAAGACAATTGCTATAACTAAAAAGGTAAAATACTTGGGAGTATTCTTGGATCAGAAACTGTACTGGAAATATCATCTTGAAGAAAGAGTTACAAAGGCACACAGATGTTGGTCGCTGTGCAGAAGAGCTATAGGTTTAAAATGGGGACTACGTCCAAATATGACTCACTGGCTTTATATGAGCGTGATTAGACCAATAATCACCTACGCCTCTGTAGTGTGGTGGACATCAATGGACAAGAAGTGCAACGTAATACCTTTGCAAAAAATTCAACGTATGTGCTGTCTAGGCATAAGCGGCTTACAGCTACCTGTGATACGTTTGTGCCAGACAGACGCTCCTGGGAAAATGGAACTTTGGCCCATGTGCCAGTGGGAACCAGCTGCTACACGGATGGGTCCAAGCGAGGAGGAAGGACGGGTCTGGGACTTTTTATTGATGAACCAGAAGTCGAACTTCACTTCCGCCTCCCTGACCATAACACGGTATTTCAAGCAGAAGTTCGAGCAATCACGGAGTGTGTGAACTGGCTCAATAACACGACAAAGCCTAAATATGCCAACATCTTCACAGATAGCCAAATGGCGATTAAAGCAATAACATCGGAAAGGGTCAAATCCAGAACTGTGTTGGACTGTAAAAGAACGATAAATGATTACTCAGCCCATGGTCAATTGCGTCTTTACTGGGTACCAGGACACAACGGAGTGATTGGAAATGAACGGGCAAACAACTTGGCTTCAAAGGGCAGAGAACTTCGAGTAATAAACTTGGAAAATTGGAAACCTTTCGAAGCCACGAAAAATGAGTTGAAGCACTGGGCAGTGATGGCTCATAAAACTGTGTGGAATAGCGCAACAGTAGGAGCAACTGCAAAGATACTGTGGGGTGACCCAAATGAAAAGAAAACAAGAAGTCTTCTGAAACTAAACAAGATCGATATTAGTAAGATGATGAGTGTTCTAACGGGACACTCAAGCTTGCAAGCACATCTTCATCGCATAGGACTAGCAGGAAACGACGAATGCAGGGCATGCAGAGAAAACATCGAACGATGGAACATTTTCTGTGTCACTGCCCGGCTTTCACACATTCAAGATCCCAACATTTCGGGTCCGACATATTACCAGACTTGACTCATCTCAGAGAATATGACTGGAAGATACTGAGAAAATTCGTGTCTAGTACCGATTTTCTGTAACTCGTGAGGTATAAAAAGATCATAAATAAGGAGCGCACAACAGGCCGAACCACTGGCTTAAGTGTATGTCCATGGACATGAGACGTTTAAACGTCTCCTCTCTTCAACCTAACCTAACCTAACTCAGACAACAATATGGCGAAGAAATTCGACCTGTATTAATGACAAATTCTTGTAAAGGCCTATAAATAACAACATGAATTTTCCAGTACATGAACTTGATATGCAGATGGCGCTTTAATGCAACGAAGTAAAATTTGTTTAATATTGCTCTGTTTAATTTTATATAATTTAAGTGCTTAGCAGAATATTCCAATTTGATTAATATATTGATACCTCCATTCTAAAACATGCTAAGTCGACTTAGCATGTTTTTAGGGAGATTGCAAATTATATTCAGTCCAAATTTGGTGTTTATCCGTCAACCCAATCAAATGTTATTTACAAAACAGTACAGGTCATTCGATTTGCATTATAAAGGAATTCCACACAAATTTAAAAAAAAATTATCAAACTTTGATCGCCTCTCCTGAAAAACTACCTTTTTGCACTTAGCACAGTTTAGAATGCAGGTATCGATATATGTATATTTATTTAAAAAACGCAATTTTCATTTTATTATTTGCTAATCTCCAGTCCAATGTGCAACATTTAGACGTGTGCGTGCGGTTGTGCTTTTTTTTACACTTAAATTTAAATTGATTTTTATTTTTGGGTAAACATAAAATAACCGGGTGTTGCGGTGGTATGAGTTGGAGCAGCAGTGGGGCTGTGACAGCCGCAACGACTAGTGTCGTGGTGTGGTGTGGTTGTTGTCGCTGCCGCAGCTAACCCGACATCGTAACTGCGACGTTGTATTGTTTGGCCCGTTTCATTGATAAAAATTAATCAATCATCCGTAAATTGAAAGCGAAACGACCAAATGATAAAAAAAAAATCCCCACAAAAACGCAAAACAAACAAATAACACCAGAGTCGATGAACAACTTCGACACCGATACCACCACCACCTCCGTGTCCGCCACCCAGTATGAATACGAGGTGGTGGTAGTGATGGTGGTTACGAGACGACATCATGTGCCCTATATTTGAATGATGTCATTTGAGATAACAAGGCGGCCGAGAGGAGTAGTCGAAAGAGAACACCCCATATCAAGTGAGAAGAAGGCTCGACAAAAGCTTTGGGTAACTTAAAGACAAAGATGCTTAAAATCGAACACATGTCCTTAAGGCAATAATCTAGACTGGATTAGGTTAAGGACAATAACAAAAACTTGAAAAAACACGCACTCACAAAACCTAATGTTACAAGTTAAATGCGAGTGAACTTGAAAATAATACTGATTCTGGGGATTAGCAATAAACCTCGGTAAAGCCCCAATAATACCATTTCTCTGCACAGTGGTCACATGCTAAGAAAAATCGATTTTATTGGGAGGTTTTGTTTTGTTTTGTGAATGATTGATTGTTATTTATAAACAAATAATTAACACTTCTGATTATAGCTAATAATACAAATAAAATGTTTGTATTTCATTTTCAAAACAAACACATAAATTTAACAGGTTTCATTTTTCATATAAATCATAAAATTAATTACACATGTTTCACATTGTGAAATTATTACAACAAATTAATTATAAAATTTATTGTTGGTTTTCTTTTTGTCTTCAATGGAAAAAATTGCGTTTTTATTTTCTTTATTAATTAATTAATAAAAATAGCTGGGCGCCCAAATTCACGTGATACGTTATAGTTTATTTCGCATAAATTTGCAAATGTTTTTTTTAGCTAAAATTATGAACGCTAATTAATTTTGAAAAATATTGTCTGCGGATTTTAGTACATTTTATTTTATTTTTGTTTTCTGTATTTGCCATTCTCTTCGTAAGACGTCCGTCATTCATTAACTTGTTGCACATCAACTAGTGCTAATTAATTATAGAAGAGAGCGCGCGCGTTCTTTGCTTTGCCAAAGAATTTTTGTGAAAAATTAGAAGTCATATTTTTGGCACCCGTAAATAATTGTCTATTGAATTGAAATAAATGAATATTTTATATGAGTTTGAATATCGAAAGACAGGAATTGACCATCTGTGGAAGATTTTATTATAATTTTAATAAAAACCGCAGACAAAAATATCTTAATAATGAAGACGGGAATGTCTATTTAATGTTTGTTTTTTCGAGTTTACCAATAAATTTAGATTTTTAAAAATTATATATAGATTTTGAAAAATAATTATTTTTAATTTAACTAAGTTGAACAATTTGAATTAAAGCAACTCAGCAACTTTTCCTTGTACCTGAAATTAAATTCGAATATAATTAGAACTAATATTTTTGACACCTCAAAATAATTGTCTATTGAATTGAAATAAATGAATATTTTTTATGAGTTTGAATACACTATGCAATAAAAAAAAATTTTTTTTGTGTCCTAGACCTAAAAATTATTTTTTTGTTTAGATTGTGGCATAATGTTATATAAAATCAAAACCATAAAATTTTTTATGGATAAATTTTTTTTTAAATTTTTTTTATTAAAAATGCTATTATCTTCGAAGGTACCCTTAGTATTTGCACTATATTTTTCGGAGTATATGCCCGATCAGGTCGACTTATACGTTTAACTGAAGCTATTAATTTGGGGTACCAATGTTGGAAATAGCTCTTTCACTTAGAAACAATGCTTTAGTAACAGTCATTAAACAAATTGGAAAAAGTAGATTTAAAGAAAAACCAGTAAGGAAAGGCTAAAGTCGGGCGGTGCCGACTATATAATACCCTACACCACTGTCGTAATATTGAATAACTCTGATATATAAATTTTGTAATTCATGTATAAATTGTTTACATAAATTTACTTTTGGGACATTTTATACTTAAAGAATACCCTGTACCATAGTGTGGTGTAGGGTATAAAAACGATTGGATTTAAAGAGCCAAATCGGATGAAACATGTATATGGGAGCTATAGCTAAATCTTAACCGATTTTCTTCAAATTCGGTAGTGTTGGTTCATGGATCAATAAACTCTACCATTCTAAATTTCAGAACGATTGGATGTAAAATACAGCTTCTATAGAACTAAAGGGCCAAATCGGACGAAACATATATATGGGAGCTATAGCTAAATCTTAACCGATTTTCTTCAAATTCGGTAGTGTTGGTTCATGGATCAAGAAACTCTACCATTCTAAATTTCAGAACGATTGGATGTAAAATACAGCTTTTATAGGACTAAAGGGCCAAATCGGACGAAACATATATATGGGAGCTATAGCTAAATCTTAATCGATTTTCTTCAAATTCGGCAATGTTGGTTTATGGATCAAGAAACTCTACCATTCTAAATTTCAAAACGATTGGATGTAAAATACAGCTTTTATAGGACTAAATGGCCAAATCGGACGAAACATATATATGGGAGCTATAGCTAAATCTTAACCGATTTTCTTCAAATTCGGCAATGTTGGTTCATGGATCAAGAAACTCTACCATTCTAAATTTCAAAACGATTGGATGTAAAATACAGCTTCTATAGGACTAAAGGGCCAAATCGGACGAAAGATATATATGGGAGCTATATCTAAATCTGTACCGATTTCAACCAAATTCAATAGCGATCTTAACAGCCGCGAAATACTCTAAACTGCAAAATTTCAGAACGATCGGATTGAAATTGCGACCTGTAGTCGACGAACAACTTTACATGGACAGACGGACGGATGGACATCGTTAAATCGACTCAGCTAGTGATTCTGAGTCGATCGGTATACTTTAAGGTGGGTCTAGCTGTGTTATTTTCAGGTGTTACAAACATCTGCCGTGAAACGAACTTATAATAACCTTGTACCACAGTGTGGTGTAGGGTATAAAAATCCTTGGGCAAAAAAACATAAAAAATAGAAAAAAAAAATCGAAAAAAAATATTATATTTTATTTTTTAAAAGTTTGCATCATAGCAAATAAAATAATGCCTATTTGAAAAAATCTATGGATAGTTGTAGAAATTACAACTCTTTTGGTAGAGGTAAGAGAATTTAAAAAAATCTGTTTTTTTTTATTTCTGTTTAAATAGCGATTTAATTTATTACTTTTATTTATATTATACATTTGAGTTTATTTACATGAAGAAGTTTCATTAGAAGTAATTGAGAGTTCTTTGTTGACGTTTGTAGATTTCGGAATCGGTTTCTCTAATGAGGAACCAACTATAATCTCCCATCATTCTTTCATCCCAGTGCCCTTGGTAACGCCGCTCGATGGACTTCAAATCTTGGTGAAACCTTTCGACATGTTCGTCACTTACGTCGCCAAGATTCTCGGGGAAAAAGTTTAAATGAGAATGCAAGAAATGATAACAGAAGAAAGACTTTTAAATAAACTTTTTAAATATGAGAGTGAATTGCCATCTTTCCTTAAGGCTTTTACACAATTTTTAAAGAGCCCCAGCTTAATATGCAGTTTTGGCAAAATAATGTTTACTTTTTGTACGAGAGGTGTGTATTTTATGTTGTTTTCAGCCAATGTAATGTAATGTTTCTTTCTTCTGTAATGATCTTCGCGAGCACGGCTATCCCAGAAGCATAACATACCAACTACTTTTAAATCGCAGCACATTTTCCAGTCATGTTGTTCATATTTTATGTATTTTATTTATTTAGCCATTGTTTCGATGATTCCTTAGTGTTGACAGCATGAGCAATGGGAATCGACGGTTTCTGATTTCCGCTGTGTAAAAGTACTGCTTTCAAACTTTCTTTACTGCTGTCAACAAATAACCGACATTGTTTGATTAAGTTCCTCGAACGATCCGGAAATGTCCTTGCAAAAACATCTGTTATCCACAGTTGTATAAAATTGTTTGTAAGGTATATCACGGACTCTATAATGTGATATGTTAACATCTGGGGCCAAAAAAATTGTACTGTTGCAAGTTGCAAGATGCAAGTAGTTCTGCCTTATCTTTGGTCAGTTCCAAATTAAAAAAACAAAAACTGAGTTAAAAGCGATGACTTCTGACTCAAACTTGAATCGCTCAGAGTTGAGTACTCAGTTGAACTTGATGATGTTTCCGTCATTAGGCTGTTAGCTATACTTGGACACTTCCTACTCCAATCTATTAGCTTAGACAAAAATATCAGTCAGTATCGTGAATGAATGGTTGTCTCCAAATCATTGGCATACCAAATTGCACGTGGTCTAAAATTAAAACGTTTTATTTCACAAAACATTGTAATACATTAATTTTAAAGTTCTTACCGCATTCTTCCGCTAGTCCATCAAGTAAGATTTACATGGCACGAATTACACAAAATACTAGGTGTCCACAGTTCGTTCATATTTTTAACTCGTATACCAAAATATTGGACATATATTTCTTCTATTATTTTACTAAACGCACGTCGATTTTTTTAATTACATATTTTCCGCAGATATAGCAGAAATTGTCGGGATAATTTACACATTGAAAAGTCCTTTGCCTTTTACTCATACTTCGAAATATAACTTTGTAATATTTTTCAGAAAATCGACTTATCTCTTTAAGGCGCTGAATTACACTAATTTATTAATAAGAAATTTTATTCATAAATTCCGGGTTTAAGGTTCATAAGTTGCAGTACCTGTAGCTGACATATATCTAGTTTGCTTCGAACGTAGAAACCCAATATTTTCAAGACTGCCGCGTACTACTTTGTATTGCGTACATATAATTGTACTACCTGTATATACGACTGGGATGTCCATGCCTATATAATTGGAAACCTCATAATTAAAAACCACAAATATTCTTGAATGTCGCTCTATCTGAGCGGATCTCATTCAATATAGCTCTCACATTGCATATCATGTTTTATGGAGGGTTACGAACGGCCATAAAACCTCGTCCTCTCTATAATTTTATAATGTCTGATATAAATCCCCATAAAATAAAATGCAAGTGCAATGTCTCTTATATGTCTCTCTCACATATGGCGAATTCAATATAAGCAAAAACATCATTTAAAAACGAAAAAATATGAAACAAGATTTTTTTTGAATTTCCCGAACATTTACAAAATGGCTCATAACTTTTACGTCAATCCATAGATTTTTTTCAAATAGACAGTGTTTTCTTCGTTAGCATGCTGGCTTTTTAAAAATGCGATAAAATAATAAAAAGTGCTTTTTTTTAAAAAATAATTTTTTTTCTCATATTTTTGAAGACTGTTACTAAACTAAAGATTCTACATGAGAGCGATATTTGCAGCATATGTAGCCCTCATAAGTCCCTTTAATTTGATAACACGACATAATCAGGCTTATACTTTATGGTTATGGTCCAAATACTGAATGTACTTTCCATGAAAGCCGGAATTAAAAAAAAAATGAGCATAAAAAATGTCTTTAATATTTTTTTTCGTGTTTGTGACATCTAATTGCACCAGAAACTGTTATCCACATCCCTTGCATAAAATTTTTCTTGCATAGTGATATCGATAGACAGTAAGATTTTATCATATTTTTAATAAATACCGGAGACAAAGATATCTTAATAAGGAAGACGGGAATGCCAATTTAATGTTAGTTTTTTCGAATTCATCAATAAATTTAGATTTTAGAAATATATATATATATAGATTTTGAAAAATAATTATTGTAAATTTAACTAAACTGTACAATTTGAATTAAGACAACGCAGCAACTTTTCCTTATACTTGAAATAAAATTCGAATAAAATTAGCAAAGACACAAACCAAACCCATTGACTGAGGCATGATTTTGGCGCCACCATATGAGGGGTAATAAAAACCTGTATATAAAGGGTTCTCCAATAGGGATGATATGATTTTGAAGTGACGTTTCGGCCATCTGTAATGTGTCATTATCTGTCATTTGTTTTTCATTGTATTCAGTAGTGTTTACAATTTAATCATGGAGAGATATACGCAAGGACAACGTTTACAAATTATACAGTTTTATTATCAAAATAATCGTTCTCCAATTGCAACTTTTCGTGCGCTAAGTCCATTTTTTTTAAATCCAAAAAAAAACAGTTTCCAGTCGACCTACGATCGTGACACCCATGAGCAATATTTTAGCTCTCGTTAAGAGCTATCTTTTTGCCATTGGCCGATTCCCGATCCGACGTACCGTTAAGGAGTTAGAGCAAAAATAAACTTTCCGTTCACATTTGAAAATGATGCTGTCCATTTTTTTTTAAATCCAAAAAACCACTTTCCAGTCGACCTACGACCTTGACACCCATGAGCAATATTTTAGCTCTCGTTAAGAGCTATCTTTTTGCCACTGACCGATTGTGGCTACGTGCCACAGAGCATATGAAACAATTTAATTGTTGCGAGAAATGTTTGGAGATTCGATTATTTCAAGAAATTGTGATGTTGAATGGCCTTCAAGAAGTTGTGATTTAACACCATTAGACTATTTCTTGAAGTCGTTAGACTTTCGAAATAAACCTTTACAAGTCTATGTTGAACGTGCCATTCATCACATACGACTTGATTTAGTGGAAAAAGTGCTCGAAAATTGGGTTCTTCGAATTCGTTCCTGCAGAAGAAGTCGTGGAGGCCATTTGAATGGCGTTTTATTTAGAACTTAATTGTATCGATTGTGCTTCTCATTAAATAAAAACTTTTGAATTTCCTTAACAATAAGTGTGTTTTTTTTTCAAAGAAATCATATCACTCTTATTGGAAAACCCTGTATGTTTAGAGGAAAATCTAAAAATTCCGTTTTTGGGAATTTTCGCATTCTTTTTGGAAATTGAGGAATTTATCTTTACAAATATAATAATGTTAGAATAAGCCTCGATTTCTGGTACCCAGATGTACATATTACAAAAATAAAATATACTAATTTTTAAATACATGTGACATTTCGATAACTCCATTCTAAAACATGCTAAGTCGACTTAGCATGTTTTTAGGGAAATTCCATTTTTAATTTCTAAATATTCCAAATTATATTCAGTCAAAATTTGGTGTTTATCCGTCAACACAATCAAAAGTTATTTGCAAAACAGAAAAGGTCATTCGATTTGCATTATAAAGGAATTGCACACAAATTTAAAAAGTGCATCAAGCCTTGATCACCTCTCCTGAAAAACTACCTTTTTGCACTTAGCATAGTTTAGAATTTCTTATTCTTATTTTCTCGAACCTTTCCTAGGAATCGATATATATTATAGCCGAATATATACCTATTCTTTTCTCACGATCTTTTCTTTATAGGCCACACAATTTGCTATTTGATGAAAAATATTACCATTAGATATAACAACTGAGCAAAGAGTTATGGCCATTTATATTTTCCCAAAAAAATATTTGACAAAGAATATTTTTTGGAAAGTATAACTTGATTATCTCAGTTTTTCGAAAGGAACGTGGAAAAAATTAAAATTTTTTTTTTTCAAATGCAGACCTGTTATTTATTATTCCTTAAAATATTACAAAATTAATACAGGGTGGCTGATATGCAATGCAACAAAGTAAAGCGCTATATTTTTTATTTTTTTTTTTAAATTTTATTGTTCAAAAGCAAAAAATGTCGGAAATAACATAAAATTTTAGAAACAGTTTAGATTTGTTCGAATTGGCCACCTTTGGCACGAATTATGGCCAACAAAGCCATCACACGCTGCACGAAAGTGGCTCTGCCGTATTTTGGCCCATTCCCGGCGAAGCGCCGTCTTGAGATGATCGATACCGTGGTATTTTTTAGTGCGAACCTTACTCGCTGAAATGCCCCAGGCGCAAAAGTCCAACGGATTGAGATCCGGAGATCTTGGTGGCCATTGTGCGGTAGAAATGAAGCGAGGAACCTCCTTTTTAAGCCATTCTTGGTTGACGCTTGCTGAGTCCTGTTGGAATGTCCATGGTCTGCGGCCGAAATGTTTGTCTGCCCAGGGCTTCAATACTGTCTTTAGGACATTTTCCCGATAATATTCGGCATTTTTTTTGACCCCATGGTCGATGAATACGAGCGGGGAGCAACCATCGGCCGTTACGGCGGCCCACACCATTACCATCGGCGGCGCTTGAATTCTGGTGGCCAATCGAAGGTGTAAATTTCAGCTGACCTCTTTGGCAAGTAAACCCGATCATTTTGTTTGTTCACAAACTGCTCAATTTGGAATGGCTTCTCATCGGAGAAAACCAAATTCGGTAACTGGCCACTTTCGTGCAAGCGAAGCAACTCCTTGGCTCTTTCCAGTCTAACTTTTTTTGTGCATCGGTGAGCTCTTGCACTTTTTGGAACTTCAATGGCTTTAGTCCAAGCTCATTTTTTAATATGTGTTGTATCCGTTCTCGCGATATGTTCAGCTCACGAGTAATTTTTCTACCACTGCGGCGTGGATTTCGATCAAATCTGGCCTTCACTTTTCGGATCATTTCTGGTGTTGTTACCGATTTTTTTCGTCCACTTTTTGGACGCGATGCAACACTGCCGGTATCACGGTAACGAGCAATGGTACGAGAAACAAACGATTTATTCACATTTAAATGCTGGAGGGCTCTAACGATAGCCACTTGTTTTTCCACCCAAATATAAAGCAATCACACTATCACGCTTGAATTCCATCACGAATAACTTTTTTCTGAATGCAATAGATCAAAATGCTTTTGTAAGCTTGTAAACAATAAAATGAACTGTCACTGAAATAAATCTGTCAGCTATCAGACTAGCGGTTTAGAAATGATAGCAACCTGAAGTTGGTTGCAATACATATCAGCCACCCTGTATATATATTTCAATAATTTTCGTGAAGGTAAGTCCCTTAATTTCCAAAATAAATTCGAAAGTCCTCAAATCCGGGCTCAAGATTCCTTTCGTCGTAAACGTGCATTACATTACACATTACGACATAGGTTTTATCTAATGGCGATTTCGTTTCTGAAAAATATGTTGCCCCGTCAACGTGAAATACTAGAAGATATTTGCACCTTTTAAGTCGAATTGATGTAGTCCTTCGAGTTTAACTTAACTTCAATTTTAAAATTTCCAGAATGTTTTAGAAAAGTGCAGTTTTCAGTAAAAGGGCAAAGAAATTGCTGCATTTTTTCCAGCATTTTTCCAGAAAATCGCCATAGAGAGTTTTACTATGAAAATGTATAATTTAATTATTATTATCGCCACACCCTAGAGAGGAGGGTATATATTAGGCCGGGTCGATTTGTGGGGAGGCAAAAAAAGTCTCCATTGCTCAGTGAAAATCGTATTCTAGGGATCAAAATAAGAAAGTTTGCCGAAGGAACCATACCTCTAAAACGAATTCTGATGTCCCGGAAAAAATCCCACTTTGACCCATTTAGAGTGCTCCAATCGAGTCCAAATGTATGACCGACCCCCACTAACTTTGGAGGCTCGACCCACCAATGCCAGTGTCACATCCCCTGGAACCCCCTGGGGGTTCCATACATTTGGACTCGATTGGAGCACTCTAAATGGGTCAAAGTGGGTTTTTTTCCGGGACATCATAATTCGTTTTAGAGGTATGGTTCCTTCGGCAAACTTTCTTATTTTGATCCCTAGAAAGCGATTTTCACTGAGCAATGGGCGATTTTTAAATCGACCCGCCCTAGTATATATAATTTGCTGCGAGCCAAAAGTGTAACACATCGAAGGAGTGACCTAAGAACCCAAGTATGTTTGGCGGATATTCGATTTGGGTTATTTTAAGTCATTTGAGCAATGTCCGTCCATCTGTCTGCTGGCTGGTGCACACGATAACTCTCGAAAGGAGTGGCCGATTTACTTCAAATTCGGTATCCGGTAATATTTTTCTCAATCTCCGGCTAGGTTCGATGCTGGGCCATATTGGTCCACTCCTTCTAGTATCTCCCCCACAAATGGCTAACATTTAATGAAATATTGATTCTTTAATACCTTCTAAACTACTTACTCGAATATTTTGAAATTCCACACATAGTATGGAATAGTGGAGGTTTGGTTTGTGTCTTGGCTGATTAAATTACGACTTATTTTTCTTTTCATAATGTATATATTTATTTTACTATATTTAATCTAATTTTAATTTATGTCTGTTCTTCTTTTCAGGTAAGTGGGGTGTGTGTGTGACTATTGAGATTTTTGCGCGGTGAGTTGGAGAATTTAGATTATGTGGTCATTTTCGTTGCCGTAAAGATAGTATTTACCAAGACCACAATATTATTAATACGGAACATTACATTGTTCAAAACACCGAAAAGATGTCGATAAGCTATTTAAATTGTGCTCGAAATGGACACTTTAAGAATGTAACAGAAAGGAGACTCTGTGGATACATATGTATCTATTTTGACCATGCTGAATCCAGTGGTATTAGCCGTTTTTCTAGCTTAGCTCTTGTTTTCGCGACATTCGACCACAATGTTTAATGGGCATTCAGAGAGGTTACTTGCGTTAGTCGTTATTTTGAAATGGAATACTTTGGAATACATGCTTCAGTCCAAAGAACAAAATACAGGGAACCTTTGAAGAATTATTTCTCTCAAAACAGTCGTCCACGCTTCTCAGCCCCTTACCTATGAAAAATTGCATTCAAATCTTACCATATGTCAAACGACTTTCAAATCGTCAAAATTTTTAGATGGTGTCTTTGAGAAAAATGTTCCTCTAAGTCTAACAGAAAAATAATTTAAAAAAAATTTATTCAAAAACAAATAACGGGTTTTCCATGATATTATTTTGAAGTGACGTTCCTGCCATTTGTAATATATCATGATCTGTCATTTGTTTTTCATTGTATTCAGTAGTGTTTACAATTTCATCATGGAGAGATATACGCAAGAACAGCGTTTACAAATTATTCAGTTTTATTATCAAATTAATCATTTTCCAATTGCAACTTTTCGTGGGCTAAGTCAATTTTTTAAATCCAAAATTAAACCACTTTCCAGTCGACCTACGACCTTGACACTCATGAGCAATATTTTAGCTCTCGTTAAGAGCTATCTTTTTGCCACTGACCGATTGTGGCAACGTGCCACACGGCAAATGAAACAATTGAATTGTTGCGAGAAAAGTTTGGAGATTCGATTATTTCAAGAAATTGTGATATTGAATGGCCTTCAAGAAGTTGTGATTTAACACAATTAGACTATTTCTTGGGGGGTTATTTGAAGTAATTCGTCTTTCGAAATAAACCAGACTCTCTTCAAGCTGTACAAGTCAATATTGAACGTGCCATTCATGACATACGACTTGATTTAGTGAAAAAAGTGCTCGAAAATTGGGTTCATCGAATTCGTTCCTGCAGAAGAAGTCGTGGAGGCCATTTGAATGACATGTTATTTAGAACTTAATTGTATCGATTGTACTTCACATTAAACAAAAAAACTTTTGAATTTCTTTAACAATACTCGTGTGTTTTTTTTTCAAAGAAATCATATCACTCTTATTTAAAAACCCTGTATAAATAAGTATTTTCTGCAATGATTAAAAAAATACACAAGTTATGTTGTGACTCGAAAGCTGTTTTTTTTCTCAAAAAAAGCCTTGAGAAAGGGCTCATAGTATTTTTTTGAGCGAGGAATATTTTTCTCAAAGACGCCAACATAAAATATTGACGATATCTATGACTTTTGACATATGATAATAGTTGAATGCAATTTTTTAAGGGTAAGGGGGAGAGAAGCTGGGACGACTGTTTAGAGAAAAAATAATTCTCCAAAAGGTGCTCTTTCTTTGGACTGAAGGGTGCATTACGAAGTCTTAAACTTCAAAATCACCACTAAATTGGCTATCCTCTGAGATTTCTTAACAAATTTTGTGGTCGAATATCGCAAAAACCAGAGCTAACTTAAAACCAGTAAGGAAAAACCTACACCTACCTACCAATGCGAAAATGGGCATTGCGATCAGAATTTGGCAGTGTTCATACATGTAATAAGCAAACTCCCTCTGCTGATTTTCGTACGGATATAAAACACGGTTTCTACAGCGCTTACATGTCAAATCGGGTGAAACATATATATGGGGGCTATATCTAAATCTGAACCGATTTTCCCTGAATTTGGCAGTGTTTATTCATGTAATAAGAGAACTCTCTCTCTGCCAAATTTCGTACTGATCTGATTTAAAATACAGTTCCTACAGCGCTTACATGTCAAATCGGGTGGAACATATATATGGGGGCTATATCTAAATCTGAACGGATTTTCTATGAATTTGGTAGTGTTCATTCACGTACTAATAAAACTCTCTCTGCCGAATTTCATACAGGCCGGATGTAAAATACGGTTTCTACAGCGCTTACATGTCAAATCGGGAAACATATATATGGGGACTATATCCAAATCTGAACAGATTTTAACCAATTTCAATAGGGATCGTCCTAGGGCCAAAAAAGAGCACTATGCTAAATTTCATCACAATCGGACCATAAATACCACCTGCTCTTTGATTACAAGAATACATGGACAGACGGACAGACAGACAGACGGACATGGCTAAATCGACTCAGAAAGTGATTCTGAGTCGATCGGTATAATAAACAATGGGTCTATCTCTTCTCCTTTTAGGTGTTACAAACAAATGCACAAAGTCATAATACCCTGTACCACAGTGTGGTGTAGGGTATAAAAACGGTTATTCAGCGTGACCAAACTTGGTCTATCCATAGGATCTACTTTCTGTTACATTTTTGGACTAGCACAGTGTTAGTAGACCCTCCACCATAGGAAGGGGGGGGGGGGGGGGGTATATTCATTTTGTCGCTCTGTTTGTAACACCTCTAAATATTGATCTGAGACCCCAATAAAGTATAGGGTGATACACTTCGAGGTTCCCTACTTTTTTAAAGAAAAAAACACAGAAAATTCAAATTGAATGGGAAATGTTTATTATCATTTGAAAGAGCATTCGTTGGCATTTGTTTTTTGAAGATTATGTCTATCAAATGTTGGCCGCGGCTACGTCTCAGATGGTCCATCCGTTGAGACCAATTTTCGATGACTCGTTCGAGCATTTCGACTGGTAACTGGCGAATGACACGCGTGATGTTTTGCTCCAAGGCCTGAATCGAAGCGGGTTTATCCGCATAAACTTTAGACTTTACATATCGCCACAGGGAAAAGTCTAACGGTGTGATATCAAACGATCTTGGTGGCCAAACGACCGGCCCAAAAACGTGAAATGATCTGCTCACCGAAGTGTTCTCTCAATAAATCCATTGATTGATGCGATGTGTGGGAAGTGGTGCCGTCTTGTTGAAACCAAATGTCGCCGAGATCAGGAGCTTCAATTTCAGTCATCAAATAGTCGGTTATAACGGTCGGCATTGACGGTTACGTTCTCACCGGCATAATTTTTGAAGAAATATCGACCGATGATTCCAGTACGTCGGATCGGGAATTGGTCAATGACAAAAAGATAGCTCTTAACGAGAGGGTGTCAAGGTCGTGGATCGACTGGAAAGTGTTTTTTTTTTGGATTTAAAAAAAATGGACTTAGCGCAATTGGCGAACGATTATTTTTGATAATAAAACTGAATAATTTGTAAACGTTGTGTAGGCGTAAGTCTTTCCATGATGAAATGCCAAACAATACTTAACAAAAATAACATGACAGCATGAAACGACTCACACGTGATCTGTCAAAAAAAGGCTGTTGAAAAAAGTGTCTCTACTTAGATCACCCATTATATATATTCATAATCGTCGTAAAATTCTAAGACGATTTAGCCATGTCCGTCTGTCCGCCCTTCCGTTTGTTGTAATCACGCTACAGTCCGTAATAATAGAGCTAGGTTGATCAAATTTGGTACAAATATTTCTTATAGTTGCAAGTTGTTTGGGATTGCAAATGGGCCATATTGGTCAATGTTTTGATATAGCTCCCCTATAGAGGTCGCTTCAAAATACGGGGTTTGAGCCATAGATACCACATTTTTAAAGCAATTTAGCAGAAACTTTGCAGTTTGTATTCTGTTTTGACAAGAATTCATCACAGCAAAAATTTTACAAATCGAATCATATTTTGTTATAGTCACCCTATAGAGGTCGCTCCAAAATATACCTATTTAAGCCATAAATACCATATTTTCTAAGCATTTTAACTGAATCTTTGCAGTTTGGATTTTATTAAGACAAGAATTCATCGCAGTAAAAAATTTGTAAATCAGTTCATATTTTGTTATAGTCCACCTATAGATGTCGCATCTAAAAAGGCTTATTTAAGTCATAAACACCACATTTTCTAAGAAATTTAGCTGAAACTTTGCAGTTTGTATCCTATTTTGGCAAGAATTCATCTCAATAAAATGTATACAGGGTTTTCCAACAAGAGGTGTTATTTTGAATCACTCGGTATTTCGGTAGCTGTCACTTTTGAAGCTTTTATTCTTTGACATTTGACAAGTAGAAACTACGCCATTACTAACAAGTAAAAGCTTTAAGTTCGGCCATGCCGCATTTTATATACCCTCCACCATGGATAGCATGTGACCTCTCAAAATAACTCAAACCTAAAGAAATAACACCGAAAAACACCGAAAAACACAAAAAAAAATAGTATATGAGAACAGTAGGAATAACAACAAGTTAGATGCTATGTATGGAAGCTATATCTAAATATGGACCGATATCGCCCATTTGCAATCCCAAGTTACCTGCAGCTATAAGAAGTATCTATACCAAATTGCAGCCACCTAGCTCAAGTATTATAGATTGTAGCGTGATTACAGACGGACGGGCGGACGGACGGACAGACGGACATACGGACATGGCTACATCGTCTTAGAATTTTACGACGATTAAGAATATATATACTTTATGGGTTCTCAGATCAATATTTAGAGGTGTTACAAACGGAGTGACAAAATGAATGTACCCCCCCCCCATCCTATGGTGGAGGGTATAAAAATGGAACGATACACGATTAAACAACGCATTGAAATTATTACAATTGGAAAAATCGAAAATCATCAAAAAATCATATTGACTGATGAGGCCCATTTCCACCTCGGTGGCTATGTCAACAAGCTAAATTTTCGCATCTGGGGCTCGGAAAACCCAAGAGTTATAGTTGAGAAGCCTCTCCATCCCCAACGTGTGACTGTTTGGTGCGGTTTATGGTCCGGCGGGGTCATTGGATCTTACTTTTTCGAAAATGGAGTTGGATGAACAGTTACGGTGAATGGATAGGGCAGCCACTTTGCGATTTGGTTATGGAAAATTTCATGAAAAGGATATGGTCCTGTAAGCGTGGTCGTGATGGTCATTTGGCTGACGTTGTTTTTCATTATTAACGGCTTACCTTCCTCTTTATTATGAAATAAATAATAAATCCGATCATTTTTCTCAAAAAATTGCATTTTTCTTAGAATACCAAAATAACACCTCTTGTTGGAAAACCCTTTACAAATAAAATTTTATTTTATTGTAGTCCCCGATTAGATGTAGCTCTTTTATTAATATTATAAGAGTATTTAATTCACAGCTCCTTATTTTTGCATGCAAAAGCTCTTTAAAGAGTGCATACATTTGCAGTCTATTGTACCGCCATCTTCATGTGAAGTTTCCCTTTTTATACCCTACACCTCACTGTGGTACAGGGTATTATGACTTTGTGCATTTGTTTGTAACCTAAAAGGAGAAGAGATAGACCCATTGTTTATTATACCGATCGACTCAGAATCACTTTCTGAGTCGATTTAGCCATGTCCGTCTGTCTGTCTGTCCGTCTGTCCATGTATTCTTGTAATCAAAGTGCAGGTCGTATTTATGGTCCGATTGTGATGAAATAGTGCTCTTTTTTGGCCCAAGGACGATCCCTATTGAAATTGGTTAAAATCGGTTCGGATTTGGATGTAGTCCCCATATATATGTTTCACCCGATTTGACATGTAAGCGCTGTAGAAACCACATTTTACATACGATCTTTATGAAATTCGGCAGAGAGAGATTTATTATTACGTGAATGAACACTACCAAATTCGGAGAAAATCCGTTAAGATTTAGATATAGCCCCCATATATATGTTCACCCGATTTGATATGTAAGCGCTGTAGGAACTGTATTTTAAATCAGATCAGTACGAAATTTGGCAGAGAGAGTTTTCTTATTACATGAATAAACTCTGCCAAATTCGGGGAAAATCGGTTCAGATTTAGATATAGTCCCCATATATATGTTTCACCCGATTTGACATGTAAGCGCTGTAGAAACCGTATTTTACATCCGACCTGTACGAAATTCGGCAGAGAAAGTTCTCTTATAACATGAATAAACACTGCCAAATTTGGGGAAAATCGGTTCAGATTTAGATATAGACCCCATATATATGTTTCACCCGATTTAACAATTAAGCGCTGTAGAAATCGTGTTTTATATCCGATGAGTACGAAATTTAACAGAGAGAGTTTTCTTATTACATGTATGAACACTGCCAAATTCTTATCGCAATGCCCATTTTCGCATTGGTAGGTAGGTGTAGGGTTTTATATAGTCGGCCCCGCCCGATTTTCTGTCTTTCCTTACTGGTTTATTTTTTATTTGTATTACAATGTTTTGCAACATTTTTAATTTGGTGTCAAATCTGTCTTTTCTAATTTCCGGTTCTCTCTTTTATTTTAAAATTGATACTCTTGTAAAACTACTTTTTCTGGAGGGAAAAATATCGAATCGGGTTGATGGGAAAAAGGGAAAATCTTATCAAGGAAACAATAACTCAGAAAGTAACTTTTACATACAGTGAGCGTTAAAAGTGGGGACAACGTATGAATATTTTTTTTTATTCTTTAAAATGGCGAGGATATATGTCACATAAATACACTACAAATCAGTAATTAGAAGTTAATCAAGCTTTCGAAATTAATTAATGGTATAAAAAAATTATTCATTATTAATTTTTGGTGCAAAACGATCGTGGTAATTTCCATTTTTCTTGAGCTGAAAGCGATGATGATACTTTTATTACGTGTGAAATTACAGACAATTCAGCTAAGTAGTATAGATGTTATATGGGATTCATTATTTCACAAAATGTTAACTCTAAGTGGAGGAGGTACCAGAAAATGTGACTCAATATATGACCCATCTTTGAAATTACCTCAGGGCAATAGGCGTTAATTACCACATACAAAATTTTAAGTCAATCGATCATTGCTTTCAAGAGTTATCGTACGCATCAGCCAGACAGACTGACGGACATCGTTCAAATGACTTCAAATGTCCTGAAGCGGAGGTACCAGAAGGAGTGGAACAATACGACCCATCTTCTAGCTTAGTCTGAGATAAGAGAAAATTTGATCACATACAAAATTAGAAGACAATCCATCAATTCTTTCGAGAGTTATCGAGCGCATCAACCAGACAGACGGACGGACATAGCTCAAATGTCTTAAAATGTTCTGAAACGGAGGTACCGGAAGGAGTGGACCAATATGGCCCATCTTCCAGCTTAGTCTGAGATAAGAGAAAATTTGATCACATACAAAATTAGAAGACAATCCATCAATTCTTTCGAGAGTTATCGAGCGCATCAACCTGACGAACGGACATCGTTCAAATTACTTAGAATGTCCTGAAACGAAGGTAACAGAAGGAGTGGACCAATAAATTCCAACTTCGAACTTAGCTTAAAATAAAGAAAAAAAATTTAAAATCGGTTACTCCTTTCGAGAGTCATCGTTCGCATCAGGTAGACAGGCAGACGGACATCGTTTAAATAATTTAAAATGTCCGTAATGCAGTAAACCATTATGGCCCATTTTTCGAACTTAGCCAGAGATATGAGCAAGTTTGCCGCCTACAAAATTTTAAGTCAATCGATCACTGCTTTCGAGAGTTATCGAGCGCATCAACCAGACAGACGGACAGCCATAGATCAAATGTCCTGAAATAGATTTCTGCCCAACATATGTATAAGGCTTAAGGTCACTCTAAACTGGGGTTACACTGTCTGTCGAAAATTCAATCCATGATTTGTAACTAAAAATATTTGTACCAACATTGCTTTCCTTCATTCCCTCTCCTTGGATGACATTTGACTTTGATTGTTTTTTTTTCTCCCGCATTTCCATTTCCGGAAATGTATTCAGTCATTCACACTTTAGCGAAATGACCAAGTTAACATGCCCCCAACTGCTCGGTGGTACTACTGCCGATGCGGACATTATATCTGTATAGATATATGTATGTAATGTCGGAACAAACAAACTTTGTGCGAGAGAGAATTGTTTTCCAAATGCGCCACAAGGAAGAAAGTAATTTGAACTTTTTCTCCGCTTTGATTTTAACAACATTGTTTTCCATCCATCCAGCCATCCATCCCCCCAGTATCCTTTTGTCATATTCTTTGCTTGCCTTACAGGCTAGGGAGAAGCAGCAAGCTTGGAAAACAAAATGCTATGAATTCTACATGATTTCTTTCTTGTGTTGTCTCGTTTCCCTGCCTGATTGTTGGCGTTGTTGCGCTCTGGTCTCTGACTATTTCTTATGGGGGGTTACGGGCCCGGGTGGGTATCGTTGTTTGTCGCCCGTTATCATTATCCTCATTGTGTGGCTGTTGGCTTGTGATACTGATGCTCTGATGCTGATGTTGATGCTGATGTTGATGCTGCTTTTCCTACTGTCTTTCCTACTTAAATATGCCCAAAGTACATGAAAAGTTAATGCCACAACATACATACTTACTTTGAGGCCCACTGGCCTCGCATCGCCCACCCCGCCCTTCTTTCCAGCAGCAGCTTGAGCCTGGGATGCGTGTTTCACATCACAAACGCAAAGAGAGCTTATGTTGTCGCTTAAATTTTTAATTACAAATTTGCTGTTGTCTGTTGATGCTGGGAGCGATAAAGCTCTTCATTTGTATTCACACTCACCGCACACGACTTCCGAGTAGGCCGGGACACTGCTAGAAGAGTAGCTCGACGACGTCGAACGGCTATATCATGAATATTTATTTAGATAGGTGCGTAATTTCACGAAAGGCTTCATTGGCATATTTCAAACTGAAACCACTGAATAGACAGACAGGCACAGTAATCGGCTATGGGCTTAAATTCTGGACACAGTGGTTTCAGACACACAAGAATTAGCTTTTTGGCGGAAAGCAATAGCCATTGACAATACATGAGGTCTCGTAACTGACCAGTATTTACAGAAAATGGTGAGCTTTGAAATATGTCAATTAACATCGATCAAAATAAATGATCATTGACAGAAGTCAACGAGTATTGACAAAAGTCATGGGCATTGACTATCCTTCTACACCACTTTCAAAAGGAACCGTTGAATGACCCTTTGTCAAGAGTCATTGGCCCTTTGCCAATGTTCATTGACCATGTGTCATGTGTCAATGGTCATTGACACCTTGTTAATGGTCATTGACACTTTGTCAATGGTCATTGACCCTTTCTCAATGTTCATTGACCCATATCAATGTTCATTGACCATATATCAATGTTCATTGGCCCTATGTCAATGTTCATTGTCCCTATGTCAATGTTCATTGGCCCTATGTCAATGTTCATTGGCCCTATGTCAATGTTCATTAACACTTTGTCAATGTTCATTGACCCTTTGTCAATGTTCATTGATCCTTTGCCAATGTTCATTGACCCTTTGCCAATGTTTATTGACCCTTTGCAATGTTCATTGACCCTTTGTCAATGTTAATTGACCCTTTGATAACTCTTTCTCAATGGTCATTGACCCTTTGTCAATGGTCATTGTCCCTATGTCAATGTTCATTGAACCTTTGTCAATGTTCATTGACCCTTTGTCAATTTTCATTGACCCTTTGTCAATGTTCATTGACCCTTTGCCAATGTTCATTGACCCTGTGTAAATGGTCATTGACCCTGTGTAAATGGTCATTGACACTGTGTCAATGTTCATTGGCGCTATGTCAATGTTCATTGACCATTTGTCAATGATCATTGACCCATGTCAATGTTCATCGACCCTATGTCAATGTTCATTGGCCCTATGTCAATGTTCATTGGCCCTAGGTAAATGTTCATTGACCCTTTGTCAATGATCATTGACCCATGTCAATGTTCATTGACCCTATGTCAATGTTCATTGACCCTATGTCAATGTTCATTGACCCTTTGTCAAAGTTCATTGACCCTTAGTCAATGTTCATTGACCCTTAGTCAATGTTCATTGACCCTTAGTCAATGTTCATTGACCCTTTGCCAATGTTCTTTGACCCTTTGCCAATGTTCATTGACCCTTTGTCAATGGCCATTGACCCTTTGTCAATGGTCATTGACCCTTTGACAATGTTCATTGACCCTTTGACAATATTCATTGACCCTTTGCCAATGTTAATTGACCCTTTGTCAATGGTCATTGACCCTTTGTCAATGTTCATTGACCCTTTGTCAATGTTCATTGACCCTTTGCCAATGTTCATTGACCGTTTGTCAATGTTAATTGACTCTTTGATAATGTTCATTGACTCTTTCTCAACAAAAGTCATGGGCACTGACGATCCTTCTACACCACTTTCAAAAAGGACAGTTGAATGACCCTTTGTCAAGCGTCATTGGCCCTTTGTCAAGAGTCATTGACCCTTTGAAAATAATAATTGACCCTTTGTCAATGATCATTGACCCTTAGTCAATGTTCATTGACCCTTAGTCAATGTTCATTGTCCCTTAGTCAATGTTCATTGACCCTTTTGTCAATGTTCATTGACCCTTTGTCAATGTTTATTGACCCTTTTGTCAATGGCCATAAAGCCTTTTGTCAATGATTACTGACCCTTTTGTCAATGGCCATTGACCCTTTGTCAATGGTCTTTGACCCTTTGTCAATGGTCTTTGACCCTTTGACAATGGTCATTGACCCTTTGTCAATTTTCATTGACCCTGTGTCAATGGTCATTGACACTGTGTCAATGGTCATTGACACTGTGTCAATGGTCATTGACACTGTGTCAATGGTCATTGACCCTTTGTCAATGGTCATTGACCCTTTGTCAATGGTCATTGACCCTTTGTCAATGGTTATTGACCCTTTGTCAATGATCATTGACCCTTTGTCAATGATCATTGACCCATGTCAATGTTCATTGGTTCTTGACCCTTTGTCAATGGTCATTGACCCTATGTCAATGTTCCTTGACCCTTTGTCAATGGTCATTGACACTGTGTCAATGGTCATTGACCCTTTGTCAATGGTCATTGACCCTTTGTCAATGGTCATTGACCCTTTGTCAATGGTCATTGACCCTTTGTCAATGGTTATTGACCCTTTGTCAATGATCATTGACCCTTTGTCAATGATCATTGACCCATGTCAATGTTCATTGGTTCTTGACCCTTTGTCAATGGTCATTGACCCTATGTCAATGTTCCTTGACCCTTTGTCAATGTTCATTGACCCTTTGTCAATGTTCATTGATCCTTTGCCAATGTTCATTGACCCTTTGTCAATGTTCATTGACCCTTTGCCAATGTTCATTGACCGTTTGTCAATGTTAATTGACTCTTTGATAATGTTCATTGACTCTTACTCAATGGTCATTGACCCTTTGTTAATGATCATTGACCCTTTGTTAATGGTCATTGACCCTATGTCAATGTTCATTGACCCTTTGTCAATGTTCATTGACCCTTTGTCAATATTCATTGACCCCTTGTCAATTTTCATTGACCCTTTGTCAATGTTCATTGACCCTTTGTCAATGGTCATTGACCCTTTGTCAATGGTCATTGACCCTTTGTCAATGGTCATTGACCCTTTGTCAATGGTCATTGACCCTTTGTCAATGGTCATTGACCCTTTGCCAATGTTCATTGACTCTTTGTCAATGGTCATTGACCCTGTGTCAATGGTCATTGACCCTGTGTCAATGGTCATTAACACTTTGTCAATGGTCATTGACCCTTTGTCGATGGTCATTGACCCTTTTTCAATGGTCATTGACTCTTTGTCAACGGTCATTGACCCATGTCAATGTTCAGTGACCCTTTGTCAATGTTCATTGATCCTTTGCCAATGTTCATTGACCCTTTGTCAATGTTCATTGACCCTTTGCCAATGTTCATTGACAGTTTGTCAATGTTCATTGACCCTTTGTCAATGTTCATTGACCCTTTGTCAATGTTCATTGACCCTTTGTCAATGTTCATTGACCCTTTGTCAATGGTCATTGACCCTTTGACAATGTTCATTGACCCTTCGACCATGTTCATTGACCCTTTGACAATATTCATTGACCCAATGTCAATGTTCATTGACCCATGTCAATGTTCATTGACCCAATGTCAATGTTCATTGACCCAATGTCAATGTTCATTGACCCTTTGTCAATGGTCATTGACCCTTTGTCAATGGTCATTGACCCTTTGTCAATTTTCATTGACCCTTTGTCAATGTTCATTGAACCTTTGTCAATGTTCATTGAACCTTTGTCAATGTTCATTGAACCTTTGTCAATGTTCATTGACCCTTTGTCAATGTTCATTGACCCTTTGTCAATGTTCATTGACCCTTTGTCAATGTTCATTGACCCTTTGTCAATGTTCATTGACCCTTTGTCAATGTTCATTGACCCTTTGTCAATGTTCATTGACTCTTTGTCAATGTTCATTGACCCTTTGTCAATGTTCATTGACCCTTTGTCAATGGTCATTGACCCTTTGTCAATGGTGTTTGACCCTTTGTCAATGGTCATTGACCCTTTGGCAATGTTCATTGACCATTTGTCAATGGTCATTGACCCTTTGTCAATGGTCATTGACCCTTTGTCAATGGTCACTGACCCTTTGACAATGGTCATTGACCCTTTGTCAATGGTCATTGACCCTTTGTCAATGTTCATTGACCCTTTGTCAATGTTCATTGACCATTTGTCAATGGTCATTGACCCTTTGGCAATGTTCATTGACCCTTTCTCAATGGTCATTGACCATGTGTCAATGGTCATTGACCCTTTGTCAATGGTCATTGACCCTTTGTCAATGGTCATTGACCCTTTGTCAATGTTCATTGACCCTTTGTCAATGTTCATTGACCCTTTGTCAATGTTCATTGACCATTTGTCAATGGTCATTGACCCTTTGGCAATGTTCATTGACCCTTTGTCAATGGTCATTGACCCTTTGTCAATGGTCATTGACCCTTTGTCAATGGTCATTGACCCTTTGTCAATGGTGTTTGACCCTTTGTCAATGTTCATTGACCCTTTGTCAATGTTCATTGACCCTTTGTCAATGGTCATTGACCCTTTGCCAATGTTCATTGACTCTTTGTCAATGGTCATTGACCCTGTGTCAATGGTCATTGACCCTGTGTCAATGGTCATTAACACTTTGTCAATGGTCATTGACCCTTTGTCGATGGTCATTGACCCTTTTTCAATGGTCATTGACTCTTTGTCAACGGTCATTGACCCATGTCAATGTTCATTGACCCTTTGTCAATGTTCATTGACCATTTGTCAATGGTCATTGACCCTTTGGCAATGTTCATTGACCCTTTGTCAATGGTGTTTGACCCTTTGTCAATGGTCATTGACCCTTTGTCAATGGTGTTTGACCCTTTCTCAATGGTCATTGACCATTTGTCAATGGTCATTGACCCTTTGTCAATGGTCATTGACCCTTTGTCAATGGTCACTGACCCTTTGACAATGGTCATTGACCCTTTGTCAATGGTCATTGACCCTTTGTCAATGTTCATTGACCATTTGTCAATGGTCATTGACCCTTTGGCAATGTTCATTGACCCTTTCTCAATGGTCATTGACCATTTGTCAATGGTCATTGACCCTTTGTCAATGGTCATTGACCCTTTGTCAATGGTCATTGACCCTTTGTCAATGGTCATTGACCCTTTGTCAATGGTCATTGACCCTTTGTCAATGGTCATTGACCCTTTGTCAATGGTCATTGACCCTTTGTCAATGTTCATTGACCCTTTCTCAATGGTCATTGACCCTTTGGCAATGTTCATTGACCCTTTCTCAATGGTCATTGACCATTTGTCAATGGTCATTGACCCTTTGTCAATGGTCATTGACCCTTTGTCAATGTTCATTGACCCTTTGTCAATGTTCATTGACCCTTTGTCAATGTTCATTGACCCTTTGTCAATGTTCATTGACCCTTTGTCAATGGTCATTGACCCTTTGTCAATGGTGTTTGACCCTTTATCAATGGTCATTGACCCTTTGGCAATGTTCATTGACCCTTTCTCAATGGTCATTGACCATTTGTCAATGGTCATTGGCCCTTTGTCAATGGTCATTGACCCTTTGTCAATGGTCACTGACCCTTTGACAATGGTCATTGACCCTTTGCCAATGTTCATTGACCCTTTGTCAATGGTCATTGACCCTTTGATAATGTTCATTGACCCTTTGCAAATGTTCATTGACCCTTTGACAATGTTCATTGACCCTTGGACCATGTTCATTGACCGTTTGTCAATGTTAATTGACCCTTTGATAATGTTCATTGACTCTTTCTCAATGGTCACTGACCCTTTGTCAATGTTCATTGACCCTTTGTCAATGTTCATTGACCCTTTGTCAATGTTCATTGACCCTTTGTCAATGTTCATTGACCCTTTGTCGATGTTCATTGACCCTTTGTCAATGTTCATTGACCCTTTGTCAATGGTCATTGGCCCTTTGTCAATTGTCATTGACCATTTGTCAGTGGTCATTGATCCTTTGTTATTGACCCTTTGTCCATGGTCATTGACCCTTTGTCAATGGTCATTGACCCTTTTTCAATGTTCATTGATCCTTTGTCAATGGTATTTTCTGAATGTTATCGAACATATGTCATTTCTTAATGAACTTTCGCTGTGATCTCGGAACTTTATCAATGGCCATTGATTCATGACTGTAGTAATTGATCCTTTTACATGGGCATTGTGTGGCCCTTTACCAATTATCATTGACCCTTTGTCAATGTTCATTGACTTTTTCAATCGCCATTGTCACTTTTTAGAGGTCATTGTCTCTTTTTCAATGATCAATAGTTATTGACCCTTTTGTCAATGGTCATTGAATTTTTGTTCATTGCCATTGGCGGTCTTTCAATGAACATTGCCTTAAAGTCAATGATCATTGATGTTGATTTTAGTTAGTTCATTTTATTGAGTCTCTTTTGACATTGATTTTGTTTGAAGTTCATTTTCGTGCTACTGTGCCTTGGCATCAGCATATCTCTATTCTAGTTGTTCGTTGCCCATAGTAATGAGTGTGTTGAGTGTCCATCAAACGAATTACCAGGATTTGCAATTAACTCTTTACCAGAGGCATCTGATGTGCCTCTCTCTGTAATTTTTAGTGTTGAACCCAAGACCCAGAGTCGTTGACTTTTGCTGAATATCGTTGTGCATAGTTGATAATGACTTTGATTTTGGTCAATTATAAGATTTGAGAATTTTTCCCGAAATTCAATTGTGTTAACATTGCTAACATTTTCAGGTGTTGTTTGGATGGCACTTACCACTTTGAATAGATATGCAGTTAGTCTTTTTGGGGATTTTGGCATTCACTTTTGGGGTTGGTTTTATTGACGTTTTAAAGATGGGAATTAACCGTTTGGAAAAGCTGCAGATTAATTTTTGAGATTTTGCTGGAAGGATCTGTGTTTAATTTTTGGATTGTTTATTAATTTTTAAATCGTTTTTTGGGCTATATTAAAAATAGTTTTTTTTCACGGTTTTCCTCATTCATCTCAAAGTTTGTTCTCTTTTTCTGTCTCAAGTGGAGTTATATACTTTTTCAATCCCTTTAATTCGCCACTTAATCCTTTAACTTTTGCTCAAATGGAAATTCCCTATAATCCACTTTTGGTATTTTCTTTATTTTGCAAAACTTTAAGGACCACTTAATGTTGCGGCTCCGAAAAAAGTGTTAAATGAAAAAACCATTTAATAATATCGTGGCAACAGGACCCGTTATTGTATTTAAAGCGAATGGCACGTAGAACCTATTATGTACGCTGTCGTGCATACTTATGCACAAATTTACCTATATATAAATCAATATGTATAGCCGTAGCTTGAACACACATACACGTACTTGTGCATATTTGTATTTGTATTTCCGTTTCCGCCGTGGTCTTTTCACACAGCCTCTGAATACTATTGAAGAGCCACCCACAAAAAAACTCTATATTTTCTGGGAGCCTTTATTTGTCGAGCTCCTTCTCTTCAATCCTCATAAAGTCTGTGTGTTTTTTTGTTCATATTTATTCCTGAAAGAACGTTGAAAAGACGCGGGCGAATGAGTTGAATGTTTTTTTTTCACATTAAAGCAAAAAGTAACTGCACTTGAGATAAAAAAAAATTAAAAATATGAAAATGAAAATGAAGAAAAAAGGCTGACTGCTTTCTTCTACTCCTGTGAGGTTGTCTGCTGCAGTAAAAGTAAGCAAAAACAACGAGAATATTCGTACATTAATGAACCATCAATTGAAGTGGAAGAAGGTGTAAATGAGACGCTAATTTGAAATGAAAAAAAAAAAAAACGGAGAATATATTGCACTTTTGGGTTGGGTTGAGCTTATTTAACATCTACTCAAGGTTTTGTTTAATTTCAAAGGAGCAAATTAAAAATTAAGTTTCTTGAAGTACATACTAACTGAAAATGCTGTGTTGTCTCAGACTATTTTATTTATTGTGGACTTGAAGGGTTTTTATGTGAGGTTTAATAAAAAAAAGGCATTGGCCTTTTATAAATTCTACTCCCCACCATTTCTTAATATTGGGGAAAAAAAAAACTGTTTGTTGTGCTAATTAGCCTTTGATTAATAAATATGCAAGTAAAACATAGTTTATTGGGGTTTGGGTATTGGGTTTCTCTTCTTTGACTTTAAACGCAAATACGTACCATATGCAAAATTGATTAATATAGAGAAAAAGTTCAATATTTCCCTACACTAGAGTCTACTTCTGAAGTCTTTCTCTATATTAGAGTCGAACTCTGAGGTCTTCCTCTATACTAGTGTCTACCTCTGAGGTCTTCCTCTATGCTAGAGTCGACATCTGAGGACATCCTCTATACTGGAGTCGACCTCTGAGGTCTACCTCTATACAAGAGGTGACCTCTGAGGTCTTCCTCTATACTAGAGTCGACCTCTGAGATCTTCTTCTATACTAGAGTCGACCTCTGAGGTCTTACGCTATACAAGAGCCGACCTCTGAGATCTTCTTCTATACTAAAGTCGACCTCTGAGGTCTTACGCTATACTAGAGTCGACTTCTGAGGTCTTCCTCTATACTAGAGTCGACCTCTGAGGTCTTACGATATACTAAAGTCGACCTCTGAGGTCTTACGCTATACTAGAGTCGACTTCTGAGGTCTTACGTTATACTAGAGTCGACCTCTGAGGTCTTACGCTATACTAGAGTCGACTTCTGAGGTCATCCTCTATACTAGAGTCGACCTCTGAGGTCTTACGATATACTAAAGTCGACCTCTGAGGTCTTACGCTATACTAGAGTCGACTTCTGAGGTCTTACGCTATACTAGAGTCGACCTCTGAGGTCTTCCTCTATACTAGAGTCGTCCTCTGAGGTCTTCCTCTATACTAGAGTCGACCTCTGAGGACTTCCTCTATACTAGAGTCGACCTCTGAGGACTTCCTCTATACTAGAGACGACCTCTGAGGTCTTCCTCTGTACTAGAGTCGACCTCTGAGGTCTACTAGAGACGACCTCTGAGGTCTTCCTCTATACTAGAGACGACCTCTTAGGTCTTCCTCTATACTAGAGTCGACCTCTGAGGTCTTCCTCTATACTAGAGACGACCTCTGAGGTCTTCCTCTATACTAGAGTCGACTTCTAAGATCTTCATCTATAATATAGACGACTTTGAGGTCTTCCTCTATACTAGAGTCGACCTCTGAGGTCTTCCTCTATACTATAGTCGACCTCTGAGGGTTTCCTCTATACTAGAGTTGACCTCTAAAGTCTTCCTCTATACTAGAGTCGACCTCTGAGGTCTAACGCTATACTAGAGTTGACCTCTAAGGTCTTCCTCTATACTAGAGTTGACCTCTGAGGCCTTCCTCTATACTTGAGTCGACTACTGAGGTCTTCCTCTATACTAAAGTCGACCTCTGAGATCTTCTTCTATACTAGAGTCGACCCCTGAGGTCTTCTTAAACTGCATTATTAAACGTATTTTGTTTAGCAGCTGAAATCACTTCAAATCACTCCGACCTAATATCCCAATTACTATCTAAATTGCCCGATTTAATTACAATATACTATGACCTTCCATCGATATTTATGGCATAGCTATTCGAGCGGAAAATATGAAAGGTGTAATGGTATTTTTCCAAAACCAATTTAACCAACTAACGAATGAAATCCTTTTGACACTGACCCCGAAAATATGTAAATTTTTGAGTTTAGGTTTTTTGTTCTCTTATTGGAAAAAAGCAATTTTCCTAATATTCATTTTGAGATATGAATACTGAAGAGTGCACGAACGAATGCTGAAGAGCACAACGAACTAAGCGAGTATTGTATATGAATGAATGTATGAATATCAATAGTTCAATATATGAACATATCCATATAGGACGAATGAGGAGTATTGCCGCCCCCATAAATACTCGTATAGGACAATATGTATTAAATGCATTCAGGGATAGGTATATGCACGAATACATACATATGTACGTATACGTAATGTAATACTTGGCTAGTATTTCCACTGCTCTATTCTAAAGCGGATCAAACATTTTTTATAGTCGCTATTTTTGCCCCTATCAAGATTAAATTTAATATTCAATTTCTAGCAATTTTCAAGTATATCCGGATTTTTTTCCTATGCGGGCTTTTTGTGCTCTCTTTGTACGTTCGCAAATACATCCTGGGCAAATAGAATCATGTTGGAGAGTGTGTGGGTGCAACATCATACACAGAAAGAAATATTTAGGAAAAAAGAAATACTTAAATAAAGGACATAACTAATGACAGCTAGCATTAATATAACTAAGTGGCGTACTAACATTTAAGACACAAAGAGAGTTTTGTACATTACTTTATATTTAGGACATTGTTAATGACAACTATCTTTAATATAAGTACATACCGTACTTATATATAAGCCTCAAAGGAATCAACTTTTGCATTTTATACAGAAAAGAAATATATTTAAAGATAAATGTCCTTATGTTAAGACATTATAACTAAGACACAATAACTAATTGCAGTATTTCAACTTAAACTAAAAAAGGTATAAACTTTTGAACTTGATACACAAAAATAAATATTTAATGAACAATTTCCTTATATCGAGGATATTGTGAATGACTTCCTTAATTACACAACTCTTTAATTTAACAACTTATCGTACTTAAGTCACGAAGAAATAAACTTTTGATTATTCTTGGAATTAAAGATAAATTGCTACCTAGATTTAAGGGAGAGAAGTATGTAATATTTAAAGAAAATTTCCTCACATTAAGAAAATTTTAATAATGAATGAGTCAAATACAATAAACTTTAATATGAGTACATGGCGTACTAAATCATGCGTCACGAAAAAGAAACTTAAAATTTTTCTTTGAATTAAAGACAAATTATTACTTAGATTGAAGCATGAAAATGATACAAGGTTGGAAGAAAATTGCCTTAAATTAAAAAGATTTGAATAGTAATTGAGACAAAAACAATAATCCTTAATATGAGTACACAAGGAGAGAAACTTTTCTTTGAATTAAAGACAATGTTTGACTTAGATTTAAGAACTAGAATAGTACTACGTTTAAAGAATATTTCCTTAGTTAAAGTAAATATCCATGACTGCGGGTAAAGACAATAATCCTTAATTTAAGTACATTGCGTAATTAATCTTCCGTGAAAAAATAAATTGGAGATAGTTTTTCTTACAAGTGGTAGTTCTTCTCATATTGAAGAAATTCTCTATAAGTTTAATAATTTTTTTTAATAATTTTTGTTACCAATGATTTCGAGCCAAAGACAAAAATCTTTAAAATAAATACAAACTGTACTTAAACTTGTGATACCAAAAAAAAATTATCTAAAGACAGGATACTTAAAATTAAGTAAAAACATTGTTAAGAAAGTGATTTAAGGGTAAAAACCATTTAAGGTTTAAAGAAAATGTCTTCCCATTAACAACATTTTAATAATGAATGAGTCAAAGACAATAGACCTTAATATGAGTAGGCAATGTTAAGCATGCGTCGCGAAGAGAGAAACTTACGATTTTTCTTTGAAAGAAATACAAATTGTTTCTTATATTTAAGGATAAGAATCATACCATGTTTAAAGAAAATTTCCTTATATTAACAAAATTTTAGTAATAATTGAGTCACAGGCAATAATCTATAATATGAGTACACGAAGAGAGAAACTTTTCTTTGAATTAAAGACAAATTGTTACTTAGATTTAAAAACAATAATCGCACTTTTTTCTCACTTAGAGTACATTATTCTCATTATGAAGAAATTCTTTTTGGCAATAATTGCGTGTCAAAGACAAAAGTCCTTATTAGAAAACATTCTGTTCTTAAAATCAAGGCAAGAAAAAATGAAGAAAATATACTTTAAATGAAGTAAGCTTTAAATGAGTATAAGCTATTGTGTAGGAATTTCCTTTTAGATTTTTTAAGCAATGATTTCGAGCCAAAGACAAATATTATTAAAATAAATACATACTGTACTAAACTTGTGATATTAAAAAATAAAATTAAGACTGGTTACTTCAAATGATGTAAATTGTCTACATTGCAAAAATAATATTTGGATATGAAATCAAGTCTTTAATATGGGGACATGAGGATATGCACAAAAGGCGATTTTCTTAGAATTAAGTACATTATTCTCATTGTAAAGCAATTTTCTTTGACAAAGGTTGCGAGACAAGGACAAAGACAAATAACAGCAATCTGTACCTAAACTTACAAAACAAAGAAATTAATTTAAGATTTTTTTTCTTCATATTAAGTACAGACATTTTCTTCGAATTTAAGAAAATTTGCCGAGAAAGAAATTTTCTTGAAACAATTACTTGAAATTAAGTAAGTTATCATAATAAAAAATATATTTTCTTTGAATTTATTACATTTTGTCATATAAAATATAGTTTAGACAATTTGCTAGGGATTAAGTAATTTATCTTAATTACACGGAAAACATTACTTTGAAATGAATACACAATGTCACTTTGCTTTAAAGAGTCGAATTATGTGATATTTAAAGAAAAATTTACTTATATTAGGGAAATTGGGGATGATCGTAAGTCCAAGACAATAAATTTTAGAAATTACCACATTACATTTTAAAATGTAATGAGTACGAACATAACACAAAAATGTTCTATACTTCAAATAACGCCACCAATAAAATTAGAACAGTTTCTTTGAATTTATGGCAAAGCCATGAAGAAACAAAATAAAACATTGTAAAGAAAAATGTTCTTTGCATTAAAGACAAATAGCAACTTTGTTTTAATGATTTTTTATAGAATATGATGTTTTTAGAATGTCTAACTAAGTATTATATTCCCATTTTCTCAATTTAAGACAATTTGACTGAAAGAAACAAGCCGAAGACAATTTATTTAACATAAAGTAGTTGTAATCGTTATTGTGAAGAAAATTTGTCTTTGAGTTAAGGACAAAATGCACTTTTGGGTTTAAAATTAAAATCATGTGGTGTTTAAAAAGAATTGTCTTAATTAAAGTACGGAAATCAAAGGCAATACATTTTAAAATTACTACATTCCGTAGTTAAATAGAAGCCATGTATATTTAAAAATGCATCTTTGTTTTTCGGATTAAGTCATATATTATTACTTTTTAAATTTAATTTAAAATACGATATTTTAACCTATACCGGGCAAAAATATGTTATACACAATTTACACAACATTAAGTAGTTGTAATCCTTATTGCAGACAATTTTTTTTGGAATTAAAGACAATTTTCACTTTTTTTTATTTTAGAATTAAAATCTTGTGATGTTTAAATAAAATTGCCTTATATTAAGATCAGACAATCAAAGACAATAATTCTTTAAAATAACTACATCTCAAACTTAAATGTAAGACACGAATCTTTAAAATTGCGCCTTTGCTTTTTGGAATAGAATTAGTTAATGACATTTAATCTTTAAATATTTTGAATGTTGAAGAAAAATTACTTAAAATTAAGTAGATTATACTTATTCTTTGTAGAGTAATTTTACCAGAGTTTAAAGCAAATCTTTCTCAGCTTATCTTTATTATTAGAACAATCTATTTTTCCAGTGTAGCCTTTCAGCGTGTGTATGTGTGTGGATGGGTGTATTTCTATGTGCGTGGTAACATCACACACTAAATTGTATGATAACCCCTAGAGAAAGTGTGCAAACTGAGGTGAGAGTGGAGCGACAGAGAGCAACGATAGTGGCAGTGGCAATGAGTTCGGAGAACGTACGTTGACTGTTTTACATATTAACAGTGACTATGTGCAAAAGCGGTACTCGGAACGCAAATTGAGAAGGATTTGTGTGCACGGTGTCATTTGTGCTGTCTACGACGTAAAGGGCTAACCCATTGCAGTGGCATAGATATTAGGGTGGGCAGAAGACAAAATTGTTTTTTCGTAATAGAAAAAAAATACAAAATCATCATTTGTTTACTGAAATTTGAAAGTGAGGAAAATTGGGTAACACAAATATTTTGTGCAAATTTGAACTAATATATATAAAAAATCCACGATTTTTCATGAACTTATTTATAAAAAATATCCACGATCTTTTAATGAACTTATTTATAAAAAATATCCACGATCTTTTTATGAACTTATTTATATACAAAATCCAATATTTTTCATAAACTTAGTTATATAAAATATCCACGATATTTTAATGCATTTATTTATATAAAATATTGACGATCTTTTAATGAACTTATTTATATAAAAAATCCTTTTGTATATAAATTCTTTTTTATATATAAATCCTTTTTTATATAAAAATCCTTTTTATATAAAAAATTCACGATTTATGCATAACCTTTTTTATATAAAAAATTCACGATTTATGCATAACCTTTTTTATATCAAAAATCCACGATGTTTAATGAACTTATTTATATAAAAATCCACGATTTTTTCATGAACTTATTTAATAAAAAATCCAAGATATTTTCGTGGACTTATTTATATAAAAATTTACTATTTCTTATGAACTTATTTATATAAAAAATAAAAAGATATTTTCGTGGACTTATTTATATAAAAAATTCACGATTGTTTCATGGATTTACTTTTATAAAAAATCCACAAGCTTTATGAACTTATTAATATAAAATATCCACGATATTTTCGTGGACTTATTTATATAACAAATTCACGATTGTTTCACGATTGTTTCACGATTGGTTTCTATGAACTTATTTATATAAAAAAATCCATGATTTTTTTATTAACTTATTTATATAAAAAATTCACGATTGTTTCATGGATTTACTTTTATAAAAAATCCACAAGTTTTATGAACTTATTAATATAAAATATCCACGATATTTTCGTGGACTTATTTATATAACAAATTCACGATTGGTTTTTATGAACTTATTTATATAAAAAATCCATGATTTTTTTATTAACTTATCTATATAAAAAAATCCATGATTTTTTTATTAACTTATTTATATAAAAAAATCCATGATTTTTTTATTAACTTATTTATATAAAAAATCCACGATCTTTTGAAGATTTTTTATAGATCATGAACTTATTTATATACAAATCCACGATATTTTCGAGGACTTATTTATATAAAAATCCATGATATTTTCGGGGACTTATTTATATAAAAATCCACGATTTTTTCATGAACTTATTTATATGAAAAAATCCACGATCTTTTCATGAACTTATTTATATGAAAAATCCACGATTTTTCATGAACTTATTTATATGAAAAATCCACGATTTTTTCATGAACTTATTTATATAAAAAATCCACGAATTTTTCATGAACTTATTTATATAAAAAATCCACGATTTTTTCATGAACTTATTTATATAAAAAATCCACGATTTTTTCATGAACTTATTTATATAAAAATCCACGATTTTTTCATGAACTTATTTATATAAAAATCCACGATTTTTTCATGAACTTATTTATATAAAAATCCACGATTTTTTCATGAACTTATTTATATAAAAATCCACGATTTATTCATAATATTCACGATCTTCTGAAAATTTTTTATATAAAAAACCCACGATCTTCTGAAAATTTTTTATATAAAAAACCCACGATCTTCTGAAAATTTTTTATATAAAAAATCCACGATCTTCTGAAAATTTTTTATATAAAAAATCCACGATCTTCTGAAAATTTTTTATATAAAAAATCCACGATCTTCTGAAAATTTTTTATATAAAAAATCCACGATCTTCTGAAAATTTTTTATATAAAAAATCCACGATCTTCTGAAAATTTTTTATATAAAAAATCCACGATCTTCTGAAAATTTTTTATATAAAAAATCCACGATCTTCTGAAAATTTTTTATATAAAAAATCCACGATCTTCTGAAAATTTTTTATATAAAAAATCCACGATCTTCTGAAAATTTTTTATATAAAAAATCCACGATCTTCTGAAAATTTTTTATATAAAAAATCCACGATCTTCTGAACATTTTTTATATAAAAAATCCACGATCTTCTGAAAATTTTTTATATAAAAAATCCACGATCTTCTGAAAATTTTTTATATAAAAAATCCACGATCTTCTGAAAATTTTTTATATAAAAAATCCACGATCTTCTGAAAATTTTGTATATAAAAAATCCACGATCTTCTGAAAATTTTGTATATAAAAAATCCACGATCTTCTGAAAATTTTTTATATAAAAAATCCACGATCTTCTGAAAATTTTTCATATAAAAAATCCACGATCTTCTGAAAATTTTTTATATAAAAAATCCACGATCTTCTGAAAATTTTTCATATAAAAAATCCACGATCTTCTGAAAATTTTTTATATAAAAAATCCACGATCTTCTGAAAATTTTTTATATAAAAAATCCACGATCTTCTGAAAATTTTTTATATAAAAAATTTACGATCTTCTGAAAATTTTTTATATAAAAAATTTACGATCTTCTGAAAATTTTTTATATAAAAAATTTACGATCTTCTGAAAATTTTTTATATAAAAAATCCACGATCTTCTGAAAATTTTTTATATAAAAAATCCACGATCTTCTGGAAATTTTTTATATAAAAAATCCACGATCTTCTGAAAATTTTTTATATAAAAAATCCACGATCTTCTGAAAATTTTTTATATAAAAAATCCACGATCTTCTGAAAATTTTTTATATAAAAAATCCACGATCTTCTGAAAATTTTTTATATAAAAAATCCACGATCTTCTGAAAATTTTTTATATAAAAAATCCACGATCTTCTGAAAATTTTTTATATAAAAAATCCACGATCTTCTGAAAAATTTTTATATAAAAAATCCACGATCTTCTGAAAATTTTTTATATAAAAAACCCACGATCTTCTGAAAATTTTTTATATAAAAAATCCACGATCTTCTGAAAATTTTTTATATAAAAAATCCACGATCTTCTGAAAATTTTTTATATAAAAAATCCACGATCTTCTGAAATTTTTTTATATAAAAAAAACACGATCTTCTGAAAATTTTTTATATAAAAAATCCACGATCTTCTGAAAATTTTTTATATAAAAAACCCACGATCTTCTGAAAATTTTTTATATAAAAAATCCACGATCTTCTGAAAATTTTTTATATAAAAAATCCACGATCTTCTGAAAATTTTTTATATAAAAAATCCACGATCTTCTGAAAATTTTTTATATAAAAATCCACGATCTTCTGAAAATTGTTTATATAAAAAATCCACGATCTTCTGAAAATGTTTTATATAAAAAATCCACGATCTGCTGAAAATTTTTTATATAAAAAACCCACGATCTTCTGAAAATTTTTTATATAAAAAACCCACGATCTTCTGAAATTTTTTTAAATTAAAAAATTCACGATCTTCTGAAAATTTTTTATATACAAAATCCACGATCTTCTGAAATTTTTTAAAATTAAAAAATTCACGATCTTCTGAAAATTTTTTATATACAAAATCCACGATCTTCTAAAAATTTTTTATATAAAAAATCCACGATCTTCTGAAAATTTTTTATATAAAAAATCCACGATCTTCTGAAAATATTTTATATAAAAAATCCACGATCTTCTGAAAATTTTTTATATAAAAAAACCACGATCTTCTGAAAATTTTTTATATAAAAAAACCACGATCTGCTGAAAATTTTTTATATAAAAAATCCACGATCTTCTGAAAATTTTTTATATAAAAAATCCACGATCTTCTGAAAATTTTTTATATAAAAAATCCACGATCTTCTGAAAATTTTTTATATAAAAAATTCACGATCTTCTGAAAATTTTTTATATAAAAAATCCACGATCTTCTGAAAATTTTTTATATAAAAAATCCACGATCTTCTGAAAATTTTTTATATAAAAAATCCACGATCTTCTGAAAATTTTTTATATAAAAAATCCACGATCTTCTGAAAATTTTTTATATAAAAAATCCACGATCTTCTGAAAATTTTTTATATAAAAAATCCACGATCTTCTGAAAATTTTTTATATAAAAAATCCACGACCTTCTGAAAATTTTTATATAAAAAATCCACGATCTTCTGAAAATTTTTATATAAAAAATCCACGATCTTCTGAAAATTTTTTATATAAAAAATCCACGATCTTCTAAAAAATTTTTTATATAAAAAATCCACGATCTTCTGAAAATTTTTTATATAAAAAATCCACGATCTTCTGAAAATTTTTTATATAAAAAATCCACGATCTTCTGAAAAATTTTTATATAAAAAATGCACGATCTTCTGAAAATTTTTTATATAAAAAATGCACGATCTTCTGAAAATTTTTTATATAAAAAATGCACGATCTTCTGAAATTTTTTTATATAAAAAATCCACGATCTTCTGAAAATTTTTTATATACAAAATCCACGATCTTCTAAAAATTTTTTATATAAAAAATCCACGATCCTCTTGAAAATTTTGATATAAAAAATCCACGATATTTGGAAAATTTTTTATATAAAAAATCCACGATCTTTTGAAAATTTTTAATATAAAAAATCCACGATCTTTTGAAAATTTTTAATATAAAAAATCCACGACCTTATAAAGATTTTTTATATAAAAAATCCACGAACTTTTAAAGATTTCTTATATATAAAAAATCCACGACATCTTAAAGATTTTTATATAAAAATCCAGGAGTTTTTTTTTACGATTTTTAAATACAAAATTCAAGATCTAATATAAATGATGATTTGAAGATTTTTGTATCAAAAATCCTCTACATACATGGCAAGTCTATTGACCAAATAAAATAAATAACCAAAAATATGGAAATTTGCAAATTGAGTAAACCGACTAAAGTATACCATCACTTTGTGGGAAATGCGATATGAAATTTTCGAAGTTTCTGTGGGAGATGCTGACTAAGGAGAGGGTATAATAAAGCGGGTTTGTGTCTAAATAGCATTCAAACCCTTTTCGATTAAAACCTTTTAATGAAAATTTGTAGCTCCACCCTATTGTTCGTATTTATTTCTCCCGTAAGTGCATGGCATTACCTGAATTTTATATTATTTTCCATATGTGACTTTTTCTGTTTACATCCCTCCCCCCACTACCCGACTCATCCCTGGCACAGTAGATCACACTGCCATAGGAAACCGCCTTTGATTTTGTTTTTGCTCCATTAAGTAGCTACCATTAGATATGCAATTACGTGCTGAGCGCACAGTTTGCTATGAATAAAGTGGAATAGTTTTTAAATGTGACATAGTGTGTTCTCGGGACGAATTAATAGGATTTCTTTCTTTAAAATAAAATCACGAAATATTAATTTCAATAACGGTTAGAGTAAAATGTTGAAATTGAAAGATTTCCTTAAAAAAATAATTGTGTTGGTCAAACAAAAGAAATATTCAGGAATGGAAAAATTCAGATATTTTAAGATTTCCCTAAAAAATAATTGTGTAGGTCGTATAAAAGAGTTATTCAAATTTAAAGCAGAATATTTATTAAAATTATTTTCTGTTTAAAAAAATAACACTGTGCTCGAAATGGACACTTTAAAAATGTAACAGAAAGGAGACCATATGGATATACCTATTTCCACCATGCTGAATCGAATGGACCTAGCCGTTTTTCTAGGTTAGCTCTTGTTTTCGCGATATTCGACCACAAAGTTTGCAAAAAAATCAGAGAGGTTAGTTATCTCGGAGGTGATTTTGAAGTGGAAGACTTCCGAAAACGCGCTTCAATCCAAAGAACGAAATAAAGGGAACCCTTCGAGAATTATTTCCAAATGTTAAAATTGTCCAAATGTTCCCTTTATTTCGATCTTTGGGCTGTAGCGTATATTCCGAAGTCTTCCACTTCAAAATAACCAAAGAGGTAAGTCACCTCTCTGACTTCCCAACAAACTTAGTCTTCGAATATCGCGAAAACAAGAGCTAACATAGAAAAACGGCTAATGCCACTCGATTCAGCATGGTCGAAATAGGTCTATCCATAGGGTCTCCTTTCTGATACATTTTTGGACTAGCACAGTGTAATCAAGATAATGTTAATGACTGTGGGTTGCAGCCTTTAAAGTTCAAATGTTTTAAACATCTCTGGGTGAATTTTCTCTCTAGAATTTACAAAATAATTAGGAATATTAATTTTTTATATTACCAAAGTTTATTAAAAATTTCTTAGAATACGAATTTATAAATTCATTATAGCCTTAATTTTCATTGGAATGCAACTTAGGACAAAAATAAGGGTCATTGGAATGCAACTTAGGACAAAAATAAAGGTCGAACATTTGAATATCTATTTCGTTCGTCAATATATTATAGTCTTATGGTACACCAATGAGTATGAGTATTTTTTTTGGTTTTTAATAATCATACGCAATGTGGCACTTGAATCGACCACCTATGCGTATGAGTATTTTTGTTATTTGTTAATAACACTATGCAACAAATTTTTTTTTGTTGTCCGAGACCTTAATTTTTTTTGTATAGATTGAGGCATACTATTTTAGGAAACATTAACCATTTTTTTTATGGTAAAGTTTTTTTTTTTAGAAAATTTTCTAGCATTCCAATTTGCACCTTTAGTATTTGAACCATATTTTTGGAAACATAAGCTCGATAATCCGACATACCATTTTAATTAAAGAAAATTATAAGGGCTAAAAATGCTGAAAACATCACTTTAATGTAGAAACTGAAGTTTAGTAACTGTCGTTAAAAAATAAAAACCATAAGAATATAAAAAAATCGCAAAGAATTTGTTTGTTCCATTTTTTTAAAAGCCAGCATCCAAATGAAGAAAACAGTGCCCATTTAAAAAAAATCTATGGATTAATCTATAAATTATGACCCATATTGTAAAAATGGGGAAATTAAAAAAATATATTTTTTACATTTTTTATTTTGACCATTTTGTTTGTGAGGTTCCAAAAGGGGTGTGGCAATACCTTCCATTTGTTAATATACTATGAGAACTATAAAACAAGTAAGAAAGTTTCAGTCGGGTAAACCGAATAAGGTATACCCTCACTTTGTGAGTAATGTAATATTGAATATTACTCGAATTATTCTGTCAATTTGTGTGGGAGGTACCAGAAGGGGTTTATTAAATACACCTTTTTTTGCAGAACATTAGATACTTTAAATTCATTGCACTGTGCCGACTTATAAGCATTTATGTGCACTGGTATAAACGTTATGAGACATTAAATTGTGGTATGATTTGGGCATTTTGTGTGGGAGGTACAAAGAGGGGCGTGGCAATAACGCCCATTTTTCACAGGGCTATAGACACTATAAAAACATTACACTGTACAAAATTTCAAGTATTTTTATACACTGGTTTTAATGTTATAAGCTGTTAACTTTTGGTGCAAAAAGGTACCTTTGTGTGGGAGGTACCAAAAGGGGCGTGACAACAACACCAATTTTTCCCTGGACTGTAGGCAATATAAAATTATAATACTGGACAAAATTTCAAGTATTTTTATACACTGTTATTAATGTTATAAACTGTTAACTTTTGGTGCAAAATGGTGCATTTGTGTGGGAGGTACCAAAAGGGACGTGGCGACTTCGCCCATTTTTCTCGAGTTGATAACGACTAATAAGCTAATACTATGTGTGGAATTTCAAAAGATTCGAATAAGTAGTATAGCAGTTATTAAAGAATCAATATTTCACAACATTTTAACCCTTTGTGGGGGAGGTACTAGAAGGAGTGGACCAATATGCCCCATCTTCGAACTTAGCCGGAGATAGAAAAAAAATATTACCACATACCAAATTTGAGGTCAATCGGTTACTCCTTTCGAGAGTTATCGTGCGCACCAGCCAGCAGACACACAGACAGACAGACAGACAGACGGACGGACATTGCTCATTCGACTTAAAATGACCCAAAACGGATTTCCTCCGAACATACTTGGGGTCTTAGGTCACTCCTTCGACGTGTTACACTTTTTTCCGAAGCAAATGATATATACCCTCGTCACACTAAAGTGAGGGTATAAACATTACACTGTACAAAATGTTAAGTATTTGTATTGACTGGAACCAAAGTTATAAGCCGTTAAGTTTTAGTGCAAAATGGTCCATTTGTATGGGAGGTACCCAAGGGGCTTGGTAATATCGCCCATTTTTCACGGGACTATAGATACTGTAAAGGCATTACACTCCACAATTTTTTTATTATTTGTAAGGACTACAATCAAAGTTATAAGCCATTAACTTTTTTGTGCAAAATGGTCCATTTGTATGGAAGGTACCAAAAGGGGCGTGGCAACTTTCCCAATTTTTTTCAAGATGATAGCGACCTAGAAGCTAATACTATGTGTGGAATGGTAAAAGATTCTGAATAATAGTATACAATATATGGAATAATCAATATTTCACTAAATTTAGACACTTCGTGGGGGTGGTACTCGAAGGAGTGGACCAACATAGTCCATCCATTGGCCTTAGCCTGAGATAGAAAAAAAAATATTGACACATACCAAATTTGAAGTCAATCGGTTCATCCTGTCGAAAGTTATCGTGCGCACCAACCAGACAGACAGACGGACACGCTGACGGACATGGCAAAAATGGCTTAAAATGGCCCAAAACTGATTTCCGCTAAATATTTTTGGGGTCTCTAAGGTCACTCCATCGATGTGTTACAATTTTGGTTGGCAGCATCTGATATATACCCTTGTTAACAATAGGGGGGTATAAGAACCCAATTTTGTTGAAATTATCTTATTTCTACAAAATGTGCTATAATTTCTGCATTTATCCATAGATTTGCTTTAAATATGCATTGTTTTCTTCGTTAGGATGTTAGCTTTCAAAATATGAAAAAACGGCGTATTTTTTTCTATTTTTTATGGTTTTTTTCGTGCAGCAAAAAAATATTTTTTTTTGAAAAAAATCCATTTTTTTCTAATTGTTTTAACGCCAGTTACTGAACTTCTATTTCCACATGACAGTGTCTTTAATAACATTTGTAGTCCTCATAATTTCCTTTAATTAACGTGTATCCCGGCATTATCGAGCGTATACTTCAATGCATATCGTCCAAATATTAAAGGTACCTTCCAGGAAAATTGGAATTTTAAAGAAACCTTATTTTAAAAAAAGTTTCTAACTGTCATTTGTATATAGTCCTCATAATTTCTTTTAATTTAACGTTTAACCCGGCATTGTCGAGCATATAATGGGTGCTCCATTTCGAGGTTCCCTACTTTTTTAAAGAAAAAAAAAAAACAGAAAATTCAAATTGAATGGGGAATGTTTATTATCATTTGAAAGAACATTCTTTGGCATTTATTTTTTGAAGATTATGTCTATTAAATGTTGGCCGCTACTACGTCTCAGATGGTCCATCCGTTGAGTCCAATTTTCGATGACACGTTCGAGCATTTCGACTGGTAACTGGCGAATGACATGCGTGATGTTTTGCTCCAAGGCCTGAATCAAAGCGGGTTTGTCCGCATAAACGTTAGACTTTATATATCCCCACAGGAAACGGTGTGTTATCACACGATCTTGGTGGCCAATCGACCGGCCCAAAACGTGAAATTATCTGCTCACCGAAGTGTTCTCTCAATAAATCCATTGATTGATGCGATGTGTGGGAAGTGGCGCCATCTTGTTGAAGCCGAGATCACGAGCTTCACTTTCAGTCATCAAATAGTCGGTTTCCATGGCACGATAACGGTCGCCATTGACGGTTACGTTCTCACCGGCATCATTTTTGAGGAAATGTGGACCGATGATTCCGGTACGTCGGATCGGCAATCGGTCAATGGCAAAAAGATACAGGGTTGCCCATATTCGACGGACCCATCTGGCAACGCCATAACTTTTGACAGAGATGCCAGATCGCTTAATGACATACCGCGTTTGAAGCGTCAGTCCAAGCAGATTTTTACCATGGAACAATACACGCCACGCGAGCGCTCTGAAATAGTTGAAATTTACATTCAACAGAAGAAGTCAAGTCAACGTGCTTTTAAAATATTAAAAAATGTCAGAAGTGCGCCTTCTAAGAACACCATTAAGCGTTTATACGAAAAATTTTCGACTGGTGAGGCTCTTTCTAATCCGAAGAGGCCAAATAAAAGTCGACCAAGGCGATCGGCCGAGAATATCGCTGCCGTACGAGCCAGTGTTGAGAGGTCCTCAAGAACATCCCAAAAACGCCGTTCTCAGCAGTTGGGCATGGCTCGGTCCACTTTACAACGGATTATTCGCGTTGATTTGCATTTGTTCCCGTACAAAATTCTATTGACGCAAAGATTGTTGCCTGCGGACAAGCCTCGTCGATTGGAATGGGCCCAACGAGTCCGTGGGTCCGTCGAATATGGGCAACCCTGTAGATCTTAACGAGAGCTAACATATTGGTCACGGGTGTCAAGGTCGTGGGTCGACTGGAAAGTGTTTTTTTTTGGATTTTAAAAAAAATGGACTTAGCGCAATTGGCGAACGATTATTTTGATAATAAAACTGAATAATTTGTAAACGTTGTTCAGGCGTAAGTCTTTCCATGATGAAATGCCAAACAATACTTAACAAAAATAACATGACAGCATGAAACGACTCACGCGTGATCTCACGTGATTTAAGGCAACTTCCAAGAAAATTTGAATTTAAAAAAAAATTAAAAAAATTACCCTAGAATTTTTTTCACGTAATACAAAGGCACCAGCTATAAAAATACTTCAAAAAATATGGTCCAAATGTTAAAGGCAGCTTCCAATGAAATTTGAATTTAAAAAAAAAAATTACCCAAGAATTTTTTTTTTCATACAGGGTGGCTGATGGATATTGCTACATTAAGAAACTCAAATAACTTTTTTTTCAGTGTATGGAAATCAGTTTTCTTTTATTCATGTTACAACTCAATAAATTTTATTAAATATAGCTTAATTAGTTTTAAAAATAATGGAATTTAAATGCCCCCCCTGCTCGTTGATGCATGTGCGGCATCTTACCAAAAAGCTGATCATTACCGCTTGGAGAGTTGAGACGGGAATAGCCGCAATTGTTTCTCGAATGGATTGCTTTAGTTCATTCAAATTTGTTGGTTTTGCTTTGTAGACTTCCTGTTTGCAATAAACCCACAAGAAAAAGTTAGGTGCAGTAAGGTCAGGCGACCTGGGGGGCCAACGGAATGTGGAGTTTCTGGATATCAGCTTATTGGGAAATTTTCACCGCAATTCTGTCATAACAGGCCGGGCTATGTGAGGAGTTGCACCATCTTGCTGAAACCACACAGAGTTGAAAGAAATTCTCATTCGGCGTAATTCTTGATAGAAAAAATCTCTCAACATGCTCAAGTAACGGCCTCCAGTAACTGTAACGGTGTGACCGTTGTCTTCGAAGAAGTAGGGCCCGACAATGCAGCGTGATGAAACTGCACACCACACTGTGACACGAAGTGGATGCAATTCCGTCTCATGGAGTATCTGTGGGTTGGAAGCACTCCATATTCGACAATTTTGTTTGTGTGTGTTGCCGTTTATATCGAAATGGGCCCCGTCAGACATGAACAGACAGTTCAACATGTTTCCGTCCTCTTCCACCATTTGAAGCATCTTCTTTGAAGCAAAATTCCAAGCGAATCGGGAAGTCTGCTGAGTTCACTTTGTTGGCCATTTGAATTTTATATGGGAGTAACTCCAAATCTTTGTGCATAATTGACTGCAATGACTGTCTGCTTATACCCATTTGAGCAGATAAGGTTCTTGTCGAAACTCTTGGATTGTTTTGTATGGCCGTCCGAACTGAAGGGTTTCGATGGTAAGGTCTTCTGTTGACTGTCCCATGCTTGTTAAGAAGTCTCTTTATGGTCCATCTGCTCCGAGGATTGCCGCCAAACTTGCCCCTATACTCTCTTTGAACCGAAACTACGGACTTCAGTGCGTAATAGCGGCGGACAATCCAAATTCTTCTTTCAGTGTCCCAGTTATCCATTTTTATTAAATCTAAAAATCAATCTGCAAAATAAAAAAAAAATAACCAGATTCATTAAATAGAAAAAAAGTTATTAACATTTTTTTTGGTAGCAGCTTTCATCAGCCACCCTGTATTTCTTCGTGTTTAGGACCCCATATTACACCAGAATATTTTATGTGCAGCCATAGTGTAAACATACGCAGGCACCGGCCTGGCCAAAGCTATATTTTCTTATCATTTTAACAGCTGACGTTTTTGATTTTTTTTGCCTAAAAAGAGGAGGTTGATCCAATTGGAAGACCTGAAGAAAAATAAGGGTTTCATAACTCAATATTAAGTTCGTTCGTTCACTTTGTATATTCTTTTAAAGCTATCTCCTTTGCCTACGAGTATTTGTTTTAAGTTTTTAATAATCATACGCAATGTGGTACCTTTCCAATGTTGTCTAGTCTTTTGAACTAATCATATTTGCGTACGGTAATTGGTTTTAGTTGTTAATAATCATACGCTGTATGGTACTGGTTCATAGTTATATTTTCTTATGCTTTTATCTGCTGGTGTGTATATTTGAATGTGTCAAAAGGACGTTGCTTCTATTGGAAGACCTAGAAAAAAAATAAAGTTCTCATATATGAATATTAAGTTCCTTCGTTCTAGTTGTATATTCTTTTGGGCAACCACCTAGGCGTATAAGTATTATTTTTGGTTGTCAATATTCTTACGCTGTATGGCTTTCCAAAGCTATTCTGTCTTAGACTTTTAGACATTTATTGTGTAAAAGAGACATTGGCAAATACGTAGAATTCAATTCTAACTATAAGTTCGTACATGACTATATCGTATGTATGTATAGCATTTTGAAGCAACCACCTTTGCATATGAGTTTTGTTTTTGGTGTTCAATAATCACATGCAATGTGGTACCTTTCCAAAGTTGTGTATTTCAATGAGTACTATTTTAATAATCATACGCAATGCTATACCTATCTAAATTTCCTATTTTCTCATTCCTTCTTTAGCTGGGTGCAGTTTGTTGACACAAATCATTTTTTTTATTGATTATTCCTTATGTTTAATTTTTCTTTCATATTGTTTTATTCAATAATTATTTTTTATGAATATTTATCCCCTCACCTTAAAGAAAGGAGGATTACGAGTATATATATCATTTGCTACGGACCAAAAGTGTCACACATAGAATGAGTGACCTAAGACACTAAGTATGTTGGACGGAAATTCGTTTTAGGACAGTTTAAGCCATTTAAGTAATATCCGTTCGTCTGTGTGACTGGATCGCACAATAACTTTCGAAAAGAGTAACGGATTGACTTCAAATTTGGTATGAGGAAATTTTTTTTCTTCTATCTCTGGCTAAGTTCAAAGACAATCTAATGATTGCCCATTCAGGCTTAGGGGAAGAATTGCCGCAATCGACTGATTTAACAGCTGATAGTTGCTTGTTGGTTTAGTTTGGTTTGCCCATTCATCATTGATATAGTTACACGAGAGCAACGCTTGCAAATTATGGACGTTTGATATAAAAATAATGAATATCTCTTTGTCAAACTTCAATCTTCAGCGATGAAGCTCATTTTTGGTCAAATGGGTAATTAAATAAGAAACAATTTTTAACATTTGGAGTGAACTTTTAACCCAGCACCATTACAATTACTATTTGAGGCGCTTTATGGGCGGACGGAGTCTTTGTTCATATGTCCTCAAAAACGATGATGAGCAAAATGTTATTGACTGTCAACGGTGGAACAGTATAGAGAAATTATTACAACATTTTTCATACCTCAATTAGCTGGCATGAATCTTGCTGACATGCGGTTTCCATAGGTCTGAGCCACATGCCACACAGCACAGGATACAATTGATTTACTCAAAGAAATTTCTAACGAATGAATAATTTCATGTATTGGTCCAACTAGACTGTGCGATTTAAACCAATTGGATCAGTACAGGGTGGCTGATACGTATTGCAACCAACTTCAGGTTGCTATCATTTCTAAACCGCTAGTCTGATAGCTGACAGATTTATTTCAGTGACAGTTCATTTTATTGTTTACAAGCTTACAAAAGCATTTTGATCTTCAGATTCAGAAAAAAGTTATTCGTGATGGAATTCAAGCGCGATAGTGTGATTGCTTTATATTTGGGTGGAGAAACACAAGTGGCTATCGTTAGAGCCCTCCAGCATTTAAATGTGAATAAATCTTTTGTTTCTCGTACCATTGCTCGTTACCGTGATACTGGCAGTGTTGCATCGCGTCCAAAAAGTGGACGTAACAACACCAGAAATGATCCGAAAAGTGAAGGCCAGATTTGATCGAAATCCACGCCGCAGTGGTAGAAAAATTGCTCGTGAGCTGAACATATCACGAGAACGGATACAACACATATTACAAAATGAGCTTGGACTAAAGCCATTGAAGTTCCAAAAAGTGCAAGAGCTCACCGATGCACAAAAAAGTTAGACTGGAAAGAGCCAAGGAGTTGCTTCGCTTGCACAAAAGTGGCCAGTTACCGAATTTGGTTTTCTCCGATGAGAAGCCATTCCAAATTGAGCAGTTTGTGAACAAACAAAATGATCGGGTTTACTTGTCAAAAAGGTCAGCTGAAAATTAACACCTTCGATTGGCCACCAGAACTCAAGCGACGCCGATGGTAATGGTGCTCGTAATGGCCACCAAGATCTCCGGATCTCAATCCGTTGGACTTTTGCGCCTGGGGCATTTTAGAGAGTAAGGTTCGCACTAAAAAATATCAAAGTATCGATCATCTCAAGACGGCGCTTCGCCGGGAATGGGCCAAAATACCGCAGAGCCACTTTCGTGCAGCGTGTGATGGCTTTGTCGGCCGTTTGAAGGTCATAATTCGTGCCAAAGGTGGCCAATTCGAACAAATCTAAACTGTTTCTAAAATGTTATGTTATTTCCGACATTTTTTGCTTTTGAACAATAAAATTTAAAAAAATAATTAAAAAAATATAGCGCTTTACTTTGTTGCATTACATATCAGCCACCCTGTATATGGGGGATTTCATCTAAAGTGAGTCCATTTTTAAGAGCGATGACTTCTGATCGGGATAGAACTTTAAGGACTGTCAGAGTTGGCGGGAGTTGAATATTGACATTTTGATCAAACGGTCCTTTTTTCCCCATCCATATTTTTTCCCATTCCAATAGGGATGATATGATTTTGAGGAGACGTTTTGGCCATTAGTAATATGTCATGATCTGTCATTTGTTTTTCATTGTATTCAGTAGTGTTTACAATTTCATCATGGAGAGATATATGTAAGAATAACGTTTACAAATTATTTAGTTTTATTATCAAAATAATCGTTATCCAATTGCAATTTTTCGTGCGATAAGTCCATTTTTTTTTTTCGAAATAAAAAAAAAAAACACTTTCCAGTCGACCTACGACCTTGACACCTTGACTTGACTTGGCAATATTTTAACTTTCGTTCAGAGCTATCTTTTTGCCATTGGCCGATTCTCGATCCGACGTACCGTTAAGGAGCTAGAGCAAAATAAACTTTCCGTTCACATTTAAAAATGATGCTAAGTCCATTTTTTTAAAAAATCCTAAAAAACACTTTCCAGTTAACCTACGACCTTGACACCCATGAGCAATATTTTAGCTCTTGTTAAGTGCTATGTTTTTGCCATCGACCGATTCTCGATCCGACGTACCGTTAAGGAGCTAGAGCAAAAATAAACTTTTCGTTCACATTTGAAACTGATGCTAAGTCCATTTTTTTTAAAATCCAAAAAAAAAAAACACTATTCAGTCAACCTACGACCTTGACACCCATGAGCAATATTTTAGCTCTAGCTAAGAGCTATCTTTTTCCCATTGATCGATTGTGGCTACAGCAAATGAAACAATTGAATTGTTGCGAGAAAAGTTTGGAGATTCGATTATTTCAAGAAATTATGACATTGAATGGCCTCCAAGAAGTTGTGATTTAAAACCATTAGACTATTTCTTGTGAGGTTATTTGAAGTCATTGGTCTTTCGAAATAAACCAGACTCTCTTCAAGCTTTACAAGTCAATATTGAACGTGCCATTCATGACATACGACTTGATTTAGTGGAAAAAGTGCTCGAAAATTGGGTTCATCGAATTCGTTCCTGCAGAAGAAGTCGTGGAGGCCATTGGAATGACGTTTTATTTAGAGCTTAATTGCATCGATTGTACTTCACATTAAATAAAAAACTTTTGAATTTCCTTAACAATATGTGTGTTTTTTTCAAAGAAATCATAACACTATTATTGGAAACTCCGTTTTAAAGATCTCCAACGGATTTGATTTTACGTACATGCCAAATGATTTTTGACCACTGACTTGCCGCTGAGTCGGTTGTAAGAGCTACACTGATAGAAAAAGCTTCGTCATTCGTCAAAAGTCAGCTAACGTACGGATCATCCTATTGATGAATTTGTTCGTCGCCGTGACGAATCTCTGTTTAATCTCTGGAAACTATAGTTTCGAGGGTTATAGTTCGCTCCGGTCAGGCTTACGAATGGACGGACATAAGTAAAATGACTTAATGTGTTCTAAAACGGATTTCCTCTGCATAAACTTAGGGTCTTAGGCCACTCCTTTGATGCGTTACCCTTTTTCTATATGTTATATATACACTTATTGATATTTGTATTATAAATAAAATAAATCCCCATATTTATCCCCTCACCTTACAGAGGAGGGTATATATAATATTTTTATTTATTAGCACGATTCATCGTAGGGATGATATGTAATCACCCTGTGGGGTTTTTTTTTTATTCCACTAAATAGTTCTTGTTCTAGTATACTTAAAAAGAGATTCGTCATGGCGACGAACAAATTCATAGATAGGATTATCCGTACGTTAGCTGACTTTTGACGAATGACGAAGCTTTTTCTATCAGTGTAGAAAGCTGAAATTTTTGCATATGGTTTATACACACTCGAGTTTTGTATAAACGACGGATTTTTCACAGAATCAGAGTTTGGCCAGTGGACAATTCTCGCGCTAACAAAAACGTGAGTGTTGTTTTTATCTTTTCAGAAGTCTCTTATAAGAAACAAAACTAAATCTTCATCACAGTACAACACATGATTTTGGGACTCAATTCTGAGAATTGATTGTGAAAGTAGTCCCAAAAATAAGAACTTCTGCATAATTCGTTTAGTCAAGTCGTCTCAATTAATAATTTAATGGCCATACGATTTTTTCACGGTATACCGTAGGGAATATCTCGTTTGTGTCTGAAGCTAAGTTGTAGATATTGAATAGGAGAAAAAATGTGCCTTAAAAATGCCCAAAAAATTCTAAAATATCTGTCAGTAAAATATTGAAAAGTACGTTTACGTATAAAACAGAACATTATAAATCAGAACAGAACATTTTTGCGATTTTCAAGGTAAATTCGAGAAAGCATCGTTCAATTATCACGATTTTGGAATTGATGGATTCGTACTAGACCCAGAAGTGACACTGCAGGGGGCATTTTCGGTTTGGTCGAAGGGGCGACAAGGCCTAGACAACATCATAGCTCGAAAACGGATCGTGCGAATTTTACGCTATTGAACTTAAACACTTCAATTCGTTACAGTGCAATATCTTTAAAGTATCAACTGTTCAGTGCAAAGTAGGTATATTCGCCAAGCTACTTCTGCTACCACACACCCACTCCCCACAAATTGACTGATTCATTCGAACACAACATTCCACAATTTCTTCAGCAAATATCTAAATGTTTTCATATTTTGTATTTTAGACAACAATTCCAATGACTATAGACTGACAAAGAATCAAAAAATTTTGAACTTTCTGGTATCTCCCATCCGAAGTACCAAATTACATTACTCACCTTAGTTTTTTTAATCGAATAAAATTTGCTTAATTGATTAGTTAATTAGTTAGTTGTTTTAATCCACAAAAAATTTCCTTAATTGTTTGTATGAGTAGTTTGCTATCTACTTTAAGAAGAACATGAATGCGGTTTTTTTTCAATCTTTTGTAATAATATTAGCCATACGCATTGTGGGCCTGTTAAATAATATTATTCATACGCATTGTAGGCCGCTTTTTAAAAAGACCACCTTTTCCTTTGTGGGCTTAAAAAATATTTTAATATTTTGTTATCATCAAGTTAGCTTTAAGCCTCTTTTCCGATTTCCTAATATAGTTTCTCAAAATTTGTTTAAAAATTCAAATTTCTTTCAAAATCAGTATTTTTTCCTCGAGGTCTCAATTTCAATCCTTAAATAGCGCTGCAGTTTTACAACTTTGGTCGTGAAACGGAAGTGGAATTGTATTCAAACGCTATAAAAAAGAGAGTTGCCAGATTTTTTGCCTTTTTTTCTGTGAAGGATTAAGTGAAATGCTAAAGATAAATTCCCCCACCACCAAAAGCTATACAGTGAGACTAAATGTAGACAAACAAAATCCTGTTGACAGGATACTGGGAAGGATTTATATAATACGTAAGTGTACGTGTACATATGACTGAATGTGTCCTTAGATTTGGTAAGAGTAACGGTTTTTTCGAGGTAGAGAGGGGAGAGAGATGGCAAATGTGGCAATGTGTTGAGTTGAAATTATTTTCACATTCACATTCTCGTACAGATATACGTATATGAGAAAATTTCAGTCGAGTGTTCATGTAAAGCGTCGTCCCTTTAAACATTCATTGCGTTGTAGTGGTGGTGGTGACGGTGATGGTAGTGGTGCTGCTGGTGACTGCTGAAAGGATTACAAGCAATGGAATGTTGAAAATGTCCTGAATGTTCAGCACTGTGAATGTCAGTCAGTCAGTCATTTTATTTTCCCCAGCATTACAGAGAGATGGGCTGCCTTTGCTGGTTTGTTGGCGTTGACTTGAACTGACTTGAGTCTTGGCAATGATTGTGATTGAGAAGGAATTTATTTTGGTTTATGGAAATTTTTTTACCAGTGCAGTTATTGCTTTCTTTTTCTCGTATATATATATATACTCGTATATATATGTATATGGCACTCCAAATAGTTGTAAAAACTTTATAATGAAAACAACGATAAATCTTAGTTTTGAGGATGACTTGATTGACTTGACTTGCTCAAACGGCAAAGTCAATGTAATGGTTTTGTATACTAGCAATATATGTATATATATTACTTATGGCAATCAATGTCTTATCGATCATGGATAACTTGTTGTTACAATAATTGCATGACAAATATCCTTGAACTGGAAGAGCAATACAGTTTTGTAAGGGAAATCCTTGAAATGCTGTCGTCTCCATTTGCTAGGAGATGTAGACAATATCGAAACGGAAATATTGAACGACTATTAAGAATCATTATATAGATTAAACTGGAAAAATACTATCAATGACACTAAAGGAATTAGTGGCTAAGGCTCTTTGTCTATTATATAAAAAATTATAAAGATAAATAGCCTTAGAGCTTTTCTTTAGAATAGACAATGAGCCTTAGGGCTCATTTCCAACAAAATAGACAATGAGCTCAGGACTCATTTTCTATACAATAGACAATGAGCCTCAGGGCTCTTTTTTTATACAATAGACACTGATATGTATATTATGACTCATTATGTAGATTTATATTCTATTGAAAATTAGCTCTACGGCTCCTTGTCTATTCTATAGAAAATTAGCCCTACGGCTCATTGTCTATTCTATAGAAAATTAGCCATAAGACTCTATTCTATAGAAAATGAACCCTAAGGTTCATTGTCTATTCTAGAGAACATAAGCCGTAAGGCTCATTATCTATTCTATGAGAAAATGAGAAAAGACAATATAGAATATAATAGACAATGGGCCTTAAGGCTTATTTTCTATGGAATAGACAATGAACCTTATGGCTCATTTTCTATAGAATATAATCGTAGGGCTAATTTTCTATAGAATAGACAATGAGCCTTAGAGCTCATTTTCTATAGAATAGACAATGAGGCTTAGGGCTCATTTTCTATAGAATAGACAATGAACCTTAGAGCTCATTTTCTGTAGAATAGAGTCTTAGGGCTAATTTTCTATAGAATAGACAATTTGCCTTAGGGCTCATTTTCTATAGAATAGACAAGGAGTCGTAGAGCTCATTTTCTATAGAATAGACGATGAATGAGCCTTAGGGCTCATTTTCCATAGAATAGACAATGAACCTTAGAACTCATTTTCTGTAGAATAGAGTCTAAGGGCTAATTTTCTATAGAATAGACAATTTGCCTTAGGGCTCATTTTCTATAGACTAGACAATGAGCCTTAGGGCACATTTTTCGGTTATAAAGTAATAAAAATGTCTATTCTGTCTGTCGTAAAACTGAAAATTCCATTTATCATTCAAAATAATCTTTGAATCTTTAAATGATTTTGAGTTCATGAGCCCATATTAAGTATCGTACACCGCTTCCTCATTGTGTCCTAACACACTAACGTATGTATCCTTAAAAAATATATCTTACTAAATCCTTGTCTTTGTATCCTTAAACCCTGTGCGCCTTTTGCAACAGCTTAATTACCTAAACATATTGTCCGCTGACACAATTAAGGCTTAACATAACACTCAACTCTAACATTCAACTTTATATAACAGAGAAAACGAAGGAGAGGGAGTGAGAGAGAAAGCAATAAATCTGGCAACTGTGTCTGGTAAACGCACGTAACCTACCGCTTATGTCCTTGTGGCCAACAGCCACATACAGACGGACAGACAGCCTGACACACATACTCGTATATAGGTCCATCAGAAACCACCATTAACAAATGTTGTTGTCGTACACTTTTCACATCGTAAATAGGCTCAACAAACATGGAGACCGAATGAAAACCCTTTTTATTTGTGCTCCACGAAAGCAAACACACACTTATACGGACAGAAATACTCGCCCAGTAACAATTTATGGCATTTGGTTAACATTTTGCAAATAGTCTTTGGTACACAGAAAAACAGTTTTTTTTTTTATCATTTTTCAGCCAAAGAGAACGAATGTTTAAAACAAAGAAAAGTTTCTTTAAAACAAGGACACAGACCTTCGAAACAAGGGCACTGATCTTTAAAACGAAGACACTCTTGTTTGAAATAAAGACATTCTTCTTTGAAACAAAGACAGTTTTCTTTGAAACAACGACATATTTCTTTGAAAGAAGTAAATTTGTCTGTAAAACTAAGACTCTTTTCATCAAAACACAGACACCTTTCCCTTTCCTTGAAACAAATACACTTTTCTTTAAAAAAAATACACTTTTCTTTAAAAAAAGACACTTTTCTTTAAAACAAATACAATTTTCCTTAAAACAGAGACACAGAAATATTTCTTTCAAAATATGTTTTGTTTAAAACGAGAAATCACTTATTTAAAGGTTCCCTTAAAATAATGATATTTTTCTTTATAGTTTAAAAATTCGCTTAAAATAAAGATTTTTTTTAAACAAGTAAAAGGAAGTTCCTTTCTTTAGAATAAATTCATACTTCCTTAATTCCAAGAAATGTTATTAAAAGCAACAAAATCATTCCATTAACACAAGAAGAGTTTTTATTAAAACAAAGAAAATTATACAAAGAAAAAAATCAATGCAAAATATTTCTTTGAATTAATGAACAACATTTTCAGCCCATTGGTGCACTGAAAAAATTTGTTTGACCATTTTTCAGCCATAGAGAGATTTATTGTTTAAACCAAAGAAAATTTTCTTTAAAACAAGTAAGCTTATTCTTTAAAACAAAGATGATTTTTCTTAAAAAAGGATACTGTTCTTTGAAACAAGGACACGGATATTTTAAATAAAGATACTTATCTTTAAAATAAACATATTTTGCTTGAAACGAGGAATACTTTAAAAATCAATGCAAAAGTTCTCTTAAAATAAAGATATTTTTCTTTAAATCAAGTAAAAGTTGCGTTAAATCTATGAAGTTCGTTTCTTTAGAATAATCCCATACTTCTTTAATTCCAAGAAATGTTATTCAAAGCAACAAAATCATTGCATTAACACAAAAAGAGTTTTTATTAAAACAAAGAAAATTGTACAAAGAAAAAAATCAATGCAAAATATTTCTTTGAATTAATGAACAAAATTTTTCAGTGCATTATTTGGCAAGTGAGCGCATACTTCTTTAGTTCATTATTTGGCAAGTGAAGAGATAATTCTTTAATTTCAAGAAATGTCCTTCAAAGCAAAGAAATTATTCCATTAAAACAAGAAAAGTTTGTATTAAAACAAAGAAGCCGATACAAAGAAAAAGGCTATGAAAAATATTGTTTTATTTTTTGATTGTTTATTTTTTTTTGATATTAACTACAATACTCGTACAAACTATATTTATATTCTAATTTTACGGTCCAGGGAAAAGCCGGGTTACAAAGACCATTTGGCTAGATTTTTGCAGCGACAGACCAGAGCTTCTGGTGGGAATCGAACCCACGACTCCCAAACTCATAGCCGAGCACGCTACCAACTCACCTACTGGGGCGCATATATTAGAAAAATATTTATATGAATTATTGAACAAAATCTGAATAATTTTGCATTATTTGGCAAGAGAGGAGAGGAAATCGGGAAAAACTGTTTTTTGATCATTTTTCAACCTTAGAGAGATTTATTGTTTACACCAAAGAACATTTTCTTTCAAATAAGTAAGCATGTTCTTTAAAACAAAGATGTTTTTTCTTAAAAAAGACAGTGTTCTTTGAAACAAGGACAATATTCTCTGAAGCAAAGTCACTCTTCTTGGAAACAAGGACACAATTCTTTAAAACAAATATACTTTTCTATGGAACAAAGACACTTTTCTTTTAAACAAAGACACTTTTCTTTTAAACAAAGACACTTTTCTTTAAAACAAAGAAATGTTTCTATAAAATAAAGAAATGTTTCTATAAAATAAAGATATTATTCTTAAAACAATGAAGACTCTTTAAACAATGAAGACTCTTTAAACAATGAAGACTCTTTAAACAGTAAAGTTTCTTTAAAACAAAGTTATGTTTCTTAAAAACAAGAAAGCGTTCCTTAAATCTATTAAACTCGTTTCTTTAGAATAATTTTACAACTTCCTTAATTCCAAAAAATACTTTATAACAAAAACAAATAAACTTATAACCTTTATAAAAAAATATAAACTTATATGTATGAAAAATGTTTCTTAGAATTTATGAACATAATTTGTCAGTGTATTATTTGTCAAGAGAGGAGAGAAAATGGGCGGAGTTTGGGTCAATGGAAGTCAGTGCAAAATACGGGACATATATGTACATTCAAATGCAAAACACAACATAAACAAACCCAATTCTGTTTTTTTTTTTGTAAATTTTGCTGAGTCTTCTTTACATTTGCGGTAATCTAAATGCATATCTACATATCGTTCACGTTGTATCGGCAACATAGGATATTTGCTATATATTTATGTATGTTCTCATGTGTGTTCTGTAAACATTGCAGTTGCAATAACAAACGCATGTACCGAGAGCGTCAAAAAAGTATTAGATTCAAGGACTTTCTGTCATTAAAAACTTTTTCAGTTAAAATAAATTATAAATACTGCAATGAATTTTTGTAAATATATTCTTTTTAAATAAAAGCAAAAAAGTCTAAAGTTGACTGAATTGTAACGCTCGCTGTATGTTTAATGTAAATTAACAATCATAACCACATAATGTCAAATAGCAAACTATAGCACACCTCATTTCCGTATATGATTAACAACAAAATTTAATTTCTGATAATAACCCACCTTTGACACTCACTGTATACGAGTATATGCATCGTACAAAGTATGCCTGCATAAACATACTATAATAACAAACATGCAGGCAAGCGTCTTCTGTCCATACAACGTACATTGTGCCAATACTACTGTCCACATAGACAATACTACTGTCCACATTTTATATGAGCAGGAAAACATTAAATGAAACAATAACAATAGAGCACTGCACCACGAAAGGACACACACACACTCATACAGTGACAAAATCACAAACTGATATTAAAATATTGTCCTGGTCAAGGCACAGTACTTAGATGCGTATCGAGTCTAAGATCCAATTTACACGGTGCAACTTGTCCCTGCCACTTTTATGAATTCTCTTTTGAAATCCCTACGTAAAATCATACTCGTTTAGACGGTGAGTCTCTAAATTTATGTTTTTATTCGTTCACTCACATTTATTTTATTGAATTTGTTTTTCGTATTCAGTCACTCATAAACTGAAATGTCAATTTGTCCCTTGTTTTTTCATTTCGAGCAACTTTTTCTACCCCGGAAGCTTCTCTACACTTTTCGTCTACAAACTCGTGGCGCAAGCCTCATGTCGCAGGGACAAGTTGCACCGCGTAAATTGGGTCTAATAATTATAGATCCGATATTCATCTATAGATTTATTTTTTTCGATATGCTATTTTCTAGAGATATGGTAATAGCAATACGAGTAGTAGTCTGGGGGTCTACTATAGATTAGATGACGAAACTGGTTGTCTACTAAGAGTAGATGTTCAAATTTACTGTTGATTTCAGATCGTCAAAATGGCCGTCTATTACAGAGTTGAGAATTAAATTGGTTTTCTCATCAGCCACTAAATTAATCTTCTACTATGAGTATATGACCCAAATGGTTGCCTAATGTAGATAAGCTAGTTGATGAACAGGAAGTCCAAACTGGTAGTCTAGTATAGCATAGTCTACTAAAGTAGATAACACATGTAAGTCTACTAAAGTAGATGACCCAAGTGGTCGTCTACTAGAGTAGATGACCCAAGTAGTCGTCTACTAGAGTAGGTGACCCAAGTGGTCGTCTACTAGAGTAGATGACCAAATTGGTCGAATACAATAGAGTAGATGACCAAAGTGGTCGTATATAATATGATAAACGACCAAGTTGGGCGTCGACTATAGATTAGATGGCCAATTGGTGGACCCAAGTGGGTTGTAGACCATACTATAGAGTAGATGACCCAACTGTTCGTCTACTATATACGTATATTGTATGTAGTCTACTAAAGTAGATAACACATATAAGTATACTAAAGTAGATGACCCAAGTGGTCGTCTACTAGAGTAGATGACCCAAGTGGTCGTCTACTAGAGTAGATGACCCAAGTGGTCGTCTACTAGAGTAGATGACCCAAGTGGTCGTCTACTAGAGTAAATAGAGTAGATGACCCAACTGGTCGTCTACAATAGAGTAGATGACCCAACTGGTCGTCTACTATAGAGTAGATGACCCAACTGGTCGTCTACTATAGAGTAGATGACCCAACTGGTCGTCTACAATAGAGTAGATGACCCAACTGGTCGTCTACTATAGAGTAGATGACCCAACTGGTCGTCTACTATAGAGTAGATGACTCAACTGGTCGTCTACAATAGAGTAGATGACCCAACTGGTCGTCTACTATAGAGTAGATGACCCAACTGGTCGTCTACTATAGAGTAGATGACCCAACTGGTCGTCTACTATAGAGTAGATGACCCAACTGGTCGTCTACTATAGAGTAGATGACCCAACTGTTCGTCTACTATATATTGTATGATCAAATTGGTCGTCTACTATATAATGTATGTCCCAACTGGTCGTCTACCATAGAGTAGATGACCCAACTGGACATCTACCATATATTGTTTGAGCAAATAGGTCGTCTACTATAGAGTAGACCCAACTGGTTGTCTACAATAGAGTAGATGACCCAACTGGCCGTTAACTATAGAGAAGGTGACCCAACTGGTCGTCTACAATAGAGTAGATGACCCAACTGTTCGTCTACTATAGAGTAGATGACCCAACTGGTCGGCTACTATAGAGTAGATGACACAACTGGTCGTCTACTATAGAGTAGATGACCCAACTGGTCGTCTACTGTAGAGTAGATGACCCAACTGGACGTCTACTGTAGAGTAGATGACCCAACTGGTCGTCTACTATAGAGTAGATGACCCAACTGGTCGTCTACTATAGAGTAGATGACCCAACTGGTCGTCTACTATAAAGTAGATGACCCAACTGGTCGTCTACTATAGAGTAGATGACCCAACTGGTCGTCTACTATAGAGTAGATGACCCAACTGGTCGTCTACTATAGAGTAGATGACCCAACTGGTCGTCTACTATAGAGTAGATGACCCAACTAGTCCTCTAGTATAGAGCAGATGACCCAACTGGTCGTCTGCTATAGTGTAGATGACTTAAGTGGTCGTCTGCTATAGAGTAGATTACCCAACTGGTCGTCTACTATATATTGTAAGACCAAATTCATCGTCTACCATATATTGTGTGACCCAACTGACCGTCTACCATAGAGTATATGACCCAAATGATCGTCTACTATAGAGTAGATGATCCAACTGGTCGTCTACTAAATATTGTATGACCAAATTAGTCGTCTACTATAGAGTAGGTGACCCAAGTAGTCGTCTACTAAAAATTGTATTAACAAGTTGGTCGTCTACTATAGAGTAGGTGGCCCAAGTAGTCGTCTACTATATATATGTAGTACATATTACCAAATTGGTCTTCTACTTATATTGTATGACGAATGAGCCTTAGGGCCCATTTTCTATAGAATAGACAATGAGCCATAGGGCTCATTTTCTATAGAATAGACAATGAGCCATAGGGCTCATTTTCTATAGAATAGACAATGAGCCATAGTGCTCATTTTCTATAGAATAGACAATGAGCCATAGTGCTCAATTTCTATAGAATAGACAATGAGCCGTAGGGCTCATTTTCTATAGAATAGACAATGAGCCGAAGGGATCTTTTACTATAGAATAGACAATGAGCCGTAGGGCTCATTTTCTATAGAATAGACAATGAGCCATAGCCCCCAATTTTTATAGAATAAATAAAGAGCCATAGGGCTCATTTTCTATAGAATAGACAATGATAGGGCTCATTTAGCTAATTTTCTTTAAAATAACCTCTGTCATTTTTTATTCTATAGAAAATGAGACCTGAGGTTCATTGTCTATTCTATAGAAAATGAGCCCTATGGCTCTTTATTTATTCTATAGAAATTGAGGGCTATGGCTCATTGTCTATTCTATAGAAAATGAGCCACCGGTCTCGAGGCCTAAGGCTCATTATATATTCTACAGAAAATGGGGCCTAAGGATTATTATCTATTCTATAGAAAATGTGCCCTATGGCTTATTGTCTATTCATTGTATATTCTATAGAAAATGAGACCTAATGATCATTGCTTATTCTATACAAAATGGTACCTAAAACGCGTTGTACATTCTATAGAAATGAACGCTAAGGCTCATTGTCTATTGTATAGAAATAGAGTCTTAAGGCTCATTATCTATTCTATAGAAATTTAGCTCTAAGGCTCATTGTCTATTTTGTAGAAGATGAGCTCTAATGCTCATTGTCTATTCTGTAGCAAATAAGCCCTAATTCTCATAGTGAAAATAAGCCATATGGAAATGAACCGTTGGGCTGCTTGTCCTTTGAAGCTCATTGCCTATCATTTTTCATGTGAAACCTCAATATAAATCACCCTTTATTTAATAATAAATAGCTTATAAACACTGTGATCCCTTTACTTATAGCAAAATATGAGACTGATTGAAACACATATACAGACTCAAAGATAGATAAAATATCCCACGAAAGCCCTTCGAATGTTTTGCTCATACATAAACATGAATCAAGCACGCACACACATACGTACACACACTCATTTGCACGTACAAAGATTACCCCAAAGAGATAAGACAAAGCAGGAGTACAGGCAAGCGAGCAAGGATAAATGCATTAATGACATAAGTGTCTGATAATAGTGGTGGTTGAGTACAACACAGAGGCACTCACAGACACACACGCGCTCTCTCACAAGAACATTTACGCCTGCAATCGCCCATTCATTCATATAAAACAATGCCACTGATTTTGAAGTAAACGGCATGCTTGGGCACGCAGTTTCAGCTATTCAACGCTTGCAGTTCCTTCCTCTTCAAGTGGGTGTGCGAGCGAGTGCATCTGTGTGTGTTGTTGTTGTTGTTGTTATTGTGTGTGGGGCCAGTGTTGCTTGTATTGTTTTGTACATTCTACTAACCACGCTCTCATAATAAAACTAAAGGATACAAAAATGCTGAGTGATAGAGTGGTGAGGAAGTGATGGGGAGATGGCAGCAGCAACTCAGAATAAATAGGAACATTGAACGACATTGGATTTTCCGAAAGGCTGCAAGAAAAGCAAGAAAGGGTAGGGCAACAACTACAACTGCAACAACAACGACCACAAGTAAATTGGTTGCATAGTTGGCTCTGGCAAAGGCGCGGGAGCCGGCAAAAATTGCATGTGCTGCAAATGTGTGTTTGATAGCAAAAGTTTAATTTTTTTACAATTTTTGTTGTAGTTTTTTTTGCTAGCATTTTTGCAACTATGTATGTTTTTTTCGTACATACTCGACCAACAATTTGTAGATTTGTGTATTTTAGTATTGCTTTACATGCTGGTGTTTTTGTTTTTCAATACGCTCTCTCATCCTCTCTCTCTCTCTCTGCCCCACTCTGAGCACATTTGTGGCTGTGGAGGCAATGGCGTCGCCGGCACCGATGGTGCTGTGTCATTTTCAAAGCCAAACCGCCAATGAATGTCTGTGGTTGAGGGCGTATGGAGGCAGCAAGATAACCCGGGGTTTAGGGAGGACGATATTCAATGGAGGAGTATAACCTCGGGGTCGTCGTCATCATCATCAACAAACAGACAACAGTTGCGATGTTATTTCGCTGGCTATGACCCACTTTGTGGTTTGCGGTAGCACGAATGTTACAAAAAGAAAACAACATAACAAGTATGGTTTGGCAATAAAAAAAATACAAATTTATTATAATCTTTCCCGGGGTCTCGCCTCCCACAACGTCCACATTTGAGCTTTAGTGGCAGTAGAAAAAATCTGGTTAATCCAAATGCACTTTAGGAAAGGGGAGAGTTAGTGAAACACTTCTATTCAAATCAAAAAAAGTGTAATAGTCGTAGAAAAAAAAAACGATAACCAAAAGCCAAAATAAGGTAAGGGGCAATTTTACTTTAACACTTCTTTGAAACGAAAAGTTGCGGTGGACCAACAGACAATAACCAGACTTCTCTACAATTGTTTTTTCTTCTTATTCTTGCCTTGAAAATACTTTCTCTGCGTATTATTTCATTTGTTGAATTCAAGGATATTAATATTGGAATTTTCTTAGAGTCGTACTCATGTTCTGATTAGTGTTCTTTTGAAAACGTATTTATTTCACTTAAATTGTGTTAGGAGAAAGGTTGATAGAAATAATAGAATTAAATAGGGAGTCTGTTATTTGTTGTTCCTTGCTTACCTAGAGCGTATACGTAATATTAATATTATGTGCGGTAACCGGGTGCCTATACATGATAATACTTAGAGTATAATAAAAATATTAATTATACGCACCGGATTACTGAGGATAACAATAGTTTTTAATTGGTTTTCGCTGTATTAAAGCAAATGAATCACTTTTTGAATCATATATTTTAAAAAGCGTTTATTAGAGATATCTTTATTTGCGAATTTTGTATAGTATTCACAGACGGTGAATAAGTATTGGCAGGTTTTTTTTTTTTGATAAACATTGTCCAGAAAAAAATCCTTAAATTGTTCTAACTTAGTGAAGTATTGATTTAATTGTTGCACAATTTGAGCCCACTTCAAAAGTGATGATACAGGACATTGGAATGAAAATGCTGACCCAGTAGAATAAAATCCTTTCCAGATCTTACATATTTAAGGAGACTTGAAAATATTTGCTTATATTAAAACCTTGTTATCTTAAACAATCTTTCTTTTTCTCTTCCTCCACTCCCACATTCAAATCAAAAGGTTGTGGTAGCCCAATAAAAGCCAAGATCAAGATAACGAAGGGAATCAACGAGGTGTTCTTTTAATAACGAAAGCTGAATGAAATAATAGATTTAAACGGGATGCCCGGTATTTTGTATTCCTTGGTTACCTGAAGCGTATACATAATATTAATAGTATCTGTGGTAGCATGGTGCGTATACATGATAATATATAAATGAGAATAATTACAATATTAATCAAACGCACCGGATTACAGAGGATAACCAAATTTTTTAATTGATTTCCGCTGCATTAAAGCTAATTAATAATTTTTTATAAACATTGGTCACCAAGAACCCAAATACAAAGGCGTTGCATTTTGTACAGTGTAATGGTTTAATAGTACCTACAATATAGAGAAAAAATGGTAATTTTGCCACGCTCCTTTGGCACCTCCCACACAAATGGACCATTTTGTACCAAAAGTTACCAGTTTATAAATTGAATACCAGTGCATACAAATACTTGAAATTTTGTTCAGTGTAATGCTTTCAGAGTACCTAGAGTCCAGAGAAAAATGGGCGTTATTGGCCCGCCCCTCTTGGTACCTCCCACACAAATGGACCATCTGTGGTAGCATGGTGCGTATAAATGATAATATATAAATGAGAATAATTACAATATTATTCATACGCACTGGATTACAGAGAATAACCATAATTTTTAATTGATTTCCGCTGCATTAAAGCTAATTAATATTTTTTTATACACATTGGTCACCAAGAACCCAAAAAAAATCCTTAAATTGTTCTAACTTAGTGAATTATTGATTTCAATGTTGCACAATTAGAGACCAATTCAAATGTGATGAGACCGGACATTGGAATGCAAATAGAATAAAATCATTTCCAGATCTTACATATTTCACGAGACTAGAAAATATTTGCTTATATTAAAATCTTGTTATCTTATACAATCTTTCTTTTCCTTTTCCTCCACTCCCACATTCAAATCAAAAGGTTGTGGTAGTCCAATAAAAGCCAGGATCAAGATAACGAAGGCAATCAAAGAGATGTTCTTTTAAAAACGAAAAGCTGAATGAAATAATAGATTTAAACGGGATGCCCGGTATTTTGTATTCCTTGGCGTATACATAATATTAATAGTATCTGTGGTAGCATGGTGCGTATACATGATAATATATAAATGAGAATAATTACAATATTAATCATACGCTCCGGATTACAGAGGATAACCATAATTTTTAATTGATTTCCGCTGCATTAAAGCAAGTGAAACAAATATGTATTTTTAAAAGCGATTATTGTAGATACATTTATATTCATTTTTTATCCACAGACCATGTATAAATTTTTGCAGGTTTTTTCTAATCATTGGTCACCCGTAATCCAGAAAAAATTCTTAAATGGTAACCAACAGCCAACAAAGGGCAGCTTTACCATAACATCTGAAGAAAAGGTTTGCCGGGCCGATAAAGCAATAGGAGGGTAATTCCAAAGCAAATGTATCAACAAAAACACACATTTTAACAATGACCCTTTTGATTAAAATGAAATTTGGCACAATGACTACACAAATTCGCACGAATTTTATGACCATTTTAGTTTTTCAAAATTCATTGTAGTTTTTGTGGTAGAAAGTTCTATCTCAAGGATTTTTCTCAAAATTACTATTTGTTAAATTAGCCATATCTTTTTAACCGCTTTACGTATTTTGCAGATATAAATAACAATGAAAAGCTTTGCATATACTCACATTGATAATATAAATATAATGTGTAAAAGTAACATTAATCGGTTCAGCCGTTTTGAAGTTACACGAAGTTACCCTAGTCCAACAGGCAAATCTAAAATTCTATATAAAAATTTACAAGAAAAATTATAACATTGACTCAATAGAATTGCTATATCGTTTTGGTCCTTCAAGGCTCCATTTTGAGTTTTTCATAGTCAGTTCATAATAGTTTGACCCTTTAGTACCAAAAAAAAAATCAAGGATATCAATTGATACTTTTTCAGTATATTCAAGGATTAAGGATATTTTCCATATTTTAACCTCCTTTCACCAAAAGGAGGTAAATATTTCATTCCGCAACATTAAAGAGGAGTAGCAAAGCTTTTCATTGGAATTAATAACGGGTTTTCCCATAGGGATGATATGAGTTTGAAGTGACGTTTCGGCCATTTGTAATATGTCATGATCTGTTATTTGCTTTTCATTGTATTCAGTAGTGTTTACAATTTCATCATGGAGAGATATACGCAAGAACAAAGTTTAAAAATTTTTCAGTTTTATTATCAAAATAATCGTTCTCCAATTTCAACTTTTAGTGCGCTAAGTCCATTTTTATCCCCTCACCTTAGAGAGGAGGGTATATATCATTTGCTACGAACCAAAAGTGTAACACATCGAAGGAGTGACCTAAGGCACTATGTATGTTCGGCGGATATCCGTTTTGGGTCATTTTAAGTCGAATGAGCAATGTCCGTCCGTCTGTCTGTCTGCTGGCTGGTGCGCACGATAACTCTCGAAAGGAGTAACCGAGTGACTTTAAATTTGGTATGTGGTAATATTTTCTTCTATCTCCGGCTAAGTTCGAAGATGGGCCATATTGGTCCACTCCTTCTAGTACCTCCCCCATAAGAGATTAACATTTTGTGAAATATTGATTATTTAATAACTTCTATACTACTTATTTCAATCCTCTGACATTTTACACATAGTATTAGTTTATTAGTCACTATTACCTCGAGAAAAATAGGCAAAGTTGCCACGCCACTTTTGGTACCTCCCGCAAATGGACAATTTTGAACCAAAAGTTAATAGCTTATAACTTTATTACTAGTGCATACAAAGGCATTGCATTTTGTACAGTGTAATGGCTTAATAGTACCTACAATACAGAGAAAAAATTGTCATTTTGCCACGCTCCTCTTGGCACCTCCCACACAAATGGACCATTTTGTACCAAAAGTTACCAGTTTATAAATTGAATACCAGTGCATACAAATACTTGAAATTTTGTTCAGTGTAATGCTTTGAGAGTACCTAGAGTCCAGAGAAAAATGGGCGTTATTGGCCCGCCCCTTTTGGTACCTCCCACACAAATGGACCATTTTGTACCAAAAGTTACCACCAGTTTATAAATTGAATACCAGTGCAAACAAATACTTGAAATTACGTACAGTGCAATGCTTTTATAGTACCTAGAGTCCAGAGAAAAGTGACCGTTATTGGCACGCCCCTTTTGGTACCTCTCAGACAAATGGACCATTTTGTACCAAAAGTAGACAGCATTGAACTTTAATACCAGTACATACTATAAAGTTATTAAATGCAATTTAAATTGATAGTAATTTAAATAAAACAAAAAAATAAATAAATTTACTAATATTTTTTGGAAACTCAAGGTGAGTGGATTCATTAGTCGGTTTACCCGACTGAACTTTTTTACTTGTTTTTAAATCCAAAAACAAAAAAAAAAAACACTTTCCAGTCGACCTACGACCTTGGCAGCCATTAGCAATATTTTAGCTCTCGTTAAGAGCTATCATTTTGCCATTGACCGATTCCCGCTCCGACGTACCGTTAAGGATCTAGAGCAAAAATAAACTTTCCGTTCACATTTGAAAATCCAAAAAAAAAAAACACTTTCCAGTCGACCTACGACCTTGGCAGCCATTAGCAATATTTTAGCTCTCGTTCAGAGCTATCTTTTTGCTATCTACTTGCCACACAGCAAATGAAACAATTGAATTGTTGCGGGAAAAGTTTGGAGATTCGATTATTTCAAGAAATTGTGATATTGATTGGACTCCAAAAAGTTGTGACTTAACACCATTAGAACATTTCTTGTGGGGTTATTTGAAGTCATTGGTCTTTGGAAATAAATCAGACTCTCTTCAAGCTTTACAAGTCAATATTGAATGTGCCATTCATGAGATACGACTTGATTTAGTGGAAAAAGTGCTTGAAAATTGGGTTCATCGAATTCGTTCCTGCAGAAGAAGTCGTGGAGGCCATTTGAATGGTGTTTTATTTAGAACTTATTTGTATCTATTGTACTTTACATTAAATAAAAAATTTTTGAATTTCCTTAACAATAAGTGTTTTTAAGAAATCATATCACTCTTATTGGAAAACGCTGTATCTTCAAAATACGTAAAGCGGTTAAGCGGTAACAAAACACAATTTTGAGGAAAATCTTTGAGAGAAGTAACTTTTGAACTCTGTACCACAAAAACTACAATGAATTTTGGAAAAGTAAAAACGACAAAAAATAGTGCCGAATTTTATGAAAATCGAAAGGGGTAATTTGTTGAGTTGGTCGAACTGCTTTGGAATTACCCAATAACGAAATCTCAATTTATTCTTGAAAATATGTTATGTCAGTATAATTAAATTTTTTATTCAATAACATTAACTTAGAACTTTCCTTAAGCATATTTGTTAATTTTGTGATGGTTAGAATTCATTGAAATTAAATATATATTTCAATTAAATCGTCTTTGGGGAAAGACGGAATAAAATAATAGATTTAAACAGAAAATTGGGCATTTTTGTATTCCTTTGGAACCTGTAGCGTATACATAATATTAATACACTCTTTGGTAAACAGGTGCGTATACATAATAATACATAGCGTTTAATATCAACAGTAATCATACGCACCGGATGACTGAGGACGAAACCTTTTTTTAATTTAATCATTATTTTAACAAATTATTTAGGAGCCGTATTAAATTATATATATGACATTTTCAATAATTATACGCCAACATAGATCCCCACAAATTCGCTGTAAACCTAGAACTACAATTGATTTCCCTAAAGTAAGTCCTTGTAATCGTTTATAATCTATATTTCCCTCTTTCCCAACTTTCATATTCGCGCTTTTGTGATACAAGAAAAATCTCCTTATGCCAAATGCACTTCAGTAAAGGGGGACAATTGCTGCAACAGCTCTTCCAATATCACAAGTGGCAGTTCAAAAAAACGACAGGCAAATTCCAAATGAAGTCCACGAAGGGCAGCTTTACCACTCTACCTGGTGCTATCGAAACAAACTGCGTTTTTATTGATTTTAACTTTTTCTTGATATTTTTTCTGCCTGGTTTATTTCAAGTATGGTAACTTCGTAGCTTTTCTAACCTCATAAACATATATACTCGCTGTATTCTGGCTAGGGTTCCTTTAAAAATGTATTTATTTTACGTAAATTTGTTTTAGTGAAAGATTGAATGGAATTATTTGGTATTTTTTCATAGGTTACCTGAAACGTATACATAATAATAATATACTCGTGGGTACCCGGGAGCATATGCACAATAATACTCGGAGCATAATAATAATCATACGCACCAGAAGACTGACTGAAGACAACATTTACTACTTTTCTAAATAAATTAACCATTCTGTTTATTTTGCATTAATTTAAGATAAATGCAAGTACTCGTATAATGAGGAAGATCCATGTTGAAATAAATGTACATCTCCAGTAGAGTAAAATCCTAGCTATACTAAGTTTATTAAACAAAATGTAGTAGATTCTTTGTTCCGGGATGCATGTGTCGAAATGCGAACTTCATGTCGGAGAGCATAATAAGATGACCCTTATACACTTATTTAAGGTGATGTTCACGACCAACTCGTCTTCTTACCGTCAAACAATGATCATAAAAAAAATTAAAAAACTTTATATATTTTTTAAAATATCTACAATGTACCTCCTTAAACTAAAACTTTATAAGCAAAAATAATCTTGCTCTCTTTCAACTGCCACATTCGCGTTTTAGTGGTAGTAGAAAAACGTCTTCTTAAGCCAAAAGCACTTCAAGAAAGGGGAGACTATCTGTTCAATTCAAAGATAAATGCCAGAACCAAGTCAACGATGAGGTTACTCTATCATAACACTTAATCGAATCCAAGAGGTATGCGCTTTTATTGTTTCTACTTTTTCTTCATATTTTTGTCTGGATTATTTCAGTTTATATTCAAGGATAATATAACTTTCCACCTTTCCTAACATCATAAGCAAATCTTTTATTATTTGTGGTTTGTGTTCATTTAAAATATGTTTTGAGTGGAATGATTGCATAAAATAGTAGTCTGGTATTGGTGTCCTTTGATACATGAAGCGTATACATAATATTAAAACAGTTTTTAATACCTGGAAGCGTATAATCATACGCAGCGGATGACAGATGGAGCACAATACTCGTAATTACTGTTTTCCAAATAATTAACCATTAACCAGTCTTTTAATTGTTCCACAATTTGGGGCCAATTGAGATCCGATAAGACAGGACCATATACTGACCTGTGGAATAAAATCCTTTCCAAATTTTACATATTTTACGAGACTACAAAGTATTTTGTTACAGTAAAACCTTTTAATAGTTCATAATTTTTTTCGGCCTCTCTAAACTCACACAACTGTGCTTTAGTGGTATTGGAAAAAACTTCTTAAGTCAAATGCACTTCAGGAAAGGGCAGACTTGCAGAATCAAAAAATTTGGGAGCTCCGGAAAAACAACAATCAAAAGCCAAAATATATTCATGTAAGGAGCAAATTTGCTTTAAGACCTCTTCGATGCGAAAAGGTATGGCAAACCAGACTGAGTTTTTTGTTTTTTTTTCTTTGAAAATATTTTCTCTGCGTCTCACTTCATTTTTTTACTCAAGGATGTTAATATTGTGCGTTCATCTACGTCGTACTTATATTTTCGTTATATTCTGGTTAGTGTTCTTTAAAAAACGTATTTATTTCACTTAAATTGTTCTAGGAAAATGTAAAATTAAATAATAAATTTTAATTGGAAGTCTGGTACCTTTAGTCTTTGTTACATGAAGCGTATACATAATATTAATATACTGTTTCGTAACCTGGTGCGTATACATGATAGTACATAGAATATAATAAAAATAAAAATCATACGCACCGGAGTACCGAGAATACCATAACTTTTAATTGATTTGCACTGCACTAAAATAAGTGAAACATTATTTGAATAAATTACTGAATCAATTATTTAAAAAGTGACTAGTGGAGATACTTATATAATATATAAATATTTGCAAATTTTTTTATGATCATAGGTCACCGAGAGTACAGAAAAAAATCCTTGAATGGTAACCTTGAATGGTAACCATCACAACTGAAGTGAAGGTAGCCGGACCAGCAGACAATAACCAAACTGCGATTTTATATATTTTCTCTTCTTGAAAATATGTTCTTTCCGTATTATTAAATATTTTATTGAAGACTATGCACTTAGAGCTTTCCTTAATGCCATACGCATATTAGTTTCTTATATCACGGTTAGTAATCATTTAAAAATATACGTATTTCCCTTGAATCGTTTTGGAAAAATATTGAATCAATTAATAGGTTAAAACAGAAAATCGGGTTTTTTTATTCCTTTGGAACTTGTAGCTTATACATAATATTAATATGCTCTTTGGTAACCAGGTGCGTATATATAATAATACATAGAGCATATAAAGAGTAATAATCATACTTACCATAATTTTTGTATATATTTCAGAACACGATTATAGGGAATTTATTGTTTACGTTGTTTCTTCTATCATCACAGTCCGTAAAGAAACATTTACAGAAATTTTTTTAATATTTTATTACACCACTAATATTTATACGCCACTAGGTATTCAGACACTTTCTTTGGGTCTCCCTCAACTCCCACACTTCACTTAAGGAAAGATGAAGATTAATAAAACACCTCTGCTTATATCAAAAAAGTATGATGGTTCAATGCATATATTTTCGTTAAATCCTGGTAAGTGATAATTTTAAAAGGCATTTATTTCATTTAAGTTTTTCTTGGAAATCAATCTTTTCCCAAGAAAAAAAATAATTATTGATTTTAAAATGAATTAGGTATTTTGTCATAATTTGGTAACATGAAGCGTATACCTAATATTAATATACTCTTTGGTAACCAGGTGGTATACATAATAATTTACAGAGTATAATATCAATAATAATCATACGCACCAGATGTATAAGGAAACCAGTAAGGAAAGACCAGATAATGAAGCCGAGACAAAATTGGCGGCGGCGGCTACCATTGAAAATTATAGATCGGCGGCGGCGGCTATGCGGCTAAGCCGACATAAAATTGGCATACGGCGGCTCTATGATAGACATTTTAACATTTAAAATAATAGTTGAAAAGTTAAGCTCTGGTATTTATTCTTAAATAATATATATTTTTAAGTAAATTGTAACATATTGTGAGGTGAAAAAATCATCGATTCCATGCCGCTAGGAGGCTCTACGATATACTGTGCACGAAACACATTCCTCACAGAACGAATAGTGTATAATTTATTTGTCGTTTCGAGAAAATCATATTAGAAATTTTTGTGAAATTGAAACGCGATATTATTATTTATAAATGAACAATTTCAAACACCTAATAACCCAATTTGTGGAAGTAGAATTTCACCAGATATAGAACCAATTGCGTAGATTCTTAGAATGCAATACAAAATAATAGTGGTACACATTATTCTTCTATTAAGGGGACGATATATCCGCTATATAGCTATTTGCTTATCAAAAATGTAAATTGTATCTATCCATATTTTAAAGTTTTTCTATGGAACGGCGGCTGTGTTTCAGCCGATTTTAGCCGCAAAGATCGACGGCGGCTTCGGCTGGTGAAAAAAGGTCGGCGGCGGCTAAAATCGGCGGCTCGGCTCGGCGGCTTCATACTCTGGGAAAGACATAAAGTCGAGCGGTGCCGACTATATAATAACCTACACCTCCCTAACAATGCGATAAGGGTCATTGCGGTAATAATTTGGAATAATTGGTAAATGGGTAGGAACATATTATCTAATTCTGAACCTATAATTGCTAAATTAAGCAATATTCGTTCCTAAATTGAGAAACATCGTGCTGGAAAATTTTAATGATCGGAAGTAGAGTACAACTTCTATAGCGCTTTTATACTAAATCAGGAGGAACATATATATGGAGGTTATATATAAATCTGAATCGATTTTCTCCGAATTTGGCAGTATTCCTTCGAGTAATATGATACCTCTTTCTTCCGAATTTCGTACTGATCGGTTATAAAATACAGATTCTACAGCGCTTACATGTCAAATCGGGGGTTACATATATATGGGGGCTATATCTAAATGTGAACCGATTTCTTTAAAATTTAACAGTGTTCATTCATATAATAAAAAACCTCTTTCTGCCGAATTTCGTACTGATCGGATAAAAAAAAACAGTTTTTACAGCGCTTACATGTCAAATCGGGGGTTACTACATATGGCGGATATATCTGAATCTGAACCGATTTTCTCCGAATTTCGCAGTATTCCTTCGAGTAATATGAAGCCTCTTTCTGCCGAATTTCGTACTGATCGGATATAAAATACAGATTCTATATGGGGGCTATATCTAAATCTGAACCGATTTCTTTTAAATTTAACAGTGTTCATTCATATAATAAGAAACCTCTTTCTGCCGAATTTTATACTGATCGGATATAAAAAAAGTTTTTACAGCGCTTACATGTCAAATCGGGGTAACATATATATGGGGGCTATATCTAAATCTGAACCGATTTTCTCCGAATTTAGCAGTATTCCTTCATGGAGAAAGAAACCTCTTTTTGCCGAATTTCGCACCAATCGGATATAAAATACAGATTCTACAGCGCTTACATGTCAAATCGGGGGTTACATATATATATGGGGGCTACATCTAAATCTGAACCGATTTTCTCCGAATTTAGCAGTATTCCTTCATGGAGAAATAAACGTCTTTTTGCCGAATTTCATACTGATCGGATATAAAACAAAGTTTTACAGCGCTTACATACATGTCAAATCGGGGTTACATATATATATATATAGGGGCTATATCTAAATCTGAACCGATTTTAACCAAATCCAATAGGGATGGTCCTTGGTCCAAAAAAAAAAAAGATATGCGTACAGTTTCGTCGAGATCAAACCATAATTGCGACCTGTACTTTGATTACAAGAATACATGCACAGACAGGCAGACGGACAGACGGACATAACTAAATCAACTCAGAAAGTGATTATAAGTCGATCGGTATAATAAACAATGGGTCTATTTCTTCTCCTTTTGGGTGTTACAAACAAATGCACAAAGTTGTAATACCCTGTACCACAGTGTGGTGTAGGGTATAAAAACGTAATTACTGAGTCATATATTAAAGAAAGCGATAGCAATAGATATATGTAAATAGAGAACCGTATATTATTAGTTATAAAACATTTTTAATAATTTTACGCCACCAGATACGTAATCGAGCTGTTAACTCAGAACTACATTGAATTTTCATAAATTAAGTCCTTGTAATCGTTTATAAACTATCTTTTCCTCTTCCTCAACTTTCATATTCGCGCTCTAGTGGTGCAAGAAAAAAACCCTGTTTAAGTGAATAGGGAGAATTGCTAAAGCACCTCTTCTCGTAACAAAAAGTTGTAGTGTTCCAGCAAAAACGATAAGCAAATCCCAAAATGAAGTCCACGAAGGAAGGGCAGCTTTAGCACACTACCTCGTCCTCGTCCCATAGAAAAGGTGTCGGTCGAGCCAACTGACAATAATCAAACTGCGCTTTTATTGTTTTTTTTTTTTACTTGTTCCTGATATTTTTTCTTTCTGGGTTATTTCACTGCTTATTCAAGGATCTTAACTTTGCAGCTTTCTTAACATAAGAACATAAGAATATCTCGTCACCTGAAATCCAAAATAACGTAACACACATGTTCATGCTTTTTCAGGAGAAGCCAAAAACAAATTAAAGTAATTTTAATCTTTTGACCAGATTTATGGATTTCCTGGCTATTAAGGCGAAATCAAATAACAAATGTGGTGGAATTAGTTGTGGCGTAGATTTTGAATAAAGAAATACAATTTTACGAATCTTTCCGCCTTTTTAATGACCTTGTTTGCTGTGACGTCTTTTTGAATTTCACTCATAAAATGGTCAATTTAAGATATTGAACTCTAAATTTTTTTTAGGAATGTGTGGTTTAATGTAATGGACTATAATAAATAATAAAATAAATTTTGATTTTTTTGATGTTACGTTATTTTGGATTTCAGATGGCGATCTACTCGTTATATTCTGGTTAAGGTTCCTTTAAAAATATACTTAGTTTACGTAAATTGTTTAAGGGCAATGGTTGAATGAAATAATCTTGTACTTTTTCATTGGTTAAATGAAGCGTATACATAATAAAAATATTTTCGTGGGTACCCGGGAGCGTATGCACAATAATACATAGAGTATAATATCAATAATAATTATACGCACCATATAACTGAGGCAGCACAACTATTTACTATTTTCCAAATAAATTAACCATTCACGATTCATCTTGCATTAAAGTGTAATAAATGGAAATGTGTTTAGTGTGGTCTGGGACACTTTCCAAAAAAGCGACTGCTGGGAATTATTTCAATTTCATTATACGAGTATGTTTTTCTGCAACTACTCCAGAGCGCATTTAAATTTCTACCGAGAATTTTTCATACGCACCTTGTAGTGAGAAAGATTCGCAAAATGATTTCATTCATTCACTCCATATGTATGTGCTCGTATGTATGCATGGTTATTGCAAGGTCATGACATTTTTCTTAGAATTAATCGCATTTCATGGAATGGAAGGAAACCCGCATATAAAAAGTGATTGGTTTTTTTTAAAGGTTGAGTTGGATCGCCAGACTACAACCAGACAGACAGCAGTTTAATTGTTTTCACTTTTTCTTCAGAAATACTTTCAGGATTATTTTATTTTAATTTCAAGAATATTAGCTACGTCCTTTATATTCTGTTTAATGTTGCTTGCTTTCATTATATTCTGTTTAATGTTATTGAGGGACCAATTTTATGCAACTTCAATTGTAGTGAGGAAAGGAGGTAAAGATTCGGAGAAATAAAATAAAAGATTTTAATAGTTATTGGTATTTTTCATTCTTTAATAACACTATGCAACAGACATTCTGTTCGGTTGTGACCAATAACACTATGCAACAAAATTTTAGTCGATAACATTTTCAGGTGTAAACACGAAAAAATATTAAAAACAAGTAAGAAAGTTTCAGTCGGGTAAACCGACTAAGGTATACCCTCACTTTGTGAGTAATGTAATATTGAATATTACTCGAATTATTCTGTCAATTTGTGTGGGAGGTACCAGAAGGGGTTTATCAAATACACCTTTTTTTTTGCTGAACATTAGATACTTTAAGTTCATTGCACTGTGCCGACTTATAAGCATTTATGTGCACTGGTATAAACGTTATGAGACATTAAATTGTGGTATGATGTGGGCATTTTGTGTGGGAGGTACAAAGAGGGGCGTGGCAATAACGCCAATTTTTCACAGGGCTATAGACACTATAAAAACATTACACTGTACAAAATGTCAAGTATTTTTATACACTGGTTTTAATGTTATAAGCTGTTAACTTTTGGTGCAAAAAGGTACCTTTGTGTGGGAGGTACCAAAAGGGGCGTGACAACAACACCCATTTTTCCCTGGACTGTAGGCAATATAAAAGCATAATACTGTACAAAATTTCAAGTATTTTTATACACTGTTATTATTGTTATAAGCTGTTAACTTTTGGTGCAAAATGGTGCATTTGTGTGGGAGGTACCAAAAGGGACGTGGCGACTTCGCCCATTTTTCTCGAGTTGATAACGACTAATAAGCTAATACTATGTGTGGAATTTCAAAAGATTTGAATAAGTAGTATAGCAGTTATTAAAGAATCAATATTTCACAACATTTTAACCATTTGTGGGGGAGGTACTAGAAGGAGTGGACCAATATGGCCCATCTTCGAACTTAGCCGGAGATAGACAAAAATATTACCACATACCAAATTTGACGTCAATCGGTTACTCCTTTCGAGAGTTATCGTGCGCACCAGCCAGCAGACACACAGACAGACAGACAGACAGACAGACGGACAGACAGACGGACGGACATTGCTCATTCGACTTAAAATGACCCAAAACGCATTTCCTCCGAACATACTTAGGGTCTTAGATCACTCCTTCGATGTGTTACACTTTTTTCCGTAGCAAATGATATATACCCTCGTCACACTAAAGTGAGGGTATAAAAATATTAAGGTAAATTTTTTTAAACATTAATTAATAATTTAATGGCCATACGATTTTTTTTACTCAAGGTGGATTTTTAGCATTTTTTTCATATTTTTTTCTCGGTATACCGAAGCATGTCTGTGTCTGAAGCAAAGTAGATATTGTAGATATTGAATAGGAGAAAAAAATGCGGAATTCAAAAACAATAAAAAATAGTTGTAGAAAAAAAATCGTAAAAAATTGTTTGTTCCATTTTTTGAAAGCTAGCATCCTAACGAAGATCTATGGATAAATGTGTAAATTATGACCCATATTGTATAATAATTTTTCGTATTTTTAATTTGGCAATTTTGTTTGGGAGCTACCAAAAGGGGCGAGGCAACTTCGCCCATTTTTTATGGGACTGTAGGTACTATAAACGAATTACACTCCACAAAATTTCAAGTGTTAGTAACGGGTGATCCAAGTAGAGATACTTTTTTCAATAGACTTTTTTTTGACAGATCACGTGAGTCGTGTCATGCTGTTTTGTTAAGTATTGTTTGGCATTTCATTCATGGAAAGACTTACGCCTGAACAACGTTTACAAATCGTTCAACTTTATTACGAAAATTCACGTTCTGTGAGGAATGTGTTTCGTGCACTTCGCTCAACTTATGGCCAACATAATCGGCATACTGAGCGTACTATTCGCAACACTATCACCCATCTTGAGACCCAGCATTCATTATTGGATAATATTCGACCGAATAAACCACGCACAGCACGCAGTGAAGAAAATGTAGCGGCCGTAGCTGAGGGTATACACGAAGGCCGTGGAGAGTCGATTCGGCACCGCAGCAACTCAGACTGACGTATGGAACGACATGGCGCATTTTACGTCGAGATCTTAAATTGAAAGCATACACAATACAGCTTGTGCAAGAGCTGAAGCTGCCCGACCTTCCCAAGCGACATCACTTCGCTCTATGGGCTCTTGAAAAGTTCAAGAAGATCCGACGATTTCGAGCCAAATTTTGTTCGATGAGGCCCATTTCTGGCTCAATGGGTGTTTACATAGCACAATTGCCGCATTTGGGACGAAAAGCAACCTGAAGAGATTCAAAAGCTGCCACCTCATCCAGAAAAAACAACGGTTTGGTGTGGTTTGTGGGCCGGTGGAATCATCGGTCCATATTTCTTCAAAAATGATGCCGGTGAGAACGTAACCGTCAATGGCGACCGTTATCGTGTCATGATAACCGACTATTTGATGCCTGAAATTGAAGCTCGTGATCTCGGCGACATTTGGTTTCAACAAGACGGCGCCACTTCCCACACATCGCATCAATCAATGGATTTATTGATAGAACACTTTGGTGAGCAGATAATTTCACGTTTTGGGCCAGTCGATTGGCCACCAAGATCGTGTGATATCACACCGTTAGACTTTTTCCTGTGGGGATATGTTAAGTCTAAAGTTTATTCGGACAAACCCGCTTCGATTCGGGCCTGGGAGTAAAACATCATGCGTGTCAATCGCCAGTTACCAGTCGAAATGCTCGAACGAGTCATCGAAAATTGGACTCAACGGATGGACCATCTGAGACGTAGCCGTGGCCAACATTTGATAGACATAATCTTCAAAAAATAAATGCCAAAGAATGTGCTTTCAAATGATAATAAACATTCCCTATTCAATTTGAATTTTCTGTGTTTTTTCTTTAAAAAAGTAGTGAACCTCGAAATGGATCACGCTTTATTTTAAATACTCGTAGTCAAATGAAAACAACTGTTTCATATTTTCACCAAAACCTTTTTGATTCGCGAAAATACTCAACCCCCTTGCAAGATTAGAATTTCGATGCCTTGGAATGCGGAAATGGGGGTCTACTAGTAATGCAGGGAAATATAAAAGCATTTGTGTAATTTTTCTGGGTTATTGTTTCGGGTGATTGTTAATACGAGTACTTATGCAGTTCCTTAAATGGTATAGGATTGTTTCAGAGAATAAGACAAAAACTAAAATCATTCCCCACCTCCATTCTCTGAATTGTTTTGTTGACAGAGTTTTTAAAAAGGATTTAATTCAATGAAATGATAGGACTACAGGGTGGCTGATATGTAATGCAACAAAGTAAAGCGCTTTATTTTTAAATTTTTTTTAAATTTTATTGTTCAAAAGCAAAAAATGTCGGAAATAACATAAAATTTTAGAAACAGTTTAGATTTGTTCGAATTGGCCACCTTTGGCACGAATTATGCCCTTCAAACGGCCGACAAAGCCATCACACGCTGCACGAAAGTGGCTCTGCGGTATTTTGGCCCATTCCCGGCGAAGCGCCGTCTTGAGATGATCGATACTTTGGTATTTTTTAGTGCGAACCTTACTCTCTAAAATGCCCCAGGCGCAAAAGTCCAACGGATTGAGATCCGGAGATCTTGGTGGCCATTGTGCGGTAGAAATGAAGCGAGGAACCTCCTTTTTAAGCCATTCTTGGTTGACGCGTGCTGAGTGCGATGGTGCTGAGTCCTGTTGGAATGTCCATGGTCTGCGGCCGAAATGTTTGTCTGCCCAGGGCTTCAGTACAGTCTTTAGGGCATTTTCCCGATAATATTCGGCATTTATTTTGACCCCATGGTCGATGAATAGGAGCGGGGAGCGACCATCGGCCATTACGGCGGCCCACACCATTACCATCGGCGGCGCTTGAGTTCTGGTGGCCAATCGAAGGTGTAAATTTTCAGCTGACATCTTTGGCTAGTAAACCCGATCATTTTGTTTGTTCACAAACTGCTCAATTTGGAATGGCTTCTCATCGGAGAAAACCAAATTCGGTAACTGGCCACTTTCGTGCAAGCGAAGCAACTCCTTGGCTCTTTCCAGTCTAACTTTTTTTTGTGCATCGGTGAGCTCTTGCACTTTTTGGAACTTCAATGGCTTTAGTCCAAGCTCATTTTTTAATATGTGTTGTATCCGTTCTCGCGATATGTTCAGCTCACGAGCAATTTTTCAACAACTGTGGCGTGGATTTCTATCAAATCTGGCCTTCACTTTTCGGATCATTTCTGGTGTTGTTACCGTTTTTTTTTCGTCCACTTTTTGGACGCGATGCAACACTGCCAGTATCACGGTAACGAGCAATGGTACGAGAAACAAAAGATTTATTCAAATTTAAATGCTGGAGGGCTCTAACGATAGCCACTTGTTTTTCCACCCAAATATAAAGGAATCACACTATCACGCTTGAATTCCATCACGAATAACTTTTTTCTGAATGCAATAGATCAAAATGCTTTTGTAAGCTTGTAAACAATAAAGTGAACTGTCACTGAAATAAATCTGTCAGCTATCAGACTAGCGGTTTAGAAATGATAGCAACCTGAAGTTGGTAGCAATACATATCAGCCACCCTGTATACGGCTTATGATAATAATAATAATCATACCCACCGGTAGACTTCAGCCACATTTAATGTCCCCCATATATTTCTCTGTCATATCTTTTAAATACATATTTAAAGCCAAAATTAATTATATTAATTATATTTTTTTCATTACAGGTACGTTAACCTTTGCTTTTTAATGCGGTGAGTTTAAGTAGTCTATACAATTACAATATAAATACGTATGTGCATTTAATCCTATTATTTAAGTTTGTTTCGTTTATAAATAGTATTATTTTTGAAATGAAACTGCAAAAAGTTCATATGACAGCTTTTACTTCAATATATAAATGAAAATGTGACAAAAATCTGAGGTTATAGAACTGTCATTTAGAATACACACAACTAATCTGCTGTATTTTATATACAGTGAAATGAAGTGTTGATAAAACGACACATTGGCAATTTTTCAATACTTCAATAGGTTTTGGCAAATACAGAGGCCGAAAAAAGACTTTGGTCATATAGTTTTATTCATATTCATTATTTTGAAACAGGAGACTGAAGATAAATATTTTATAAGTATATTTAAGACCTTGCATAATCATTAGTGTCTTCTTTATGCCAAGTCAACAGATTTCAATTTATCCCAGGATTCCCACATACGATGTTCTGAAGGACCTGTGTTAAGGTTTTTATTATTTTTTTTATTTCAGTACTACGTATTATGGTGTCACATTCAAATTTGCCGTTTAAGCAAATTTTCAAACCGGATGCTAAAGCTTGTTAAGTGTCTGTAATGAAACGTGTGGTGAATTTATCATTTAATCAGTGGTGAAGTGGTTTCTTTGTGGTTTCGCTCTCTCGTCTAACATTCCAAGTACTCGTACATGTACTCGTGGTGAATTTAATTACAATATATCCTGTCAGGGCATGGAACAGAATAACAACAAGAACCAAAGTGTTGCAATCCTCAGGATATGCGGTGACATACACTTTTTTACTGTTCTCTTCCCCCCCTCAGCCCTTAGCTACTGCAAGCAATCAGTCTTCTTGTTTTTCAAAAACAACAACAGCAAAAAAACACACCAAGAGAAATTACCGCAATAATCAAACGTTTAAACAGAAATTACAAAGAAACAAAACGAATGACAAAAAGATAAGAAGACGACAACGTTGAATTGTACATTAAGAACGTTTTTAGCCTCGAAGCACTTCAACAATATTAATGACGAAGAACATCACATGACACCACTCCAAGAAGGATGGTGGAGGGGGGAGGAAAGTATGAATCAGGCTTTGGCAACCCCTCTGATGACACTCTTGATGATAGTTCAGGGCGATGATGAAGAAGCTTTCCTCACTTGGGAAGAAACAAATGGTAGTTCTTGTTTTTTGTCTTGAATGCACTCGTTTACGGTCAAAGTGGAATCATTTTCATCACCATTCTCATTTCTTTCATTCCAACCAACCAGCCATCCATCCATCCGTGCATTCGTCCATTCTTCGTCATTAATTTTCAATGAGTTCAGTTGCATTGCCTGATGAGTGGAGGTCCTTTATTGTTTAAGCTGCAAATTAAAGTGGTCATGAATGTCATTGTAAATGTCAGTAAAATGCTTTTTTGCTTTACTTACTTTTGACGAGAAAGCGTTATTTCAAGGACACAACTATCTTTTGGCAATATAGAAAGACTGTAAAGGGAAAGTTTTGAAAATGAGATTTGTAATTTCTGACATTTATTCTCTATGTAGAGTACAGTGAAGGAATTTGTTAAAAAAAAGAGAAATAGAAAATTCAATGAAAGTTTGCACATCTAAGAAGGCACAGATATTAAAAATCGACGAAGTCGGTCGAGATTTCGGGAAATACCAATTAATAGTAAATAATTTGTTTTATTTTTGAGCTCAACCCAACAATAACAAAAATATCAATGCGTTGTAACCTAGCAAAATTTCTCATTACTAAATAAGCCGACGAGTAAGCAAAGTTCTATAATGGTAAGTACTTATTATTTAGCCACTTTTCTCATTATTTTAACATGAGGATGTCATTGGAGGAAAGTACTTCCCAAAAGCATACAGTAAAGTAGCATAATAAGTACTTATTTGTAGCATAGGCACACGGGGCAAAATTTTTGACATGTTTGAATCGAATGAAAATATATTTAGAACACAAATTTTTAAATATTATATATTTCTGAGCAAAAAAATTTTTTTTAAAAGTCAATAAAATATAGTTGGAACTCGTATATTAATATGTCACAACATATAATATTTGCATACTAAATTTCTCAAAAAAACTATGCATTTCAATACAAATAAAATTGTTGTTTAGGAATTTCTCCAAATATATTTTATTTAAAAATTATTTTCAAAAATTATTTTCACGTACTTGAATTCAGTACTTGAATAATACATTACCAATAAGTTATAAAATAAGTAGTAGATATGAAGAAATGGCCACTTAAAGTGATTTTTTGCATATTGTCGCACATTTTTCTTGAAACAAACATCATGCCAGATTCGAATTTCTGAACCCAAACCTCTATGTGTAAAATTCTTCAATGGTCTAACATACGATATACTTAAATATTTATGGTATTTTCATTTAAATCTGCACATATTATTTGAAAACATGTTGAAAAATAAATAAATCTTGTACAGTAAACAACATATAGCCAAAATTGCATTATATTAAAATTTGCCAAAATTATTTTGATAACAATAAATCATTTATTTCTGTTATTATTGGTAAGTCATTATTAATAAGACGAAAGTAATTCAGCCAATAATGAGATGCTATTATTTGGTAATGCAGGGAATAATGACAGGTACTTATCAAGATTTTGCTGGGAATTTCATCACTGTGAGAGGATACAATATTTGAGCCCACTTTGTCCGCTCCTAATGCCAAAAAAAAACTGCGAATTTCAACAATTCATTATTTTTAATTTTTTTTTTATGGGGTACCATATTTGGGCCCATTGGGCTCTACAAAAATTAGACAATCTATTCTAAGTTTATTTCTAGTAGAGCGTATCATAGGGGTGTCATTTTTCCCTTTTTATTCAAAAAGTACGAATATCGAAAATTCATTAATACCTCATCTCTGGGAGAGGGTACTATATTTGAAACGAATTTTCCTTTTCATTATACATAGATATCATGAAATTTTGTGTTATTTGCAGTGAAGAGGAAAATTCGTTCCAAATATAGTACTCTCTCCTAGAGATGAAGTATTAATGAATTTTCGATATACATATGTATATACGATATATATAACAGGTGGCGCAAAAGTAACCTTTCGATGTTTTTTGGCTGTAATTTAAAAAAAATGAAAGAAAATGAAAAAAGCAATACTCCGCGTTCTGGAGCAGTGTAGCGTAACATTGTTAATTAACGTGTATTTCGCATGTGTTTACTACACAAATGTCAAAACAGAACTGACATTAGGGGAATCGCAAAATTTATAACATTTTCTGATAGGAGGATTACTTTTGCGCCACCTGTTATCAAAAATATAATGTATTTTGAACTTTTTATGACATAAATTTATACTTGATTTTTAAAATCTGTGTATACTTTGCAGTGAAGAGGAAAATGGTCCCAAATATAGTACTTTATACTAGAGATGAAATATTAATGGATTTTTTAATTTAGCACTTTATGATTAAAAAACAGGAACAGAAAGGGGACAGTTTTCTACAATTATCAATAAATTTGAACATTTTTGGGGATACAAGGTACCAAGAACAATACCCTCTCCAAAAGAATAAAATATAATGTATTGTCGAAATTTCCACTTTTTGAATAAGAAGTTGACAAAAATTATGTGATACTCTCTCCTGGAAAATAATTTGGAATAGATTTTCGAAATTTTTATTTCCCTTTACCTAGAAATGAAATGTTAATGGATTTTCGATGTACGTACTTTAGAATAAAAAATGTAATGCAATTTCGCAGCTATTATGTTAAACTAGGACTAATAGGGCCCAAATATAGTAATATCTCCAAATGTATAATGGATTTTTAAAATTTTGTGTTCTTTAATTAAAGAGGAAAAATTGCCCCAAATATAGTACAAACTCCACAAATCAAAGGTACAAAAAGGTCTTCTAGAAATAGAATTATAAAAAAAATCGTAAATTTTTGGGGTTAACACGAGGGCCTACATACACAAAATTTCAAGATATCTATTATAATTTAATTTATTTGAAAGGGTGTCATATTGGTTACCAATAGTGTGCCCTCCTCTCCTATTCCTAAAAGTGCGAATTTAGATAATTCATTTTGATCTTTTGGAAAATGTACATTAATTAAACACTTTTAACATGTTCCTATTTCTTGATAATTCTTTTTCTAGAGGAATGCACTTTTTTATCTCATAAAGTGCGAAATTAATAAATTGGCCCCATTTTGTCTCTCTTTCTTTACCTACGACTTTTTGGTCCTACTTTTACATAAACGGTAGGAAATATATTACCATTTTTATAAAAAAAAGTACGTATATCGAAAATCCATTAATATTTTATCTCTGGAGAGGGTACTATATTTGGGCCCATTTTGTTCCCATCACAGCAAAGAATACACAATTTCGAAAATCTAACATAATTTTATTTCAAAGATATTTGGCGCCCAATTTTGTGCCCTCCTAATTCTAAAAGTACAAATTTAAACAATTGATATATTTTGATCTTATGGAGAGGCACCATATTTAGGCCCTCGTGTTAACCCCAAAAATTTACGAATTTTTTTATAATTCTATTTCTAGAACACTGTACCCTTTTTAACTCATAATGTACGAATTAAAGAAATTCCACAAATCTTTAGGAAAAGGTACTATATTTGGGGCAATTTTTCCTCTTTAATTAAAGAACACAAAATTTTAAAAATCCATTATACATTTGGAGAAATTACTATATTTGGGCCCTATTCGCCCTAGTTTAACACAATAGCTGCGAAATTGCATTAAAATTTGTATTCATAAAGTACGTATATCGAAAATCCATTAACATTTCATTTCTAGGTAAAGGGAAATAAAAATTAAAAAATTTCGAAAATCTATTCCAAATTATTTTCTAGGAGAGAGTATCACATCATTTTTGTCAACTTCTGATTCAAAAAGTGGTAATTTCGACAATACATTATATTTTATTCTTTTGGAGAGGGTACTGTTTTTGGTCCCTTGTATACCCAAAAATGTTCAAATTTCTTGATAGTTCTAGAAAACTGTACCCTTTCTGTTCCTGTTTTTTTACTCAGAAAGTGCTAAATTCAAAAATGCATTAATATTTCATCTCTAGTAGAGGGTACTATATTTGGGACCATTTTTCCTCTTCACTGCAAAGAATAAACAGATTTTAAAAATTCACTATAAATTCATATCAGAAAAAGAACGAAATTAATTTTAATGTTTATTTAAAAAGTACGTTAATCAACAATCTATTAATACTTCAACTCTGGGAGAGGGTACTATATTTGGGACGAATTTTCCTCTTCACTGCAAATAATAAAAAATTTCAAAATATCTATTATAATTTCATTTCTATGAAAGGGGGTCATATTGGTTACCAATTGTGTGCCGTCCTCTTCTATTTCTAAAAGTGCGAATTTAGATAATTTATTATATTTTGATCTTTTGGAAAATGTAAATTAATTAAACACTTTTAACATGTTCTTATTTCCTGATAATTATTTTTTAGAAGAATGCACTTTTTTACTTTTTTATCTCATAAAGTGCGAAATTAATAAATTGGGCCCATTTTGTCTATCTTTACCTACGAGCTTTTGGACCTACTTTTAAATAAACGGTAGGAAATAAATTAACATTTTTATTCAAAGAAGACGTATATCGAAAATCCATTATTTATCTCTAGGAGAGGGTATTATTTTTGGACCCATTTTCTATTTATCAGAAATAGTACTTGATCATTCTATTCTTATCTCAGGAAGAGAGTATTATATTCCAGTCTTTTTGTCCTATTTTATTAAAAAAATACGTACGTACCCTGTTCATTGTTTCCTCAAAAAGTACGAAATTCGAAAATTCATTAATGTTACTTCTCCAGGTGTGTACTACATTTAGACCCATTTTGTCATTTTTTATAACAACAAAAACAAAGTTTAAAAATCTATTATAATTTCATATCTAAGAGAGGGTGCCATATTTGGGACATTTCAGATAAAAAAAGCTAGAGAGAGTACTCTTATTGGACGGACAGACGGACATGGCTAAATCGTCTTAGAATTTTACGACGATTAAGAATATATATACTTTATGGGGTCTCAGATCAATATTTAGAGGTGTTACAAACGGAGTGACAAAATGAATATACCCCCCATCCTATGGTGGAGGGTATAAAAACACAGAAAATTCAAATTGAATGGGGAATGTTGATTATCATTTGAAAGAACAATCTTTGGCATTTATTGTTTGAAGATTATGTCTGTCAAATGTTGGCCGCGGCTACGTCTCAGATGGTCCATCCGTTGAGTCCAATTTTCGATGACTCGTTCGAGCATTTCGACTAGTAACTGGCGAATGACACGCGTGATGTTTTGCTCCAAGGCCTGAATTGAAGCGGGTTTGTCCGCACAAACTTTAGACTTTACATATCCCCACAGGAAAAAGTCTAACGGTGTGTTATCACACGATCTTTGTGGCCAATCGACCGGCCCAAAACGTGAAATTATCTGCTCACCGAAGTGTTCTCTCAATAAATCCATTGATTGATGCGATGTGTGGGAAGTGGTGCCGTCTTGTTGAAACCAAATGTCGCCGAGATCACGAGCTTCAATTTCGGGCATCAAATAGTCGCGTATCATGGCACGATAACGGTCGCCATTGACGGTTACGTTCTCACCGACATTATTTTTGAAGAAATATGGAACGATGATTCCGGTAATTCGGATTGGGAATCGGTCAATGGCTAAAAGATAGCTCTTAACGAGAGCTAAAATATTGCTCATGGGTGTCAAGGCCGTGGGCCGACTGGAAGGTGTTGTTTTTGGATTTAAAAAAAATTGACTTAGCGCAATTGGCGAACGATTATTTTGATAATAAAACTGAATAATTTGTAAACGTTTTTCAGTCTTTCCATGATGAAATGCCAAACAATACATAATAAAAATAACATGACAGCATGACACGACTCACACGTGATCTGTCAAAAAAAGGCTATTGAAAAAAGTATCTCTTCTTAGATCACCCTATATATATTATAGCTCCTAATTCTTACAAGTATTGGTTTTGAAAATCTATGACGTTTTCAGGTCTATTGGAGGGTACTATATTTGGGCCCATGTTGTCCTCTTTTTATTTTAAGGAAAACACATATTTACGAAATGCATTATAATTTCACCTTTCTTGTAGGATTATCATATTTGAACCACTTTCTTCCCTTTCGAATCCTATAATGGCCGATTTTCGGTAATCAATTATTGTTTAAACTTTTGGATAGTGTACTATATTTGGTTCCTTATATTTTACCACCAAATGTACAAGAATTCATTAAAATTTAATCTCCAGAATAGTGTGCAGCAGTACGAGCCACACGCAAAGAAAAAATTCGTTTCTGCGAAACGAAATATTAGACAACTACAATTCTCGTTTACGACGACTGAAATTTCTTTTGGTCAGAATATGTTTCTGTCACAACAAACGAAATTTCAGTTCCGGCAAGCGAGAATTGTAGTTGTCTAATATTTCGTTTCGCAGAAACGATTTTTTTCTTTGCGTGCATTAATGTTTCTTCTCTAAAGGAGGGTTTGCATTCGGGCACATTTTTCCCTCTTCTTACTGCAATAAATATACAGGTCCTTATTCATAAAAATGTAATGAAGGTTTGGGTAACATGTTAACACTGCCAATACGTTTCTCAAACATTCGTTCATTTCTTATAACAAAATTTTTTGAACTTTTTAGACTTTTTAGAAATCTATTATAATTTTATCTCTCTGGCCATTCCCTCTTCTATATTTTTTAATGGTTTAAAAAGTTTTTATCCTTTTGGAGGAGTTGGTGCCATATTTGGATCCATTTTGTCTCATTTATCTCATAAAATTAAGAAATCTTTTATCATTTTATGTCTAGAAGCGTGTAACACATTCGTACCATTATGTCCTTTTTTTCCCAAAAAGTGAGAATTTCAAAAACCTATTAATATTGTATCTCCAGCTGCTGGCACTATATTTAGGACCATTTGCAGTTCTTACCTAGTAATTCAGATTCTCTGGTTTGTGCCATTTTGATTTGGTACCATATTTTTCCCCTTAAACCCCATTGTAACCCCATTTAACCCTTCGAAAGTACGAATTTCGGAAAATCGCTTCTTATTCCGAGACTATTTCGTAAGGGCTACCTGCTCACTAAATTTCACGCCTCTTGCTCTATCCGTTTGGATTTGGCTCTGTTACCATATTTATCCCTTTTTGTCCCATTGTGTGCCATCTAACACAATTAAAGTATACATTTTAGAAAATAGCTTTTTCTGTCGATGCCGTAAGCTACATTCATGCCAAATTTCTCGATTCTAGTTCTACCCATTTTGATTTAGCAGTGGTACCATATTTATCGCTTTATGCCCCACGGTGCCCCAATAAACGCTTTGAAAGAACGAATTTTGCAAAATCTATTCTCGTTCCAAGTCTACGACGTAAAGGCTAACTTCATACCAAAGTTGAGAACATTTTCTCTAGTATTTTGATTTTGGTGGCGGTACCATATTTATCACGTTATGCCCCACGGCTGCCCATTTATACCTTCAAAGTACTGATTTAGGAACATCGTTTCTTCTCTCGAGTCTATGTGGTTAAACTTGCTTTGATACCAAATTTCACGATTCTAGCTATACTACACTTGAATTTGGTGCTGTTACCATATTTATCCCTTTATGCAACATTGTGCCCCATTCAATCCTGCCAAAGTACAAATGTTGTAAAATAGTTTTATCTTTCGAGTCTAGGTATGTGGTAAGGTTTACAGTGATATCACATTTCAAGATTCTAGCTCTACCAATTTGGATTTAGTGCTGTACCATATTTTTCCCTTTTTGCCCTATTATGTTTAATTTAGCCCTCTGAGAGTACGATGTTCAGAAATTCACTTGATCTTCTTAGTCTATGTCGGAAGGGAAACCATGGCATTACATTTCATGAGTCATACCCTAGGATATTTGTTTTGGAATTTTTCGAAATTCGTACTATTTGCTGGGGCACAATGGATCAAAAAGGGTTGGATATAGTAATGCGACCAAAACCAAAAGGCTGGAGAAAAGTCTTATGACATTTTATAGCCCTTACGATATTGACTCGAAAGAACAAGCGATTTTCCTAATTTCGTACTTTCATTGGGTTAAAGGGGGAAAATAGAGCGAAAAGGGGATAAATATGGTAGCACCGCCAAATACAAATGGCTAGAGCTATAATCGTTAAAATTTTTTATGTAAAACCGACTTATTTTCAACTCATATTTTGCTTTGTAAGTCAAAGATATATAGATTTGGAATCTTGAACGACAGGGCTTCAGAGACGGCCGCCGCAGCTATAAATAAAATCTTTAAGTGCTCATATGAACTATTTTGGTGGACCTAAATCTTTATCAAATGGTTGTAAACTACAACAATCATTTTCATTCTGTTTTCGATGGAGAAATCTCGCACTGTGCCTTTACTTAACCCCTATTTTTGTTGTCAAACAAGGGACAAGTCCTTTGATAACACAAAGAATAATAAAAAAAGAGAACAAAAAAAAAACGACAAATGAATTTTAAAAGTTTGTAGTGAACTGCAACAAGCTAACTAACTAACTCAATTCAATTTGGTTTTTTTTACTTTTTTTTGGGATGGAAAACTGCAAAATGACCACATCGAACATTTCATGTTTGATTTTGCTCAATGTCTTTAGGAATTTTTGGATTTAAAGCTTGTCCCATGAAATCAGCACGTTTACCTTTCTGCTGTCAGTCCGACACACACTCACATACTCACACACACACACACACGCAAAACGTGCCTACACGTCCTTCAGTCATTCATTATTTAAGGGTCTCTACAAAGAGCAGCACTGCTTCACTCTGTGCATCCTTCCCTGTCTCTGACTGTACGCTTCTATCGTCTATTGGCCCACATGAACTCTTATGAACTGTGTTCTTTTTCGGACTTTTAACTAGTCATGTTTAAGTAGCTTGTAACCGTCTTGATTTAACTTGACTGTCATGTACTCTTTTTTTATCGCACACACATACGAATACATTTCATGAAGGAGAGTACATAGAGAGGATTTGGTTTGGAGACTTAATTTTGGTTTACATCAGTTCTTAAAGAGCCACTTATGGGCGTACGTGCGGTAAATGTTGACACAACGTGAGGTACAGTGAAGCGAAATGAGTAGTTGCCTTTAATGGAAGACATTAATTATAATTTTATTTTTATAATATAATTTAAAGAATGTATAGAACCTAGTAAAGACTGGGGAGAGTTTGCCAAAATATTCAAGAAATCAAAGCGTACATAAATTCGTGTGGTACACTTTTTTCAGTTTTAGGGCAATACAATTGTAAACAATTTACATTCATGGAAATTAATATTTCCAAAGATGTGCCGGAACATAGTTATGATTATTTTATTTTGATAGATTTATTATAACGCGAATATGTAAAGCCAATTTTGTTTTTACAATCATCTGCAATAAATTAAATATATGATATTGCAATAGATTTCATTAAAATTTGGAGGAATAGTTACACTAAAAGTGTACCACAAAATTCTCTATGGCCTTTGTAGATTTTTTGCCAAATACTTTTCGGTTATTTTAAGCATTTAAATGACAGTAAAGTTGATATGAGTAGAAATAAAATTTCACAAAAATTTGCAGAATCCTATTTGCGTTAATGACAGATTTGTATACCCTCCACCAAATGATGGGGCGTATATTAATTTTGTCACTCCGTTTGTAACATCTCTAAATATTGAGACCCCATATTTCTAATCGTCGTAAAATTCTAAGACGATTTAGCCATGTCCGTCTGTCCGTCCGTCCGTCCGTCTGTGGTAATCACGCTACAGTCCGCAATAATAGAGCTAGGTTGATCAAATTTGGTACAAATACTTCTTATAGTTGCAGGTTGTTTGGGATTGCAAATGGGCCATATCGGTCAATGTTTTGATATAGCTCCCGTATATAGCGTCTAACTTGTTGTGATTCCTACTGTTCTCATCTACTATATTTTTTCGTTGCGTTTTTCCGTGTTATTTTCTTTAGGTTTGAGTTATTTTGTGAGGTCACATGCTATCCATGGTGGAGGGTATATAAGATTCGGCATCGCCGAACTTAACGCTTTTACTTGTTTTAAATTGTTTCTTCTTCCGAGACTATGTCGAAAGATCTACCTTCATACCAAATTTCACGATTACAGCCCCCAACATTTGGATTTTCCGGTGGTACCATATTTATCCCTTATGTTGCATTGTGGTCCCTTTTGACACTTCAATAGTACACATTTTGGAAAATCACTTTTTTTTCCTAATCTACATCGTCAGGGCTACCTTGTTACCAATTCTAGCACTACCCATTTGTATTCGGCGGTGGCACCATTTTATCCCCCTTACGCTGCATTGTGGCGCATTTAACCCTTCAAAGGTAAGATTTTTGGAAAATCGCTTATCTAAGTCAAAAGGGCGATATTCGTACCAAATGTCACTATTATAGCTCTAGCCATTTGTATTTGGCGCTTGTACTATATTTATCCCTTTATATTGCATTGTGCCCCATTTATCTCTTTAAAAGTAAACATTTTGGAAAATCCCTTCTTGCTCATAGTTCACAATTCTAGCTCTACGAATTCGAATTTGGTGGTGGCACTATATTTATCCCTTTATACTGCATTTTGACCCATTTAACCTCTCAGGAAGAAATTCAGAAATACGAATTTCGGAAAATCTCTTATTGTTCCAAGTCTACGTCATAAGGGCGACAGTCATACCAAATGTCACTATTATAGCTCTAGCCATTTGAATTTGGCACTTGTACCAGATTTATCCCTTTATATTGCATTGTGCCCCATTTAACCCTTTAAAAGTAAACATTTTGGAAAATCCCTTCTTGCTCATAGTTCACAATTCTAGCTCTACGAATTCGGATTTGGTGGTGGCACTATATTTATCCCTTTATACTGCATTTTGACCCATTTAACCTCTCAAAGCCACGAAATTCAGAAAATCGATTATTATTCCCTGTCTAGGTCGTAAGGACTAACTTGATACAAAATTTCACGATTATAACACTAGACATTTGGATTTGGCGGTGGTTACAAATTCCGGAAAATTGCTTCTAGTTTCTATCCTACGTCATAAGGTAAATTTGCATACCAAATTTGACGATTCTAGCTTTTTCAATTTGCATATGGCACTGGTACCTGGTATTTATTCCTTATTTTGCCTCATTTAACCTCCAAAAGGTACGAATTTCTAAAAATCACTTATTATTCCCAGTATACGTCATTAGGGCTATCTGGATACCAGATTTATCCCTCTAGACATTTGGATTTGGCGGGGGTACCTCATTGCCCTCTTTTGACCCTTCAAAAGTACGAATTTTAAAAAATAGCTTCTTGTTCTAACACTATGTTTTAAGGGCTCTATGCTACGTTGTTCAATGGACAACATTTGGAAAATCACTTCTTGTTTCTAGTTCCTAAATACCAACTGGATTTGCCGATGGTACTATATTTATCCTTTTTTACTGCATTGTGGCCCATTTAAACCTGCAATAGTAACAATCTTGGAAAATAGCTTCTTGTTCCTAGTCTACGTCGTAAGGGCTGCACTGATACAAAATGTTATGATTCTAGCTCCACCCATTTGGATTTGGCGCTGGTACCATATTTATCCCCTTTTACCACATTGTGCAAAATTAACCTTTCACAAGTACGCATTTTGGAAACAGGTACTTCTACTCAGCCTACGTCGTATAAGCTACCATGATAACAAATTTCGCAATTATAGCACTACTCGTTTTAATTTGGTGTGGGTACCATATTTATCCCTTTTAACCCTAATGTCTTCTTTACACTTCAAAATTACGAATTTTAAAAATCGGATTCTTGTTCCTATTCTAAGTTGTAAGGGTCAGCTTGGTACTAAATAACATTTGGATTTGCCGGCGGTACCATATTTATCCCATTTTGCTACATTGTGGACCTTTTAACCTTTCAAAAGTAAACATTTTGAAAATCGGTTCTTGTTCCTAGTCTACGTCTAAGGACTACCTTGATACCGACCTTCACAGTTCTAGCTCTACGCATTTGGATTTGGCAGTGGCACTATATTTATCCCTTTATGTTGCATTTTGGCCTATTTAACCTCGATTATTCTTCCCAGTCTATGTCGTAAGGGCTACTTCGATATCAAATGTCACGATTATAGCCTTACACATTTAAATTTGCCTCGTGTACCATATTTATTACTTTTTCTCCCTTGTGCTTTTTTAACACTTCGAAGGTACGATTTCGTAAAATCGCTTTTTCTTCCCAGCCTACGTTATTTGGGCCACCTTGATACCAAATTTCACTATTATAGCGATTTATATATAAGATTATAGCTGGAGACATGTGGATTTGGCTCTGGTACCATATTTATTCCCTCTGGCATCATTATCCTCCTTGAACTCTTAAAAAGTACGAATTTTGGAAAACCGCTAATTTTTCCAATCTGCGTTGTATTGGCAACCTTAACACCAAATTTTCTCGATTATAGCTCCAGACATTTGGATTTGGCACTGGTACCATATTTATCCCTTTTTACTCATTGTTCTCCTTTAAACACTGAAATGTACGAATTTAAAAAAAATCGATTCTTATCCCTAGTCTTAAGGACTTGTACGGACTACCTTAATACCAAGTACAATTTAGATTTGCTGTTGGCACAATTTTTATCCCCTTACGCTGCAATGTGGCCCATTTTATCCTTAAAAGGTACGAATTTTCGTAAGTTGATTATTCTTCCCCGTCTATGTACTATAGGGGCCTTGATACCATATTTCACGATTATAGCTTTAGCCATTTGAATTTGCCGGTGGTTACATATTTATCCCCGTACGTTGCATTGTGAGCCATTTAACCCTTGAAAGATAGGAATTTCGGAAAATAGCTATTTGTTCCTAGTATACGTTGTAAGGGCTACAACTTGATACCAAATACCATTTGGATTTGCAGTGAGTGGTACCATATGTATCCCTTTATGCTGCGTTATGGCCGATTTAACCCTTTAATAGTACTATTTTTTAAAAATCACTTCTTGGTGCCTAGGCTACCTCGAAACGAAGTTTCACAATTTCAGCTTTACCCATTTTGACTTGACGGTGGAACCATTTTTATCCCTTTATGCTGCATTGTGGCCTATTTAAGCCTTTAAATGTACGAATTTGGAAAATTGTTTCGTATTTCTAGTCTACTTCAAAAGGACTGTTTTCACACCATTTTTTACGATTCTAGCTCTATCCATTTGGATTCGACGGTGGCACCATTTTTATTCCCTTACGCTGCATTGTGTACCATTTAATCCTTAGAGGGTACGAATTTCCAAAAATCGATTGATTGATACCAAATTTCACGAATATAGCTCTAGCCATTTGGATTTACCGGTGGTGCCATATTTATCCCTTTATGCTGCATTGTGGCCATTTAACCCTTCAAAGATAGAAATTCCGAAAAATTGCTTCTACGTCATAAGGTAAATTTGCATACCAAATTTGACGATTCTAGCTTTATCAATTTGCATTTTGCCTCATTTAACCTTCAAAAGGTACGAATTTCGAAAAATTCCAAGTATACGTCGTTAGGGCTATCTGGGTACCAGATTTATCCCTCTAGAGTTTTGGATTTGGCGGGGGTACCTTATTGCCCTCCTTTGACCCTTCAACAGTACGTATTTTAAAAAATAGTTTCTTGCTCCTACTCTATGTTTTAGAGCCCTTATTGTGCCTCATTTAATCGTTCAATCGACAAAATTTGGAAATTCACTTCTTGTTCCTAGTGTACTTTGTAAGAGCAACATTAATACAACATTTGACGATTGTAGCTTCAGCTATGTGGATTTGAAGGTGGCCCCATATTTATAACTTTATGCCCCCGTTGTGCTCCTTTATAAGCGCTATATTCATACCAAATTTTACGATTCTAGCTCTACCCATTTGGATTATGCGCTAACACATATTCATCCCTTTTTGCCACATGGTGCAAAATTTACCTTTCAAAAGTACAAATTTTGGAATATAGCTACTCGTACTTCCAATAAAATTTCGGAAAATCGAGTAATCTTCCCAGACTACGTCGCTAAGGTTACCATGTCACAAAATTTCAATATTATAGCTGTAGTCATTATGATTTGGCGCTGGTACCATATTTATCCCCGTTTTGCTGCATTGTGGCCCATTTAGTTTCACTAACTCAGTACAGCATTTTTCAGCTAATTGATTTGGGACTCAATTCTGAGAGTTGGACGTGAAAGTAGCCCCAAAAGTAAGAACTTCTGCATCATTCGTTTAGTCAAATTGGCTCAGTTAATAATTTAATGGTCATATGATTTTTTTTTTTGCTCAAGGTGGATTTTTACCACTTTTTATGGAATATCTCTTTTGAAGCAAAGTTGTAGATATTGCATAGGAGAAAAAAAAGATGCGAAACAAACATACCCGAAAAAAGTGCATCCAGTGCCTTAAAATCACAAAAATACCAATTTTTTTACCATTTTCCCCCCATTTTTCACATTTTTTGCTCAATAACTGGATTACAAATCCACAAATATGCTGTTTTTTTTTGGAAGTGCCTATTACAATGCCGTAGGGAATAGTCCAAAAGTGACGAAGATATTTGTTAATATTTGATGTACCCTCAATCATCATAAATCCATCCCTTGGAAGATATACTTTAATTCTTCGCTTTCACTAAGTGCTACAATAATTTTTGTGGTACACTTTTATGGTATTTAGAGTGATCAGGTGGTCATAGGAAGCAAATCAATGTAAAACTTACCTTCCAAGGATGTGCTAAAAATTAATGATGAATTATTTAAAGTAGTTTTCATATTCAAAATGTAGAATTGTGTCACTTCATCAAAAAGAAGAACCTTTCTTGGTTAAAAGATATAAGGGTCTATGGCTTACAAATCTTAAGTCTCCCTATGGTGCTGCAACGGCAAAAAATCTTAAATTTTGGTGTTCACACGTTCTGGCCCTACCGCCTATCATCTATACTCACTAAGTGCTACAATAATTTTTCTCTAAATCCTAACATAATTGTTGTGGTACACTTTTATGGTATTTATTAGGATAAAATGGTCAAAATATGCATATCAGTGGGAAGCTTATCTTTCAAGGATGTGCTGAAAAATATTTTTTAACAGTTTTGGTTTAGTTTTAATATTCCAAATAGGTTATTGTGATTACTTCTTCAAAAAGAAGGACCTTTCTTGGTTTCATTTCGTTTGGCTTCAATTTTTGTGGTACACATTAATGGTATTTAGTATGATCAGATGGTCATAGTATTCCTATCAATAGAACGCTTATCTTCCAAGAATGTGCTAAAAAATATTTTTGAATTACTTTTGTTAGCTTTAATATGAAAAATCTCAAATTCTTATCACTTCATCAAAAAAAAAGACCTTTCTAAGTTTCTCAGACTGTAGAGTCCCATCGTCATTTTATATTAAGTCTTTTTAGGGTCCAATAATGACAAACAAAAATGTTATTGCTGTATATAACCGCAGTTTTGGTACACCACCATTCGCTCCTGCATGCCTTCTACCTTTTGGCGCAAATTCATCAAGTTCACTAAGTGCTACCCTACTTTTTGCGGTACAGTTTTAGGGAATTTAGTATGATCAAATGGTCGTAATATTTATATACATAAAAAGCTTATTTTCCGTAGATGTGCAGAACAATAATTGTCAACTATTTTGGTTAGTTTAAATATTTAAAAGCGCACAATTATGTCACTTCATTAAAAAGGAGGACCTTCTTGAGTTTCCCAGACATTTGGGCATACATCTTGGAGCACAAATCTCTTAATGACAAAAACTTCAGAAAATAAGACGTTTTCTTATTTTGGCTCCACTACCACTTAATCCTACATCCTTTGACAGTTTTTCACCAATTTTTAATTTTCACTAAGTGCTTCAATACTTTTTGTGGTACATTTTTAGCGTCTTAAGTTTGATAAAATGCTCATAATATTTATAAAAATAGAAAGCTTATGTGTTACAGATGTGCAGAAAAGTATTTTTTAAGAATTTTGGTTAGTTTAAATATTCAAAATACGCAGTTTTGTCACTTTTTGAGTTTCCGAGACTTCAGGGGCATGACGCTATTTTATCTTATCGCTCTTTGAGCATAAATCTCTTAAGGGTCCAGCGGTGAGAAAAACTTCAGAAAATAAGGCGTTTTCACATTTTGGCTCCACTACCACTTAATCCTCCATCCTTTGAAAGTTTTTCGCCAATTCTCAAATTTCGCTAAGTTCTGCAATACTTTTTGTGGTACACTTTTAGAGTCTAAAGTATGATAAAATGGTCATAATAGTTATATAAATAGAAAGCTTATTTGTCACAGATGTGCACAAAAGTAATTTTTTACGAATTTTGATTAGTTTACATAAATATTCAAAATACGCAATTTTGTCACTTTTTAAGTTTCCCCAGAGATTAAGGTTATATCGATATTTTATCTTATCGCTACTTGAGCTTAAATCTCTTAAGAGTCCAGCGGTGACAAAAACTTCTGAAAATTAGGTGTATTCACATTTTGGCTCCATCACCATTTAATCCTCCATCCTTTGAACGTTTTTCGCCAATTCTCAAATTTCGCTAAGTTCTGCAATACTTTTTGTGGTACACTTTTAGAGTCTAAAGTATGATAAAATGGCCATAATATTTATATAAATAGAAAGCTTATTTGTCACAGATGTGCACAAAAATATTTTTTTACGAATTTTGATTAGTTTAAATATTCAAAATACGCAATTTTGTCACTTTATCGATATTTTATCTTATCGCTACTTGAGCTTAAATCTCTTAAGGGTCCAGCGGAGAAAAAAACTTCTGAAAATTATTCACATGTTGGCTCTATCACATGTTGGCTCCATCACATGTTGGCTCCATCACCATTTAATCCTCTATCCTTTGAAAGTTTATATCCAATTCTAAAATTTCGCTAAGTTCTGCAGTACTTTTTGTGGTACACTTTTAGGGACTGAGGTACGATAAAATGGTAAAAATATTTATTTTAGAAGAAAGCTTATTTGTCACAGATGTGTAGAAAAGTATTTCTTTTTACCAATTTTGATTAGTTTAAATATTCAAAATATACAATTTTGTCAGTTCATCAAACAGGGGGATCTTTCGAGTTTCCCCAGACATTAGGGGCATATTTTATCTTATCGCTACTTGAGCTTAAATCTCAAGAAGTTTCTTTCCAGCTGTGACATAAACTTCTGAAAATTAGGTGTATTCACAGGTTGGCTCCACCACCATTTAATCCTCCATCCTTTGAAAGTTTTTCGCCAATTCTCAAATTTCGCTAAGTTCTGCAATACTTTTGTGGTACACTTTTGGGGTCTGAAGTATAATAAGATGGTCACAATATTTATATAAGTAGAAAGCTTATTTGTCACAGATGTGCACAAAAGTATTTTTTACGAATTTTGATTAGTTTAAATATTCAAAATACGCAATTTTGTCTTAAAAAAAGGACCTTTTTGAGTTTCCCCAGATATTAGGGACATATCGATATTTTATCGTATCGCTACTTGACCTTAAATCTGTTAAGAGTCCAGCGGTGACAAAAACTTCTGAAAATTAGTTGTATTCAGTTATTGGACCCACCACCAGTTAATCCTCCATCCTTTGAAAGTTTTTCGCCAATTCTCAAATTTCGCTGAGTTCTGCAATACTTTTTGTGGTACACTTTTAAGGACTGAAGTATGATAAAAGGGTCAAAGTATTTATATAAGTAAAAAGCTTATTTCTCACAGATGTGCACAAAAGTATTTTTTATGAAAAAAAAACAGGCTATTTTTATCATTTATTCAAAAACACATAGATTGTTGTCCATGACAGCATATACATATATATATTTTATTTAACTCCTCTTTAAAGCCTCTTTTTGGATGATGGGCAATTGTGAATGTTACTTTTGACCTCATTTTGCTCCCAGCACCCCATATTTCCTCCACTTTCCTTGCAACTTTTTCACCAATTCCTCACGTTCACTAATTTTCTAATGAATTTCATTGATTTGGCGTCGTACCCGAGTTGAATTATGTTGGTGTCTGTATTTATGTGAATATATATATATGTGTCACTATGTGTGTGTGCGTGAGTGAGTGTGTGGTAATCATTATCTAGTTAATGTTTCATTAAATGATTTTTATTGTTAATTAATGGCAGTGTTTGTATTTGTCCATTTGTAAATGGCGAAGTTCTGTGCTCTATCCAGAGTTGTTATTACAGCGGTGGTTGTGATGTTAGTGGTTGATTTTATAACCCTAGCGGGTGATTTTATAATTCCATACAGATGTGTTGGGGAACGAAAGCAGGGCCTAGCATAAGGGGCCTTTTTAGTAATTTAATTTAAATGAGATTTTATTAATTTTTTTGTTGAAAAAAATATTTATTTAAAAAATTTTAGTGTGAGAAGTATTTAAAATAAAGTATTCGTAATATGGGGCCCTCAAAGGGTCTTTTGTGATGGTTGTAGATTTTATAAATCTAGCGGGTGATTTTATAATACAATGCTTATGTATTAGGGATTAAAATGTTAATATTAATATTAAAATTTTTGTTAAAAAAAATATTTATTTTAAAAATTCTTGGTCTGCGAATTATTTAAAAAGAAGTTATTCGAAATGTGAGGACCTCAAAGGGCCTTTTGTGAAAGGTTCTTGAACTGAAGGCCCCGGTTTTCAATACCTTGAGGTAATATTATCTCAATTGATTTACTTAAGATTATTTTTATATCTCGCCATTTTTAAGATGGCCCCTTAAGGCCATTTTCTCTCCTTGCTGAACACTTATCCACAGGATATTGCTCTCCCCTGTTGTGTTATGCATTTATACCACGCAAGTATTCGTTGTTTTTGCTAACTTATTTCAGTCGTATGTGTAGTGCGTGTGCTGTTTCTACATGGAAAGCGCGCGATGCGCTCGCATGTGTTTGTGCCTGGATTAAAGCACCATTTACCAAAGCCAACCTAAATGAAGAAGTTTTTACGCCGCACCGCACGGGGCCAATGGAATATTAAATGCATTTTATGGACGCCACGCGTAAAAATTCGAAATGGTGGGAGAAAGAAAAAAACACAGTTTTAAATTGAATTTTTAACATTCAAACCGATGTGTTTAAATTCCCACAAATACTCTGTTACACAACTGTTGCGGTCTGTTGCGGCACCAAATTGTTTATTCCGATAATCTGCCAATGAATTTTAAAATCTTTAACGCTTTGAAAGTGGTAAAGAAAAAATTGCAAAAATAGAATAATAGAGGTTTTTGAAAATATTATTTTTTAGCCTTGTTAAGAGTAATTCTGAAAACTGAAACCGAAGTCGATTAAGGGAAAACAAAGGATGTAAGAAAATTATTACCCAGTACAATGTTTCAAAAATATATAAATAAACCTAAATGATATAAGTTAAACTATTATGAGCTGAATGCAATGAATGGTAGACTTTTTTGCGAAACATTTGACCGCAAAGTTTGATGGAAAACTGTTAGTCACATCATTAGTGAATTGAGAGAAAAAGGCTTCGGAATATTCTTTTCAGACCTGAGAAGGAAATTTAAAGGACACTTTTAGAATTAAATTTCTCTAACCATTCGTCACCCCATCTCACTCCCTTTATGCTGAAAACCCACCATCAAAAGTTATCATACATCAAAAGTCATTCAAAGTTTTCTACAAAATAAAAAATTTCATTCATTTTATGGGCGGATATGAGGCAGTAGATTTCGGAATATAGTATTCAGTACAGAAAGCAAAATAAAGAGGACACATCCAAGACACTTTTTTTCAAACCTTTCGACACTCGATCTCACCTTCTTTATACCGAAAACCCGCCATTAAAAACGATCTTATATCAAAATTCATTTAAAGGTTGCTACAATGTCAAAAAAGTGAATCATTTCTTGGACAGATATGAGGCATAAGACTTCGGAATACACTATTCAGTCCTGAAAACAAAATAAAAAGGACACTTTTAGAATTCTTTTCCCCAAACCATTCGTCGCTCCATCCCACCCCCTTAATACCGAAAACCCTTAATCAAAACTTATCAAATGTCCAAAGTCATTTAATGGTTGCTACAAAGTCAAAAAAGTTAATCACTTCATAAGCGGATAGAAAGCAGACGACTTCGGAAAATACTATTGAGTCCTGAAAAAAAAAACGCGGAGGACACTTTCAGGACAATTTTTTTCAAACCATTCGTCACTCCATTTCATCCCATTTATCCTAAAAACCCACAATCAAAAATTAGGACACATTAAAAGTGTATGCAAAGGATATGAGGCAACAAACTTAGGATTATTCAATGAAAATCTGAGAAGGTAATTAAAAGGACACCTCAAGGCTTATATTTCTTAAATAATTCGACAACCCGTCCCGCCTCCTTAATCCTGAAAACTCGCCATCAAAAAGTTTCGTTATGAAAAGTCATTCAAAGTTAGCTGGGAAATTAGAACAGTTGGTCACTTCATGGCCAGACAGGAGATAGAAGTCTTGGGAATATAATCCGGAAAATCCGCTATCACAAACTTTCGTACATCAAAAGTCGTTCAAATTTTGTGAAAAATAAAAAGGTTAGCCAATTGCTTCGTGAAATTGAGGAAGAAGTTTTCGGAATATGCTATTCAGAACTGAGAAAGAAATGACAAAGACACTTCCAGTATTTTCTTCGAACAATTCGACACCACATCTCGCCGAATTAATCCTATAAACCCACCATTAAAACATTATCATAATAATAAAAAAGTCCTTCAAAGTTCGCTGGAATATTCAAAAAGGGTCATGGCCGGATATGAGGCAAACAACTTAGAATTATTCAACGAAAGTCTAAGAAGATAATTAAAATGACACTTCAAGGATTATATTTCTCAAATCATTCGATAACCTTTACCGCCTCCTTAATTCTGAAAACTCGCCATCAAAAGATTCGTTATGTTAGCTGGGAAATTAGAACAGTTGGTCACTTCGTGGCCGGATAGGGGATAGAAGTCTTGGGAATATACTATTCAGTCTTGAAAACGAAAACAAAAGGACACTTCCAGCATTATTTTCTTCGAAACATTCGACACTCCATGTCACCCCATTTGTCCTAAAAACCCACTATCCAAAAATCATCATATATCAAAAGTCATTTAAAGTTTAGTCACTCCATGGGCCGATTTGAGGCAGAAGATTTCGGAATATTCTATTCTGTCCTGAAAACAAAATTAAGAGGACACTTTCAGGACAATTTTTTTCAAACCATTCGATGCTCCATCTCACGCCCTTAATACTGAAACCCCGCCATAAAAAATTATCGTATATCAAAAATCATTCGAGGGTTGCAACAAAATCAAAAAAGTTAATCACTTTATGACGGATATGAGGCACACAGAGACTTCAGAGAATACTATTCAGTCCTAAAAACAAAATAAAAAGGACACTTCCAAGACAATTTTTCTCAAATAATTCGACTCTCCATCTCATCCCCTTTATACTGAAAATCCGCCATCAAACTATCAAATATCATATTAAAAATCATTCAAAGTTTTCGATAAAATAAAAAAGATAATCTCTTCATTGGCGGATAAGTGGCAGAAGACTTTGGAATATACTATTCAGTCCTGAAGACATGATAAAGAAGACACTTTAAAGACAATTTTTCTCAAGCAATTCGACACCCAATCTCGACCTCTTAATCCTAAAAACCGGCCATCAAAGATTGTCATATATAAAAAGTCATTCAAAATGTTCTACAAAATCAAAAAAGTCAATCAGTTAGGCAGAAGATTTCGGAAAATACTATTCAGTCCTAAAAATAAAATTAAGGGGACACTTCCAAGAATATTTTTCTGAAGACATTTGAGACCTCACCTCGGCCCCTTAATTCTGAAAACCGGCCATCAAAGATTATCATATATCAAAAATCATTCAAAGGTTTCTACAAAATCAAAAAATTTAGTCTCTTCATAGGCGGATTTGAGGCAGAAGATTTCAAAATTTACTATTCAGTCCTGAAAACAAAATAAAGAGGTCATTTCCAAGAATTTTTTTTCCAAACCATCATACACTCCATCTCACCCCCTTTATTCTGAAAATCGGTCATCGATAGTTAAATATATCAAAAGTAAGAGATGGCTAAAAAGCTAAAAAGGTAGTCACTTCATGGGCGGATTTGAGGCATAAGAATTCGTAATATAGTATTTACCACTGAATATTAAGCTGGGGCTCTTTAAAAATTTTGTAAAAGCCTTAAGAAAAAATGGCAATTCACTATCATCTTGAAAAAGTTTATTTAAAAGTCTTTCTTTTCAAAAACTCGAAGAAGGAGTTTTTGATGGGCCTAAAATAAGGAAACTGATGAAAGATGTGAATTTCGAATCATATTTGACGTCAGATGAAATTGCAGCATGAAGGTCGTTTAAGCTTGTAGTTTCCTTGGATCCAATAAAAACCCGCAATATGAAACAATGATTAATGATTTGTTAAAAAATGATGAAAAGATTTGTTAGAAATATATTTTTTTATATTTATGTATATAACACATATGTATGTATTCTTCCAACTTATTTTTCGCTTTATGTATTCCAACAGTTGTAAATATGTCGCTCAAAATTCATTTATTGCATTCTCATTTAAACTTTTTCCCCGAGAATCTTGGCGACGTAAGTGACGAACATGGCAAAAGGTTTCACCAAGAATTGAAGTCCATCGAGCGGCGTTACCAAGGGCACTGGGATGAAAGAATGATGGGAGATTATATTTGGTTCCTCATTAGAGAAACCGATTCCGAAATCTACAAAGGTCAACAAAGAACTCACAATTACTTCTAATGAAACTTGTTCATGTAAATAAACTCAAATATACATAATATAAATAAAAGTAATAAATAAAATCGCTATTTAAACAGAAATTAAAAAAAAAGATTTTTTGAAATTCTCTTACCTCTACCAAAAGGGCTATAATTTCTACGTTTATCCACAATAGGCATTATTTTCTTCGCCAGGATGCAAACTTTTAAAAAATAAAATAAAATATTTTTTTTTTTTAATTTTTTTCTAGTTTTTATGTTTTTGTGTCCCAGGATTTTTTTTTTTTTGAAAAAAATCCACTTTTTCCAATTTGTTTAATGACTGTTACTAAATCACTGTTTCTAAGTAAAAGAGATATTTCCAACATTGGTATCCCATATTAATAGCTTCAATTTAACGTATAAGTCGACCTGGTCGGGCATATACTCCAAAAATTAAAGTGCAAATACTAAGGGTGGGTACCTTCGACGATAATAGCATTTCTAATAATAATTTTTTTTTAAAAAAATGTATCCATAAAAAAATTTTTGGTTTTGATTTTATATAACAGTATGCCACAATCTATACAAAAAAATGATTTTTAGGTTTAGGACAAAACAAATTTTTTTTGTTGCGTAGAGTAATCACACTCATAGGTCACAGTGGTATTTTACATGCTAACAATTTACAATTAAATTTTCATCAAAAAGAGTATCTTAAATATAAATTGAGTAATGTGTAATTTAAGTAGACAATTGCAAATTTATAATGCCACTTTCTGTAGATATTGAAATTAAGATTAAGGCCCTTATTCATAAAAATTTAATGAAGGTTTGAAGAACGTTTTAACACTGCTAAAACGTTCCTCAAACCTTCATTAAGTTTTTATGAATAAGGCCCTGAATCATTATATTATCTGAATTTTGGCAATACTTGTACAGTGTGACGTATAACTAATATTAATTTCAATACCTGAAATAATCGTACTCATACATCACGGAGGCCAAATAATATACATACAATAACGTACGGACGTAATTAATTACACCCACCGTGTTCAAATGAAATTGCTATGGTGTTGTGATGATTTACAATATTTGTGAAAGCTTTAACGTGATTGTATTATTCTTCTAATTTATTCAGCTAATCATTAATCTTTAGTGACACAACATAATATTTCCCCAAGAAACAAAACAATGTGAACATTATGACATGTAATAACGAATTAATTGAGTGATTTTGGGGAGTGAATAATTTTGTGTTCAATATCTGAAATAGCTTAGCGAATTGGTGGTCGATTAAGAGGTTAACTTACAAGCATTAACGCCCACCATATCAAATTTAATTAGATTCAACGGTTTTGCGATGAATTGCAAAATAGCTGAAAGCTTCAATGAGATTATACTCGTATCAATTATTCCTTATTCATTAATCATTTGCCACACGTTCAAAAAATTTACAGTGTATCGTATGACTAATATTAATTTCATTACCTTGAATAATCGTACCCATACGTCACAGAGGTCTTTATAAAAAAATAATATACATACATTAATGAACGAAAACAACTAATTATGCGTATCATATTCAAAATTTATTTCAAAGGCAATGTGATGTTTTGATTTCTGCAATCTTTAAAGTAATAACAATATTTTCGTCCTAATGTATTCAGCTAAGCATTAATCATATGGCACAATAAATAATATTTGCCGTGCAAAAGAGCAACATGAACAAGTGTCATTTTAGCTAAGACCTGTGATAAAGAACTTATTGAGTTCTTAAGGGAAATTTGTAATTTTGTGTAAATATTCCGATATTTATATATTTATTTATATGAAAGACAACACAAAATAAATTTATATGCTAATACCGTCCAGGGAAAAGTCGGATTAAAAAGACCATTTGGCTAGATTTTAGCAGCGACAGACCAGATCCTCTGGTCATAGGCGAGCACGCTACCTACTCACTAGGGCGGGTCGATTTAAAAATCGCCCATTGCTCAGTGAAAATCGTATTCTAGGGATCAAAATAAGAAACTTTGCCGAAGGAACCATACCTCTAAAACGAATTCTGATGTCCCGGAAAAAATCCCACTTTGACCCATTTAGAGTGCTCCAATCGAGTCCAAATGTATGACCGACCCCCACTCAGTGAAGTGCTCAGTGAAAATCGTATTCTAGGGATCAAAATAAGAAACTTTGCCGAAGGAACCATACCTCTAAAACGAATTCTGATGTCCCGGAAAAAATCCCACTTTGACCCATTTAGAGTGCTCCAATCGAGTCCAAATGTATGGAACCCCCAGGGGGTTCCAGGGGGTGTGCCAATGGCATGGGTGGGTGGGGCCTCCAAAGTTAGTGGGGGTCGGTCATACACTTGGACCTGATTGGAGCACTCTAAATGGGTCAAAGTGGGATTTTTCAAAATTTGCCCCTACCCAAAAGTTCGACCCAAATTCCGTGACATCAGAATTCGTTTTAGAGGTATGGTTCTTTCGGCAAAGTTTCTTATTTTGATCCCTAGAATACGATTTTCACTGAGCAATGGCGACGTTTTTTTGCCTCCCCACAAATCGACCCGGCCTACTACTCACCTATTGGGGCGCTCAAATATTCAGATATATTATTAGATAAATACTGCTTAGCAAATTGATTGCAATTAAAATGTTGACGTATTTTGAAATAATTGAGTTGATATTCTTCTGTATTATGTTGCAAAGTATACGAGGGTTGCTATATATATTTCTGGCGCCATGTGACATTTCCATTGGAAAGTTTGACATTTCTTAGCATGACATCCATCAAAACCGTTGAAATTTCATTTGAATTCGGTGGGCGTAATTAGTTAATTTCCTACATTACCGAATATATATATTATTTTATTAAAAAACGACTTGGCGAATTGAGTTTTTTATTTACGGAAATAAAATTAATATTAATTATACGTCACACTGTACATTTCTGATAACTTTAAGAGAATTGCTAACATTTATATCAAATTAAATCGTTTTAACATTTATATCAAATTTAAAAAGATCATAAATAAGGAGCACACAACAGGCCGAACTACTGGCTTAAGTGTATGTCCATGGACATGAGACATTTAAACGTCTCCTCTATTCAACCTAACCTATATCAAGTTAAGAAAAAACTACATTATCACATTATAATTAAGAATAACTAATCTCAATCATTATAATTCAGCACAAAAAAAAAATTGGAATATAAACTCTATATTGAATATATTTACAGCAATATTTGTGTCTCGAAAAAAGTTGTCCTTTTAAACGGCAAGCAATTAACTAAGCAATTTCATATGTGGAACACAAAATTACCAATTGCCCTTAAGCACTCAATTAACTCTTTATCATATGGCAAATTTGCATTTTGTTTGTTTAGACGACAAATATCAGCTCGTGTGACAAATAACTAATAATTAGCTGAATGATTAAGGAATTATCAATATAATCACTTTAAGGCCTTCACACTTCAACACTGTTGAAATTTCCTTTAAAACTTTAGGCGTATTTAAAAAACTTCCTACATTTCCGAGAATATATTATTTTTTATAAGGCCACTGTGACGTATGAGTATGTCTATTTATGGCAATGTATTCTATATATTTTTCTGGGTATACCATGCGGAATATCTCTTTTCTATCTGAAGCAAAGATGTAGATATTCAATAGTAGAAAAAAATGCGGAACAAACCTACTCGATATAGGTAAAAATCGCAAATTTTCAACATTAACAAACATTTATTATTTTGTATAAGACCACTGTGTCGTATGGGTGTTATATTTTTAAAGTTAATGCAATTAATATCAGTTATACTTTACACTGTAACAATTAGATAACTTTAATAGCATTGCTAACATTTATATCTAATTAACAAAAAATATATTTCAGTAATAAAATAAATCTTCAATTGAAATATTAAACATATTGTCAGAATTATATTTCTCCCGAAATAATTTAACTTTTTTTATGGAACATAATTTTCAGATATTTTTCATAAAATTGCCCTAAATCACTCAATTAATTCTTTATCTCATGTCATACCTTAAATGGCTAATTAGCATGTTGTTTGTTTACACAGCAAATATTAACTCGTGTGTCTAATTGGCAATAATTAGCTGAATGAATAAGAAATAATTAATTTTATCACGCTAGGACTTTCACAGATTTTGTTAATCATTCCAGAACCGTTGACATTTCATTTTAATACGGTGGATTTAATTAAATAATTTCCTACATTACCGAAAATACATATATTATTTTGTATAAGACCACTGTGACGTATGAGTATGATTACACTAAGCAACAAACAAAAATTACACTAAGCAACAAACAAAAATTTTTTTTGTGTCCTAGACCTAATAATTATTTTTTTTTGTATAGATTGTGACATACTGTTATATAAAATTAAAACCAAAAATTTTTTTATGGATAAATTTTTTTTTACAAATTTTTTTTATTGAAAATACTATTATCGCCGAAGGTACCCTTAGTATTTGCACTATAATTTTTGGAGTATATGCCCGATCAGGACGACTTATACGTTAAATTGAAGCTATTAATGTATCACTTTCACTTAGAAACAGTGGTTTAGTAACAGTCATTAAACAAATTGGAAAAAGTAGATTTTTTTCAGAAAAAAAAAGTCGACCTTATACGAAAGTAGACACCCAAAACGTATGAGTATGGTTACACTAAGCAACAAACAACAACATTTTTTTTGTTTCCTAGACCTAAAAATTATTTTTTTTGGTATATATTGTGACATACTGTTGTATAAAATCAAAATCAAAAATTTTTTTATGGATACATTTTTTTAAAAAATTTTTTATTGAAAATACTATTATCGTCGAAGGTACCCTTAGTATTTGCACTATAATTTTTGGAGTATATGCCCGATCAGGACGACTTGTACGTTAAATTGAAGCTATTAATGTGGGCTATCAATGTTGGAAATATCACTTTCACTTAGAAACAGTGGTTTAGTAACAGTCATTAAACAAATTGGAAAAAGTAGATTTTTTTCAGAAAAAAAAATCCTGGGACAAAAAAAAAACATAAAAAAAATTAAAAAAATATTTTATATTATTTTTTAAAAGTTTGCCTCCTAGCGAACAAAATAATGCCTATTTGAAAAAAATCTATGGATAAAATATAGAAATTATAGCCCTTTTGGTAGAGGTAAGAGAATTTCAAAAAATCTTTTTTTTTTGGAATTTATGTTTAAATAACGATTTTATTTATTACTTTTATTTATATTATGTACATTTGAGTTTATTTAAATGAACAAGTTTCATTAGAAGTAATTGTGAGTTCTTTGTTGACGTTTGTATATTTCGTAGTTGACGTTTGTAAGTTTCGTAGTTGACGTTTGTAGGTTTCTCTAATAAGGAACCAAATATAATCTCCCATCATTATTTCATCCCAGTGCCCTTGGTAACGCCGCTCGATGGACTTCAATTCTTGGTGAAACCCTTTTGCCATGTTCGTCACTTACGTCGCCAAGATTCTCGGGGAAAAAGTTTAAACGAGAATGCAAGAAATGAATTTTGAGGGACATATTTATACCTGTTGGAATCAGGGCTGCGGAGTCGAGCCAAAACTACTCGACTCCGACTCCGACTCCCGGAGTCGAATTTTACAGCCTGTTTCTGTATTTCTAACGAAAGTCTCTGCGAACGAAAACCAGTCACTCACTTTCGTCAGGAATTTGGTTTCTCTATCGTTCGTTCGCCTGGCCTTACGTCAATGACGTTAGCAATTTACCAATTGGAAAATAATGTAATTGCCAGATCAATAATTTCACAACTTCCGGTCTAAAAAAGCACACAATTTTCTATGGTCGACCTTAGCAAATACATCTCTGTACTATTTACACTAGCGGTGGCCAAAAAAGCAACCCTGGGTGGTCAGCTGAGCTGCACCAAGACTCTCATTTCTTTCTCTCTCTCTCTCACGTCTCTCTCATTGTGCACTGATAATTTTTTTTCCATCTTAGCGATCAACCAATATTGACTTCTTTACGCTAAAATATGTACACATATGTACACAATTTTATTATTATTTAATTGTTTTTACCATAATTATATTAATATCTACTTATTTTTTGCTTTTAATAATGTTTATTTTGTCATTGTTCCTATCAGTCGACAAATAAAATAATGTGACTCGATCTGACATTTGTGTTCGCCGAGATGACAGCAAAGAGAGATAGAGAAACGAAAATTTGCACTGAAATGATTACGTTTTCGTACGAGTTCATTATCGTACCACTTCTCGTTGTGATGGTAGTTAGTGAAACCCAAATCAGCTGTTTGTCGTCTGGCAGGCGAACGAAAGCAAATTTTTAAGTTACAGAAACAGGCTGTTAAAATCATTCGACTCCGACTCCAGCTCCGACTCCGGCAGTTAAATAATATAAATTTCTGAAATTATATTTCTACTTAGACGTGAGTTCATGTTTTTGAAAATAAGATATAGTTAAAACCAGATATAGTTAATACCAGTAATTAAATAAAATTGTATTATTTATTTATTGATGCTTGACTTGCAAGCTGCAACTAATATGAAAATTCTTTCAACATGAAATCATGATAAAATTTTCATCAATAACTGCCTCTGTTTTAATATATCGCAATTTTTGGAAATTATGTTCGCTTCAAGCAACCAGTTCATTCCTTAGTTATTATACCCTACACCACACTATGGTGCAGGGGGTTATAAATTAGTTTTTTTTTTTTTGCAGATTTGTAAAAAATACTGCAGATAGACCTACCTTAAAATATACCGTTATACTCAGAATCACTAGCTGTTCGTCTGTCCATCTTAAGTTGTTCGTTAAGTACAGGTCGAAATTTCACTACGATCCTGCTATAATTTGGCAATAAGGAGTCCTTCACACCAGGGAGGAAACCTATTAGAATTGGTCAAAATCGGTTTAGATCGAAATTGTCCCCATATATAAATGTTTCTTTAGAAAATTCTGTTTAGATTCAGATTTATAAGGTAATTATCTCATATTTATATTTACAATATCTGAGCTTATTCTGCTCTAACAAGGTGTTGTCCGGTATCATATAGTTGGCTTCGCCCGACCTGTCCTCACTTGTTTTGTACTTGCTTAATAATATCGTATAGTCTTGCAAAAATACTTATTTTGTTAGCAAAATATAATCAGAGCTTTCCTAAAACTGTTTTACATAAAAAACTCGATAGTTTGGTTAACTATAAATATTAAAGTTAATATCTACAATATTTGTGGCATACAAAAAAGGTTAAAAAAGCTTCGAATACAGGGATGCCCATATTCGACGGACCCACGGACTCGTTGGGCCCATTCCAATCGACGAGGCTTGTCCGCAGGCAACAATCTTTGCGTCAATTGAATTTTGTACGGGAACAAATGCAAATCAACGCGAATAATCCGTTGTAAAGTGGACCGAGCCATGGACAACTGCTGAGAACGGCGTTTTTGGGATGTTCTTGGGGACCTCTCAACACTGGCTCGTACGGCAGCGATATTCTCGGCCGATCGCCTTGGTCGACTTTTATTTGGCCTCTTCGGATTAGAAAGAGCCTCACCAGTCGAAAATTTTTCGTATAAACGCTTAATGGTGTTCTTAGAAGGCGCACTTCTCACATTTTTTAATATTTTAAAAGCACGTTGACTTGATTTCTTCTGTTGAATGTAAATTTCAACTATTTCAGAGCGCTCGCGTGGCGTGTATTGTTCCATTGTAAAAATCTGCTTGGACTGACGCTTCAAACGCGGTATGTGATTAAGCGATCTGACATCTCTGTCAAAAGTTATGGCGTTGCCAGATGAGTCCGTCGAATATGGGAGACCCTGTATCTTATCCGTCTTTGGTATCAAAATTGTTTTCCCATACCTTTTTGAGTGCAAAAGTTCTATCACATAAATGCTACATTTTACACAATCCATCTCGGAGTCGGAGTCGACCATAATTTTTCGACTCCGGACTCCGGGCAAATTTCCCCAGCCCTGGTTGGAATACATAAAGCGAAAAATAAGTTGGAAGAATACATACATATATGTTATATACATAAATATAAAAAAATATATTTCTAACCAATCTTTTCATAATTTTTTAACAAATCATTAATCATTGTTTCAAATTGCGGGCTTTTATTGGATCCCAGGAAATTTGAAACTACAAGATTAAACGACCTTCATGCTGCAATTTCATCCGAAGTCAAATATGATTCGAAATTGACATCTTTCATCAGTTTCCTTATTACTTATTAAATATAAGAGTGAATTGCCATCTTTCCTTAAGGCTTTTACAAAATTTTTAAAGACTCCGACTCCACAGCCCTGGTTGGAATACATAAAGCGAAAAATAAGTTGGAAGAATACATACATATATGTTATATACATAAATATAAAGAAATATATTTCTAACCAATTTTTTCATAATTTTTTAACAAATCATTAATCATTGTTTCAAATTGCGGGCTTTTATTGGATCCCAGGAAATTTGAAACTACAAGCATAAACGACCTTCAATTTCATCCGACGTCAAATATGATTCGAAATTGACATCTTTCATCAGTTTCTTTATTACATTTTAAATATTAGAGTGAATTCCCATCTTTCCTTAAGGCTTTTACAAAATTTTTAAAGAGCCCCAGCTTAATATGCAGTGATGGCAAAATATCGGCTATCCCAGAGGCATAACATACCAACTACTTTTAAATCGCAACAAATTTTCCAGTCATGTTCATAGTTTATGTATTTTATCAATTTAGCCATTATTTCGTATGATTCCTTATTGTTGACAGTATGAGCAATGGGAATCGACTGTTTCTGATTTCCGTTGTGTAAAAGTACTGCTTTCAAACTTTCTTTACTGCTGTCAACAAATAACCGCCATTCCTTTGAATTGTATGTTTGATTAAGTTCCTCGAACAATCCGGGAATGTCCTTGCAAAAGCATCTGTTATCCACAGTTGTATAAAATTGATTGTAAGGTATATCACGGACTCTGTAATATGATATGTTAACATCTGGGGCCAAAATATTGTACTGTTTAATCCGCGATGCAAGTAGGTCTGCCTTATCTTTGGTCAGTTCCAAATCTCTCACTAGATCAATGAGTTGAAACTGAGTTAAAAGCGATGACTTCTGACTCAAACTTGAATCGTTCAGTACTCAACTACTCAGTTGAACTTGATGATGTTTCCGTTATTAGGCTGTTAGCTATACTTGGACACTTCCTACTCCAATGTATTAACTTAGACAAAAATAGCAGTCCGTATTGTGAATGAATGGTGGTCTCCAAATCATTGGCATTCCAAATTGCACGTGAAGTCTAAAACGTTTTATTCCACAAAACATTGTAATAGATTAATTTTAAAGTACTTACCGCATTCTTCCACTAGTCCATCGAGTAAGATTTACATGGCACGAATTACACAAAATACTAGGTGTCCACGGTTCGTTCATATTTTTAACTCGTATACCAAAATATTACACATATATTTCTTCTATTATTTTACAAAACGCACGTCGATTTTTTTAATTACATATTTTCCGCAGATGTAGCTGAAATTGTCGAGATCATCTACACATTGAAAAGTTCTTTGGCTTTTACTCATACTTCGAAATATAACTTTGTAATATTTTTCAGAAAATCGACTTATCCCCTTAAGGCGCTGAATTACACTAATTTATTAATACGAAATTTCATTCATAAATTCCGAGTTTAATCTACATAAGTTGCAGTACCTGCAGCTGACATATAGTTTGCTTCGAACGTGGAACCCCAATATTTTCAAGACTGCCGCGTACTACTATGTATTGCGTACATATAAGTTTACTATCTGTATATACAACTGGGATGTCCATGCCCCTAAAAGGCGTAACTGAATGGAAACCTCATAAATAAAAAACCACAACTATTGTTGAATGACCCTCTATCTGAGCGGATCTCATCCAATATAGCTCTCACATTGCATATCATGTTCTATGGAGGGTTACGAACGGCCATAAAACCTCGTCCTCTCTATAATTTTATAATGTCTGATATCAATCCTCATAAAATAAAGTGCAAGTGCAATGTCTCGTATATGTCTCTCTCACATATGGCGAATTCAATCTAAGCAAAAACATCATTAAAAACGGAAAAATATGAAACAAGATTTTTTTGAATTTCCCTAACATTTACAAAATGGCTCATAACTTTTACATCTATCCATAGATTCCATAGATCAAATAGACAGTGTTTTCTTCGTTAGCATACTGGCTTTTTAAAAATGTGATAAAATAATTTTTTCGATTTTTTTCTCTTTTTTTATGGGTTTTTTTTTTGTACCAGGAAAAAGTGTTTTTTTATATCATTTTTTTCTCATATTTTTGACGACTGTTACTAAACCAAAGATTCTACGTGAAAGCGATATTTGCAGCCTATGTAGCCCTCATAGTTCCCTTACACGGCTCAATCGGGCTTATACTTGAAAAATTATGGTCCAAATACTGAATGTACTTTGATTCCATGAAAGCTGGAATATTTAAAAAAAAATTTACCATACAATTTTTTTTTAATATTTTTTTCGTGTTTGTGACACCTAATTGCACCAGATACTGTTATCCACATCCCTTGGACAAAAATGTTGTTGCATTGTGTTATTTATGGTGATTAAATTAATAACAATTATACACACCCTGTAAATTTTTTGATAAATTTAAAGAATTACTGATATTTAGAATATCAAACTCAAATATTAAATATATTTGCTGCAATATTTCTGACTCGATGTAAGTTCACCCTTTAATCGGACACCAATTTACTAAGCAATTTCAGATATTCAACACAAAATTACCAATTGGCCTGGGCTTAAGCACTCAATTAAGTCTGTATTTTGGCAAATTTGCATTTTGTTTGTTTAAACCGCAAATATTTGTGACAAATCCACTCCAATCCAATGAAAGTCCACTTTTTGTCGAAATGTATTTTTTGAAGCGGAACGTAAGATAAGTTGGATATACATCGATTTGAAAACAAAAATCCCAAAAAATCATGCTTTGTCATCTTAAAAAGCTGAACCGTAGAAGCGCTAAGTCCATATATCCTTTATAAAAACATTCATATACAGTAAGTATTTTGCCTCTCCTGTAAAATTTTAAGTATTTGCCTTAGCGCCTTTACACTCTTAGGTCGCGAAATGATTAATGACTAGCTGAATAAATAGGGAAAAAAACAATATAATCACTTTAAAGCTTTGTGAGATTTTGTAAATCATCGCAATACCGTTGATTCATTTCATTTGTAATTCTAACATTAGCAAACATATATTATTTTTTGTAAGTCCACTGTGGCGTATAAGTGAGATTATTTAATGTAATAATATTAATATTAGTTATACGCCATACTGTACATTTTTTCGATTAATTAAAGAGATGCCCAAATATTCAGAAAAAATCTAACTCATTTAGGTCTCTGAACATCATAATTCAGAAAAAAATAAGAAAAATGTTAAATTCAAATATTAAAACTATCAATATAGGTACGAGTATATCGCAAAGAGTTGTCCTTTGAAACGATCACAAATTTATTAACCAATTACAGGTAGTTTTCATTAAATCGCCAATTGCCCTAAAGCACTCAATTACTTCTTTATCACATGTCATATCATAAATGGAAAATTTGCATGTTTGTTTGTTAAACTACAAATATGAACTCGTGTGGCAAATGATTAATGATTATCTGAATGTAGAAGGAATTATTAATGAAATCTCGGCTTTCGGATATTTTGTAAATAATTCCAACACCGGTTGAAATTTTATTTTAATGCGATGGGCGTAATTAAATAAGTGCGTACATTATATTATTTTATTTTATATTATTTTCCTAAAGGACTACTGTGACGTATGAGTGTGATTATTTAAGGGAACACAATTAATATTAATTATACGTTACACTGAACCAATTGTATAACTTGAACTGACATTTAGATCAAATTAAGAAATAATTTAATTCAGTAATAAAGTAAACTTTCAATCATTGTACCAATATTGAGAGAATTTTGAAAATTTTTAAAACAATTGTAGATATTCAGATAAAATTAAGGACAAGTCCTACTAATATGTATACTTTAGAGCGAAATAAAAGTGAATATCAAACAAATATCAATTGAAATATTTAAGATATTTTCTGCAATATATGTTGTCTCGAAATAAGTTGATACTTTAATCGACTACCAATTACAGCAATTTCATAACAATTTTCATAAAATTACCTTAAATCACTGAAATAATTCTTTATCTCATGTCATCTCAAACGTCAAATTTGCGTGTTGTTTATTCAAACCGTAAGTATGCAGTTGTGTGGCAAAAAATGGCACTATGCAAAAAAATTAACACTTTTTAAAAAATTCAAGGGCATGACAGTATAGGTTAGATTCTATAGGGTGATCCATTTCGAGGTTCCCTACTTTTTTAAAGAAAAAAAAACGCAGAAAATTCAAATTGAATGGGGAATGTTGATTATCATCTGAAAGAACATTCTTTGGCATTTATTTTTTGAAGATTATGTCTATCAAATGTTGGCCGCGACTACGTCTCAAATGGTCCAGCCGTTGAGTCCCATTTTCGATGACTCGTTCTAGCATTTCGACGAGTAACTGGCGAATGACACGCGTGATGTTTTGCTCCAAGGCCTGAATCGAAGCGCGTTTGTCCGCATAAACTTTAGACTTTACATATCCCCACAGGAAAAAGTCTAACGGTGTGATATCACACGATCTTGGTGGCCAAACGACCGGCCCAAAACGTGACATAATCTGCTCACCGAAGTGTTCTCTTCATTAATTCCATTGATTGATGCGATGTGTGGGAAGTGGTGCCGTCTTGTTGAAACCAAATGTCGCCGAGATCACTAGCTTCAATTTCAGGCATCAAATATTCGGTTATCATGGCACGATAACGGTAGCCCTTGACGGTTATGTTCTCACCGGCATCATTTTTGAAGAAATATGGACCGATGATTCCGGTACGTCGGATCGGAAATCGGTCAATGGCAAAAAGATAGCTCTTAACGAGAGCTAAAATATTGCTCATGGGTGTCAAGGTCGTGGGTCGAGAGGAATATGTTTTTTTTTATTTAAAAAAAAAATTTACAGCGCTATTGGCGAACGATTATTTTGATAATAAAACTGAATAATTTGTAAACGTTGTTCAGGCGTAAGTCTTTCCATGATGAAATGCCAAACAATACTTAACAACAAGTAAGAAAGTTTCAGTCGGGTCAACCGACTAAGGTATACCCTCACTTTGTGAGTAATGTAATATTGAATATTTCACAAATTATTCTGTCAATTTTTGTGGGAGGTACCAGAAGGGGTTTAAGAAATACACCTATATTTCGCTGAACAGTAGATAGTTTAAATACATTGCACTGTGCCGAATTGTAACCGTTTATATGGACTGGTATATTAACCTTGAGATATTAAATTGTGGTATAATTTGGCCATTTTGTGTGGGAGGTACAAAAAGGGGCGTGGTGATAACGCAAATTTTTCACTGGACTATAGGCATTATAAAAGCATTACACTGTACAAAATTTCAGGTAATTGTATACACTGATATTAATGTTATAAACTGTTAACTTTTGGTGCAAAATGCTACCTTTGTGGGAGAGATACCAAAAGGGGCTTGACAATAACGCCCATTTTTCAATGGACTGTAGGCACTATAAAAACATTACGCTGTACAAAATTTCAAGTATTTTTATACACTGGTATAAATTATATAAGCTGTTAACTTTTGGTGCAAAATGTGGGAGGTACCAAAAGGGGCGCGGCAATAACGCCCATTTTTCACTGGACTGTAGGCACTATAAAAGCATTACACTGTATTAAATTTCAAGTATTTCTAAACACTGGTATTAATGTTATAAGCTTTTAACTTTAAGTGCAAAATAGTGCATTTGTGTGGGAGGTACCAAAAGGGGCGTGGAAATTTCGCCCATTTTCCTCGAGTTGATAGCGACTAACAAACTAATACTATGTGTGGAATTTCAGAAGATTCGAATACGTATAATAGCAGTTATTAAAGAATCAATATTTCACAACATTTTAACCCTTTGTGGGGGAGGTACCAGAAGGAGTGGACCATCTTCGAACTTAGCCGGAGATAGAAAAAAATATTACCACATACGAAATTTGAAGTCAATCGGTTACTCCTTTCGAGAGTTATCGTGCGCACCAGCCAGCAGACACACAGACAGACAGACAGACAGACAGACGGACGGACATTGCTCATTCGACTTAAAATGGCCCAAAACGGATTTCCGCTGAACATACTTGGGGTCTTAGGTCACTCCTTCGATGTGTTACATTTTTTTCCGTAGCAAATGATATATACCCTCGTCACACTAAAGTGAGGGTATAAAAAAAACATGACAGCATGACACGACTCACATGTTATCTGTCAAAAAAAGGCTATTGAAAAAAGTATCTGTACTTGGATCACCCTATATTAATCATACGGCATTTATCAGAATAAAGTTTTTTAAATGTTATCTTAATATTAATCATATTATATACATTTAAAAAAACTCTAGATGAATTGTATGCTAAAATGTTCCCTTAAAATTAAATTCGCTCTGGTAAATGTTTTTATCTGTTATCTCTTACAAATTTTTTTCTGAGTTAATAACAATTTCCTTTATTTTGTTACAATTTTTGAAGAAAAAAATCCTTGACTATTACACACTTTAACAAACAGATGACGATTATTATATGTAAATGAAATGTTCGTGTGTCTCCCTTTTTTTGTACTATCCTTTAAACTCATTATCCCTAATTACTTGGGATTCATTCATGTTTATTCAGTTGGCTCTTTGTATTGCTTCAGCTTTCACTTTTTTGTTTAACACATATTATCATTTTCAAAGTGTTGTGAGCCAGAGATTGTTTTTTTTTATTTTATTATTACTGTTGTTTTGCTATTTTTTTTATATATATATTTATATAATGTGAATGAATTTTACGTGTCGACGAGTAGAGATTTTTTACACACTTTTGCTTTTAGCTTCAGCTTTTAACACTTTATAATAATAATAAACGAACGAATGAATGAGCGAGCGAACGACGAAACATATTTAATATGTATGCAATGTTATTTCCCTAATAATTACTTACACTGCTGTTGCGGCTGTGGTTGCCGCTGGTGTCCTCAGAGTTGGTTGTTTCGCCGCTCCTTTAGCCTGCCACTTGTTTCGCACCGCTTTATCTCCCTTCTATCCATGGCTGCTCGGTGGTTTTGCCAGCATATCCTTTGGCATTTGGGTGGGGGTTTTTCACAACAAAACATATTTTACTGAAAAGCAAGCATATCCTTTTTATTTATTTTTCTTTCTTTCTTTTTTAGTCGTAAATGCCAAAGAAAGAAACATATACAAAATTTATATTTTTTAATGAAGTTTATTATTACTACTATAGTTAGTGTGCAGTGCATGAGGCTCATGGGAACCGCGGGCAACTGATCTCATTGGTTTGGATTGGATGGATGTGGATTTTTGCTTGGTTGAGCTGTATTAGCGGCATGGCACAGTGAAACTGAAGGTCATGCGGGAAATTGAGATAAAAAGGTTTAATTTAAAAAAAATCTTAATAAATCTCCAGGGAAACGTTTTGATTTCCCAAGTTTGCTGGGAAATCAAAAACGTTCGTTACTTCAGCACTGATTTTTAGAATGAAATTTTTTAAATAATTGTTTATTTCTAAGAACGAAATTTCTACAATATTTGACCACAAAGTTTGCTGGAAAATCCAAAAAGATTTTTATTTTAGAAATTAACTTTCCATACCTAAAAAAGAACCAGTAAGGAAAGGCTAAAGTCGGGCGGGGCCGACTATATAATACCCTACACCACTCTCGTAATATTGAATAACTCTGAAATATAAATTTTGTAGTTCATGTATAAATTGTTTATTCTAAATTTCAAAACGATTGGATGTAAAATACAGCTTCTATAGTACTAAAGGGCCAAATCGGACGAAACATATATATGTGAGCTATAGCTAAATCTTAACCGATTTTCTTCAAATTCGGCACTGTTGGTTCATGGATCAAGAAACTCTACCATTCTAAATTTCAAAACGATTGGATGTAAAATACAGCTTCTTCAGGACTAAAGAGCAAAATCAGACGAAACATATATATGTGAGCTATAGCTAAATCTTAACCGATTTTCTTCAAATTCGGCACTGTTGGTTCATGGATCAAGAAACTCTACCATTCTAAATTTCAAAACGAATGGATGTAAAATACCGCTTTTATAAGACTAAAGGGCCAAATCGGACGAAACATATATATGGGAGCTATAGCTAAATCTTAACCGATGTTCTTCAAATTCGGCAATGTTGGTTCACGGATCAAGAAACTCTACCATTCTAAATTTCAAAACGATTGGATGTAAAATACAGCTTCTATAGGACTAAAGGGCCAAATCGGACGAAAGATATATATGGGATCTATATCTAAATCTGAACCGATTTCAACCAAATTCAATAGCGATCTTAACAGCTGCGAAATACTCTAAACTGCAAAATTTCAGAACGATCGGAGTGAAATTTCAGAACGATCGGAGTAGTCGACGAACAACTTTACATGGACAGACGGACGGACGGACGGACAGACATGCTTAAATCGACTCAGCTAGTGATTCTGAGTCGATCGGTATACTCTAAGGTGGGTCTAGCTGTGTTATTTTCAGGTGTTACAAACATCTGCCGTGAAACAAACTTATAATACCCTATACCACAGTGTGATGTAGGGTATAAAAATAGATGAACCTCGCATGATAAGAAAACAATTTATGTAATATTTCCCCTCAAAGTTTGCTGCGAAATCGAAAAGATTAAATACTTCAGCAATGAATTTAAAGCAGAAAACTTTGAAATTCACTTTTCATTCCTACGAAAGAAACATAAGGGGTCAGAAGCAAGAAATGCATGTAGTATTTGCCCATCAAGATTGCAGGGACTTCGAAAAGATTAGATATTTCGGAATAGCATTTCAAGCAGAAATCTTTGAACTTCACTTTCAGAGTTTAAGAAATAAACTTAGATGATCTGTGGGTCCTAAGAAAGAAAGACATTTGCATAATATTTACCCACAATGTTTGCTGAGAAATCGGAAAAATTTGATATTTCAGCGTTGAGTTTGAAACAGAAATCTTTGCCATTCCACTCTCCCTGTCTAAGCAACAAAACTTAGAGGACCCTTGGAAAAATAGTTTTTTTTTTCAAAAACACATTCCTATAACGTATCCCGTTATCTCTTAAAAACGCCGCCAAAACTGATCATACTCGTATGTACTTATATATAAAAAGTCATACATTGAATATTAGATATTAAACCCCAATCTCGTTCCCATAAGAAAATATATTTCTTCTGGATGATTTAATTTAATCTAAATCGACCATTTAGATAAATGCATTTCTTTTGGGTGATATAAAATGCCATTGGAGCTAAATATAACATATACATACATATTAATCATATGCCACGCATCCGATTGGATATTTTGAATATTCTATTAACTCAGTCATACGTTCTCAAGCTAATATTGTATTAATATTAATCATACGCCTCGTGGAAAGAACATGTAATTAGACTCTTTAGTAAAATGTATATATACATATATGGGTTAGAAAGGATGGGGTTACACTTATTTTGTCACTCCGTTTGTAACAACTCGAAATATTGATCAGGTATTCCCATAAATTATATTTATTTTTAATCGTCGTAAAATTCTAAGACTATTTTACAATGTCCGTCAACAATAATTGGGCTAAATTGGACTGAAATCTGGTATACAAACTTCTTATAGCTGCAGGTATTGAAAATGGGCAATATCTGTACATTTTTTGATATAAATAAGACAACTGGTCATCTACTAAAAGGAAAAGATAACTTAAGTAATAATCTGCTATAGAGTAGATAACCCAAACGGTTGCTCACTAAGTTGTAGATAACCCAACTGGTCGTCTAGTAAGGTGTAGATAACCCAACTGGTCGTCTACTAATGAGCAAATAACCAAACTGGTCATCTTCTATAGAATAGGTAACTTAAATGGTCGTCCACTAAGTTGTAGATATCCCAACTGGTCGTCAACTATGGAGTAGATAACTAATTGGTCATCTACTAAGGATAAGATAACCCAACTGGTCATCTGCTAAAGAATAGGTAACATACGAGTAAATGGTCGCCCACTAAATTGTAGATAACCCAACTGGTCGTCTAGTAAGGTGTAGATAACCCAACTGGTCGTCTACTAATGAGCAAATAACCAAACTGGTCATCTTCTAAAGAATAGGTAACTTAAATGGTCGTCCACTAAGTTGTAGATATCCCAACTGGTCGTCAGCTAAGGAGAAGATAACTAACTGGTCATCTACTAAGGAAAAGATAACCCAACTGGAATAGGTAACCTGCTAAAGAATAGGTAACCTAAATGGTCTGCCATTAAGTTGCAGATAACCAAACTGGTCGTCTACTAAGGTGTAGATAACCCAACTGGTCATCAACTGAGAAATAGATAAACCAATTGGTTGTCAGCTAAGGAGAATATAACTAACTGGTCATCTACTAAGGAAAAGATAACCCATTTGGCCATCTAATAAGGAAAAAATAACCCAAATGGTCATCAGCTAACTTGTAGATAGCCCAACTGGCCGTATTATAAGGAGCAGATAACCCAATTGGTCGGCCACTGAGATGTAGATAACCCCACTGGTCGCCAGCTAAGGAGAAGATAACTAACTGGTCGTCTACTAAGGTGTAGATAAGCCAAAATGTCATCAACTAATAGACATAGCTCCCTACAGGATCTCTATTATGAAATAGATAACCAAACTGGTCGTATTCTAAGGAGTAGATAACCGAATTGGTCGGCCACTACGGAGGAGATAACCCAACTGGTCATCTACTAAATCATAGAAAACCTACTGGTCGTCGACAAAGGAGTAGATAAACCATCTGTTCGTCCACTAAGGGTTAGATAACCCAACTGGTCGCCTATGAACGAGAAACAAACACAAATAGTTATGTTCTAAGGAATAGATAACTCAACTGGTTATCTACAGGTTCTCTACTATGGAACATATAACAAAACTGGTCGTATTCTAAGGAGTAGATAACTCAATTGTTCGGCCACTAAGGAGGAGATAACTCAACTGGCTCATCTACTAAAGCATACATAACCCAACTGGTCGTCCACTAAGGGTTAGATAACCCAACAAGTCGTCCACTAAGGGTTAGATAACCCAACTGGTCGCCTATGAACAAGAAAATAACCCAAATGGTTATGTTCTAAGGTATAGATAACTCAACTGCTTAACTATAGGTTCTCTACTATGGAATAGAGAACCAAACTGGTCGTTCACTAAGGGTTAGATAACCCAACTGGTCGCCTATTAAGCAGTAAATAACCCAAATGCTTATGTTCTAAGGAATAGATAACTCAACTGGTTCTCTACTAGGTTAGGTTGGCCGCATACTAAGGAGTGAATAGTCCAACTGGTCACCTACTAAAGAATAGATAAGTCAACAGGTTGTCAATTAAGCAATGCATAACCTAACGGGCCGCCTATTAAGGACTAAATAACCCTACTGGTAAACTACTAAGGAATAAATAACCCAACTGGTCGTGTACTAACCCAATTGGTCCTCTACTAAGAAGCAGATAACCCAAGCGGTCTTCACTAAGGAGGATATAACACAGGTCAACGTCTACTAAGCAGTAGATTACCTAACTGGTCACCTACTAAGGAATAGATAACCCAACTGGTCGTCAACTGAGGTGTAGGTAACCCAATTGATGCTCTCCAAGGAAGTAAATAACCCAACTGGTCATCTGCTAAAGAGTAGATAACCCAACTGGTCATCTGCTAAAGAGTAGATAACCCAACTGGTCATCTGCTAAAGAGTAAATAACCCAACTGGTCGTCTGGTCATCTGCTACAGAATTGGTAACTCAAATGGTCGTCCACTAAGTTGTAGACAATCCAATTGATCGTCAAATAAGTAGTTGATAAATAAAGTGGCCGGCTACAACGCAGAAAAAAAATTTTCTTAAAATTAAAGATTGTTGCCAAATACGTCATTAATCTTTGAACTAAGGACGTTGTTTACTTAAAATAAAGAAAATGTACTTAATATTATAGAACATTTTTATATTTTGAGTACAAAATGTACTATTTTGGCGCCGTTCTTTAATTTATAACAACATTTTTTTTCAGTGTAAGTAATAAATTAGACTCCTGGCGCTTATTACTGTATAAATAACTGAACTGGTCATCTACTAAGGAATAGGTAACCCAACTGGTCTACTACTAAGGTGTTGATAACCCATCTGTCCACTAAGGAGTAGATAAACCAACATGTCATCAACTAATAGAAATAGCTCCCTACAGGTTTTCTTCTAAGGAATATAAAACCAAACTGGTCATATACTAAGGAGTAGATAACACAATTCGTCAACCAATAAGGAGTAGATAAACTAGCTGGTAGCATACTAAAGAGCAAATAACCCATCTGGTGATCTGTTCACGAATTGATAACCAAACTGGTCGTCTCCTAAGAGGTAATAAAACAACTGGCCATCTAATAAGGAAAGGATAACCCAAATGGTCATCCAATAACTTGTAGATAACCCAACTGACCGTATTCTAAGGAGTAGATAAGCCAATTGGTCAGTCACTGAGGTATAGATAACCCCACTGGTCGCCAGCTAAGATAACTAACTGGTCGTCTACTAAGGTATAGATAAGCCAAAATGTCATCAACTAATAGACATAGCTCCCTACAGAATCTTATATGGAATAGATAACCAAACTGGTCGTATTCTAAGGAGTAGATAACCCAATTGGTCGGCCACTATGGAGGAGATAACCCAACTGGTCATCTACTAAAGCATAGATAACCTACTGGTCGTCGACAAAGGAGTAGATAAACCATCTGTTCGTCCACTAAGGGTTAGATAACCCAACTGGCCGCCTATGAACGAGTAACTAACACAAATAGTTATGTTCTAAGGAATAGATAACTCAACAGCTTATCTACAGGTTCTCTACTATGGAACATATAACAAAACTGGTCGTATTCTAAGGAGTAGATAACTCAACTGGTCGGCCACTAAGGAGGAGATAACTCAACTGGCTCATCTACTAAAGCATACATAACCCAACTGGTCGTCAACTAAGGGTTAGATAACCCAACAAGTCGTCCACTAAGGGTTAGATAACCCAACTGGTCGAAGAGAGGAACTTCCAACGTTAGGTCTCTTTTACAACTCTCCTTGGATGATATAGTTCGGATTGCACTGACAGGCTTCAAGCAAGCTAAGGTTGTTTGCTGACTCCTCGACTCCTTGTGTTACATCCTCGGTCCTCGTATCGAGATCACTTGTTGTTCTAGTCGAAAATAAGGAGTATCAATGAGAAGGGATGATTGCTCAAATCATCTAAATTAGTATTCTTAGCTTTTTCAAAGAATGGGAGTTTCATTATGATCTCTTCAATTGAAGCCCGAGCAAAATCGTGTCAAGTACAGGGTTTTCCAATAAGAGTGATATGATTTCTTTGAAAAAAAAACACACACTTATTGTTAAGGAAATTCAAAAGTTTTTTTATTTAATGTGAAGTACAATCTATACAATTACGTTCTAAATAAAACGTCATTCAAATGGCCTCCGCGACTTCTTCTGCATGGAACGAATTCGATGAACCCAATTTTCGAGCACTTTTTCCACTAAATCAAATCGTATGTCATAAATGGCACGTTCAATATTGACTCGTAAGACTTGAAGGGAGTCTGGTTTATTTCGAAAAACCAATGACTTCAAATAACCCCACAAGAAATAGTCTAATGGTGTTAAATCACAACTTCTTGGTGGAGGCCATTCAATATCACAATTTCTTGAAATAATCGAATCTCCAAACTTTTCTCGCAACAATTCAATTGTTTCATTTGATGTGTGGCACGTAGCCACAATCGGTCAATGGCAAAAAGATAGCTCTTAACGAGAGCTAAAGTATTGCTCATGGGCGTCAAGGTCGTAGGTCGACTGGAAAGTGTTTTTTTTTTGGATTTAAAAAAATGGCCTTAGCATTACTTTCAAATGTGGACGGAAAGTTTATTTTTGCTTTAACTCCTTAACGGTACGTCGATAGCCCTTAACGAAAGCTAAAATATTGCTCATGGGTGTCAAGGTCGTAGGTCGACTGGAAAGTGTTTTTTTTTTTGGATTTAAAAAATTGGACTTAGCGCAAGAAAAGTTGCAATTGGAGAACGATTATTTTGATAATAAAACTGAATAATTTGTAAACGTTGTTCTTGCGTATATCTCTACATGATGAAGTTGTAAACACTACTGAATGCACTGAAAAACAAATGACAGATCATGACATATTACAAATAGCCGAAACGTTACTTCAAAATCATATCATCCCTTTTGGAAAACCCGTTATAACAAATATTTCTTGCTGGAGATTTTATTGTATTTTTATCTTTTTTAAAAAATAAATATTCATTTAATTTTTATTTTTAATTTTTTTTTTTGCCAATTTTCAAATGCCCTATCCCCCAATGTGCCTCGGCAACATTTCAATGTTTGTCGGATGATTCGGTTTGAGACTTGAGTTAAGTTGAGTTGAGTTTGTTGGTTGCATATGTAGTAGTGGGTTTCGTTTCGTTTATTCGGTTTGATGTCGTGGCTTTAAAGTTCTCTGCTGTGTTATCCTTTCGGTTACTCATACACATGTAGGCAGTGATAGTGGCAATGGCGGTGGCGGCGACGTCACCGCCCTCACCAATGTTTGCTGTTTGCCTCCTTATTATGCCATATGTTTTTGTAGCAATTTATTGAAATTGTGTCAACCGGATATTATTGCATGCATGTGCAGTTAATTTTAGGGCTTTCATTTGGGTTGTAAAAAGAGGTCTGTGTGAGTGCATATATAATGTATGTGTTGCATGCTTGCCTGTGTGTTTGTGTGTGTGTTTGCCTGTGAGTGACGGTAGTTCATATGTTTCCTTATTTTAATAAATTTGCATTAATGTTCTCTTTTCGCAACGTTGTAAAATATTTACAGTGAGTTTGCTCTGCAGTACCAGTCACACCCTTAAATGTGTTTTAATGTTACCACAAGAATATTGTAAAGGTGTATTTAAAAGCAATTTTGCAGTGACTTTGAAGGATATAATATACTTTTTTTATTACATAATTTATTTTTACACTAAAAATACGTTTCCAATTATTAAAGATACCGATGCTGATAGGGCGCTAATGACAATAATAAATTAAAATAAAGAAATTTTATACTTAAACTAAAGAAAATTTAATTAATACATGATTTTTTTGCTATCTGGTTTTCCAATGTGAAGATTTTGGAAGTTCACACGTGATTTACAAACAACGCCTGCAAATCATTGATATTTTTTCTCAAAATTCGTACTATGTGACAAATGTGCTTTTTTGTCAAAAAAATGTCTTTAGCGACGAAGCTCAATTTGACGTCTAAAGCTCCCCACAATCATGTGAAAAATAGTCATGTTAAATTATGTATTACTATTATTATTATTATAGTTATTATAGTCAAATTATTTCCTCGAAATTTTATTTTTTTTTTTGCAAATTTTTGTTGAAATTGTATTTTTGTTCGAAAATTTCGTTGAAATTGCATTTCTCTAAAAAATTACATTGAAATTGCATTTTTCAGCAAAATTTCCTTGAAACTGCTTTAGAAAATTTAATAAAAATTTCAAAATTTATAGAAAATTATATTATCTTCAAACATTCTTGAAATTATTTTTGTCAGAAAATTTCCTTAAATTTTGCATTTTGCTGAAAACATTTGTTAAAATCATATTTTTCTACAAAACTTCGTTTAAATTGCAGTTTTATTCTTAAAAATTTCGGCGAAATAGCCTTTTTCTGCTTTTTTTTTGTTAAAATTGTATTTCTCTACAAAATGTCTTAATTTTTGTTTTTGGAAATTTTGTTGAATTTTACCAGTATTTTTTTTTTGAAAATTGCTTTATAAAATGACATCTATATTGATTGTTTCTAGATAAATTTCACAAAAAATTTCAACGAAATTTTGAGGAAAAATTTAATTTCAAAGAAAATTTTCTAGAAATATGCAATTTTTTTAAAAAAATTAATTTTGTCAAACAATTTTTAACAAAGTTTTCAAAAAAATTCAATTTTGAGGGAACTTTCTAGGAAAATTCCTTCAAATTTTAAAGTCAAATGTTTCTATAGAATTGCGTTGAAATTGCTTTTTTCTTGAATATTTCCAAGATATAGAATTTTCTGCAAATATTTTGTTAAAACAGTAATTTTCTAAAAAAATATTCGTGGAATTATGTTTTTTCTAGAAAATTTTGTTCATTTTACATTTTTCTTGAAAAGTATTCCATAAATTTGCATATATATTGTTTTATTTTTATAAATCATTTTCAATGAAATTTTGTAGAAAAATGTAATTTCGAAGAAAATTTTCTAGAAATATTAAACTTTTCTGAAAAATGTAAAATTTAAAATTGTATTTCTCTACAAAATTTCTTAATTTTTTTTTCTGGAAAATGTTGTTAACTTTTCATTTTTTTGAAAATTATTCTATAAATTTGCACCGAAAAATTTCAACGAAATTATGAAGAAAAATTAAATTTCAAAGAAAATTTTCTAGAAAAATAAAATTTGTTTTAAAAAAATATTTTTTTCTAGATAATTTTGTTAAATTTTTTTTTACAAAGTTACGTTGAAATTGCATTTTTCAGAGAAATTATTTTTTTCTAATTCCATTTTTCTTGATAAATGTTCTATAAAATTGCATCGATATTGGTTTTTTCTACATAATTTTGACGAAATTTTGTAGAAAAATTTAATTTCAAAGAAAATCTAAAAATATGAATTTTTTTAGAAAAATTGAATTTTCATATAATTTTCTAGTAAAAAATGATATATTCAACAAATATTTGAAATATTGAAATTCTATAAATTTGCATCGAAAAATTTCAACGATATTTTGTAGAAAAATGTAATTTCAAAGAATATTTTCTAGAAATATAATTTTTTTTAAAAAAAATTAATTTTGACATAATTTTTCTAAAAAATTTACATTTTCTGCACTTTTTTTTATAAAAACTGTATTTCTTTAAAAAAATTTCTTTGAATTTTTCTAGAAAATTTTGTTGAATTTTTTCTTCAAAATTTAGTTAAAAGTGCATTTTTCTTGAAAATTTCGGAGAAATAACATTTTCTGCAAATTTTGCATTAAAGTTTAAGTCAATTTTTCTTGAAAATTTCGGAGAAATAACATTTTCTGCAAATTTTTTTTAAAAACTGTATTTCTCTAAAAAAATTTCATGAAATTATTTGTTTGTTGAATATCCATTTTTCTTGAAAGTTATTCTATATAATTGCATCGATATTGGTTTTTATCTAAATAATTTTCAGGAAAAATTTCAACGAAATTTTGTAGAAAATGTAATTTCGAAGAAATTTTTCTAGAAATATGCAATTTTTTTTTTTAAATTTAATTTTGACACAATTTTCTAAGAATGGAAATTTTAACCAAAATTTTTAAAAGAAATGCAAGAAACTTTCTAGAAAAATTCCTTCAAATTTTTAATTTTATAAAAAATCTACAAAATTTCGTTGAAATTGTCCAAAAAAAAAAATCAATTTTGACGAAACTTTCTAGAAAAATTCCTTTAATTTTGCATTTTTCTAAAAAATGATGTTAACATCAAATTTTTCTATAAAATTTCGTTGAAATTTCATTTTTCTATAAAATTACGTTGAAATTTCATTTTTCTTGAAGATTTCGTACAAATAGCATATTCTGCAAAATATTTGTTAAAATTGCATTTCTCTAAAAAATTTCATGGATTTTTTTTAAAAAATTTTGTTGATTTTTTTCTTTATTTATTTATTATTCTTTATTATTCTATAAAATTGCATCGATATTGTTTTTTTCTAAATAATTTCGACGAAAAATTTCACGAAATTGTGTAGAAAAATATAATTTTAAATAAAAATTTCTAGAAATATTAAATTTTTTTGAAAAATTTAATTTTGACAAATTGTCTGAACAAGGGGAATTTTAAACATAATTTTCAAAAAAAATCTTTTTTGATGAAACTTTCTAGAAAAATTCCTTCAAATTTTATTTTTCTAAAAATTATGTTAAAATAAAAATTTCAAAAAAAAAATTCTACCATTTTTTGTATTTGTTTCTATTACGTTTTTGCAATAGACAGAAAGTCACTGAAACATATGGGCTTGACCCGAATAAATTCTGACTGAATTTTTTAGAAAAATTTAATTTTCATATAATTTTCTAGTAAAAAATCGTATTTTCAACAAATATTTCTAAAAAAATCATTCAAATTTGTAAGTTTCTAAAAAAATAGAATGTAGTTTTTCTTACAAATTTCGTTGAAATTGAACTATTCGTGAAAATACCATTTTTCTGCAAAATTGTCGTTAAAATTTTATTTTTCTTTTATTTCTTGAAATTATTTATTTTTAATTTCATTTTTCTTGACAAGTTTGACCAAATAAATTTTTTCTCTAAATTTGCAACGGTGTTGGATTTTTCCAGAATATTTTTAAGAAATTGCATTTCAACGAGATTTTGTAGAAAATTAAATTTTGAAAGAATTTTTTAAAAATTTGCAATTTTTTAGAAATATTTTATTTTGACATAATTTCCCAGAAAATACCAAATTTTTAACAAAAATTTATTTGTTAAAAAATTTAAAAAAAAAATGCAATTTCGACGAATTTTTCTAGAAAAATGCTATTTTCTAAAAAATTACTTCAAATTTAAAAAAAATTACCAAAAAAAATGAATTTTGGGGAAATTTTCTAGAAAAAAATTAAATTTTCCAAGAAAAAAGGAAATTTAACAAAATTTTATTTAAAAAAAAATTCAACCAAAAATTGAAATTTGACCTATTTTTCTAAAAAAAATTATAACCTAGTTTTTCTTCAAAATTTTGTTGAAATTGTATTTTTCTCGACAATTTCGTCGAATTGAATTTTTCTGCAAAATTGTTGTTATATTGTATTTCTCTACAAAATTTCTTGAAATAATTTTTTTTTTAAATTTAATTTTTGCTTGAATTTTTTCTGAACATTGACATAACTTTTTTAGAAAAAAATACATTTATAAGGAAAATTATATTTTCCTTTTATTTCTTGAAACTATTTTTTTTTTAAATTAATTTTTCTTGAAAACTTTGACCAAATAAAATTTTTCTCTAAAATTGCAACGGTATTGGATTTTTCCAGAATATTTTTAAGAAATTGCATTTCAACGAGATTTTGTAGAAAATTAAATTTTGAAAGAATTTTCTAAAAACTTGCAATTTTTTAGAAAAATCTAATTTTGACATAATTTTCCAGATAATACCAAATTTTTATTTATTAAAAAAATTAAAGAAAAATGCAGTTTTAACGATTTTTTCTAGAAAAATGCTATTTTCTAAAAAATTACTTCAAATTTTAAAAAATACCAAAAATTAAATTTTGGGGAAATTTTCTAGAAAAAATAAAATGTTGACATAATTTTCCAAGAAAAAAGGAAATTTAACAAACATTTATTTAAAAAAAATTTCAACAAAAAAATGCAATTTGGCCTAATTTTCTAAAAAAAAATGTATAACCTAGTTTTCTTTAAAATTTTGTTGAAATTATATTTTTCTCGACAATTTCGTCGAAATTGAATTTTTCTGTATTTCTCTACAAAATTTCTTCAAATTATTTTTTTTTGTACAATTTTTTTGTTAAATTTAATTTTCTTGAATTTTTCTCTGAACTTTGACATACTTTTTTAGAAAAAAAATAAATTTTTAGAAAAAATTACCAAAAAAAAAATAAATTTTGGGGAAATTTTCTAGAAAAAATTAAATTTTGACATAATTTTAAAGAAAAAGGAAATTTAACAAATATTTATTTTAAAAAAAATTCAACCCAAAAATGCAATTTGACCTAATTTTCTAAAAAAAATTATAACCTATAATTTTCCAGAAAATACCAAATTTTTATTTTTTAAAAAATTTAAAAAATGCAATTTTGACGAATTTTTCTTTACTTCAAATTTAAAAAAAAAATACCAAAAAAATGAATTTGGGGAAATTTTCTAGAAAAAAATAAATTTTGACATAATTTTCCAAGAAAAAAGAAAATTTAACAAAAATTTATTTAAAAAAAAATTTCAACCAAAAAATGCAATTTGACCTAATTTTCTAAAAAAAATGTATAACCTAGTTTTTCTTCAAAATTTTGTTGAAATTGTATTTTTCTCGACAATTTCGTCGAAATTGAATTTTTCTGCAAAATTTTTGTTAAATTGTATTTCTCTACAAAATATCTTGAAATTATTTTTTTTGTACAATTTTTTTTTTAATTTTAATTTTCTTAGAAAAAAATTAATTTTTAGGAAAAAATTTTGAAAGAATTTTTTAAAAATTGCAAATTTAATTTTGACCCAATTTTCCAGAAAATAAAACAAAAACATTTGTATTTCAGCGAATTTTTCTAAAAAATTTAAATATAAAAGAAATTAAATTTTGACCAATTATCTAGAAAAACAGAAAATAAAAAAAAATATTTTTAAGAAAATTTTCAAAAAAAATGCAATTTAGCGAAATTTTCTAGAAAAATTTTATTTTCAACAAATTTTTGTAGAGAATTTTGCAATTAAAATTTGCAATTTTCTAAAAAATGTTATCATCTAGTTTTTCTTTAAAATTTCGTAGAAATTGCATTTTTCTTGACAATTTCGTCAAAATTGCATTTTTCTGCACAAATATTTGTTAAAATTTATTTCTCTATAAAATTTCTTAAATTATTATTTTTTCTAGAATTTTAATTTTTCTGGAAAATTTCGTCCATAATAAATATTTCTAGATAATTTTGACGAAATTCCATCAATATTTTAGAAAAATACAATTCCAACAAAATTTTGTAGAACAATTTAATTCCGAAATTTCTTTCTAGAAATTTTTTAAAAAAAAAAATTAATTTGGCATAATTTTCTAGAAAAAATTTAATTTTTAAGAACAAATTATTTTTAAAGTTGAAATTGCATTTTTCTGGAAAATTTCGTCGAAATTGAACTTTTTTGCAAAATTTTAGTTAAAATTTTATTTCTCTAAAAAATTTCTTGAATTTATTTTTTTTCTAGAATTTTTTCTTTAAATTTCGTTGACAAAGTCTTAAAAATTAAATTTTGCTGAAAATTTCTATGCAAGCGCAATTTCCACAATATTTACAATAAATATGCAATTTTGATGAAATTTACAAGAAACAATTATTTACGCAAGATTTTCTCGAAAAAATACAATTTCTTAAATTTTGAAGGACATAATTATAAAAGTGTAATTCAATGAAATTTTTTAATAAAACTATAATTTCTATGAAATTTTCTAATGCTCTGACATAGCTCAGGAAAATGTTTGACAAAGTAACCAAATTAAGAACCATTACTGGATATCCATTCTAAAACATGCTATGTCGACTTAGCGTGTTTTTAGGTATTTGCATCGTAAAGGAATTCCACATAAATTAAAAAAAATCATCAAACTTTGATCGCCTATCCTTAAAAGCTACCTTTTTGCACTTAGCATTGTTTAGAATGGAGGTTTCGATATATAAAAATACAATGAAGTATTTGCAATTTTTCTAGCAAATACAATTGCTCATCCATCACAGTGTTATCTGAGAAGACAAAATGACACAATTTTGTATATCACATTTTGTAGAAATCTAAAGTGTTTTGTACACACTAAAAAATAATTTTATTAATAAGTTTAACCTCCTCTCTTCGTCTTCCAGATAACGATAGCTAACGACAGCTACTTTTGCAAACTGATTTTATTTCAAGAGCTCTCAGATAGTTTCAATAGACAAAATGACAAATTTGAAGTATTATTAGCATTTCCCCACAAATGCGCTGTACATTTTCTACAGCATTTTGACTGCGTCGGATTTTTTAGTTTTTATTTTCTTTCTTTCGCCTCACGGCCTTGTGTGAAACATTCACCCATAATTTCAATTTAATTTGTAGTATTTAAGTAATTTATTTTTGTTGAAAATTAAAACAAAACAATGCCGGGGAAATAAACGACGCAATAATAACACACACTGAACTGAACTGAACAATATAAATAATAATTAATGGGGTTTTAAAGCCTAAAAGTAGACACAATAAATTGTATAATAACAAAAAAATTACGAATGTACATTTTTGAGGGCAAAGAGCAGACCGAAAGGCATGCGAGCAGACATTCATGCAATATCCAGCACCGACCCACCGACCCAGCAACCTAGATACACGGTCCAAGCTGGTGCATGAAACGAAACGTGCTCCGCCCCCCGCCCCAATGCTATTATACGCTCAGACGCACGCAGAGAATTAAACGTTTTTACTACTCGTATACCCGGAGAAAAGCATTGTTATGCATATGGGATAATGCATAAAAGTATTTAATTTCATTTGTTTTGAAAAACTAAAAAAATATTATAACTTTAATAGAAATTGAAAACTTGAATTTGAATTGGCATCACTTATTTGATCAAAAATGTGATATTCCTTTTCAAAGCTTTTTAAAAAGCCCTAACTCGTTAAAGTCCAATGATAAAGTCGACATTATTGTACCAAAATGCTAAATTCAAGTCCAAAATTTTAGACGAGCATAGGAAAAGATAGTCTCTGACAACTTTTCTTAGGAAAAGGTAATCCCTGACAACTTTTCCTTAGGAAAAGGTAATCTCTGACAACTTTTCCGTAGGAAAAGGTGGTCTCTGACAACTTTTCCGTAGGAAAAGGAGGCCTCTTACAATATTTCCTTAGGAAAGGTGGTCTCTGCCAACCTTTCCTTGGGAAAAAATGGTCTCTGACAACTTTTCCTTGGGAAAAAATGGTCTCTGACAAATTTCTTTAGAAAAAAATGGTCTCTGACAATTTTTCCTTAGGAAAAGATGGTCTCTGACAACTTTTCCTTAGGAAAAGGCGGTCTCTAACAAATTTTCCTTACGAAAAGGCGGTCTCTGACAACTTTTCCTTAGGAAAAGGTGACAACTTTTCCTTAAGAAAAGGTGGTCTCCGACAGTTTTTCCTTAGGGAAAGGTGGTCTCTGAAAATTTTTCCTTAGGAAGAGGTGGTCTCTGATAATTTTTCCTTAAAAAAAGATGGTCTCTGGCAACTTTTCCTTAGGAAAAGTTTGTCTCTGACAACCTTTGCTTAAGAAAATCTTGTCACTGACAACTTTTCCTTAGGAAAATGTATCTCTGACAACTTTTGCTTAAGAAAAGGTGGTCTCTGACAACTTTTCCTTAGGAAAAGATATCTCTGACAACGTTTCCTTAGGAAAAGATGGTCTCTAACAACTTTTACTTAGGAAAAGATGGTCTCTAACAACTTTTCCTTAGGAAAAGATGGTCTCTGACAAGTTTTCCTTAGGAAAAGGTGGTTTCCGACAGCTTTTCCTTGGGGAAAGGTGGTCTCTGACAATTTTTCCTTAGGAAAGGGTGGTCTCTGTCAAAATTTTCCTTAAGAAAAGATGGTCTCTGACAACTTTAGTCTCTGAAAACTTGTCCTTAGGAAAAGATGGTCTCTGATAACTTTTCCTTAGGAAAAGATGGTCTCTGACAACTTTTCATTGGGAAAAGCTGTCTCTGACAACTTTTCCTTAGTTGAAGATGGTCTCTGACAACTTTCCTTAGTAAAAGTTAGTCTATGACAATTTATCCTTATGAAAATATGGTCTCTTACAACTTTTCGTTAGGAAAAGATGGTCTCTGACAAAGATTCTTTAGGAAAAGGTGGTCTCTGACAACTTTTCCTTAGGAAAAGGTGGTCTCTGACAACTTTTCCTTAGAAAAATTTGGTCTCTGACAACTTTTCCTCAGGAAAAGGTGGTCTCTGGCAAGTTTTCCTTAGGAAAAGGTGGTCTCTGCCAACCTTTCCTTGGGAAAAAATGGTCTCTGACAACTTTTCCTTGGGAAAAAATGGTCTCTGACAAATTTCTTTAGAAAAAAATGGTCTCTGACAATTTTTCCTTAGGAAAAGATGGTCTCTGACAACTTTTCCTTAGGAAAAGATGGTATCTGACAACTTTTCCTTAGGAAAAGGTGGTCTCTGACAAATTTTGCTCACAAAAAGGTATCTCTGACAACTTTTCTTAGGAAAAGGTATCTCTTAAAACTTGTCCTTAGGAAAAGGTATCTCTGACAACTTTTCATTAGGAAAATGTGGTCTCTGACAACTTTTCCTTAGGAAAAGGTGTTCTCCGATAACTTTTCCTTAGAAAAGGTGGTCTCTGACAAACTTCCCTTAGAAAAAGGTACTCTCCGACAACTTTTCCTTAGGACAAGGTATGTCTGACAACTTCTCCTTAGGAAAAGGTATCTCTGACAACTTTTCCTTAGGAAAAGGTATCTCTGACAACTTTTGCTTAGGAAAAGGTATCTCTTACAACTTTTCCTTAGGAAAAGGTACCTCTGACAACTTTTCATTAGGAAAATGTGGTCTCTGACAACTTTTCCTTAGGAAAAGGTGCTCTCTGATAACTTTTCCTTAGAAAAAGGTGGTCTCTGACAAACTTTCCTTAGAAAAAGGTGGTCTCTGACAAACTTTTCGTTAGGAAAATGTGGTCTCTGACAACTTTTCCTTAGGAAAAGCGGTCTCTGACAACTTTTCCTTACGAAAAGGTGGTCTCTGAGAACTTTTCCTTAGGAAAAGTTGAGAACTTTTCCTTAGGAAAAGGTGGTCTCTGACAACTTTTCCTTAGGAGAAGGTGGTCTCTGACAACTTTTCCTTAGGAAAAGTTAGTCTCTGAAAACTTGTTCTTAGGAAAAGATGGTCTCTGATAACTATTCCTTAGGAAAAGATGGTCTCTGACAACTTTTCATTAGGAAAAGCTGTCTCTGACAACTTTTCCTTAGTTGAAGATGCTCTCTGACAACTTTTCCTTAGTAAAAGTTAGTCTATGACAATTTTCCCTTATGAAAAAATGGTCTCTTACTACTTTCCGTTAGGAAAAGATGGTCTCTGCTTTCCGTTAGGAAAAGATGGTCTCTGACAAAGATTCTTTAGGAAAAGGTGGTCTCTGACAACGCTTTCGTAGGAAAAGGTGGTCTCTGAAAACTTTTCCTTAAGAAAAGGTGGTCTCTGACAACTTTTCCTTAGTTAAAGATGGTCACTGACAACTTTTCCTATTAAAAATTAGTCTATGACAATTTTTCCGTATAAAAAGATGGTCTCTGACAACTTTTCCTTAGGAAAAGGTGGTCTCTGACAACTTTTCGTTAGGAAAAGGAAATTTGGTGTAACTTTATTGATAATTGGGTATTAGGTTATAACTCCTTAATTAGTAGTCCTAGAACTTAGTATTTTTTTTCAAAAATACTAAATTCCATTCCAAAACTTTAAACGGTCATAACTCTTTTAATAAGAGCCCTAAAGAGAATAGGAGAAAAAAATTGGTATAACTTTTTCTGGTCAAACATATTAAATTCTGTTTTTTTATCTTCAAATATTCTTTAATTTGACAAAGTCATATTTAAATCCCATATGTAGTAGCCCATATCTGCATTCACACATATTTGCCGCCTCCGCAATGTATGCTTTACAAAATATACTCGGTATAAGCCTTAAAGTATGCCAGACAAAATGTCATGCTCATAAATACAATTGGCCAAATACCTTTATCGCTTTATGCTTATTGTTATTTAATTCCGAATTTATTGTCATTTTGTATTTGCGTGGTTTTTCTTTCTTCTTTATTTGTCACAACAAAAAGTTCATTTCACATTCCGTTAAAATTTGTCGAAATATTTATTCAAGTATCTGCATTTGCATTTCTCCACTGCTACTACTGCTGGTGTATCATCACTTCCACTTGGCTATTTGCAATGTATTTCTTTTTTTCCGGGAAGCATTTCACCTAACCCAAAGAACAAAAAGTGTGAACATTTGTCATTCTGCTTCACCACTTTGTGGCATCTCTCCTCAAAGTACGTCAACTACATATTTTCTTTCGATTTCGATGTGACAGTATTTCGTATAGAAATAATTTGTTTGTTTCCAATTTGTTCGCCAGCAAAAGCTGGAAGGGGACAATATTTCATGCTGAAGTTTAATTGAAATTGCGTTTAAATTTTTATTTCTCCTCATCCCCAAAAGTATGCTTCTCAATGATGGCACTTGGCATTTCTGGTAGTTAGTTTCCTATTTCTCGGGGTTTTTTTGCCTCTGACAATTGTAGCTAAGTGTATGTTCCATTTGCCAGAGAAATATTATTTTGTTAACAAAAGCAAATAAAGTTGTGCAGCTCTTTTTTCAAGTTTTGATTTTGTTATACCTATATGTTGCCAATTTGTTGGAAATTGTTAAAAAGAAGTGTTTTAGAAATTTTATTTCATACTCGCACCGTTGGAATTTGAAAAAGCATGTTGCGTAAAAGCAATTTAAAATAGATTTTTAGTCATATCCTGAAGCTTGCAATATTGAACAAGATAATTTGATTTGTTTTTTTTGATAGAAATAAAACTTAACAATATGGTCGGAAGATCAGCTCAAAGAATGCCATAAATTTCTTTACTAAATTGCCTTAAAGTATGCCGCACATCTAGAGATTATACTCTCGTAAAAACGACAAAGATTGTACGAGTATGTATCAAAAGATTGTCTGAAAATCCCCAAAAGTATACCACAAATTTGAGAAATATCTCAGGTAAAGGTGGTCTGCAACAACTTTTCCTTGGAAAAAGGTGGTCTCTGGCAACTTTTCCTTGGGAAAAGGTGGTCTCTGACAACTTTTCTTTAGAAAAAGGTGTTCTCTGACAACTTTTTCTTAGAAAAGTGTGGTCTCTGACAACTTTTCCTTAGGAAAAGGTGGTCTCTGGCAACTTTTCCTTAGGAAAAGGTGGTCTCTGGCAACTTTTCTTTAGGAAAAGGTGGCCTCTGACACTATTTATTTAGGAAAGGTGGTCTCTGCCAACTTTTCCTTAGAAAAAGGTGGTCTCTGACAATTTTCCTTAGGAAAGAATGGATTCAGCAACAATGGATAACAACTTTTCCTTAGGAAAAGGTGGTCTCTGACAACTTTTCCTTAGGAAAAGGTGGTCTCTGACAACTTTTCATTAGGAAAAGGTGGTCTCTGACAACTTTTCCTTAGGAAAAGGTGGTCTCTGACAAATTTTCCTTAGGAAAAGGTGGTCTCTGACAACTTTTCCTTAGGAAAAGGTGGTCTCTGACAACTTTTCCTTAGGAAAGAGTGGACTCTGACAACTTTTCCTTAGGAAAAGGTGGTCTCTGACAACTTTTTCTTAAGATCTGACAACTTTTCTTTAGGAAAAGGTGGTCTCTGAAAAATTTTTCTTAGGAAAATGTGGCCTTTGAAAAGTTTTTCGTAGAAAATAGTGGTCTCTGACAACTTTTCCTTAGGAAAAGGTGGTCTCTGACAACTTTTCCTTAGGAAAAGGTGGTCTTTTCTTTAGGAAAAGGTGGTCTCTGACAACTTTTCCTTAGGAAAGAGTGGACTCTGACAACTTTTCCTTAGGAAAAGGTGGTCTCTGACAACTTTTCCTTAGGAAAGAGTGAACTCTGACAACTTTTCCTTAGGCAAAGGTGGTCTCTGACAAATTTTCCTTAGGAAAAGGTGGTCTCTGACAACTTTTCCTTAGGAAAGAGTGGACTCTGACAACTTTTCCTTAGGAAAAGGTGGTCTCTGACAACTTTTTCTTAGGAAAGGTGGTCTCTGACATTATTTCCTTAGGAAAGGTGGTCTCTGGCAACTTTTCCTTAGGAAAAGCTGGTCTCTGACAACTTTTCCTTAGGAAAAGGTGGTCTCTGACAACTTTTCCTTAGGAAAAGGTGGTATCTAACAACTTTTCCTTAGGAAAAGGTGGTCTCTGACAACTTTTCCTTAGGAAAATGTGGTCTCTGACAACTTTTTCTTAGAAAAGGCTGGTCTCTGACAACTTTTCCTTAGGAAAGGTGGTCTCTGACATTATTTCCTTAGGAAAGGTGGTCTCTGACAACTTTTCCTTAGGAAAAGCTGGTCTCTGACAACTTTTCCATAGGTAAAGGTGTTCTCTGACATCTGTTCCTTAGGAAAAGCTGGTCTCTGACAACTTTTCTTTAGGAAAAGCTGGTCTCTGACAACTTTTCTTTAGGAAAAGTTGTTCTCGGACAACTTTTCTTTAGGAAAATGTGTTCTCGGACAACTTTTCCTTAGGAAAGAGTGGTCTCTGAAAACTTTTCCTTGGGAAAAGATGGTCTCTGACAGCTTTTTCTTGGGAAAAGATGATCTCTGACAACGCTACCTTAGGAAAAGGTGGTCTCTGTCAACTTTTCTTTTGGAAAAGGTGGCCTCTGACAACTTTTCTTTAGGAAAAGGTGGGCTCGACTAAACTTTTTTTCATTTAAAATCAGCAGATCTGAAGGCATACTTTTGGGGATTTAATGGCAAAACTTTTTATTATCATATTATTTGATATGTGAATTTGACGTACAAACATAGAACATTAATGCATTTTTATTGAGGCATAAATTATAAAAATAAAAGTTATATTTTTTAAGTAAAAATTCCCCCAAATTATGTCATTTTTTGTGACATAATTTGGGGGAATTTCATGAACCTATTTTTAAACCATTCTTGTATTTATTGGTAAAATTAAAAAAAGTATTTTGTTGCATTTGCTATTAGTTAATTATTAAAAATTCTTACTATTTAAGTAAAATTAATGACATTTAACAAACACTTATAGCGGCTAATGACTAAATTGAAGCATACTTTTGGGGGTTTTATGATATTTATTGAGGCATTCTTTATAAAATTATAAGACATGCCGTTAGAAAATTTTTAGTATAAATATCTTTAGGTAGAATTTTCATTTATTGACACATACTTTGGCGGAATTGTATGAACCCTTATTAAGCCATTCTTTTAAAAATTTATTTTGGAGGATTTGCAAATGAATTATATGTATATGTGGTATATATATAATGTATACTTTTAGTGTTTATTTTTTTTTGTGTTAATATTTTTTGTTAGAATTGTCATTTATTGAGTTATTTTATTTTATTGAGTTATATTATTTTATGAACCTATATTTACGTCGTTCTCAAATTTATTGATCATATTTTAATAATTGATTTTCTTACCTTTTAAGTAAAATTAATGGCTATTTATCAAAAATCGATAAATGAACAAATTTGATGGCATACTTTTGGGGATGTAGTAATAATAATTATAAATATAATTTTAGTTCATTTGATGTGGGAATTTGAAGTATGTATACACATAGGAGATTAATTGATCTTTATGGTGGCATTAGTTTATTAATACATTTTATGAATTCATGACCAGATTTGGAAGCATACTTTTGGGGATTTAATGACAATACCTAATTTTAAATATAATTTTTGGTCATTTGATGTGTAAATTTGAAGTATAAAAGATTAATAGATATTTATTGTGACATACTTTAGGGGAATTTATGAAACCATTTTATGATATTTTTTAGGTATGTGACACTATGTAATGTCCTAATATACTATGGGCACTATAAAAATATTATACTGTACACAATTTTAAGTAATTGTATGGGCTGAAATAAAAGTTATAACCTGTTAAATTGTTTGTGCAAAATGCTCCATTTGTATGGGTGGCATCAAAAGGGGCGTGGCAATCACACCCATTTTTCACGAGACTGTAGGTAATATAGAAGCATTACACTTCACAAAATGTCAAGTATTTGTATGGACTGGAATCAAAGCTATAAACCATTATCTTTTTATGCAAAATGGTCCATTTGTATAGAAGGTACCAAAATGGGCGCGGCAACTTCGTCTATTTTTCTAACGATGATAGCGGTTAATAAACTAATACTATGTATGGAATTGCAAAAGATCCTGCACTGAAAAAAAAATGTTCATAAAATTAAAGAAATGCTCCAAAGACGCCCTTAGTCTTCAAAATAAGTACATTTTATACCTAAAACTAAGAAAATTTACTTAAAATTAAGAAAATTACTTAATATTATTGAAATTATCTATATTTTAAGTACAAAATGTACTTATTTTAAAAACTAATGAGGTCTTTGGAGCCATTCTTTAATTTTATGACAACTTTTTTTTCAGTGTGAGTAGTCTTATAGAAGTTATGGGATAATCAATATTTCACAAAATTTTGACCCTTTGTAGGGGAGGTTCTCGAAGGAGTGGACCAACATAGCCCATCTTTGACCTTAGCCTGAGATAGCAAAAAATATCGACACATACCAAATTTGAAGTCAATAGTGCGCACCAACCAGACAGACAGACGGACAGGCTGACTGACATTGCTAAAATGACTTAAAATGCTCCAAAACGGATTTCCGCCAAATATTCTTGGGATCTCTTAGGTTACTCCATCGATGTGTTACACTTTTGGTTGGCAGCATTACCCTGGTTCTCAATCGGGGGGTATAACAACCAAATTTGGTCGAAATTCTCTTATTTCTACCAAAAGTGCTATAATTTCTACATTTATCGATAGATTTTCTTCAAATATTCTTTGTTTTCTTCGCTAGGTTGCTAGATTTCTAAATATGAAACAAATGACTTTTTGGCGATTTTTTTTCTATTTTTAATGTTTTTTTGTGCCAGCAAAAAACGATTTTTTTTTTTAATCAGTTTTTTTTTTCTCAGTATTTTAACAACAGTTACTAAACTTCTGCTTCCACATGAAAGTGTCAATACTAATATTTGCAGTCCTCATATTTGTAGTTTCTTTAAGTTAACGTTTATCTTGGCATTATCAAGCATATGCATCAGAAATATGGTCCAGATATTAAAGCCAAAGAAAATTCGAAGAAAATTGGAATTTAAAAAAAAAAATTTGAAAAAAAAATTGCCGTATATAATGTTTATAATATTTTTTTCATGTTAAAGACTCCATATTACAATAGAAAATGTTATGCGGAGTCCTTCGACAAAAATGTTGTTATAATTTTATTTAACATAAAGTTTCCAATATTTTTAAATAGAAAATTAAGGCAAAGAATTTTGAAGACGATTTTCTTTATTCCAAAGAAACTTTTCTTTACTTAAAAAATAAAAAAAATCCTTCAAAATAATGAAGAACTATCTTTGGCTGAAAATATTTGAAACAGTATTTGAATCGGAGTAGTTCTTCAAAGCTTTTCCGAGCAAAATGGGTAAAATTATTAAATAATTCTTTATAATTTAGTACATTTTCTTATAAAATTAAAAAACCATCAAAAATATTGTCCTCCTCTGAACCTATTTTAATAAATCTCTTAAGAGAGTGTCCTGCTTAAATTCCCTTCAAAGTATGCATACGAATTTGGTGATTATTTCCCCTAAAGGTATACCAAGAGAAATTTCCCATAAAACCACTAAATACTCGCAAATGAATGAGTAATAAATAGATTCTCCACAAAATTTCCGTTTAAAATGGAATGTTTGTTTTCTGCATTTTTCTAATAAATTTAATTTGTAATCTCCTCTTAGCATTGGCAGCAATATTTTACCTATCAAAATTCCTGTTTTTCCGACATTTGTGAATTGTATGAAATTAACGTAGTATTTGGCAATAAAGTCAATATGTATATGCTGTCAATTAAAATGTAATTGAAAATTTAATTATATCCTCCACACACACACACACACACACACACCCACATTCATTGAACAAATAAATACAAATACAATTCAAATTAGATTAACAAAAGGAAATTTAATTTCAATGTTTTGTTTGAATTTTCTTCTGCCACACATTACACAGATGTTCTGGGTTGTTCTTGTGTTGTGTACCAAAGGTAAATAATTCTTAGAATTTCTGATGCTGTTACAACTTGGCAAGAACATAACCTAATAAAAGTGTAGCATACTTTAAAGAGTTCAATTTAAGCTCAATTTGTTGTCGACTTTTAGGAGACAAACAATTTTTTGAGCAAAGTTCAAAACCTTCCCACACATATACACACACACGCACACTTGCAGATACTAAGAAATAATTTGCTATGATTTTGTTACACATTTGTGATTTTGTAATAGGATAAGGAAAACTTTTGCTCATAGTTTTTTTCCTCTCTCTCTCTCTCTATCTCCCTAACTTGAGCTATCAGAAGAGAAGGAAACATTTAAGCAAAACTTCAATAGGTAAGATTTTGATTGCGGGATGTTAGCCTGGGGAGATTTTTTTTAAATAAAATTAAATTCAATATCGAAAGAAAATATGAAATGGAATTTAAAACATTTTTTTTAGATAAAATCTGCATTGGAAGAATACATTTTTTGTATGTCTTAATTATACCCTCACTTTAGTGGAGGAGGGTAAATATGATTCTCTACAAGCCAAAGTGTAAAACATCGAAGAAGTGATCTAAGACCCAAAATATATTAGGCGAATTCGACTTTGCCTTTTTAAATTCCAAATATTTGAATTTATATTCTGCCAAGTTTGTATTTACCTGAAGCCTTTCCCCCAAAACTACTTATAAAAATGTTGTTTTATACTCCCCCAAAAAGGCACTTAATTTTCTTTAAATATCCCCTAAATATATACAAAAAATATGTCAGCTTAAACATGATTAAATTGAAGTTGAGTAGATTTTTTGCAAAAATTACTTAAAATTCGTACGAATGTTGTCTGTGATAAGATTGTATTAGTATTCTCAGAAAAATTTCGAATAATCAATAACAATTGATTACATTTAATTTTGTCGAGATAATAGAGCTCTATAGAAACAAAGTGTCACTTATTTGTATACAATTTAAAGCATACCCTAAGGAGTTGATTTTCAGTTGACTATTTCACAACTGTCAATTTATTCAAATGCTTTCTCTAATAGTTTTAAAAAAGTCGTACAGACAGACATACGCCCTAGAGTATACTTTACAATGTAACACAATTAATTGACACTTCATTTCAATAGAGAAATATTATCCTGCGAAAGTTAAATGTAATGCCTTGTAATATACACAGTTGTAACATTAATTTCAATTAGATAATTCATTAACATTTCCGAGAATATTAACACAATCTTATCCTACACAATTTTTATATGAATTATTGGCCATTTGTACAAAGATTAATACTAAATTAAGATAATTTAGTATACAATCATGTTTAAATATTAGATACGCATAAAGTACACACAAAACCTGCGGAATTATATCCCCCTGGAGATTCTAAGGAATATGGATAAGTTCCCCTTCAACTATATTCCTTTACTGTTCTATTGGTACACTTTATTACGAAATAGATATTTAAAATACTTTTTACATTTTCTAAACACTTCTAATACAAAATTTTGTTTTTATAGGACATTTTGTATTAGAATTTATAGAAAATTTCTTAGAAATATATAGAAAATTTCTTAGAAATTTATAGAAAATTTCTTAAAAATTTATAGAAAATTTTATTACAAATTTATAGAAAATTTCTTAGAAATTTATAGAAAATTTCTTAGAAATTTATAGAAAATTTCTTCGAAATTTATAGAAAATTTCTTCGAAATTTATAGAAAATTTCTTCGAAATTTATAGAAAATTTCTTCGAAATTTTTATTAATGGAAAATTTCTTCAAAATTTTTTATTTACAGAAAATTTCCTCGATTTTTTTTTTGTCGAAATTTTGTATTCATAGAAACTTATAGAAAATTTCGTCGAAATTTTATATTTATAGAAAATTTCGTCGAAATTTTATATTTATAGATTTAGAAATTCTTCGAAATTTCGTCGAAATTTTATATTTATAGAAAATTTCGTCAAAATGTTATATTTATAGAAAATTTCGTCGAAATTTTGTATTTATAGAAAATTTCGTCAAAATTTTGTATTTATAGAAATTTTTTTCGAAAATTTGTATTTATAGATAATTTTTTTGAAAATTTGTATTTATAGATAATTTTTTTTGAAAATTTGTATTTATGGAAAATTTTGTCGAAATTTTGTATTTATAGAAAGTTTCGTCGAAATTTTGTATTTATAGAAAATTTCGTCGAAATTTTTTATTTATAGAAAATTTCGTCGAAATTTTGTATTCTAAGAAAATTTCGTCGAAATTTTGTATTCTAAGAAAATTTCGTCGAAATTTTTTATTCATAGAAAATTTCGTCGAAATTTTGTATTCATAGAAAATTTCGTCGAAATTTTGTATTCATAGAAAATTTCGTCGAAATTTAGTATTCAAAGAAAATTTCGTCGAAATTTTTTATTCATAGAAAATTTCGGTTATTTTATTTTACCATTTAGTAGCTCTCGAAGAGAGCTTTCCAGCTGTATATTTATATAATTTTGTTTTTATAGGACATTTTGTATTATAATTTATAGAAAATTTCTTAGAAATATATAGAAAATTTCTCAGAAATTTATAGAAAATTTTATTACAAATTTATAGAAAATTTATAGAAAATTTCTTAGAAATTTATAGAAAATTTCTTAGAAATTTATAGAAAATTTCTTAGAAATTTATAGAAAATTTCTTAGAAATTTATAGAAAATTTCTTAGAAATTTATAGAAAATTTCTTAGAAATTTATAGAAAATTTCTTAGAAATTTATAGAAAATTTCTTAGAAATTTATAGAAAATTTCTTCGAAGTTTTTTTTTATGGAAAATTTCTTCAAAATTTTTTATTTATAGAAAATTTCTTCGAATTTTTTTTTTATCGAAATTTTGTCGATATTTTGTATTCATAGAAACTTTCCTCGAAATTTTGTATTCATAGAAAATTTAGTCAAAATTTTGTATTTATAGAAAATTTCGTCGAAATTTTATATTTATAGATTTAGAAATTCTTCGAAACTTCGTCGAAATTTTGTATTTATAGAAAATTTCGTCGAAATTTTGTATTTATAGAAAATTTCTTGGAAATTTTGTATTTATAGAAAATTTCTTGGAAATTTTGTATTTATAGAAAATTTCTTGGAAATTTTGTATTTATAGAAAATTTCTTGGAAATTTTGTATTTATGGAAAATTTTGTCGAAATTTTGTATTTATGGAAAATTTCGTCAAAATTTTGTATTTATAGAAAATTTCGTCGAAATTTTGTATTTATAGAAAATTTCGTCGAAATTTTGTATTTATAGAAAATTTCGTCGAAATTTTGTATTTATAGAAAATTTCGTCGAAATTTTGTATTTATAGAAAATTTCGTCGAAATTTTGTATTTATGGAAAATTTTGTCGAAATTTTGTATTTATAGAAAATTTTGTCGAAATTTTGTATTTATAGAAAATTTCTTCGAAATTTTGTATTTATAGAAAATTTCTTAGAAATTTTGTATTTATAGAGAATTTCATAGAAATTTTGTATTTACAGCAAATTTCTTCTATTTACAGAAAATTTCGTCAAAATTTTGTATTTATAGAAAACTTCGTCGAAATTTTGTATTTATAGAAAACTTCGTCGAAATCTTATTTTTCATACCTGAATAAATAAAGAAAATTTTGTATTTTTAGTTTTTCTATTCAAAAATATCATCTCTTTAAAATTTAAAATTATTCTGTAATTTCTTACAAAATTGTTTCCTCTTTTATTTACTTTCAAAATATTTCAATATTTTGTTTGGCAAAATGCAAAGACTAAAGTTGTTACTGTGGATTGTGGATTTTTAATATATCCTAATTTTTTTCAATTCTATTTTAAGTATACGAGTACTTTAAATCCTCATAAAGTATACTTAAAACTTGTGGATTTATAGAGCCTGAGTGTATTACATCGAATACGGGTAAATCCCCTAAATGTGTGCCCCTTTGCAGTACAATTGGCTATGCTGAATTATAAAAGGACATTTCTTAAATGCCCTTTTAGGAATTTCCAAACATTTTTCTATTCATAATTAAAATTTTGTCCTCAAGAGTTTATATCACTTTTAAAATTCCAGTCATTTAGGTAAGAATTCAGTTAGGAAATTTACATAAATTCCTAGTGAAATCTCTTCCCCCAATACGTAATGGTCATATTTTTTAATAGCTTCCAACTAACCTCAAACCCTGTGTTAAAAGCTAAACTAAAATTGTTCTCTACCCCCTTCCCCTCACACTCTACGAATTACAACATCATTTCAGTAGCTATCTAAAGTTCTTTACAGAGTATCATCCACATTTAACAAAACCCATCCGACTCGGACTCTAAATTTAGTTAAATGTTACCTCCCCCCAGGAGTATGCTTTACAATTTGCCCACAATTTATTTGCAATCCCATGGTAAATGGCAGAGCTTCGTTGTCCTGGATTTAATCCTTTACCTCTTTAAACGCTTTTAATTGACTTTAACACAAAATGCAAACAATTTAAAAATATATGCACTGTATTTAAATTCTTCATTAAAAAGTTAATTAGAACTTAAAAATCACTAAAGCATTTTGCATAAATTTTGTCTGCAAAGTTTTCGCAAAAGTCTACTGACCGCATTATGGTTAATGTTGCAATTTTTTCCTATTTTGCATGTCTTCTGTAGTCATGGCAGTGGGAAAGTGTCTTCATTTGAAACCATAGTTATAGACTTCATAAATTTAGTTAAATGTCAACTCCTCAGAGTATGCTTTGGGAATTCTTTTTAATTTATTTTTAATGCTTTGCCACGGATCACAGTTACAAAGAAAGAATAAATATTTTCAATGAAGGAATATATAAAGACTACCGGATTTTTTTAATATATATATTAATGATTTAAGTAAAAAGAATTAAATTTAGTTTTAATTTAAATAAATTTCTATTGATCAAATAAATTTTCTAAAATATTTTTTTTGTGGAAATTTTTTCTTTGCGTTTTTTATAATTTCCGTTATAAAATGTCGAATATTCTTTAAACTTAACTTAAGTTTACTAAACTATTCACTTCTAAGAAAAATAACCTTATAGCATCCTTTTAGCATAACCTTTAAGCATAACTTAAGTTTACTAAATTATTCACTTCTAAGAAAAACATATTTTTAGGAACATTACCACTTTTTGAAATTTGATTAATTTTATTATTTTGTTTCTTTTCTTTTATTACATTGCAGAATTCTGGTAAGAAGAATTAAAATTCATAGCGCCACGAATTTTGTGGAACAATATCACGCTCATTATTCATAAGGTAATTAATTTTAGCATCAAATCCCTGGAATATACTTTTAAAATGTCAATTAATTATTTGCAACTCATGAACAGTTTTACTTAATTCTTTAGTTGGCATATTTCTCATGTTTTATTTGCTAAGTTTACTAGTTGCTAGATTGGTGACAAATTGAAAACTAATGCCACCAATTCTATGTATTTTTCGCCTAAATGTATTAGTGCAAAAGAAACACAACTGTTCTTTCGACAGTTTCACATTCTAGCTTATTTGAAACTTTCGTCTAAATTTTGTATTTATAGAAAATTTCGTCTAAATTTTGTATTTATAGAAAATTTCGTCGAAATTTTGTATTTATAGAAAATTTCGTCGAAATTTTGTATTTATAGAAAATTTCGTCGAAATTTTGTATTTATAGAAAATTTCTTCGAAATTTTGTATTTATAGAAAATTTCGTCGAAATTTTGTATTTATAGAAAATTTCGTCGAAATTTTGTATTTATAGAAAATTTTGTATTTATAGAAAATTTCGTCGAAATTTTGTATTTATAGAATTTTTTTTTCGAAATTTTGTATTTATAGAAAATTTTGTCGAAATTTTGTATTCATAGAAAATTTCGTCGAAACTTTGTATTCATAGAAAATTTCGTCGAAATTTTGTATTCATAGAAAGTTTCGTCGAAATTTTGTATTTACAGAAAGTTTCTTCGAAATTTTGTATATATAGAAAATTTTTTCGAAATTTTGTATATATAGAAAATTTCTTCGAAATTTTGTATATATAGAAAATTTCTTCGAAATTTTGTATATATAGAAAATTTCTTCGAAATTTTGTATTTATAGAAAATTTCTTGGAAATTTTGTATTAATGGAAAATTTCGTCGAAATTTAGTATTTATAGAAAATTTTGTCGAAATTTTGTATATATAGAAAATTTCTTCGAAATTTTGTATTTATAGAAAATTTCTTGGAAATTTTGTATTAATGGAAAATTTCTTCGAAATTTTGTATTCATAGAAAATTTCGTCGAAATTTTGTATATATAGAAAATTTCGTCGAAATTTTGTATTTACAGAAAGTTTCTTCGAAATTTTGTATATATAGAAAATTTTTTCGAAATTTTGTATATATAGAAAATTTCTTCGAAATTTTGTATATATAGAAAATTTCTTCGAAATTTTGTATATATAGAAAATTTCTTCGAAATTTTGTATATATAGAAAATTTCTTCGAAATTTTGTATTTATAGAAAATTTCTTCGAAATTTTGTATATATAGAAAATTTCTTCGAAATTTTGTATTTATAGAAAATTTTGTCGAAATTTTGTATATATAGAAAATTTCGTCGAAATTTTGTATTTACAGAAAGTTTCTTCGAAATTTTGTATTTACAAGAAGTTTCTTCGAAATTTTGTATATGGACAGAAAATTTCTTCGAAATTTTGTATTTACAGAAAATTTCTTCGGAATTTTTATATATAGAAAATTTCTTCGAAATTTTGTATATATAGAAAATTTCTTCGAAATTTTGTATTTATATAAAATTTCTTGGAAATTTTTTATTTTTACATTTTGTATATTTACAGAAAGTTTCTTCGAAATTTTGTATATAGACAGAAAATTTCGTCGAAATTTTCTATTTATAGAAAATTTTGTCGAAATTTTGTATTCATAGATAATTTCGTCGAAATTTTGTATTTATAGAAATTTTTTTCGAAATTTTGTATTCATAGAAAATTTTTTCCATCCATAAGTTTCTTTAACCCTACTTCATATGAAGAATGTAGTCAATGAGTAATTTTCATTAATATTTCAACTTCCTAAAGTTTGCTTTAAAATTGTCCTCTATCAATTTGTAGTTCCCTTCCAAACGCCAATAAATATGTTTACCTTACACCATGCTTTATTTCTTCCATTTTTTAAATATTTACTCCCCAGATGTGTACTTATTTCCTGTTGTTTGTTCTTCAAGAAACAAAGCAGTTTAGGTACAAATGATATTTCGTCGTGTAACGCTCGGATGGCAAATCGTCATTAGCCAAACAGTTTTGTAGAATAAAAATTAAGACTCCAAAGCGTGTGAACAATTACCGACTTTAATGTTGTAAAAAGCTAGACTGTCCACAAATCTCCTTGAATCACTAACAAAATTTCTTCTTCCGTATAACTTTATAGAGTCAATATTATTATTTTAAATGCTATACAATTCTTCATTCTATTGCCTGTGTGCCAAATGTAGTGAAACTTTATTTATTTTCAAATTTCAACTCCCTAAGGTATACTTTAAAATTGTCCTCTATAAATTTTTTTGTCTTCTTCCAAAAAGAACTGCTGCATGTGCCGCCAATAAATGTGTTTGCCTTAGAGTAGACTTCATTTCTTTTCATTCCTTCCATATTTACTCCCCAAAAGTAGACTCTACAATTAGTTATTTACCAATTGTTGTTCCAAATTCAAATCATTTTGTGTACAAATGATAAATTGCCGTCGTGTAACGCTTTGATGCCGAATTGTCATTAGCCGTGCAGTTTAAGAAAATAAAATTATTAATCATTAGTTTACAAAGCGTGTAACTAGATGCCGCCCTTCATATTGTAACAAGACGGACAAACAATTGCAATCTTTTTGAGCAATTCTCCTTCCATACAATTTTATTAAGGTGTTGTTTTTAACTTAAATGGACAAGATACATTTTTCGCTTATTTTTCCTTGCATTATCTTTTACGCAACACTATGCCATGTTGCCTACTTTAGGGCGCAAACATATTGAATCGGTGGCATTTGTTTTTAGTTGATCGACAATCTTGAGCTTGCAGCATATAACACGATATATAATAATTTAATTTGATTTGCTAATAAATTTCTCAAATATACGGGTCTCTTCTGTAGCAAGGTGATTTTAAAATCACCGACGACTTACAATCACTGTTGGAGTTCGAAATCGCCCGGTTTATTATTCATAGCCTCCGAAAAAAGATTGTTCGAAATATGTTTGGGTGATTTCGAATTCCAAAAGTGATGTTAAGTCGCCGGTGATTTTAAAATCACCGTGATTTCAAATCGCCGTGATTACAGAACAGACCCTATAGTATTTTTCATTGCCAAGGTACTACAAATAAAATGTGGGAAATTTTGTCAGTTTATTAGATAATGAAAATTACTACAGGGTGGCGCAGAATGAATTATATGGTTTAAATGGTTTATAACTTATTTATTTATGCGATTATTATAATTTTTCAAAAAAAATACAGTATATTAATGGGGAATTTTTTGCAATTAGCATTGAAAAATTATATCCTGTAAGTGATGTCCATTTTCTGCACTTACAATTAATTATTGTATTATTGGCATGTTGTGCAATGTATATTATAATTTTTCTTCAATATAATTAAAGCATTTTGGTTTCAAGAATTCACTTTATTCCGTAAATAATTTTCTTCAAATAATTTCACGCAAAGTCACAAATTAAATAAATAGTTTACACTTCATTCCCCTAAGGGTATGCTTTAAAATTATGCTCAGTCAATATATAGTCTAGCTTCCATGAAAAAATCTTCTAGCAAATCTTCTAGCTAATCATTACCTTCAGTAGTAATTAATTTAATATACAATTAATTTTACTACATTATTGTTATCTTATGGAAAGTAAATTTGCATATTTTGAAATGTAATATAAATATTAGCTTCATGGTCAATTCGAATGTTTGTCAGATGTCAACTCCTTAAATTCTGCTTTAAAACTGTCAGCTATTTATTTTCATTCTACATTCTATGCGATCTTTCAACAAAAAAAATAATTATTTGCCTTCGGATATGCTTTTCTTTTTTCCTTTCGTTTATAAATCTACTCCCAAAAGTATACTCCACAATTTGTCATACAATGCGTATACTTTTACTATATACCAGCTTTATAAGCCCTGATAAGAGTAATTGGAAATATTTAAAAAAATTTAGGCCCTTATTCATAAAAATTTAATGAAGGTTTGAAGAACGCTTTAACACTGCTAAAGCGTTCCTCAAACCTTCTTTAACTTTTTATGAATAAGGCCCTTATAATTTAGCTCAATTTAAATTAAAAATAATTTATTAAATTGTCATAGATTAGTAAATTTAATTTAAATTGAAAATAATTTATTAAATTTGTTTAGTTTAAAACAGGAAATTTTAATGGCTTTATTTATATGTGTGTTCTCTAATGATTTCAAATATATAAATATTATCTTCAAACCAAACATTTATATTTTCCATTAATTTTATTGTCATAATTTTCCCACAGTCATACAGTATATTTATTTTTTTATCTACTCCTAATGGTATGCTTTAAAATTATCCACATGCTATATATCTGTCACATTTCTAAGATATGTAATTTTATAATTTACAAACTGAAAATAAATATTAAATTTGTAAGACAAAATTACTAAATTATTGACAGTTTGTGGAAAATAATTCCATATTTTAAATATCAATATAGACATCAATCTTCTCGCGTATACTAAGCTCAGATTGGCTTAAATTGAAAAAAATATATATTAAAATTTTCAGATGGACTTATGCGTCCATATAAGCTAAATTCCATTTATGAAAGGAAACCACTTTATATATTTATATATTAATTCCTACTACTACTTTCCACCTCTTTATTTTTATCATAGTCAATCGGCAAAATTTGTAGCATATAACCTCCCACAATGTCATCACATCATTTACCATTTATAATTTATAATAACAACCCCAAGAGTATTGCTTCATGTTCAACATACTTATATAATCCTTTACATATGATAAGGTCAATTTTATCACAAATACAAATATTTGAATTACTTTGTCATCTTTTGACTTGAATGGATATATTCCATAAGTGTTTTAGAATATTTGTTATTTACGGAAACTATATACGCATTCCCATTTTTATGTTGAACATAAAGGGTGGGCCATTCAAAATTTCAAATTTGAATCGGCTATAAAAAAATGTACTGATAATTTTTGGTTTTATTGGAAAGGTTGAACTTTGTCATTTAATAATGGAACACAATATCATTCATATGACTAACACCTCTGGTTCGGCAGTACCTCATCCGATCAACCAAATTTGTCAGTACATTTTCGATTGTTTCGGGTCGAATATCTTCAATGGCAACTTCGCTCCAGCCAGACAGACAGACGGTTATTGCTCAAATGAATGAAAAATGGCCCAAAATAAATTTAACGCCGAACATACTTGGGGTCTAAGGTCACTCCTTCGATGTGTTACATTTTTTGTCCAGAGCAAATGATATATATCCTCGTCACACTAAAATGAGGGTATAAAAAAGTCCACAATCAATTTACTTCCTTCCTTCCACAGAAAACAGCCTTATTTGCAGAAAATAAATTGTTTACCTTAATTCACGTTTCCCATACTGTTTAAAATATGCTCCCTTAAGTATGCCCTGGAAATTACTTCCAGTTTACATTTCTCCCAATCTTAAATTACGATTTCTCATCATTTTTTAAGGAGTAGTATTTCCTTATAAACGATTAAGGTAATCGTTGTCAGATCTCAATTTAAACGAGTATGAACTCTCTAAAGTATGCTTTAAATTACACACAATATATTTTTGATTGATACTGTATGCTTTAAAATTATACTTAATCAATTATAGCATTCTTCAAAGAGATTTACCACATAATAATTTTCTTTATACAGGGTTTTCCAATAAGAGTGATGTGAATTCTTTGAAAAAACAACACACTTATTGTTAAGGAAATTCAAAAGTTTTTTATTTAATGTGAAGTACAATCGTTACAACTAAGTTCTAAATAAAACGTCATTCAAATGGCCTCCACGACTTCTTCTGCAGGAACGAATTCGATGAACCCAATTTTCGAGCACTTTTTCCACTAAATCAAGTCGTATGTCATGAATGGCACGATCAATATTGACTTGTAAAGCTTGAAGAGAGTTTGGTTTATTACGAAAGAACAATGACTTCAAACAACCCCACAAGAAATAGTCTAATGGTGTTAAATCACAACTTCTTGGAGGCCATTCCATATCGCAATTTCTTGAAATAATCGAATCTCTAGCCACAATCGGTCAGTGGCAAAAAGATAGCTCTTAACGAGAGCTCAAATATTGCTTATGGCTGTCAAGGTCGTAGGTCGACTGGAAAGTGTTCTTTTTTTGGATTTTAAAAAAATGGACTTAGCATCATTTTCAAATGTGAACGGAAAGTTTATTTCTGCTCTAGCTCCTTAACGGTACGTCGGATCGGGAATCGGTCAATGGCAAAAAGATAGCTCTTAACGAGAGCTAAAATATTGCTCATGGGTGTTAAGATCGTAAGTCGACTGGAAAGTGTTTTGGATTTTAAAAAAATGGACAGCATCATTTTCAAATGTGAACGGAAAGTTTATTTCTGCTCTAGCTCCTTAACGGTACGTCGGATTGGGAATCGGTCAATGGCAAAAAGATAGCTCTTAACGAGAGCTAAAATATTGCTCATGCGTGTTAAGATCGTAAGTCGACTGGAAAGTGTTTTGGATTTTATTTTTGGATTTAAAAAAAATTGACTTAGCGCACGAAAAGTTGCAATTGGAGAACAATTATTTTGATAATAAAACTGAATAATTTGTAAACGTTTTTCTTGCGTATATCTCTACATGATGAAATTGTAAACACTACTGAATAGAATGAAAAACAAATGACAGATCATGACATATTACAAATGGCCGAAACGTCACTTCAAAATCATATCATCCCTATTGGAAAAACCATTATTAATTTATAAAATTTTAAAAGTAAAAGTTTAAATTTCCTTTCATAAAATGATTTAACAATTTTGCACACTTTTATTAATTGTCTAATACAGTAAACTTTCCTTATTTCTATGAGAAATTCTCCTCCTCATACTTTTTATTGGACTACCTTACAATAATCCTATCTCTTTAATTTAAACTCTCTTAGACTACAACTCCTGTCAACTGTCCGTCAACTCTCCCCAAGGTATACTTTAAAAGATGTCCACAATCAATTTACTGTGCTTCTTTCCAAAGAAAACTGCCTTATTTGCAGAAAATAAATTGTTTACCTTAAAAGTATACTTTGTGTTCCCCTTAACCGTTTAAAATCAAATCCCCAAAGTAAGCTATAGAATTTGTTAAGTATTTTATTTTCTCTCCACCTTAAAGCAATTTACCTACCAGTGATATATTGACATATTACGGTTTGATGAAAAATTATCAGCAGCCTTGAAGAGATTTACAAATCAATTTCTCCCCCAAAATCTTTGGTTAACACTGCGTGTAAATAATTTCCGCCTCCGTATGTATCTGTTATATCGTCTCTTTTTTTACTTTGCTCACAACTTGATGAGTACAATTTCCTTTACCTCACACAGAGGCATAATGCGTCAATATGAATTATAAAAAGGCGGTTACGAATTTGTTCGGATTTTTTGTTTTGTTTTTTTTTTTTTTATTTGTAAAAAAAAACATGTTGCGTGTTTCCTTAAAATATAATAAATAAGTCTCTGCAATAAATATTTGCAGATGATGACAAGTGTGTGTGTGTGTGTCTTGTTGTGACCTCCCTAACATATGCTTTAGACTAGAGATAGAGAGGTCACACAGACACACAATTTGTCATTATTTATTTAAGGCTTCGTAGGGCAAAGGCAACTGGAATCTATATGTGGACATTTTTCCACATTCAGGCCATTTTCTTGGAAAACATATCTCCTGTTTGAAGATGAGAGAATGTGTGTGTCTGAGTGTGAACAAATCTTTTCTATGCATGTTTATTCGAGTATCAACAAGGATTTGAAGTTACCTCCTTGTAGTATGCTTTGCAGTCTTGCTGTCTGTCTGTTACTCTCTGCTTTTTGATTTTTTTTCTTTGCTTTGCTTCGTCCATTTGCTGATATGAGGTTTCCTAGTGCCTCGAGGAAGATAAATGTATATCCGTATTTGTATTTCACTTTATGAAATGTTTTGTGTGAAATCTTTCAATTGCCACTTTAGCCAAAGAAAGAAGGATCGTTCACCTGTTCATAAGATGATTGATGTTTTTATTTTTCAAATAGAATACTTTCATCGCTTTGTTATGAGTTCAATAATATCAATAAAGATTAAAATCTTTGCTATCACTTTATGGCATGCTTTGGGAAATTGATAAACGACTAAAAGTATTCTATAGAAAAAAGAAAAGAGTTTTATGAAACATTCACCTCCCCCCACACATATTCTTTAGTTTTCTTTTTCCACGTACATATGGGGAATTCGACGACAAATCTACGGTTTTAAAAAATGTCGGTTTTGATTTTTCCCATTTTCTTATATTTTTTAGTACACCTGAAGAAACGCTTTGTGGAATTTTTTGAGATTTTTCCGATAACTCGTTCAGAAGTTGTCTATATTTAAAAAATCGCTAAGATACCACTCTGTGTATCGGGTTTTTGGTCATAACGTCTTAAGTTATGATCCGATTAGATTTTTTTTTTTGAAATGTTGGTATTATAAATGTCATTTTTTAAATTGTTTGTTCTCTCCGATTTTTGCGATTTTTTTTTTAAATTTAATTTTTTATTAATTCTCTTAAATATTATTGGATAGCCTACAATTATTTATATTTTTCTCTACATTTTTAAAATTTAAAAAAAAATTTCGCTGCTACCCACTGTTCTTGTCTTTAAGGCTTCGGGCTAGAGATTCCACGCCAAAGTACAAAATAAAGGAGACACTTCAGGAAGTATTTCTGCCGAAACAACCGCCACACCCGCTGATCCCCTTACCCCTGATAATCTCCCTACAAAATATCTATACATATATCAAAAGTTGTAGAAATCGATGGACTTTTTAGGTGAAGTATACAACAAAAATATTCCTTGTAAAATTCCTTGCCCACAGTATACTTGTATGACAATTCAACGGTTTTTTTAATAGATCGTATTTATTTTTTTTTTTTTAAAGGAACATTTCGATACCAAACAAATCTCTGCTTTATTTTGTTCTTTGGCTTGGAACATCTAGTCCGAAGCCTTCAAGTCACAAGCACAATGGCTAGCAGCGAACATTTTTTTAAAAAAATTTTAAAAAATTACCAAAATTTATAAATAATTTTAGTAGACCCACTTCCATCCATTGCTAATATGTTAGAGAATTAATTCGATTTGTCGTGGAATTCCCCATATACTTATATTCCATCCATAAAGTATGCTTTAAAAATATAGCCCTGTTATTTTTCGTTTTCGGAAAAAGGGCAATGAAAATGTTGCACTTTTTTGCAGAAAAGAATTCGCCATTAAAAATCTCACACCAAAAAAAATTATATTTTTTTAATTTTTTTTTCTGAAAAGTACCGAAAAATACCAAAGATTCTTTAAGAATCTTTTTTTTAAATGTTGGTATTTTTTTCTTAAGAAGTTATGGCCAAAAAAACTCCATACACAGATTGATATCTTAACGATTTTTTACATATCGATAACTTCTGAACGAGTTATCGGAAAAATCTCCAAAAATTCCACAGGTGTACTAAAAAACTTCCACTTCAGGTGTACTAAAAAATATAAAACATGGGAAAAATCAAAACCGACATTTTTTTGAAAACCGTCGATTTGTCGTGGAATTCCCCATATACTTATATTCCATACATAAAGTATGCTTTAAAAATATAGCCCTTTTATTTTATAGAATAATTTACAAGACTGTTTGAAGACTTTGCTGTCGTCTTACATTTGGAAGGAAGTTATTTCTTATTAGAAGTTTAAAATATAAAAATTCGCAAATTATATTATTATTTATATTATTAGAGAATTAGTTTGAAATATAAAAATTAGCAAAAATCGGAGAGTACAAACAATTTACAAAAAACCATTTAAATTGTAAATCTTAAAAATAGCACACAAAAATTTTTTTAAGTTTTTTATAAATTTTTTTCTGAAATGTACCGAAAAATACCAACATTTCAAAAAAAAAGATTTTTCAAATCGGACCACACCTTAAGATGTTATGACCAAAAACACGATACACAAAGTGATATCCTAACGATTTTTATACCCTCACTTTAGTCATACGAGGGTATACATTAGGCCGGGTCGATTTGTGGGGAGACAAAAAAAGTCGCCATTGCTCAGTGAAAATCATATTCTAGGGATCAAAATAAGAAACTTTGCCGAAGGAACCATACCTCTAAAACGTAAAACCATACCTCTGATGTCCCGGAATTTGGGTCGAACTTTTGTGTAGGGGCAAATTTTGAAAAATCCCACTTTGACCCATTTAGAGTGCTCCAATCGAGTCGAAATGTATGACCGACCCCCACTAACTTTGGAGACCCGACCCACCCATGCCAGTGGCACACCCCCTGGAACCCCCTGGGGGTTCCATACATTTGGACTCGATTGGAGCACTCTAAATGGGTCAAAGTGGGATTTTTTCCGGGACATCAGAATTTGTTTTAGAGGTATGGTTCCTTCGGCAAAGCTTCTTATTTTGATCCCTAGAAGACGATTTTCACTGAGCAATGGGCGATTTTTAAATCGACCCGCCCTAGTATACTTATATCATTTGCTACGGGCCAAAAGTGTAACACATCGAAGGGGTGATCTAAGACTAGGGTAATCAAAAACCGCACCGGTTAACCGGTTAATCGGTTTCTCTTTAAAAACCGCCTATCGGTTTCCGGTTTTTCTGCTTTTTCGAATAACTCGAACCGTCGGTTTTTTCAACTCGGTTTATTCGACTTTTCGGTTTTTTGAAACCATTATAAAATGATAAAGAAATTATTTTTGAAACAGGAACCTACCTAAAATTGTGAAAACATCAATATAAAAACCGTTGACATCATTTGTGCATATCCATCGATTTCAAAATGCAGTTTTATATGTATTTATACTGTTTACATTGCTAACTTCTCTATTGACTTCTTCTGCATATTTTATCAAGGGTCTTATTGCGGTATAGAAATTAATTAACAATCCTTTCTAATTGAAATGTAGGTATAAATAAAAATACATATGTTCAGTTTCACATTTCGACAAGTTTTCATCTCTATAGTATGCTCAAGGCAGAATCCGCTACTTCTGATAATATATGTATATAATTGGTTTGCCATTTATATGATGCTAAAAGCTAAGATTTTGCCGATCTTCACTATTAGTCAAGTTTTATAAAAATCATAATCAATTTTTTTGAAAGAAATCTCTTTAAAAATTAAACATAATTATTACAAATATTGCAGAGATTATAATATTATATCATAAATGAAAATGGAACAATTACCTATTATAAATAAAAATATGAAGTGTTTAAAATAAAATTTTCAAATAAATCTTAATTTAATTGGAATATGGTTACATATTGAATTTGCACTACGCTTATTTTACGTCATCTAACAAAATGTTGAGCATTATTTATGCATTTTTATTAAAAAAGAAAAACCGAAAACAACCGGTTCACCGGTTTTTTATTTTCGGTTAAACCGAAAACCGGTTTTAGAGTTAAATTAATTTTCGAAGAAACCGAAAACCGTATTTTCAAAATAACCGGTTTTTTGATCACCCTATCTAAGACCCTAAGTATGTTCGGCGGATATTCGTTTTGAGTCATTTTAAGTCGAATGAGAAATGTCCGTCCGTCTGTCTGTCTGCTAGCTGGTGCGCACGATAACTCTCGAAAGGAGTAACCGATTGACTTCAAATTTGGTATACGGAAGATAGGCCATATTGGTCCACTCCTTATGGTACCTCCTACACAAAGGGTTAACATTTAGTGAAATATTGATTCTTTATTAACCTCTATACCACTTTTTAGAATCTTATGAAATTCCACACATTGTACCATTTTATTAGTCGCTATCACCTCGAGGAAAATGGGCGAAGTTGCCACGCCCCTTTTGGTAACTCCCACACAAATGGACCATTTTGCATCAAAATTAAACTGCTTATAACTTTAAAACAAGTGCATAAAAATACTTTTCTGGTACCTCCCACACAAATTGACAGATTAATTAGTAATATTATATATTACATTACTCACAAATTGAGGGTATACCTTAGTCGGTTTACCAACTGATTTTTTTTTACTTGTTTAAATAAAGATTACTTCTGAACGAGTTATCGGAAAATCTGAAAAAATTCCACAAAGCGTTTCTTCAGGTGTACTAAAAAATAAAAAAAAATGGGAAAAAATCAAAACCGAAATTTTTTTGAAACCATCAATTTGTCGTGGAATTCCCCATATATAAATATACACATATGTAAGTTTATCAATACCGATTAAAATTGTTGATATCATTGCATGTCATGCTTGGAGAAAGTGATGAATGAGCCAAATGTATATTATACATATATACATACATACTAAACAATAGAGTCTCAGCGAAACCTCCCAAGCATATGCTACACTTTTTGCTTTTCCTATACATATTTAGAGCTTGGCGCACTCGTGTCATTTCCTATAGCAAAAATTCATGGAAATTCTTGGTAAGACATCTAGTATATCATTATTCTTGTGATAGTTGACACATGCACTATTATTATTACTGCACAACTCTGGCAATATGTATTTTCAAAAACCGATGTTGCTGTTTAATGGCAGGCAATTTTAGCTACAATGAATATGTTTCCATGCACACCCAGACATTTGATTTCAATTTGATGTGTAGTTTAGGAAATAAATTGCTTTGCAAATACCATTTCCATTTCCACTTTGAAAAATAAAAATATTGCTAATTGCCTAAAACTCATTTTTGGTGATAGTTATTGTGTATCAGGCTAACATAATGTTTGCTACACACTCTCTCATGAATTTTGGAATTTTAATTATTTTACTTTCAGAAATTTTAAGGATTTTGGAAATGAATAGCTATATGTAGCTAGAGATAATGTAGACTAAAGAAAAATTTTGAAAAAATCAATTATAATTTGGTCCAAAAATGTAAAATATACAGCATTTATACACAAACTAAAATAAAAAGAGGAACCCGTTATTTTAACCCTTAAGTAGCCATACTTTTACCAGTAGATGTTCTGAAGGTTTCTACAGGCCTTCGTAACCAGCGTTCCTTAAGCTATTATCTTTAAAGTTCTCCATTACAAGGTCTCTGCAGCTAGTAAAAGTGTCCCTATATATTACATGTTTGCTTTCAAGAAAGGACTAACAGAAGGCCTCCATATAGGACTATCTGCTCAATCGATATAGATATTACACTATGCAGCAAAATTTTTGTCGAAGGCCTGTGCTTAACATTTTCCGGTTTTAAAAAAAATATGAAAAAAAAATGTTTAACGTAAATTTATTTTTTAAAAAAGTTTTCTTTAAAATTCCAATTTAATATTAGGACCATATTTTTTGAAGTATATGCTCGATGAAGCTATTTATATTAATTGTTTATTACAATTAACTCCAGTATGAACAGTAAGAAATTTTCCTCCCCATACATTTTATTTACGTAACAATACAATATTCCTTTTCTCTTTAACTAAAACTCTACTAGACTTCAAAGTCTGTCAACCAACAGTCCATCATCTTCCCAAGGTATACTTAAAAAAAGTCCACAAACTATTTACTGCTTCCTTCCTTCCACAGAAAACTGCCTTATTTATAGAAAATAAATTGCTTACCGTGATTCACGTTTCACATACTGTTTAAAATATGCTCCCTTAAGTATGCCCTGAAAATTACTTCCCAATCTTAAATCACCTTTTCTCATCAGTTTTTATGAAGTAGTATTTCCTTATAAACGATTAAGATAATCGTTGTCAGATTTCAATTTAAACGAGTATGAACTCTCTAAGGTATGCTTTAAATTATTCACAATATATATTTCATTGAGACTGTATGCTTTAAAATTATCCTTAATCTATTATAGCTTTCTTCAAAGAGATTTGCCGCATAATTTATATTAATTAATTTAATTAATTTATTTATTTATATTAATTTACCAAAAAAATTAAAAGTTAAAGGTCAAATTTTTTGTCACAATTTGGTTTAATAATTTTTTACATTTTTATCAATTGTCTAATATAATAGGTGGTTAAATTTTAAGGACCGATATTGAATGTGAACCACAACAAAACGTCAAGTTTTTTTCTGCATTTCATTTGCCACTTATCAATTTCAGTCTAACTCAATTTGAACCATAGAATGATACACAATCGAGCAACGCGTTGAAGCTTTTTAAGCCTTTTACGAAAATGGGCGTTCAAATCAAAATGCATTTCGTGATGTTTTTTTGATCGGCATAATCGACCAAATGTGTCCACAATCGGGAGAATTGTGCGCAAATTTCAGCAAACCGGGTCTGTAGGAGATGTGAAAACACCTGTGCATGCTCGCCCAGTTCGTTTGGTGCAGATTATGGGCTGGCGACGTCATCGGGCCATACTTCTTCGAAATGAGGTGGGGCAGGCAGTTACTGTGAATGGTGTTTGCTATCGTGAGATGATAACGCACTTTTTATGGCCCGAATTGGAAGATATGAATGTGAACAATATGTGGTTTCACACAGCTAACGAAACAATGGCTCTTTTGCGCAACAAATTCAATGACCGTGTTATCTCACGTCGTGGCGATGTCAATTGGCCGCCCGGATATAATTTCAATTATAGGAAATTATGAGGACAACAAATGTAAGACATGACACTTTAACGTGGAAATAAAAGTTCAGTAACTGTTGTCAAAATAAATTAAAAAAAAAACAATTTGATTATTTTTCAAATAAAATCGTTTTTTGAAGGCAACGAAAAAAACAATAAAAACCGGTAAGGAAAGGCTAAAGTCGGGCGGTGCCGACTATATAATACCCTACACCACTCTCGTAATATTGAATAACTCTGATATATAAATTTTGTAATTCATGTATAAATTGTTTACATAAATTTACTTTTGGGACATTTTATACTTAAATAATACCCTGTACCACAGTGTGGTGTAGGGTATAAAAACGATTGGATCTAAAGAGCCAAATCGGATGAAACATATATATGGGAGCTATAGCTAAATCTTTACCGATTTTCTTCAAATTCGGCAATGTTGGTTCAGGGATCAAGAAACTCTACCATTCTAAATTTCAAAACGATTGGAGGTAAAATACAGCTTTTATAGGACTAAAGGGCCAAATCGGACGAAACATATATATGGGAGCTATAGCTAAATCTTAACCGATTTTCTTCAAATTCGGTAGTGTTGGTTCATGGATCAATAAACTCTACCATTCTAAATTTCAAAACGATCCGATGTAAAATACAGCTTCTATAGGACTAAAGGGCCAAATCGGACGAAAGATATATATGGGAGCTATATCTAAATCTGAACCGATTTCAACCAAATTCAATAGCGATCTTAACAGCCGCGAAATACTCTAAACTGCAAAATTTCAGAACGATCGGAGTGAAATTGCGACCTGTAGTCGACGAACAACTTTACATGGACAGACGGACGGACGGACGGACAGACATCGTTAAATCGACTCAGCTAGTGATTCTGAGTCGATCGCTATACTTTAAGGTGGGTCTAGCTGTGTTATTTTCAGGTGTTACAAACATCTGCCGTAAAACAAACTTATAATACCCTGTACCACAGTGTGGTGTAGGGTATAAATAGACAAAAATTCTCCAAAAAAAAACGTTTTGTTCCATATTTTGAAAGCTAGCATCCTAACGAAAAAAACAATGCCTATTTGAAGAAAAATCTTTGCATAATTGCAGAAATTATAGAACTTTTGGTAGAAATAAGAGAATTTCAAAAAATTCTGTTTTTTTACACCCCCCTATTGTGAAATTGGGTATATGTATATCAGAAGCTGCCAACCAAAATTATAACACATCGATGGAGTGACCTCAAGAATATTTGGCGGAAATCCATTTTGGGCCATTTTAAGTAATTTTAGCAATGTTCGTCAGCTTGTCCGTCTGTCTGTCTGGTTGGTGCGCACAATAACTTTCGACCGGATTAACCGATTGACTTCAAATTTGATATGTGTCAATACTTTTTTCTATCTCAGGTCAAAGATGGACTATGTAGGTCCACTGCTTCGAGTACCTCCCCCACAAAGTGTCAACATGTAGTGAAATATTGATTATCTCATAACATCTATACTACTACCCAGAATCTTTCACAATTCCACACATAGTATTAGTTTATTACGAGATTATTACGTTGATGAAATAATTGCAGATATTCTATAAAATCGTAGAATCACAACTAAAATAGTGGATGAATTAATATTCATTAGAATCCTAGAATTTCAACTAAAATAGTTGATAAAAGAATCGCAGATGCCCTATCGAATTATAGAATCTAAACTAAAAAAAGTTGATGAAAGAATAGCAGATGTAGAGAATATATATATCGAATCCTAGAGTCACAACTCAAATAGTTTAATAACGAATCGCAGATATCCTATAGAATCCCAGAATCTCAATTAAAATAGTCGAGGAAAGAATTGCAGATGTCATAACGAATCCCAGAATATACTCGTAAATTATGATATTTGAGAAAAAATCGTGGATGTCCTATAGAACCTCAACCAAAACAGTATAGTATCCTAAAACTCAACAAAAATAGTTAATGAGAGAATAGCAGATATCCCATAGAATTCAAGGAACTACGAATAATCGCTATCATCTTTAGAAAAATTGGCGTTATTGCCACGCCCCTGTTGGTACCTCCTATACAACTTTGATTACAGTCAATACAAATACTTAAAATTTTATGAATTTTTTTTGTTTTTATAGTACCCATAAGATATTAAAAAATAGACGTTATTACCACACTCCTTTCGATGGCTCCCAAACAAACTTGCCACAATAACAAATATGAAAAATTATTTTTTTTAATTTACCTATTTTTACAATATGGGTCATAATTTATACATTTAACCGTATATTTTTTTTAAATATGCACTGTTTTCTTCGTTAGGATGCTAGCTTTCAAAAAATAAAACAAACAAATTTTTGCGAATTTTTTTCTAATTTTTATTGATTTTTTCGTGCCAGCAAAAAATGATTTTTTTTTGAAAAAAAAAAATTAAAATTTTTCTATTGGTTTTAACGACAGTTACTAAACTTCAGTTTTTACATGAATGTGAAATTTTCGCCATTTCCAGCCCTTATAATTTACTTCAATTTAAAGGGTATCTCGGCTATATCGAGCTTATACTTCAAAAATTATTGTTAAAATACTAAAGGTACCCTTCCATACAAATTGGAATTCTAGAAAAATAAATTTAAAAAAACTTAATCATAAACAAAATTTGGTTTTGGTTTCATAGAATAGTATGCCTCAATCTACAAACAAAAAAATGTTTTTAGGTCTCGGACAAAACATTTTTTTTGTTGCATAGTGTTCTGCCAAATCTAAGACGACAAGAAAGCGTTCACCCCCTCCTCTAAATTATTCAGTAATATAAAAATATGTAATGTTATAAAGCATACTTTTGGGATAGAATATAATACGCGGAGGGAAAAGTATATTATTTTTCACTACAGATTAGTTTTTTATCCAAATTTAAGATTACAAGTAGGACTTCAACAGTCCTTCTAAATTCTAAGCGATTGAACTGGCCTTTCTAACTAACCAGCCTTCCTTAAGCAGCTGGCTTAGAAGTGCTTTACAGCAGATACTTCTCTGTATCTAGGTCTATTAGTTCAGTCGAAAGGTATTATTATTCTCCTCATAAATGTAAGACGAGGCGAAAGCCTTAAGACCGTCTTCTAAATTATTCATTGATATTAAAATATTTTATAATATAAAGCATACTTTCGGGAACTTTTCCTTCCAAATGTAAGACGGCAGCAATGTCTTCAAACAGTCTTGTAAATTATTCTATAAAATAAAAGTGCTATATTTTTAAAGCATACTTTATGGATTGAATATAAGTATATGGGGAATTCGACGACAAATCAACGGTTTCAAATAAATTTCGGTTTTGATTTTTCCCATTTTTTTTTTAATTTTTGGTACACCTGAAGAAACGCTTTGTGGAATTTTTTTTAGATTTTTCCGATAACTCATTCAGAAGTTATCAATATTTAAAAAATCGTTAAGATATCACTCTGTGTATCGGGTTTTTGGCCATAACTTCTTAAGTTATGGTCCGATTTGAAAAGTCTTTATTTTTAAATGTTGGAACTTTTCAGAAAAGAATATAAAAAAATATTATAATTTTCTTTGGTGTGCGATTTTTAAGTTTAAATATAATTTTTTTACTTATTGGTATTCTTAAATTTTTTTTGCGAATTTTTTATATTTGTTACCTCTATTAATTCTCCAACATATAAGCTCTGGATGAAAGTGGACCTAAAATTATTTATATATTTTTTATAATTTAAAAAATTTGCTGCTAGCCACTATGCTTTTAGCTTGAAGACTTCGAAATAGATGTTCCACATCAAAGAACAAAATAAAGGAGACAAATCAGGAAGTATTTCTTTCAAAACATCTGCCACCCCCGCTGATACTCTTACTCCTGATAATCTCCCTACAAAAAAAACTATATATCGAAAGTAGTAGAAATCGATGGATTTTTTAGGTGAAGTGTTCGACAAAAAGCTTCCTTGTAAAAAATCTCTATTGGCTGGTGCCCACAATACCCTTATATGGGAATTCAACGTTTTTTTTATATATCGCCAGAAACTGTTATCGACATCCCTTGGACAAAAATGTTGTTGCATAGTGTAATCGGAGGGAGCTAAATCTGGCAAATTAGGTGCGTGCTGAAGCAATTCGAACTTGAATTCATTGATTTTGGTCATCGCTATAGTGGATGTCTGGACTGGTGCATTGTCTTGGTTTTGAGCAACCGCGGCACACATATTGCGCACAGCTTTCTTATCTTAAAATTTTCCGTCAAACTGCGATGTATAGCACTTTTTGAAATGCTTACGAATTCAGCTAGCTCACGAACCTTCAAACGACGGTCGTACAAAACCATTTTATGTATCTTTTAACCATTTCTGGCGTGGACATATCATATGGTCAACCACTACGGTGTTCGTCTTGGCAGCACGTACGGCCCCGCTTAAACTCTGCCACCCAATATTTTATAGTTGTGAACGAAGGAGCAGACTCTCCCAAAGTACAATCTAGCTCAGTATAAATATTGGTTGGACTGAGACCTTTCAAATGATAATATTGTATTAAATTTCGGTGACCAATTTTTTCCATGTTTACAAATTCACAGAGATCGTTTAGTGCTCAACAAAAAAACTAAACCCTATGTCGCCTTGAAACTTAAAAATATGTTTAAAACATTTGTCACATTTCACGAAAGTAATTTTTTCAAACTATTACCGCCATCTATATTTCATGTCGTTTAATTTTGAGATCTCCCTGGTATCATTATGAACAATTGTGTACGAGAAAATATGTATTTTTTGTTTGTTTAGAAAATGGCACATAAATTAGTTTTTCCTCAAAGGCATAACTACGACACTTCCTTCCGCCTGGGAACTTCTATTGTTATAACCTACACCACACTGTGGTACAGGGTATTATAAGTTTGTTTCACGGCAGATGTTTGTAACACCTGAAAATAACACAGCTAGACCCACCTTACCACCTTACCGATCGACTCAGAATCACTAGCTGAGTCGATTTAACGATGTCTGTCCGTCCGTCCGTCTGTCCATGTAAAGTTGTTCGTCGACTACAGGTCGCAATTTCAGTCCGATTGTTCTGAAATTTTGCAGTTTAGAGTATTTTGCGGCTATTAAGATCGCTATTGAATTTGGTTGAAATCGGTTCAGATTTAGATATAGCTCCCATATATATCTATCGTCCGATTTGGCCCTTTAGTCCTGTAGAAGCTGTATTTTACATCCAATCATTTTGAAATTTAGAATTGTAGAGTTTCTTGATCCATGAACCAACACTACCGAAATTGAAGAAAATCGGTTAAGATTTAGCTATAGCTCCCATATATATGTTTCGTCCGATTTGGCCATTTAGTCCTATGAAAGCTGTATTTTACATCCAATCGTTTTGATATTTAGAATGGCCGAATTTGAAGAAAATCGGTTAAGATTTAGCTATAGCTCCCATATATATGTTTCGTCCGATTTTGCTCTTTAGTCCTGTAGAAGCTGTATTTTACATCCAATCATTTTGAAATTTAGAATTCTAGAGTTTCTTGATCCATGAACCAACACTACCGAAATTGAAGAAAATCGGTTAAGATTTAGCTATAGCTCCCATATATATGTTTCGTCCGATTTGGCCATTTAGTCCTATGAAAGCTGTATTTTACATCCAATCGTTTTGAAATTTAGAATGGTAGAGTTTCTTGATCCATGAACCAACATTGCCGAATTTGAAGAAAATCGGTTAAGATTTAGCTATAGCTCTCATATATATGTTTCGTCCGATTTTGCTCTTTAGTCCTGAAGAAGCTGTATTTGACATCCAATCACTTTGAAATTTAGAATGGTAGAGTTTCTTGATCCATGAACCAACACTACCGAATTTGAAGAAAATCGGTTAAGATTTAGCTATAGCTCCCATATATATGTTTCGTCCGATTTGGCCCTTTAGTCCTATAGAAGCTGTATTTTACATCCGATCGTTTTGAAATTTAGATTGGTAGAGTTTCTTGATCCACGAACCAACATTGTCAATTTGAAGAAAATCGGTTAAGATTTAGCTATAGCTCTCATATATATGTTTCGTCCGATTTTGCTCTTTAGTCCTGAAGAAGCTGTATTTGACATCCAATCACTTTGAAATTTAGAATGGTAGAGTTTCTTGATCCATGAACCAACACTACCGAATTTGAAGAAAATCGGTTAAGATTTAGCTATAGCTCCCATATATATGTTTCGTCCGATTTGGCCCTTTAGTTCTACAGAAGCTGTATTTTACATCCAATCGTTTTGAAATTTAGAATGGTAGAGTTTCTTGATCCACGAACCAACATTGCCGAATTTGAAGAAAATCGGTTAAGATTTAGCTATAGCTCCCATATATATGTTTCATCCGATTTGGCTCTTTAGTCCTGTAGAAGCTGTATTTTACATCCATTCGTTTTTATACCCTACACCACACTGTGGTACAGGGTATTATTTAAGTATAAAATGACTCAAAAGTAAATTTATGTAAACAATTTATACATGAATTACAAAATTTATATTTCAGAGTTATTCAATATTACGAGAGTGGTGTAGGGTATTATATAGTCGGCCCGCGCGACTTTAGCCTTTCCTTACTGGATTTTCTTTACTGATGTTATCACCGGAAAAGATATTCTTTATACCCGTAAACATATGACAACATTCCTATTCATGAGCCCATAAACATAAATTCTCCGCCTCAAATATTTATACCCTACACCACACTGTGGTACAGGGTATTATGACTTTGTGCATTTGTTTGTAACACCTTAAAGGAGAAGAGATAGACCCATTGTTTATTATACCGATCGACTCAGAATCACTTTCTGAGTCGATTTAGCCATGTCCGTCTGTCTGTCCGTCTGTCTGTCCGTATGTCCATGTATTCTTGTAATCAAAGTGCAGGTCGTATTTATGGTCCGATTGTGATGAAATTTAGCATAGTGGTATTTTTTGGCCCAAGGACGATCCCTATTGAAATTGGTAAAAATCGGTTCAGATTTAGATATAGCCACCATATATATGTTGCACCCGATTTGACATGTAAGCGCTGTAGAAACCACATTTTACATCCGATCTTTATGATATTCGGCAGAGAGAGTTTTATTATTATGTGAATGAAAACTACCAAATTCGGAGAAATTCCGTTCAGATTTAGATATAGCCCCCATATATATGTTTCACCCGATTTGACATGTAAGCGCTGTAGGAACTGTATTTTAAATCAGATCAGTACGAAATTTGGCAGAGAGAGTTTTCTTATTACATGAATAAACACTGCCAAATTCGGGGAAAATCGGTTCAGATTTAAATATAGTCCCCATATATATGTTTCACCCGATTTGACATGTAAGCGCTGTAGAAACCGTATTTTACATCCGACCTGTACGAAATTCGGCAGAGAAAGTTCTCTTATTACATGAATAAACACTGCCATATTCGGGAAAAATCGGTTCAGATTTAGATATAGCCCCCATATATATGTTTCACCCGATTTAACATTTAAGCGCTGTAGAAACCGTGTTTTATATCCGATCAGTACGAAAATCGGCAGAGAGTTTGCTTATTACATGTATGAATACTGCCAAATTCTTATCGCTATGCCCATTTTCGCATTGGTAGGTAGGTGTAGGGTATTATATAGTCGGCCCCGCCCGACTTTCTGTCTTTCCTTACTGGTTTTTCTTTAACGAATTTATGCTAGTCATATTTTTTAATTGCTTTTTGCTAACTTCAACCCTTTTACGAAAAATAATATTTTTCTCTATATCCTTATACCAAAATAGTTTGCTCCACTTCTTTGGTTTTTTTTTCTGGGCGTCATACTTCTATCTAAGCGAACATATGAGTTTATGTGAAAAGTGTCCTGTTTTAAATTGCCTATAAATATGCTCTTTACGTAGTTAAATGTCAACTCCCTGGGATAGGCTTTAAAATTGTACACATTTTAATGATATTCTCTTGCTGATGAGAAGTTATGCCTTTGATAACCATAAAATATTAAAGTATAGTAATTTTTATATTAAATTAAAATTGTATTTTTGTTTGTTTTTCTTTTTTTAATTAAAACCATTTTATAAATTAAAATTTTTTTTATTATATTATTTGCTTTATTATATTTTTTTTTATTTCACCTCCTCATTTTTTTTTATTCTATGCCATACATCTATCTATCTAAGCCTCCACTTAAAGTAATTTGCAAAGTATCCCTTTTTAAATTGCCTATAAATATGCTACTTTAAACTATTTAGTTAAATGACAACTCCCTAGTCATTTAACTAAATAGTAACATTGTCCACATTTTAGCAGCAATCCTTTGCTGATGAGAAGTGTTGCCTTTGATAAATATAAAACATTAAATTAGAGTACTTTTTCACATTTTATACTTAATTCAAATTAAATGTAGTTAAATGACAACTCCCTGGGGTATGCTTTAAAATTGTCCCCATGTTAGCAGTAATACCTAGCTAATGAGATGTGTTACCTTTGATAATACTCTGCAACAAATGAACACTTTTTTGAAAAATACAAGTACTTGACAGTATAGGTTCGATTCTACTACCAAAGGGTAGTATAACCCCATACTCGGTTTGGCGAAATTGTAACCAATTTTTTTTATGGTCCTGAAAAATTTCTGAAAATCAGTGGGCCCCTTTTGAAAATGTGTCATCCGCTTTTGTCCAACAACTAATTCAGACTTGGTGATACCGCTTAATTATATTGGGCAATAATGTAGCTAAGAGTATGCTGAAAAGAGTTTGTTAACATTTATGCGAAAAAATGTTTTTCCTGCTCTTTTTTTAAAAAGTTAAGGAACAAATATTTTGTTTTTTACTTTAGTCAACATAACTTATAGGGACTCGTAATTTTTCACTAACAATATTTGTGCAAAATTGTAGCCGCGGTAAATCTGAACAACTTTTGTGTACATATCAATACAATCTGAACGTGTCTAGGCACCCTAAATAGCTCAAAAAGACCACATTGTAACTCAAAAATGTTAGTATTTCACTATTTTATAACAAAAATATTTTTTGGTGTAGGGTATGTTCAGCAACTTTATAGAAAATATTGAGGCCAATATTTTGTGGGAGCTAGAGGGTTAATCTAGCTCCCCCATGTAACTGAAATTGTTGGCCCTATTTTAACAAATCGTGAAAAACACCCCTAAACGTGGGGAGGGCGACCATGAAATGTTCTACAAAAATCTTGGCCACACAATTTTACTATATGTGCCAGAACACACCAAAGCCCAAAACTTAACAGCAACGTCAAAAAAAGGTCAAATTCCAGTCAAACCGATAAAGAATAAAAATTAAGAGTCTACTCCTTAGGGTATGCTTGGATGTTACCTTTTTTCTATTTTGATAAATGTGAACTCCCTATAGTAGGCATTTAAATATGTCTATGTTTTCCTATTTTATCCTGAGTACAAATTATTACCTTCTAGTAACATTTGAACTCGAATCTGCCGTTCTTTTTAAGAGTTATCTTTTCACAAGTTAAACTTACAGACGGACGAACATAGCATAAACAACACTTTTGGTTTGTAAAATATTATATGTATGTACAGGGTGGCTGATATGTATTGCAATCAACTTCAGGTTGCTATCATTTCTAAACCGCTAGTCTGATAGCTGACAGATTTATTTCACGGACAGTTCATTTTATTGTTTACAAGCTTAAAAAAGCATTTTGATCTATTGCATTCAGAAAAAAAGTTATTCGTGATGGAATTCAAGCGTGATAGTGTGATTGCATTATATTTGAGTGGAAAAACACAAGTGGCTATCATTAGAGCCCTCCAGCATTTATATGTGAATAAATCTTTTGTTTCTCGTACCATTGCTCGTTACCGTGATACTGGCAGTTTTGCATCGCGTCCAAAAAGTGGCCGAAAAAAAACGGTAACAACACCAGAAATGATCCGAAAAGAGAAGGCCAGATTTGACCGAAATCCACGCCGCAGTGGTTGAAAAATTGCTCGTGAGCTGAACATATCGCGAGAACGGATACAACACATATTAACATATTAGCTTGGACTAAAGCCATTGAAATTCCAAAAAGTGCAAGAGCTCACCAAGGACCAAAATAAGTTAGACTGGAAAGAGCCAAGGAGTTGCTTCGCTTGCACGAAAGTGGCCACTTATCGAATTTGGTTTTCTCCGATGAGAAGCCATTCCAAATTGAGCAGTTTGTGAACAAACAAAATGATCGGGTTTCCTTGCCAAAGAGGTCAGCTGAAAATTTACACCTTCGATTGGCCACCAGAACTCAAGCGCCGCCGATGGTAATGGTGTGGGCCGCCGTAACGGCCGATGGTCGCTCCCCGCTCGTATTCATCGACCATGGGGTCAAAATAAATGCCGAATATTATCGGGAAAAGTCCCAAAGACAGTATTGAAGCCCTGGGCGGACTAACATTTCGGCTGCAGACCATGGACATTCCAACAGGACTCAGCACCATCGCACTCAGCACGCGTCAACCAAGAATGGCTTAAAAAGGAGGTTCCTCGCTTCATTTCTACCGCACAATGGCCACCAAGATCTCCGGATCTCAATCCGTTGGACTTTTGCGCCTGGGGCATTTTAGAGAGTAAAGGGCATTTTAGTAAATATAGCGCTTTACTTTGTTGCATTACATATCAGCCACCCGTATATGTATGTATATATCCTCCTTCATTGAAACGAAATTCATGAAATTTAATTAAGAGTCAACTCCTTCAAATATGCTTTAAATTGTATCAGTTTTAAATTTAGCTAAATGTCAATTCCCTATAGTATGCTCTCAAACATTTAATAATAATGAGACTCTTAACTCAAGGTATCCATTAAGGTATACATTAAATGTCCCCATCTTCGTATTTGGTTAAATAACAGCTCCCTAGTGTATGCTTTCCAACATATCTCAATTTTTTTCCCGGCTTTCCTTTCAATTTACCTTTGAGTATATCTAACGCTTAAAATCGTTAAAATATCACTCTGCCTATCGGGTTTTGGGTCATAACTTCTTAAGTTATGGTCCGATTTTACAAAACTTTTTTTGAACTGTTGGTATTTTTCGGTATTTTTAAGAAAAAAAAATCGGAAAAAAATATTAAATTTCTTTGTGTGCGATTTTTAAGTTATATAATTTAAATGTCATTTTTAAAATTGTTTGTACTTTCCGATTTTCGCGAATTTCTTAAATGTTTTAAACTTCTATTGATTCTCTGACATATAAGCTTTGGATGAAAGTGGGCCTAAAATTAATTATATTTTCTTTCAATTTTTTAAAATGTTTAAAACAAATTTGCTGCAAACCACTGTGATTGTGGCCTGAAGGCTTCGGAATAGATGTTCCACATCAAAGAACAAAATAAAGAAGCGCTTCAGGAAGTACTTTTTTTCAAAACATCCGCCACCCCCGCTGATTCCCTTACCCTTGATAATCTCCCCACAAAACAAACTATGTATATATCAAAAGTAGTAGAAGTCGATGGATTTTTTAGGTGAAGTATTCGACAAAAAGATTCCTTGTAAAAAATGTCATATCAAAAAAGGCACCCTAAATAATAGCTCAGACATCAGGCACCCTAAATAGCTCAGACATCAGAATTCGTTTTAGAGGTATGGTTCCTTCGGCAAAGTTTCTTATTTTGATCCCTAGAATACGATTTTCACTGAGCAATGGCGACTTTTTTTTGCCTCCCCACAAATCGACCCGGCCTAATGTATATGTTACCCCCGATTTGACATGTAAGCGCTATAGAAACTGTATTTTATATCCGATCAGTACGAAATTTGGCAGAAAGAGGTTTCTTATCACATGAATGAACACTATCAAAATTGGAGAAAATTGGTTCATATTTAGATATAGCCACAATACATATGTTACCCCCGATTTGACATGTAAGAGCTGTTGAAACTTTATTTTATATCCGTTCAGTGCGAAATTTGGCAGAAAGAGGTTTCTTATTACATGAATTAACACTGCCTAATTAGAGGGAAATCGGTTCAGATTTAGATATAGCCCCCATACATATGTTACCCCCGATTTGAAATGTAAGCGGTGTAGAAACTGTATTTTATATCCGATCAGTACGAAATTTGGCAGAAAGAGGTTTCTTATTACAGGAAGGAATACTGCAAAATTCGGGGAAAATCGATTCAAAATTACATATAACCTCCATATATATGTTACTCCTGATTTGGTATCAAAGCGCTATAGAAGTTGAACTTTACTTCCGATCATTACAAAATTTGTCAGAAAGATGTTTCTCAATTTAGTAACGAATATTGGCTAATTTTTCAATAATCGGATTTAGATATAGCAACATATATATGCTCTTCCTATTTACCAATTATTCCAAATTATTATCGCAATGACACTTATCGCATAGTTAGAGGGGTGTAGGGTATTATATAGTCGGCCCCACCCCCGACTTTGTGCCTTTCCTTACTGGTTTTTTTTTTTTTGAAAAGTATCGAAAAATAACAACATTTAAAAAAAAGATCTTTCAAATCGGGTCATAACTTAAGAAGTTATGACCAAAAACACGATACACAGAGTGATATCTTAATTATTATTTAAATATCGATAACTTCTGAACGAGTTATCGGAAATATAGCAAAAAATTCCACTAAGCGTTTCTTCAGGTGTACTAAAAAATATTAAAAAAAGAGAAAAATCAAAACGGAAATTTTTTGGAAACCGTCGATTTGTCGTGGAATTCCCCATATATATACCAACATCCCTTCATTTGTCTTTAAAGTAATTTTAACTATAACGTTTCTTAAACATCTTCTCCCTATTGTATACTTTAAAATTTACAAAAGAGGTAGTAGAAAATTATATTTTTGTACCCTCTTTCATTAACGATAATATAATTATTATACCCAATAGAATTTAATCAAGAGTCAACTCCTTCAAATATGCTTTAAATTTTATTAACTTTAAACTTACTTAAATGTCAACTCCCTAGTGTATGCTTTCAAATATATAAAAAGAATTAATTAAGAGTCAGCTCCTTAGTGTAAACTTAAAATTTTAACATCTGTTAATTTAGTTAAAAGTAAACTCCCTAGAATATGCTTTCAAACATATCTATGTATATTTTTTCAGCTTTCCTTTCATCAAGTGCTACATTAGCCTAATTTAACTTGTACGAGGGTTGCTATATATATTTCTGGCCTAGGACACTAAGTGTTGCCTGGCGCCATCTAACATTTCCATTGGAATGTTTGACATTTTTTAGCATAAACGTACTCAGAACTAGGGATGTAACGAATATTCGCATTCACATATGCGAACGCGAATTATTCGCATCATTTTAAAATTCGCTTTCGCATTGGCATTCGCAAAAACCATCTTTGGATTATTCGCTTTCGCAAAAATATATTACAGTATTCGCTTCCATTTATTAAAGTGTTAAATCTCCTTATTCCCTTCACACAATTTGAAGATATGTGTGTGCTTGTGGTACCAGGAGGTAAAACTATGGAAAACAGTCTTAATACTTGAATATCCTGGAAAAGTATCAATTCAGTTCCTTAAATTTGTTGGTACTAAAAGCTCAAACTATTATTCGCATTCGTTTTCGCAAAAATGCATATTTCACTATTCGCTATCGCATTCGCAAGAAATATATTTCAATATTCACTTTCGCATTCGCTTTCGCTAAAGCCACTTTCGTTACATCCCTACTCAGAACGTTTTGACGTACGACCATCATTTGTGTTGTTTACAGTGTCTTGAAAAAATCAATTTGGCAAAAAAAATGGAATTAACTCGTGAACATTTGCGTGCGATCATTTTTCACAACTTTCGACGTGGATTATCACGACAAATGTGCATCGATGAACTTAAATCTTTGTATAACGATGAAGCACCATCCTATAGCACTGTGAAGAACTGGTTTAATGAATTCAATCGTGGCCGATGCTCGCTCAAAGATGAAGGTCGTCCAAAAACTGCCGTTGTGCCAGAGAACATTGATGCCGTGCGTGAACTGATAATGCAAGATCGTCATGTGACATACCGTGAAATAGAGGCATCCTTGGGCATTTCTTTCACCAGCATACATTCGGTATTGCATGAATACCTGGCCGTAAAAAAGGTTGGATCCCGCACAATTTGACAATCGATCAAAAAAAGGCTCGTGTCGATTGGTGCAAAGAAATTTTGAAAAAATACGATCGAGTTGTTTCAAAAGACTTTTAGAAGATTGTCACAGGTGACGAATCTTGGATCTATGCTAATGAGCCCGAAACAAAACAGCAATCGACCGTGTGGGTCTTCGAAGACGAGCCAAACCCAACGAAAGTTGTTTGTGGAAGAAGCACTTCGAAGCAAATGGCCGCCTGTTTCTTCGACAAAACTGGTCATGTGGCGAGTGTTCCGCTTGAGCAACGTAGGACGGTCAATTCTGAGTGGTACACCAAAATTTGTTTGTCGAAAACCGAACAAGAGAAGACGAATCATTGTGCACCATGACAATGCGAGCTCTCACACATCGGCTCAAACCAGCGCCTTTTTGGCCGGCCCAAACGTCGAATTGATGGGTCATCCGCCGTACAGCCTTGACTTGGCACCCAATACCTCTTTTTATTCCCGCACATCAAGAAAAAAATGAGTGCTCAACGATTTTCGTCGCTAGAAAATGCTGCTGAAGCGTTCAAAAACCATGTTTTGGAGGTGTCTCAATCAGAGTGGAAAAAGTCCTTCGACAATTGGTTTGAGCGCATGCAAATGTGTATAAATCATGCTGGAGAATACTTTGAAAAACAATAAAACCATTTTTGATGATAAATATTCGCATTTTCATTATTAGGCCAGAAATATATATAGCAGCCCTCGTATGTATATCTAATTGCACTTCACTCAAGTTTGCAAAATTCTTGTCACTTAAGCAGCAAAATTCTTGCAATGCCTTCAAAGGAATTTCAAGTGAGAAAATTGGATGTTACATATATTCGTACATTCACACATATCTTCATTTATTATTATAGTACTTTAAACTATATTTTTTTCTTAAATATCTTCTACCTAAGGTGACTTTAAGATTTACCAAAGCGGTCGCAGAAAATGCTATAATCCACTTCTTCATTAAAGCAATAATATAGTGATATTCAATAGAATTTAATTAAGAGTCTACCGCTTAAAATATGCTTTAAATTGTATCTGCTTGCAACTCAGTTAAATGTCAACTCCCTAGAGTATGCTTTCAAACATTGAAAATAATAATTCAATTTATTCTCCTTATTGTATGCTGTAACTTTTGCCAGCTTTGAATTTAGTTAAATGTCAACTACTTACAGTCTGCTTTGAAATATATCTCTAGTTTTGTTTCTTATGTTCTTTCAACCAGTGTTACATTAGCCTAATTTACCTCGTGAGTATTTAGAATTGCACTTAACTCAAGTTTGCAAAATTCTGGTCACCTAAGCAACAGAGTTCTTGCAATGCCTTCAAGAAAATTTGAACTGAAGATTTGTTGTTACATATACTTGTACATACAAACATTCCGTCTTCTCCATAGGTATACTTTTAGATTTACCAAAGGGGTTGTAGAAAATTGTATATTTTATTAATTTTTTTCTTTATTAAAGCGATAATATTATTATAATCGCCAGAATTTAATTAGGAATCGATAACTTTTTAATTTTATCATCTTTCAATTTAGCTAAATGCCAACTTCGTAGAGTATGCTTTCTATCATTGGAAGAAAAACAAATAAGAGTCGGCTCCTTAGTGTATACTTTAAATGTTACCATTATAATAGCTGTCCTTTTAGTTAAATGTCAACTCCTTAGAGTAAGCTTTCAAACATATCTTTAGTTTTTTCCTGCTTTCCTTTCAAAAAGTGCTACATTAGTCTAATTTACCTTGTGAGTATATCTAATTGCACTTAACTCAAGTTTGCAAAATTCTTGTCACTTGAGCAACAAAAATTCTTGCAATGCCTGTAAAGGAATTTAAACTTAGAAGATTGGCTGATTCATACAGTCGCACATACAACCCTGTATTAAAGGGTCCGCCAAATAACTTTTTTTTTAAACATCGCGCAAAACATCGAGTGTAGCTTCGGCTGTGTGGCACGTAGCGCCGTCCTGTTGAAATCAAATGTTGCCAATATCCTCCTCTTCAATTTTTGTGAACAAAAATTCGTTCAACATGGCCCGATAACGATCGCCATTGACTGTAAGGGCCACTCCTTGCTCATGGCCGAATTATGCCTCTGGTCCAAAATCCGCACCAAACGTTGACTCGTTTTGGGTGTATCGGCTTTTCAATGTATGCGTGCGGGTTTCTGTGCCCCAAATGCGACAATTTTGCTTGTTTACATACCCGCCAAGATCAATATGAGCTTCACCTGAAAAGATGATTTTTTTTGGCAAAATCGGCATCTTCTGTACGAGGGCGGTTCGGAAACTTCTTATCCTATCAATGAAAGAGAATAGTTAGTTTTTCAGAAATATTTTTATTTTTTAATATAATCTCCTGAAACTTCAATACACTTAGTCCAACGCTTATCTAGCAATTCTATCCCTTGATTAAAATAGTTTTCCTCAAGGTCTTCAAAATAGTGGTTTACAACTGTAATTGCATCTTCATTTAAGGTAAAACGCTTGCCGGCAAGGAATTTTTTTAGATTTGGGAACAGGTAAAAGTCACTGGGAGCTAAATCAGGAGAATAAGGTGGGTGGTCAAGCAACTCGTACTTTAATTCGTTGATTTTAGCCATTGTTAAAACACTCTTGTGCGCTGGTGCGTTGTCTTGATGAAAAATTATTTTTTTGTGTTGTAAGCCAGGACGTTTTTCTCGAATTTGTACATTTAATTGATCCAAAAGGTTGCAATAGTACTCTGAATTTATTGTTTTACTCTTTAGCAGATAGTCAATCAATAAAATACCTTTGAAGTCCCAAAAAACCGTTGCAATAACCTTACCAGCCGATTGAATTGTTTTTGCCTTCTTCGGGGCACTTCCTCCAGCTTCAGTCCATTGTTGGATTGTTCTTTTGTCTCTGGAGTATAGTGGTGGATCCATGTCTCATCAACAGTTATGAAACAACGTTTAAAATCCATTTTATTTCGCTTAAAACGATCCAAACAAGCTTGAGAAATGTCCATTCTTATGCGTTTTTGGTCGACTGTTAACAAGTGCGGCACCCATCTTGCAGAAAGTTTTTTCATCTGTAGTTCTTCATGCTAAATTAAATGGACTCGATCATTTGAGATGCCCATGATATTAGCTATTTCACGCACTTTTATTCGTCGATCATTTAATACCATATCATGCACTTTGGCTACAATTTCTGTTGTTGTTGCTGTTTTTGGACGTCCACTACGTGGTTTATCTTCAATGCTTGTACGACCACGTTTAAATTCAGCAACCCAATTTTTACTGTTGCATATGAAGGAGCACTTTCACCTAACACATTCACCATATCACTATGAATTTCTTGTCCCGATAAACCATTTTTATGTAAATATTTAATCACACCACGCATTTCTAATTTTTCCATTGTAAAAAAATCGCGGATGCGTCTTTTGTGAACACCTGTTTCTATATGAAGGAGTTGCCAGATCGAAACAAAATTGAACATGTGTTCATAGCAGAGATGGAAGTTTCCAAAACACTTAACTTTTTCTGTTTATACCGCGCTTTTTGTGCTAGACTAAGAAGTTTCCGAACCGCCCTCGTAAGTCGATCGCATTCAAGCGTATTTTTCAAAGTTCAAGCGTATACACAACCATATTCGTTCAGCGGAAGGATAAAACTAATTATCTGTCAAATCAGACATGAGCTAAGTGTTACCATTCACGAAATAAGCACTAGTTGAAAAAAAACGTTAGATGGCGGACCCTTTATAACTTTTCCTAAATATCTTCTCCCTAAGGTATACTTTAAAATTTGCAAAACTGGAAATGGGACACAAAAGAAAAAATTCCTATCGCAAAAATCATATTTCCTAAAACTATTTACATTCCGTTTTGGCGTCTTTAGATAACTTTTTTGCATAAACTGAAAAATATTTTTTATAAACTGAAAAATATTTTTGTTTAAAACTCAAAGCTGTTTTGCTGCAATCTCCTTTTAAAATCTCTGCCATCCGAACTGCACTTATTTATAACTTTATTTCTATGAATGCAATTATTTTCTTTGTCTATACTTTTGGCAAATTCAGTTCCCTCTACTTTAAAACGTCTTATAACTCTTTGAACTGCAAATTTAATGTAATAACTTATTGACATCTACGGAGTTGTCAATTTCAACAGCATTAACATTTTGCTTTAGTTTGGCTTTTGACATTTTCTTTTAAGCATATACATACATGTCATGGCAACAAGAATTAATGTTTCTATGAATTTTATATACATAGTAACAGTATCTCTTTCATTGTCTTCATAGAATACATAGCAAAACAAAAGATGCTGTCGGATTTCAAATCGCCTTAGAGTATGCTTTAGTATTATTTACAAAATGCTTTCAAATCTATTCTAAAGAGAACTGTGGCATTTTGCAAATTTTTTTTAATAAATTTAATTCTAATTAATTAAATGATTTTTTGTCATTTAAGAGAAGTTTCTGAAATAAAAGCATATTTTGAAAGTTGTCTATGGCTTCTACAGCTGAAACTATTAAAAGCAAACGATAGCAAAACTTATTTTTCTAAAAAGCGGAAAATAGTACAAAAATTCAGAAATGTTAGTTTAAGCATCATATGAGCAAGTAAAGCCCGCAAAAATATCAGTAAGTAATTCATAGTAATATTTTGCATTCTTCTTTGGCCACTACTACTTCTGCTATCAGGAGTGAACGATGGCAAAGCCTATTTTGCTAAAAGCTCTGGTCGTGTACAATAATAGAAAAATTCAGAAATATTAGGTTTCTTGTTAATAGAACGAGTAGAGTCCACTTGGATGTGAGTTTATTTCTAAAGATCATCATTCTATGGGGCTTCTAGCTTAAACTTTTAGTTATAAAAGATAGCTAAGCTTACTTTTATGAAAGACTAAAAGCTCTAAAGGTCCCAAAGGCCCAAAAATTCAGAAATATTAGGTTACTCGTGAAAAGAACTGGTGAATTTATTTTTAATGGTAATTCTGACATTTTTCTATTCGTTTTGTTGCTTAAACTTTTAGTTAAAAAAGATAGCTAAGCTTATTTTTATGAAAGACCAGAGGCTCTAATGGCCTTGAAAGCTCGAGGGTTACACAATAATTCCCAAATCCAGTTGTATTAGACTGTATCTTAATCGAACGATTAAAGGCCAGACTATACAAATTATGGAAAATTTGCCATTATTTATTGCCTCTACACCTTAAACCATTAAGAGTGAGCGATGGCAAAGCTTAATTTTCTTAAAGCTCTAGATGCGTAAAATACTTAGTAGGGACATAAATACTGTAACACACATTCTATGCTACACTGAGAGAAAAAGCTTCGTCATGACGTCGAATTTGTAAATCATCATGATTATTTTTTCGTCAAAAGTCAGCTAACGTGCGGAATAATCCTCTTGATGAATATGTTCGTCACCATGACGAATCTCTGTTTCCAAAAACTTTCGTCCTCAGGATGATCACATTTTAACCCTACGATGAATCGAGTTCATTACCACGACAATGAAGCAAGTTCATCACCACGACGAACTCCATCCATCACCACGACGAATCTCATTCATCACCACGACGAACTCCATTCATCACCACGACGAACTCCATTCATCACCACGATGAATACCATTCATCACCACGACGAATTTCATTCATCACCACGACGAACTCCATTCATCACCACGACGATTTCATGCCCGACTATTTAATTTTAAAAATTTCAATAAGTATTCTTCTGGTTTTAGACCATAAAAAACGGTATGGAAAATAAAATCATTTGATTGCTTTGCTAGGTTCAGTTGTGTTTATTCGGTTCGAAACGCAGTTCTTACCAGGAAAGGATTAAAGCAAACGAACGAGAAGTATTCATTACTTCTCATATTTTAAATCAAAAATAATCTCATCGAGTAATGTATTTGCCAACAGACAAATACCATTCATTACGACGACTAGTACAAGTTATCACCACGACGAATCCCGTTCATCACCATGACGAACTCCATTCATCACCACGACGAATCTCATTCATCACCACCATGAATTCCATTCATAACCACGACAAATCCCATTCATCACCACGACGAACTCCATTCATCACCATTATTAGATTTTTGAAATTAAATTTTTACAACAAATTATTTACCTAAGGTAATCAGAACGCATTTGGAACAGTACAATTAAGCACAAACTATAAATTGATAGCCTCGCTTTATTCTATTTTCAGCAAAATGGTCAAATAAATCATTTCGTCGTGGGAAAGAAACCTTATCGTTCCCTCGACGAATTTCGAAATCACCAAGAACATAGGTTGATGATCGTGTTCGTTCTATTTACGTACTAAAACATCTCATGTACGAAACTTTTCGTCACCAGTACGAAGATATATTGACGAAACTGATTCGTCATGGTGACGAACGGTTTTTCTATCAGTGTATAACATTAAAAGTTATGAATTCTTTTGGACCAAATTTATTGTATATATTTATTGACATATATTTTATACGAAAAGCAAGCACTCATTCGAAATGTCTGCCCTTAGCCTTCACACATGCCTTAAGTCGCTCGTCCCTTTGGGAATGTGGCCATAGCACTAATCAAAGCAGTCTTAAGAGAATCGATGCTGGGGTATTTTTTGTACAGATCTTGTCCTCTAAAACTGTCCACAATTTTTAATCCATTGGGTTTATATCAGGGCTGCCAGAGAGCCATTCATCAGAAGAAATGAAAGCTGACAAATTCTTTTAAAGCCATGTCTGGGCCATTTTAGCTTTATGTGCTGGCGCAGAATCATGCTGGTTTTGGAATAGGGAATGGTTAAGTGGTTTCACAACAGCTTCCAAAACGATTTCTTGGCAATTTTTGGCCAATATTTTGACCCCTTGTTCACAGAAATGCAAGTCAGTGACCCCATCGTAAGAGACACCCCATCAAACCATGATTGAAACTGTATGATGGACCTTCTCGACCCGTGGAATCAATTGAGATGCTTCCTCCATACACCATATCATTTCGTTTGTTAAATTTTTCTTGCAGAGCCAATTTTGTTTCATCTGTGAACAAGATTTTTTTGTGCAAGTTATCAGCGTGCTTCACCAAAAGACGTTAGAATTTTTCTTGCCTATTTTTTACAAAGCTGAAGTCAACACATATCCATTGCGGCCTTTGAAAGCCCCAAGTCTCAAGTCATTTTTGATATTTGGACTCTTGGACTTTTGCGTAATATTCATCTCAGGGCCACGATTTTCTGTTTTCGGAGCGGAATTCGCAGAGTTCTTCGAATAGTACGAAGGCGCCCCGACCGGTGGCGGTCTTTGACATCTCCAGTCTCCTCAAACAGTTTTATGTACCGCTAGATGATCATGAGACAAAACCCAAGCGGCAGAGCCTTTTGCAAATGATGTTTTTTCATTCCATATATAACAAGTAAAAGCGTTAAGTTCGGCCATGCCGAATCTTATATACCCTCCACCATGGATAGCATGTGACGTCACAAAATAACTCAAACCTAAAGAAAATAACACCGAAAAACACAAAAAAAAACAGTAAGGAAAGGCTAAAGTCGGGCGGTGTCGACTATATAATACCCTACACCACTCTCGTAATATTGAATAACTCTGATATATAAATTTTGTAATTCATGTATAAATTGTTTACATAAATTTACTTTTGGGACATTTTATACTTAAATAATACCCTGTACCACAGTGTGGTGTAGGGTATAAAAACGATTGGATCTAAAGAGCAAAATCGGAAGAAACATGTATATGGGAGCTATAGCTAAATCTAAACCGATTTTCTTCAACTTCGGTAGTGTTGGTTCATGGATCAATAAACTCTACCATTCTAAATTTCAAAACGATTGGATGTAAAATACAGCTTCTATAGAACTAAAGGGCCAAATCGGACGAAACATATATATGGGAGCTATAGCTAAATCTTAACCGATTTTCTTCAAATTCGGTAGTGTTGGTACATGGATCAAGAAACTCTACCATTCATTTCAAACCAATTGGATGTAAAATACAGCTTTTATAGGACTAAAGGGCCAAATCGGACGAAACATATATATGGGAGCTATAGTTAAATCTTAACCGATTTTCTTCAAATTCGGCAGTGTTGATTCATGGATCAAGAAACCCTACCATTCTAAATTTCAAAATGATTGGATGTAAAATACAGCTTCAACAGGATTAAAGGGCCAAATCGGACGAAACATGTATATGGGAGCTATAGCTAAATCTAAACCGATTTTCTTCAACTTCGGTAGTGTTGGTTCATGGATCAATAAACTCTACCATTCTAAATTTCAAAACGATTGGATGTAAAATACAGCTTCTATAGAACTAAAGGGCCAAATCGGACGAAACATATATATATGGGAGCTATAGCTAAATCTTAACCGATTTTCTTCAAATTCGGTAGTGTTGGTTCATGGATCAAGAAACTCTACCATTCTAAATTTCAAAATGATTGGATGTAAAATACAGCTTCTTCAGGACTAAAGAGCAAAATCGGACGAAACATATATATGGGAGCTATAGGTAAATCTTAACCGATTTTCTTCAAATTAGGCAATGTTGGTTCATGGATCAAGAAACTCTGCCATTCTAAATTTCAAAACGATTGGATGTAAAATACAGCTTTTATAGGACTAAATGGCCAAATCGGACGAAACATATATATGGGAGCTATAGCTAAATCTTAACCAATTTTCTTCAAATTCGGTAGTGTTGGTTCGTGGATCAAAAAACTCGACCATTCTAAATTTCAAAATGATTGGATGTAAAATACAGCTTCTGCAGGACTAAAGAGCAAAATCGGACGAAACATATATATGGGAGCTATAGCTAAATCTTAACCGATTTTCTTCAAATTCGGCAATGTTGGTTCATGGATCAAGAAACTCTACCATTCTAAATTTCAAAAGGATTGGATGTAAAACACAGCTTCTATAGAACTAAAGGGCCAAATCGGACGAAACATATAAAATAAATCTGAACCGATTTCAACCAAATTCAATAGCGATCTTAGCAGCCACGAAATACTCTAAACTGCAAAATTTTAGAACGATCGGAGTGAAATTGCGACCTGTAGTCGACGAACAACTCAGCTAGTGATTCTAAGTCGATCGGTATACTTTAAGGTGGGTCTAGCTGTGTTATTTTCAGGTGTTACAAACATCTGCCGTGAAACAAACTTATAATACCCTGTAGCACAGTGTGGTGTAGGGTATAAATATAGTAGAACAAATAGAGAACAGTGGGAATCACAACAAGTTAGATGCTATATATGGGAGCTATATCTAAATATGGACCGATATCGCCCATTTTCCCAATCCCAAGTTACCTGCAGCTATAAGAAGTATATATACCAAATTTCAGCCACCTAGCTCTATTATTACGGACTGTAGCGTGATTACAACAGACGGACGGACGGACATGGCTAAATCGTCTTAGAATTTTACGACGATTAAGAATATATATACTTTATGGGGTCTCAGATCAATATTTAGAGGTGTTACAAACGGAGTGACAAAATGAATATACATCATATGGTGGAGGGTATAAAAAGCAATTTTAAATTCCCGTTACAAACTAACGCTATAGAGGTTAGGTTTAATAATCCACGTGGTAAGGGTAGGGTATGTTCAATTCCCCTATTGTAATGGCTGTGTTCAATTTTTTACAGTATTTATGTCCCTACAAAGTAGTTACCTATTGTATTTAGAAATGTTTGCCCAAAGTGTTTCTTCAATATTTAAAAAAAAAAAATAAAAAAAAATAGCAAAATTATTTTTTATGATTTTTTTTGGGAGGAAATTAAAAGTTCTTTTGACATGTTTGCAAAACAATTTTTTATTTTTTTTCTGCTCAAACGGAAACTGTTTTGATTTCCTTTAAGAGTCTTATGATCTATTAGTAAGATGGGACTTGTACATATATTTTGAATTTTTTAACACTATTTCTTTATATAATGTACGAGGTAAATTTTAAAATTCGAAAAAAACTCGACGGCGTTATGATCTATCTATCTAACTAAAAAAAATAATTATGTTAATATCTGATGATCCGGCATCGCTTCCGCATAAATGCTGCCGTTGCCATATTTTTGAATATTTTTTTATAAAAATTTTGCACAATAAATTTTGAAAGTTATACTTTAAGTTACCATTGGTTTCAAACAAATTTTAACCGTTTCGTCACAAAAAAATCATAAATATATGCCTTTTTTTGCATGAATTAATTATCCTAATTGGTCCAGTAAAGCCTTAAAGAAGCCTAAATGAACTAGCTTTAATCTTATTCTAATAGAATTCTTTCATTCTATCAGTGATTTCAAAGATATTTTAAGATATTTCGAAAAAGTTAAATTTTTTGAGAATATTTTAATAAGTTTATAATTAAAACATTTTAAAAACATGGAAAATTTCACAATTATTATATTTTTTATTATTTTATCTTAAAGTCTGATCAGTCATGAATATGTGCTATTGAAAGTAATTTAGGCAAAATTTTCACAATACAATAAGTAATTAATTATATGGATGGGAAAAAGGCCGTTTGAACAAAATGTTAAAATTCAAAACCCATTAACACGGACAGTCCTTAACCGATCTCGTAAAATTTTGTGCCATAACTACTATCCAATAGTACTAAACTTGGTGCAAGTTTCATCCCGATCAGATCAGATCCGATATTGACATGAAATCAGCCATACAGACAAAGTGAGACAAATTGATATGATGTTTATTTGAGAAATTATAGATATGCATTTGAATAAAATCGAAGAATTTTACTAGATAAACATTTCTCACAACACACTCTAGATCTTATTAAAACCATTTTTTATCATTTTAAAGCATACACTAGGGAGCAAACATTTAAATATTCTAAAGCATACACTATATATTAAATATTTCAGAAAAATTTCGATATTCTTTAGAGAGTAAATATTTCTGAAAATATTGATATATATATATATATAAAAAAAAATTCGACAAATTTTAGTAGAGGGTAAAACATTGCTCACAACACACTCTTTACTCAATAGAAAACACAACGAAGACAAGAGGTCTTCGTTATCTTTAATCTTGACATATCGTATTTTTTTTGACAAAATATTTTCCAGTCTAACCTTGACTAGCTCATTAGTCTTTATTTGCATCATTAAACTAATGCTGATGACGATATCCAAAGGTTTTCATAATTGCATACACAGGGTGACTGATATGTATTGCAACCAACTTCAGGTTGCTATCATTTCTAAACCGCTAGTCTGATAGCTGACAGATTTATTTCAGTGACAGTTCATTTTATTGTTTACAAGCTTACAAAAGCATTTTGATCTATTGCATTCAGAAAAAAGTTATTCGTGATGGAATTCAAGCGTGATAGTGTGATTGCTTTATATTTGGGTGGAAAAACACAAGTGGCTATTGTTAGAGCCCTCCAGCATTTAAATGTGAATAAATCTTTTGTTTCTCGTACCATTGCTCGTTACCGTGATATTGGCAGTGTTGCATCGCGTCCAAAAAGTGGACGAAAAAAAACGGTAACAACACCAGAAATGATCCGAAAAGTGAAGGCCAGATTTGATCGAAATCCACGCCGCAGTGGTAGAAAAATTGCTCGTGAGCTGAACATATCGCGAGAACGGATACAACACATATTAAAAAATGAGCTTGGACTAAAGCCATTGAAGTTCCAAAAAGTGCAAGAGCTCACCGATGCACAAAAAGAAGTTAGACTGGAAAGAGCCAAGGAGTTGCTTCGCTTGCACGAAAGTGGCCAGTTACCGAATTTGGTTTCCTCCGATGAGAAGCCATTCCAAATTGAGCAGTTTGTGAACAAACAAAATGATCGGGTTTACTTGCCAAAGAGGACAGCTGAAAATGTACACCTTCGATTGGCCACCAGAACTCAAGCGCCGCCGATGGTAATGGTGTGGGCCGCCGTAACGGCCGATGGTCGCTCCCCGCTCGTAATCATCGACCATGGGGTCAAAATAAATGCCGAATATTATCGGGAAAAGTCCTAAAGACTGTATTGAAGCCCTGGGCGGACAAACATTTCGGCCGCAGACCATGGACATTCCAACAGGACTCAGCACCATCGCACTCAGCACGCGTCAACCAAGAATGGCTTAAAAAGGAGGTTCCTCGCTTCATTTCTACCGCACAATGGCCACCAAGATCTCCGGATCACAATCCGTTGGACTTTTGCGCCTGGGGCATTTTAGAGAGTAAGGTTCGCACTAAAAAATACCAAAGTATCGATCATCTCAAGATGGCGCTTCGCCGGGAATGGGCCAAAATACCGCAGAGCCACTTTCGTGCAGCGTGTGATGGCTTCGTCGGCCGTTTGAAGGCCATAATTCGTGCCAAAGGTGGCCAATTCGAACAAATCTAAACTGTTTCTAAAATTTTATGTTATTTCCGACATTTTTTGCTTTTGAACAATAAAATTTAAAAAAAATTAAAAAATATAGCGCTTTACTTTGTTACATTACATATCAGCCACCCTGTATAGTACGCAAATATTTCAAATTTATAAAGTTACCTTTGCATTGAGCACGTATCTCTATGATAGGGCGGGGGGCGAAGGGCGGTCTCATGCCAATTGCATACTTGGGATTTTGTTTGAAAACAAAGGATTTGCTTAAAGTTAGATTGTTTGGCTTTGTGAAAAGGAGAAGGAATCTGTACTTGATAGAGTTCAGCATAACACACCAATAATTAAACCGAAAATAAAAGTACGAGTATATGTTAGGGAGAAGATATGAAAAATGAGACTATTTACTGCGCAAATACAAGTTTTTGTACAGAAACTCTGGTTATGAATGCATTTAAGAGAATCATATATGGGAAACTCCACGACAAATCGAAAATTTTCAAAAAATTTCGGTTTTGATTTTTCCAAATTTTGAAGAAACGCTTTGTGAAATTTTTTGAGAGTTTTCCTATAACTCATTCAAAAGTTATGGATATTTAAAAATCTTTATGATATCACTCTGTATATCGGGTTTTTGGTCATAACTTCTGAAGTTATGGTCCGATTTTAAATTTTTTTTTTTTGAAATGTTGGTATTTTTCTTTGCTTTTAAGAAAAAAATCTAAAAAAAAATGTTAAATATTTTTGTGTGCGATTTGAAAGTTATACAATTTTAATGTCATTTTTAAATTGTTTGTACTTTTGTTTGTTTTGCGATTTTTTTGTATTTGTATTGTATTTAGATGGAAGTGGGCCAAAAATATTTCTATTAATTTTTTTAAATTTTATAAAAAAAAATTTGAAAAAAATGTTCGCTGCTAGCCACTGTGCTTGTGGCTTAAAGGCTTCGATATAGATGTTCCACGTCAAAGAAAAAAAATAAAGGAGACTCTTCAGGAAGTATTTCGTTCAAAACGCCCACCACCTCCGTTGATCCCCTTACCTCTGATAAACTCCCTACCAAAATAACTAAAGGGTTTTCCAACAAGAGGTGTTATTTTGGTATTTAAAGAAAAATGCCATTTTTTGAGATAAATGATCGGATGTTTATTTCATAATAAAGAGGAAGGTATGCTTGCGTTAATAATGAAAAACAACATCAGCCAAATGGCCACCACTACCACGCTTACAGGACCATATCCTTTTCATGAAATTTTCCATAACAAATCGCAAAGTGGCTGCCCTATGTCCTCGATAGCCTCACGAATTCTATCTTTGAGGTCTTGAATCGACGCTGGGCTCCAAAGAAAGAAGTCGCAAGGTGTTAAATCACAAGATCTCGGTGGCCAATTGTGATCACCTCTTGGAGAGGTGACGGTCCACGGTCCGGAAACTTTTCCCGTAACAGAGCAATGGTTTCGTTGCTTGTGTGGCACGTAGCGCCGCTTGTTGAAAGTAAACGTTGTCCAGATCAATACCATACAACTCCGACCATAAAAAATCATTAATCATCTCTCGATAGCGCAATCCATTCACCGTAACCTCATTTTCGAAAAAGTAAAGTCCAATAACCCCGCCGGACCATAAACCGCACCAAACAGTCACACGTTGATGATGGAGAGGCTTCTCAACAATAACTCTTGGGTTTTCCAAGCCCCAGATGCGACAATTTAGCTTGTTGAGGTGGAAATGGGCCTCATCAGTCAAGATGATTTTTCGATGTAATTTCGATGTAATCAGTTTCATGCATTTCAAGAACCCAATCAGCAAAGACACGACGTTGTTGATGATCGGCCGGCTAGAGTTCTTGTGTTAACTGAACTTTATAAGCCTTACGAACCAAGTCTTTATGCAAGATACGGTGTAATGACGTTTGTGGAATGCCCAATTCCAAAGAACGACGAGGAATGAACAAACCTGGGTTTTCTTCAACACTTTGGGCTACAGCAGCAATATTCTCAGTTGTTCTTGAGCGACGGGCACGGGTTTTATTCTTCACATCACTAAGTTGTCCCAAAAGCTCGAATTTTTCCACCAATTTCTGTATTGCGGTCCGACAAGGTGCTTCACGACGACCCAAAAATGCTTTAGTTTTGCGAACTGTGACTGCAAGATTTTCACCATTTTTGTAGTGAATTTTAATCATTTCAGTGCGTTGTTGAATCGTGTATCGTTCCATTTTTAGTAATGGCGTAGTTTCTACTTGTCAAATGTCAAAGAATAAAAGCTTCAAAAGTGACAGCTACCGAAATACCGGGTGATTCAAAATAACACCCCTTGTTGGAAAACCCTGTATATATCAAAGGTAGTTGAAGTCAATGGATTTTTTAGAAGATGTTTTCGACAAAAAGATTCCTTGTAAAAAATCTCTATAGGTACCCACAATATACGTTTATGGCAATTCAACGGTTTTTTAATATTTATTGCGAAATAAAAGATTTTTTTATAGAAACTCTGGTTATGAATGCATTTAAGAGATTCACATATGGCGAATTCCACGACAAATCGACGGTTTCAGCAAAATTTCGGTTTTGATTTTCCCATTTTTTTTTTATATTTTTTAGTAAATCTCTCTGGCTAAACTCTTTAATTGAAATAAAAAAAACTTATACCGAACCATCAATTTGGATTTCGTAAAGGCCATTCTACAGCAGAACGAATTCACAGGATTACACACGATATAGAAGTAGCCGTGGAAGAAAAAGAAGTATGCTCGGCAGTTTTCCTGGGCTCAAATGGTTAATGGGTAGAAATTCCAATCTATCCACACATAATAAAGTAATGATATACAACAAAATAATTAAACCTATTTGGACTTATGACATCCAATTGTGGGGCTGCGCCAAAAATCATGCACGCTGAAAAAAAATCGCTTCTGTAGTATATTGTCCCAAACACATTCAGCTGGAAACATACATATATTTGGGGTACACTCCAAATACATAATATTTGATACACACAAATACTTTATATGTTTGGGAGGATGTTGTTCTAAACAAGAGATTGTTTTCATCCAAATATATTTTTATTTGGAACTAATATTTCCGAAACAAAGAATAATTTGTATTTAAGTACTTTGGCAACGTATCAATGCATTCATTTTAGGGCAAGTTTTCTATTTTTCAGAAGTTAAAAGTGAATTTTTTAGAAATTTTATAGGTTTGTAAAATTAAAAAAAAAAATTAATTGGGAAAAAATTAATTCGAAAATTTATAAATTAAAGTTAGCGCTGTAAAACCAAAAATAACGCTGAGCATGACATTTTTAATTGTAATATATAACAGGAAAACTAAAAAAAATCAACTAAAATTCGAAAGTCAGCTAATTTTTAAAAATCGTTTTTTAAATAAAATATAATTGGTAAGCTTCTTAAACAATAACTTTGTTTGTGTGTAAACACATGTTCTATTTGTGAAAGTCGGTTCGCAAATATATTTTGTTCTAATATATTAAAATATGCGTTTCAAACAACATTTCTTGATTTTCGAATACAATTTATTTGTTAACAAATATATAATATTTAAAAATTTTGTTTCCAAATATATTTTTATCCAATTCAAACATATCAAAAATGGCGATTTTCCCCCGTGTGTTATTGACATGATTCAAACTTTTCAAAACAAGGTTCTAAGGGAAATTGTAAATGCTCCTTGGTATGTTAGAAATAAAGACCTTCATCGAGATCTAAGGATAAATACTGTCAGAGAAGAGATCAGTAATCTGGCGGAAGCCCATGAAAACAGACTTATTCACCACAAAAATATTGAAATTCCGAGACTTCTAGAATCGGCGCACCTAACCAGACGATTGAATCGATGCAAACCACTGGACTTGAAGCGGCGTTTTACCCAGCAAATAGATTCTTAAGCTAATCTTTGGCTGTCAAATTTAACTGATTTGATTTAAAAGAACTACACGCTGAAAAAAATCGCCTCTGTAGTATATTGTCCCAAACATATTCTGCTTGAAACATAAATATTTTTAGGGTGCACTCCAAATATATAATATTTGACAAATACAAATATTATATATTTGGGAGGATATTGTTCTAAACAAAACTATGTTTACATCCTAATATTTTTTTATTTGGATATGATATTTCCCAAACAAAGATCTTTTTGCGTGAATGTATGTCTACTATTCTTTAATTGTTTTAAGTTTACAGCAATTGAAAGGTAATTTTTGAAATTTTTAATGTTAGTAAAATTTATTTATAATTGATGAATTGAATTGAATTGGTTTCAAATAGAAGTTAATGCTAAGTACGCCATTTTTAATAGGAATGCATAATTCGAAAATAAAAAAATTAAAACTAATATTCGAAAAATTCAGCAAAGTTTTGAAAATCCTTTTTTTAATTAAATATATTTGGAAATATTCATAAACAATAATTTTATTCGTATTCAAACAAATATTTTATTTGAGAAAATCAGATTCAAACATATCAAAAAGGCGATTTTGCCCCGTGTACTAGTTAGTGTCAGGAATGTATGTAATAGACTAGTTGTAGTGTAATTTTTAAGCAGTTTTGTAATGTTTAAAAAAATAAAATAAAAAATAAATATTTTTTTTGGTATACCTGAAGACACGCTTTGTGGAATTTTTCACTCGTTCAGAAGTTATCGATATTTAAAAAAACGTTAAGATATCACTCTGTGTTTTGGGTTTTTGGTCATTACTTCTTACGTTATGGTCCGATTTTAAAAATCTTTTATATATTAAAAAACCCGTTAAATTGCCATAAAAGTGAATTGTGGGAAACTATACACGGGGGAAAATCGCCATTTTTGATATGTTTGAATTGGATAAAAATATATTTGGAAACAAAATTTTTAAATATTATACATATATTTGTTAACAAATAAATTGTATTCGAAAATCAAGAAATGTTGTTTGGAACGCATATTTTAATATATTAGAACAAAATATATTTGCGAACTGACTTTCACAAATAGAACATGTGTTTACACACAAACAAAGTTATTGTTTAAGAAGCTTTCCAATTATATTTTATTTAAAAAACGATTTTTAAAAATTAGCTGACTTTCGAATTTTAGTTGATTTTTTTAGTTTTCCTGTTATATATTACAATTAAAAATGTCATGCTCAGCGTTATTTTTGGTTTTACAGCGCTAACTTGAATTTATAAATTTTCGAATTAATTTTTTCCCAATTAATTTTTTTTTAATTTTACAAACCTATAAAATTTCTAAAAAAAATTCACTTTTAACTTCTGAAAAATAGAAAACTTGCCCTAAAATGAAGGCATTGATATGTTGCCAAAGTACTTAAATACAAATTATTCTTTGTTTCGGAAATATTAGTTCCAAATAAAAATATATTTGGATGAAAACAATCTCTTGTTTAGAACAACATCCTCCCAAACATATAAAGTATTTGTGTGTATCAAATATTATGTATTTGGAGTGTACCCCAAATATATGTATGTTTCCAGCTGAATGTGTTTGGGACAATATACTACAGAAGCGATTTTTTTTCAGCGTGTAGCGATTTTTTTACAAGAAATGTTTTTGTCGAATACTTCACCTAAAAAATTTCGACTACTTTTGATACAGGGTTATTTCTGTTGGGGGATTAGCAGGGGTACCTGCATCAGCGGGGGTGGCGGATGTTCTGCAAAGTGCAAGCAATACTTCCTGAATTGTCTCCTTTATTTTGTTCTTTGGTGTAGAACATCTATTCCGAAGCCTTCAAGCCACGAGCACAGTGGCTAGCAGTGAAATTTTTGTTTACAAAATTTTAAAAAATTAAATTGAAAATATAAATAATTTTAGGCCCACTTCTTATATTTTAGAGAATTGACAGAAGTTTAAATAATAACAAATTTGCAAAAATCAAAGAGTACAAACAATTTAAAAAAATTCCATTTAAAATGTATAACATAAAAATCGCACACAAAAAGTTGTAATATGTGTTTTAAATTTTTTCTAAAAAGTACCGCAAAATGCCAACATTTCAAAAAATAATGTTTAAAATCGGACCATAACTTAAGAAGTTATGACCAAAAACCCTATGCACAGAGTGATATCTTAACGATGTTTATACCCTACACCACACTGTGGTACAGGGTATTATAACTTTGTGCATTTGTTTGTAACACCCAAAAGGAGAAGAAATAGACCCATCGTTTATTATACCGATCGACTTAGAATCACTCTCTGAGTTGATTTAGCTATGTCCGTCTGTCCGTCTGTCTGTCCGTCTGTCGTCTGTCTGTCCGTCTGTGCATGTATTCTTGTAATCAAAGTACAGGTCGCAATTATGGTCCGATCTCGACGAAACTTTACACATATCTTTTTTTTGGCCCAAGGACGATCCCTATTGAATTTGGTTAAAATCGGTTCAAATTTAGATATATCCCCCATATATATGTTAGCCCCGATTTGACATGTAAGCGCTGTAAAAACTGTATTTTATATCCGATCTGTGTGAAATTCGGCAGAAAGAGGTTTCTTATTACATGAAGGAATACTGCCAAATTCGGCTAAAATCGGTTCAGATTTAGATATAGCTCCCATATATGTATATGTTACCCCCGATTTGACATGTAAGCGCTGTAAAAACTGTATTTTATATCCGATCAGTGCGAAATTCGTCAGAAAGAGGTTTCTTATTACATGAAGGAATACTGCCAAATTCGGAGAAAATCGGTTCGGATTTAGATATAGCCCCCATATATATGTTACCCCCGATTTCACATGTAAGCGCTGTCAAAACTGTATTTTATATCCGATCAGTATGAAATTCGTCAGAAAGAGGTTTCCTATTATATGAATGAACACTTTTAAATTTGGAAGAAATCGGTTCAGATTTAGATATAGCCCCCATATATACGTTAGTCCCGATTTGACATGTAAGCGCTGTAGAGACTGTATTTTATATCCGATCAGTACGAAATTCGACAGAAGGAGGTCTTTTTACATGAATGGGTATTCAGGGAAGATCGGTTCAGATTTATATTAAAGCTCCATATATATGTTCCTCCTGATTTGGTATCAAACCGCTATAGAAGTTGTATTTTACTTCCGATCATTAAAATTTTCCAGAAAGATGTTTCTCAATTTAGGAACGAATTTTGCTTAAATTAGCGATTATCGTTTCAGAATTAGATAATATGTTTCTACCCATTTACCAATTATTCCAAATTATTATGGCAATGACCCTTATCGCATTGTTAGGGAGGTGTAGGGTATTATATAGTCGGCCCCGCCCGACTTTCTGCCTTTCTTTACTGGTTTAAATATGGATGACTTCCGAACGAGTTATCGGAAAAATCTCTAAAAATTCAACAAATCATTGTTTCAGGTATACGAAAAAAATATAAAAAAAATGGAGGCAGCTGTACTTGAAAGAGTTCATGAAAACACAAAAATATTTATAATAAAAATAAAAGCATATGTCAGGGAGTAGATATGTATTAATGTTATGTAAAACCTTGCACAAAAAGTAACTTTGTATTGCGGAAATAAAAGTTTTTGTATAGAAACACTGGCAACGGATTCAGTTAAGCAATTCATATATGTATTTACTTATATCTACTTAAGAAGAAGGAGGCATAAGTACTTGAAAGAGTTCATCATAACACATAAATAGTTATACCAAAAATAAAAGCATATGTTAGGGAGTAGATATTAATGTTATGTTATTAAAAGTCTAGTATACTCTGTGGAACAATTCAAAACTGTTCATGAATTAAGTTATGAGACTCATATCGATACCTCCACTGTAAACTATGCTAAGTGCAAAAAGGTAGTTTTTCAGGAAAGGCAATCCAAGTTTGAAGAATTTATTTAGATTTGTGTGGAATTTCTTTATAATGCAAATCGAATGACCTTTACTGTTTAGTGGTGAATAACTTTTGACTGGGTTGACGGATAAACAGAATATAATTTGGAATATTTATATGTTTAAAGCATGCTAAGTCGACTTAGCATGTTTCAGAATGGAGGTATCGATATATATATCCACTTATTAAATTTCTTTAATGTCGCTATTAGTAAAACCTAGCATACTTTCAGTATATTGCTGAATATGAACTATGATGCATACTTTTAGTTGTTGCTTCATAATTTTCGACATTAACTTTGTTGTAAGATGCACAATTAATAATTCTATAATTGTTGTTGGCTTCCTAGAATGTTCATTTCAATTAATTTATACATACAGTAGAATTCAATTTACTGGTGTTCTGTAAAATTAAATGTCTAGCATACTTTCAGTTGTGCATTTATCAGTTTGCAATACATATATGTATATATGTACGTTTACAGACAAATTGCAAATTATGACTAAGGGAATGGAAAATCTGCTATCTGCTGGCATATATATTGTGGGTTCCCATGACAGTGTTTAATATGAAATTAATTTACCACATTGTCTACAAAAAAATCCATAGAAATTCAATGACAGCTATCACCCAGAGCGAGAGGGATTATAGAGGGGGTGGCAAATACTCGGAAACATTTTGAAAAGCCATTCATATGGATGGAGGGATTTTAAAAAATCAATTAAAAATTCCTATTTAGATACGGTAGTGGTTTTTTTTATTGTAAAATTTGATATTTTCTAGTGAATTTCATATGTGAAAAATTAAAAGTTTCTATTCTAGCAAACTTCACATATGTCGAAACGATTTATTTATGATCTGTTATTCTATGGAAAAGGAGTTAAAGTACAGTTCACAAACAGTTTTTCTACATTACATAAATTGCAATCGTAGGTAAACAAATTCAGAAGTACAAATTGGAAAAAAGGTCACGTATTTTTATAATGAAAACATCTGCCATATCCAGTGGAATAATTATTTCATTTTAAAATTCGTTTTGCATACTTTTGTCATTTTAATATGTTGATTGAGAATATGCCACCCTTTAAAACTCCCATAGAGTGCCAGATTTTCCCAGCATATTTCTACAAGGATGAGCCTTAATTTCATACGTAACATTGTCATGTGAAGGCATTAAGTGGAGTAAAAAACGGGCTTTCCAATAGGGATGATATGATTTTGAAGTGTCGTTTCGGCCATTTGTAATATGTCATAATCTGTCATTTGTTTTTCATTGTATTCAGTAATGTTTACAATTCCGTCATGGAGAGATATACGCAAGAACAACGTTTACAAATAATTCAGTTTTATTATCAAAATAATTGTTCTCCAATTTTAAATCCAAAAAAAAAAACACTTTCTAGTCGACCTACGACCTTGTCACCCATGATTTTAGCTCTCGTTAAGAGCTATCTTTTTGCCATTGACCTATTCCCGATCCCACTTACCGTTAAGGAGCTAGAGCATAATCTTTCCTTTCAGATTTGAATATGATGCTAAGTCCATTTTTTTTTAATCCAAAAAAACACATTCCAGTCGACCTACGACCTTGCCACCCATGAGTAATATTTTAGCTCTCGTTAAGAGCTATCTTATTGCCATTGACCGATTCCCGATCCCACGTACCGTTAAGGCGCTAGAGCATAAACTTTCCGTTCAGATTTGAAAATGATGCCAAGTACATTTTTTTTTAATAAAAAAAAAAACACTTTCCTGTCGACCTACGACCTTGCCACCCATGAGCAATATTTTAGCTCTCGTTAAGAGCTATCTTTTTGCCATTGACCGATTGTGGCTACGTGCCACACAGCAAATGAAACAATTGAATTGTTGCGAGAAAAGTTTGGAGATTCGATTATTTCAAGAAATTGTGATATTGGATGGCTTCCAAAAAGTTGTGATTTGACACCATTAGACTATTTCTTGTGGGGTTATTTGAAGTCATCGGTCAGTCGAAATAAACCACACTCTCTTGAAGCTTTACAAGTCAATATTGATCGTGCCATTCATGACATACGACTTGATTTAGTGGAAAAAGTGCTCGAAAATTAGGTTTATCGAATTCGTTCCTGCAGAAGAAGTCGTGGAGGCCATTTGAATGACGCTTTATTTAGAACTTAATTGTATCGACTGTACTTCACATTAAATAAAAAACTTTTGAATTTCCTTAACAATAAGTGTGTTTTCTTTTTTCAAAGAAATCATATCAGTCTTATTGGAAAACCCGTATATCGTTGCCTATCCATTAGACAATATTTTAATTGCTATGTGTAAATGTTAACATTGTTTGCCAAACATTAAACGGAAGACTAAGATCATACAGTTGTCTAATATCAAAATGCCGCAAAGTATGCTACATAAATTTCAATTAATATCACTATTTAAGGAAGCCTAAAATCATGCTCTGCAACATCCCTCAGATATGTTATATTTACCTAAGTAAATATGGGCAATGAGAAATGAATGACTAAAAGTATGCTATAATCAATTCAAGTAGAAGCAGTTCTATGATTTAAATTAATTTCTATTTAATAGGAAATATATGTATTTTCCATTCCATTAACTAATGCATTAGATACCGTGTGTAAAGGTTAATATTCTTTGTAAGACAATAAATGAAATACTAAAAGTAGGCTACACATTTTTAGCATACTTTCACTACTTAAAGTGGCCTAAAATCATTTTGCACATTTCTGAAGTCTGCAACATCCTTAAAATGTGCTATATTTATTTTACTAAATATTGACAATGAGATATGAACGACTAAAAGTATGCTATATTCAATATATCCAAGCATACAAAGTGATATGATTCAATTTTCTTTCACATTAAACAATTTTTGTTAATCTTATATTTAAATGTTAATATTCTTTGCAAAACAATAAACAAAAGACTAAAAGTATGCTATACATTTGCTAATTGTAAATTATGCCGTAAAGCATGCTACAATACTACAATACTTAGGAATTATAAACTATTTGGGTTGTTTCTTCAAAGTTGTAGAGATTTTTTAGAGAAAAGTTTGCTAAGTCGTCAAGGCTTGAGATGTGATTATTTCCTAGATAGAAGTATGTGCTCTCTTGGAGTCCTGGACGTGAACAATGCAAGGGCTCAATCGATTCGTCTTCGTCTAAAGAACTCCTACAGTAGTCCTCAAGCGTAATGCCAAGACACCGACAGCATCTGCCGATCGTACTATGTCCAGTTACATAGAACCCCGTAAGGGTATTTAGTTACCTTTTGCCGAAAGCTAGGAGGTCGTTTCTTCTCTCAACATTCTTAAAATATATTATATTTATATATATAAATATTGGATATAAGGAATGGACTACTAAAAGTATGTCCAGATTTACACTAGGCAAGTTTTTTCAGCAGCTTATCATCAAATTCTCTTTTGAACTTGCACGAAGAACTCAAAACGTTCAGGGAGAGTTTTTTCCCTCCTCTTGCCGACTGCCTCTCTCTCCAACAAATCGCCGATAATCTGCTGAACATTCAGCCAGTGTAAATCGGGACTATGATATATATTTGTATCCCCTCACCTTAGAGAGGAGGGTATATATCACTTGCTACGAACCAAAAGTGTAACACATCGAAGGCGTGACCTAAGACCCTAAGTATGTTCGACGGATATCCGTTTTGGGTAATTTTAGGTCGAATGAGCAATGTCCGTCCGTCTGTCTGTCTGCTGGCTGGTGCGCACGATAACTCTCGAAAGGAGTAACCGATTGACTTCAATTTTGGTATGTGGTAATATTTTCTTCGATCTCCGGCTAAGTTCGAAGATGGGCCATAATGGTCCACTCGTTCAAGTACCTCACCCACAATGGTTTAACATTTAGTGGAACATTGATTATTTAATAACTTTTATACCACTTATTTGAATCCTCTGAAATTCTACCCATAGTATTAGTTTATTAGTCACTATTACCTCGAGAAAAATTGGCGACGTTCCCACGCCCCTTTTGGTACCTCCCACACAAATGGACAATTTTGAACCAAAAGTTAATAGCTTAAAACTTTATTAGCAGTGCAGACAAAGACTTGAAATTTTGTACAGTGTAATGATTTAATAGTACCTACAATACTGTGAAAAATGTGCATTATTGCCACGCTCCTTTTGGTACCTCCCACACAAATGGACCATTTTGTACCAAAAGTTACCAGCTTATAACTTTAATACTAATGCATACAAATACTTGAAATTTTGTACAGTGTAATGCTATTATAGTACCTACAGTCCAGAGAAACGTGGGCGTTATTGGCACACCCCTTTTGGTACCTCCCACGCAAATGGACCATTTTACACCAAAAGTGAACATCTTATAACTTTAATACCATTACATACTTTAAAGTTATTAAATGCAATTTAAATTGATAATAAGAGTAATTTAATTAAAATAAAAAAATAAATAAATTTACTAACCTTTTCTTGAGACTCAAGGTGAGGGGATTCATAAGTCGGTTTACCCGACTGAATTTCTTACTTGTTGATATATCAATTAATCAAGATGGTCAATGGTAAAATCAACTTGTGAAGTTCCACACGACTTCTTAAATAAGAAATAATTTTTTTTTAATTAAATAAATATTCCTTACATTTTCTAAAATTTTCAAATTCTTCATTATTGTTTTTTAAAACCACCCCGTTTATTGTTCAAAATTAAACTCTAGCCCAAAAATATGTTTTAATTTGAATAAATGGTAGAAACTAAAAGTAGGCAACAGTTTTTCAGCAAAACGATTTTCTTAAATAGTATGTCTAGACCGTATTTACATATTTCCAACAAATATACGAATTACACTATGCAACACAATTTTTATCAAAGGGCTGCGCATAACATTTTCTGTTGTAATATGCAGTCCCAAACACGAAAAATATTTTAAAAAATTTGTATGGCAATTTTTTTTAAAAAAAGTTTTCTTGAAAATTCCAAATTTGTTGTACCCTAGTACTCGTATATGCTCGATAAAGCCGGGTTACACGTTAAATTAAAGGAAATTATGACGACTACAAATGTTAGCCATGACATTTTCGCGAGGAACCAGAAATTTAGTAACTGTCGTTAAAACAATAAGAAAAATTATTATTTTTTCTAAAAAACAGTTTTTTTCTTGCACGAAAAAAAAACAGAAAATAGAAAACAAATCGCAAAAAAAATTTTTGATCCAATTTTTTAAATCTAGCATCCTAAACAAGAGAACAATGCTTATTTGAAGAGAATCTTTGGATAAATGAAGAAATTATAGCGCTTTTGTTAGAAATTGGAGAATTTTAACAAAATTAGTATATCAGAGTATTTCAGATGCTGCAGTCCAATAGTGTAAAAACATCGAAGGAGTGACCTAAGAGACCCCAAGAATATTTGGCGGAAATCCATTTTGGATCATTTTAAGTCATTTTAGCAAAGTCCGTCTGTCTGTTTGGTTGCTGCGCACGATAACTTTTGACTGGATTAACCGATTGACTTCAAATTTGGTATGTGTCAATATTGTTTTTCTCTCTCAGGCTAAGGACAATGTTGGTCCACTTTTTCGAGTACCTCCTCCAAGAAGGATCAGAAGAAGAAATATTGATTATCTCATAATTTCTATACAACTACTCACAATCATTCACAATTCCACACATAGTATTAGTTGCTTGGTCGCTATCATCTTGAGAAATATGGGCGAAGTTGCCATGCCCCTTTTGGTACCCACCTTACAAATTGGCCATTTTGCACAAAAAGTAAACGGCTTATAACTATGATTCCAGTCAATACAAATACTTAAAATGTTGTGGAGTTTAATGCCTGGACAGTACCTATAGTCCCGAGCAAAACTTTGATTCCAGTCAATACAAATACATACTTACAATTTTATGGAGTATAATGCCTGGACAGTACCTATTGTCCCGTTCAAAATGGGCGTTATTACCACGCCCCTTTTGGTACCTCCCATACAAATGGACCATTTTGCACAAAAAGTTAACGGCTTATAACTTTGATTCCTGTTCATTCAAACACTTGATATTTTGTAAAGTGTAATGTTTTTATAGAGCCCATAGTATATTAAAAAATGGGCGTTATTGTCACGCCCATTTTGGTACCTCTCAAACAAAAGTGCCAAAATAAAAAATATGTTGATTTTTCTGAATTTTCCTTTCTTTTACAATATGGACCATAATTTATATATTTTTCCATAGATTTCTTTCAAATAGGCACTGTTTTCTTCGTTAGGATGTTAGCTTTCAAAAAATGGAGCAATTTTTTTTCTATTTTTTATGGTTTCTTTCGTGCTTGCAAAAACAATGTTTTTGAAAAACAAATCGATTTTTCTAATTGTTTTGACGACAGTTTCTAAACTTCATTTTTTACAAGAAAGTGATGTTTTCAGCATTTTTAGCCCTCCTAATTTCCTTTAATTTAAATGGTATTTTGGCTTAATCGAGCTTATACATCAAAAAATATGCTTCAAATACTAAAGGTAACTTGCATGAAAATGAGAATTCTAGAAAAAAATTTACCATAAAAAATTTTGTTTTGTTTTCATAAAATAATGAACTCAATTTATTAAAAAAAGTTTTTAGGTCTCGGAAAAAAAATTATTTGTTGCATAGTGGTATTTGTCATATTAAGGAATTTATTTCCTTTAAATAACTACTCCTAAGTGTATACTGTCTTTTTTTAAGAAAACTTCCTAACTAAGGAAATTCAAAAGTTTTTTTATTTAATGTCAAGTACAATCGATACATTTAAGTTCTAAATTAAACGTCATTCAAATGGCCTCCACGACCTCTTCTGCAGGAACGAATTCAATGAACCCAATTTTCGAGCACTTTTTCCACTAAATCAAGTCATATGTCATGAATGGCACGTTCAATATTGACTTGTAAAGATTGAAGAGAGTCTGGTTTATTTCGAACGACCAATGACTTCAAATAACCCCACAAGAAATAGTCTAATGGTGTTAAATCACAACTTCTTGGAGGCCATACAGTATCACAATTTCTTGAAATAATCGAATCTCCAAACTTTTCTCGCAACAATTCAATTGTTTCATTTGCTGTGTGGCACGTAGCCACAATCGGTCAATGGCAAAAAGATAGCTCTTAACGAGACCTAAAATATTGCTCATGGGTGTGAAGGTCGAAGATCTACTGGAAAGTGTTTTTTTTTTGGATTTTAAAAAAATGGGCAGCATCATTTTCAAATGTGAACGGATAGTTTATTTTTGCTCTAGCTCCTTAACGGTACGTCGGATCGGGAATCGGTCAATGGCAAAAAGATAGCTTTTAACGAGACCTAAAATATTGCTCATGGGTGTGAAGGTCGACGATCTACTGGAAAGTGTTTTTTTTTTATTTAAAAAAAATGGGCAGCATCATTTTCAAATGTGAACGGAAAGTTTATTTTTGCTCGAGCTCCTTAACGGTACGTCGGATCGAGAATCGGTCAATAGCAAAAAGATAGCTCTTAACGAGAGCTAAAATATTGCTCATGGGTGTGAAGGTCGTAGGTCGACTAGAAGACTCTAGCTCCTTAACGGTACGTCGGATCGGGAATCGGTCAATGGCAAAAAGATAGCTCTTAATGAGAGCTAAAATATTGCTTATGGGTGTGAAGGTCGTAGGTCGACTAGAAAGGGTTTTTTTGGATATAAAAAAAATTGGGCAGCATCATTTTCAAATGTGAACGGAAAGTTTATTTTTGCTCTAGCTCCTCAACGGTACGTCAGATCGGGAATCGGTCAATGGCAAAAAGATAGCTTTTAACGAGACCTAAAATATGGTTAATGGGTGTGAAAAAAATTGACTTAGCGCACGAAAAGTTGAAATTGGAGAACAATTATTTTGATAATAAAACTGAATAATTTGTAAACGTTGTACTTGCGTATATCTCTCCATGATGAAATTGTAAACACTACTGAATACAATGAAAAACAAATGACAGACTATGACATATTACAAATGGCCGAAACGCCACTTCAAAATCATATCATCTCTATTGGAAAACCCGTTATTTTGAACAATTTTCAACAGCTAATTTTGAAATGTTGAAAATTATTTTTTTTTCGTTCATAATTAATATCTAGCCCATAAGTATGCTTTAATTTTGATGAAGTAACCATAAAAGCCTGAATTTAGGCAAATCTTTTATATCAAAAAGAATTTATTAAAGTAAAAATCAATTGTAAGAACATTTTGAGCTATTGAACACTAATTGAATAATACATTTTAGCAATATATTTGAAATAAAAATTTCTCTCTTTGAATTACACCCTAGAGTATGCTGTGAAACTGTGATTTCAAATAACTAACAAACTGATGGTTGATTTTTTAAGAAATGTTTAATAATTGCATTATACATCCCATACATACATATATGTGATTGCAAACTCAATTCATGAGTTTTACGAATTTTCCAAATCCTGCAATCGTCTGTTTACGACAATTGATGTTGGGCCTCGAATTTTGAACTTCAAACAACTTTTCCACAAAAACTCCCACTGATACAAATGGCCATATTACAATAAACCCGATTTCACATGAAAAAAATATTCATTTCTTTTTCAATGGAAAAAGGAAATATTTTACATTTTCCTCACGTATTTTTGCCATGGCAAACATCAGGCATATCCACAGGAATCTATAATTAAACTGTTTAAAAGCCATTTTCAATACTATTGTCATTTTAATATGTATAACGAATATTTGCCATCCATTATTAACCTTTCGCTGCTATTTGCAAAAGAGGTTTCCTATTAAATTCCTATGGCTTTTTGCAAAACAATAAGGTATGTTTTAAAATAATTTCATTTTAAACATTTTCAAGGGAAGTCAATAGAATGAGCTGACAAAAATTCCATAATACCAGCAGGTGGTGAAACGATAAAAGAGCAACTAAAAGTATGCTATCAATTTGATTGTCTGAAATATCAGTAAAATAGACAGTATATTTTTCTCTAATCACAATTTGTAGGTAAGCCTAAAGGTATGCTGTAAATTTTTTTTATAAATAAAAACCCCTTTTAAAGCATTAAAGCTTGAATGAGAAGACAAAAATTCCATAATACCAGCTAGATGTTTAATTACTTTGAAAACATTGATATTACTGGTGGTGAAACGATAAAAGAGCAACTAAAAGTATGCTATCAATTTGATTGTATGAAATATCAGTAAAATAGACAGTTTATTTTTCTCTAATCACAATTTGTAGGCAAGCCTAACGGTATGCTGTACATTTTTTTAAATAAAATCTCCATTAAAGCTTAATAGCATTAGCCAAATTTTTAATTAGTTTGAAATCGTGTAGCGTACTTGGTGTGAAACGATAAAAGCGTTACAAAAAGCTTTCTATCAATTTGATTGTATGAAATATCTGTAAAATAGGCTGCATATTTGTATCCCCTCACCTTAGAGAGGGGTGTATATATCATTTGCTACGAGCCAAAAGTGTAACACATCGAAGGAGTGACCTAAGACCCTAAGTATGTTCGGCGGATATCCTCGAAAGGAGTAACCGATTGACTTCAAATTTGGTATGTTGTCATATTTTCTTCTATCTCCGGCTGAGTTCGAAGATGGGCCATATTGGTCCACTTCTTCTAGTACCTCCCCCACAAAGGGTTAACATTTGGTGAAATATTGATTATTTAATAACTTCTATACTACTTACTTGAATCCTTTGAAATTCTACACAGTCACTATTACCTCGAGAAAAATAGGCGAAGTTGCCACGCCCCTTTTGGTACCTTCCACACAAATGGACCATTTTGTACCAAAAGTTACCAGCTTATAACTTTAATACGAGTGCACAAAAATTCTTTAAATATTGTACAATGCTTTTATATGTAGTACCTAGTGTCCAGTGAAAAATGGGCGGTATTGGCACGCTCATTTTGGTAACTCCCACACAAGTGGACCATTTTGCACCAATAGTTAACTGCGTATAACTTTAATACCAGTCACACAAATACTTGAAATTTTGTTCAGTGTAATGCTTTCATAGGACCTACAGTCCAGTGAAAAATGGGCGTTATTGGTACGCCCCTTTTGGTTCCAAAAAAATAAATCAATTTACTAATATTTGTTTGAGACTCAAGGTGAGGGGATTCATAAGTCGGTTTACCCGACTGAACTTTCTTACTTGCTTAATTAAACTTTTTTTTGGGAAGCCTAAAAATATGCTTTAAATTTCATTATAAATAAAATATCCTCAAGATTCAAGATTCAAGATTCGATTTATTGAGACTTATATAAGAATTTAAAGGTTGGAATGAATATTGACAAAGAAAACTTAAAACTATTATGTATTATTTTAATTTAATATATTTGTTTATAAGCAACGAGCTCTCTGAATTGGTATTGACTATATTATATCGTAATAAAGATTAAACAGCGCTTGCTCCAGGCGCTTTGACAAATATCATGGAGGTCAAACTCCGGGAAGTAATTAAAAACTATTACATAAAAAAGAAATAAAGTACTAAGACTAAAATCATCTTAAAAAATAATCTAAAACTAATTTAACACTAACTTACTAATAATAAACTAAATAAAGTAACTAACCCCTATGTGTGTTAGGTAGTGTTGATGAGTAAAATTCCGTCAAAATAGAAGGTATTGGATCTGGATCCCTTAAAATTCCGATTGGTGATAGATAATAGACATCCGACCAGCCAAATTCTTTTTGGAAATTAAAAATTTCCAAGATCAAATTGTTCTCATGATGAGCCAGACTTTCCGCAAACTTCCGAAGAAAATTTAGAGAATATTTCCCAATGGGAGTAATGGAGGATTCCCCATAAATGTGCACATTCGAGTATCTCCTCGTTGGGGTTTCAAAATTCTTATTCACACACTGCCGTATGACCTTCCTTTCACATATCTCCAGCTCCCTAGCAACAGTTGGAGAAATGCTAAACCATATAGGAAATGCGTATAATAAGATCGGCCTTATACACACCTTGTATATCAAAAGTTTAGTTGAAATTGGTAATGATCTATTACATAGTACTCCAGAAAGTGATCCCTTCACCCTACTAACCTTCCTCAACATTATACGCGCATGCTCATTAAACTTCATCAACTTGTTGAAGTGGACTCCAAGGTATTTAAAACTATTCCTAAATGGAATCTCGGTTCCATTTAAGAACAGTCTCAAAACCTTACTCTCGGGTACTACAAACCTAGCACATTTCCCTGACGCATTCCTCAGACATAAAGCCTCACATTTTCCAACATTTATCTTTGTACCCCAGGAAGTATAATAATCGTTAACAATAGACAGATGTCGTTGAACCAAGGAAAGAGCAACAATCGGCGACTCAGCATGCGCGTATAATAAAGAATCATCAGCGTATAATATGCTCTTCGACCCACCAGATATGTGAGGGAAATCATGGATAAATACATTGTACAAAAACGGAGCCATTATTGAGCCTTGTGGGACACCACAACCAATATCACCGAATAAAATATCCTCTTTGTAACTAAATAATCCATATACATAAATTAACGACTAAATGTATGCAACGTAATTTGTGCCATAATGTTTAATTACATTATAAACGAAACGATAAATCGATACCTCCATTCTAAAATATGCTAAGTCGACGTGGCATGTTTCTAGGGAGAATGCGTTTCTAATTTCTAAATATTCCAAATTATATTCAATCAAAATTTCGGGTTTATCCTTCAATCCGATCAAAAGTTATTCACAAAACATTACAGGTCATTCGATTTGCATTATATAGGAATTCCACACAAATTTTAAAAAAATCATCAAACTTTGATCGCCTTTCCTGAAAGGGTCGTGAGTCGACTGGAAAGTGTCTTTTTTTTGGATTAAAAAAAAAATTGTTGCATACGAGTAATTACACTACGCAAAAAATTTTTTTTGTGTCCTAGACCTAAAAATTATTTTTTTGTATAGAGTGTGGCAAACTGTTTGTTATATAAAATCAAAACCAAAATTTTTTTATGGATAAATTTTTTTTTTTAAATCTTTTATTAAAAATACTATTATCGTCGAAGGTACCCTTAGTATTTGCACTATAATTTTTGGAGTATATGCCCGATCAGGTCGACTTATACGTTAAATTGAAGCTATTAATGTGGGCTACCAATGTTAGAAATATCTCTTTCACTTAGAAACAGTGGTTTAGTAAAAGTCATTAAACAAAGAGGAAAAAGTAGATGTTTTTCAAAAAAAAAACCTGGGACAAAAAAAAAATAAAAAATAGAAAATAAAATCTAAATAACATATTTTATTTTTTAAAAGTTTGCATCCTAGCGAAGAGAATAATGCCTATTTGAAAAAAATCTATGGATAAATGTATAAATTATAGCCCTTTTGGTAAAGGTAAGAGCATTTCAAAAAACCTTTTTTTTTAATTTCTGCTTAAATAGCGTTTTTATTATTACTTTTATTTATATTATATACATTTGAGTTTATTTACATGAACAAGTTTCATTAGAAGTAATTGTGAGTTCTTTGTTGACGTTTGTAGATTTCGGAATCGGTTTCTCTAATGAGGAACCAAATATAATCTGCCATCATTATTTCATCCCAGTGCCCTTGGTAACGCCACTCGATGGACTTCAATTCTTGGTGAAACTTTTCGCCATGTTCGTCACTTAAGGCTTTTACCAAATGTTTAAAGAGCCCCAGCTTAATATGCATTCTTGGCAAAATATCGGCTATCCCAGAGGCATAATATACCAACTACTTTTAAATCGCAACATATTTTCCAGTCATGTTCATATTTTATGTATTTTATAAATTTAGCCATCGTTTCGTATGATTCCTTAGTGTTCGACGGTTTCTGATTTCCGTTGTGTAAAAGTACTGCTTTCAAACATTCTTCACTGCTGTCAACAAGTAACCGACATTCCTTTGAATTGTTTGTTTGATTAAGTTCCTCGAACAATCCGGGAATGTCCTTGTTATCCACAGTTGTATAAAATTGTTTGTAAGGTATATCACGGACTCTATAATATATGTTAACATTTGGGGCCAAAATATTGTACTGTTTTATCCCAGATGTAAGTACTTCTGCCTTATCTTTGGTCAGTTCCAAATCTCTCACTAGATCAATGAGCTGAAACTGAGTTAAAAGCGATGACTTCTGACTCAAACTTGAATCGCTTAGAGTTGAGTACTCAGTTGAACTTGATGATGTTTCCGTTATTAGCCTTTTAGCTATACTTGGACACTTCCTACTCCAATCTATTAACTTAGACAAAAATAGCAATCCGTATCGTGAATGAATGGTTGTCTCCAAATCATTGGCATTCCAAATTGCACGTGAAGTCTAAAATTAAAACACTTTATTCCACAAAACATTGTAATACATTAATTTTAAAGTACTTACCGCATGCTTCCACTACTCCATCGAGTAAGATTTACATGGCACGAATTACAAAAAATACTAGGTGTCCACGGTTCGTTCATATTTTTAACTCGTATACCAAAATATTACACATATATTTCTTCTATTATTTTACTAAACGCACGTCGATTTTTTTAATTATATATTTTTCGCAGTTGTAGCTGAAATTGTCGGGATCATTTACACATTGAAAAGATCTTTGCCTTTTACTCATACTTCGAAATATAACTTTGTAATATTTTTCAGAAAATCTACTTATCTCTTTAAGGCGCTGAATTACGCTAACTTATTAATAAGATAATTTCATTCATAAATTCCGGGTTTAAGGTTCATAAGTTGCAGTACCTGTAGCTGACATATAGTTTGCTTCGAGTATATTTTCAAGACTGCCGCGTACTACTTTGTATTGCGTACATATAATTTTACTACCTGTATATACGGCTGGGATGTCCATGCCCCTAAAAGGCGTAACTGAATGGAAACCTCATAAATAAAAAACCACAAATATTTTTGAATGACCCTCTATCTGAGCGGATCTCATCGAATATAGCTCTCACATTGCATATCATGTTTTATGGAGGGTTACGAACGCCCATAAAACTTCGTCCTCTCTATAATTTTTTAATGTCTGACATCAATCCTCATAAAATAAAATGCAAGTGCAATGTCTCTTATATGTCTCTCTCACATATGGCGATTTCAATATAAGCAAAAACATCATTTAAAAACGAAAAAAGATGAAACAATATTTTTTTGAATTTCCCTAACATTTACAAAATGGCTCATAACTTTTACATCTATCCATAGATTTTTTTCAAACATACAGTGTTTTCTTCGTTGGCATGGCTTTTAAAAAATGTGATAAAATAATCGATTTAAATTTAGATTTTTTTTCTATTTTTTATGGTTTTCTTTATACCAGGAAAAAGTGTTTTTAAAAAAAAAAATACTATTGTCGACTGTTACTAAACCAAAGATTCTACGTGAAAGCGATATTTGCAGCATATGTAGCCCTCATAATTCCCTTTAATTTGAGGCATAACATGGCTCAATCAGGCTTATACTTGAAAAATGTGGTCCAAATACTGAATGTACTTTCCATGAAAGCTGGAATTTCAAAAAAAAAAATTGAAAAAAAATTTACCATACACAATTTTTTTGATATTTTTTTCGTGTTTGCGACACCTAATTGCACCAGAAACTGTTATCCACATCCCTTGGACAAAAATTTTGTTGCATAGTGATAGACGAAAATTCTACTTTAATAAATAAAAGAAATGTAATGGCAAGAAATGAGACCCTATGGATATGCGTATTTCGGCATTGCTGAATACAGCGGTGCTAGCCATTTTTCCAGGTTAGCTCTTGTAATTCTCCAAATGTTCCCTTTATTTCGATCTTTCGACTGAAGCGTACATTCCGAAGTCTTCCACTTCAAAATCACCAAAGATATAAGTAACCTCTCAGATTTCCCCCCAAACTTTGTGGTCGAATATAGCGAAAACAAGAGCTAACATAGAAAAATGGCTAATGCCACTTGATTCAGTATAGCCGAAATAGGTTCATTCATAGGTTGTTACATTTTTGGATTAGCACTGGTTTATTAATCATCGCAAAGTCTAGGTAAAATCGAACATATTCATGTAGTCGCCTTAAATTTACCACAAGTACCACAATTTTATATATAAATCATACTTACATCGCCAATTTAGCAAAATTCGGGAAAATTGTCATGACAAACTCCTCTTCAGAAATTGCCAAAAATCTTCTGGTGTACAAAAGAGCTTACGTGGCACAATCATCAAACTTTGATCGCCTTTCCTGAAAGGGTCGTGAGTCGACTGGAAAGTGTCTTTTTTTTGGATTAAAAAAAAAATTGTTGCATACGAGTAATTACACTACGCAAAAAATTTTTTTTGTGTCCTAGACCTAAAAATTATTTTTTTGTATAGAGTGTGGCAAACTGTTTGTTATATAAAATCAAAACCAAAATTTTTTTATGGATAAATTTTTTTTTTTAAATCTTTTATTAAAAATACTATTATCGTCGAAGGTACCCTTAGTATTTGCACTATAATTTTTGGAGTATATGCCCGATCAGGTCGACTTATACGTTAAATTGAAGCTATTAATGTGGGCTACCAATGTTAGAAATATCTCTTTCACTTAGAAACAGTGGTTTAGTAAAAGTCATTAAACAAAGAGGAAAAAGTAGATGTTTTTCAAAAAAAAAACCTGGGACAAAAAAAAAATAAAAAATAGAAAATAAAATCTAAATAACATATTTTATTTTTTAAAAGTTTGCATCCTAGCGAAGAGAATAATGCCTATTTGAAAAAAATCTATGGATAAATGTATAAATTATAGCCCTTTTGGTAAAGGTAAGAGCATTTCAAAAAACCTTTTTTTTTAATTTCTGCTTAAATAGCGTTTTTATTATTACTTTTATTTATATTATATACATTTGAGTTTATTTACATGAACAAGTTTCATTAGAAGTAATTGTGAGTTCTTTGTTGACGTTTGTAGATTTCGGAATCGGTTTCTCTAATGAGGAACCAAATATAATCTGCCATCATTATTTCATCCCAGTGCCCTTGGTAACGCCACTCGATGGACTTCAATTCTTGGTGAAACTTTTCGCCATGTTCGTCACTTAAGGCTTTTACCAAATGTTTAAAGAGCCCCAGCTTAATATGCATTCTTGGCAAAATATCGGCTATCCCAGAGGCATAATATACCAACTACTTTTAAATCGCAACATATTTTCCAGTCATGTTCATATTTTATGTATTTTATAAATTTAGCCATCGTTTCGTATGATTCCTTAGTGTTCGACGGTTTCTGATTTCCGTTGTGTAAAAGTACTGCTTTCAAACATTCTTCACTGCTGTCAACAAGTAACCGACATTCCTTTGAATTGTTTGTTTGATTAAGTTCCTCGAACAATCCGGGAATGTCCTTGTTATCCACAGTTGTATAAAATTGTTTGTAAGGTATATCACGGACTCTATAATATATGTTAACATTTGGGGCCAAAATATTGTACTGTTTTATCCCAGATGTAAGTACTTCTGCCTTATCTTTGGTCAGTTCCAAATCTCTCACTAGATCAATGAGCTGAAACTGAGTTAAAAGCGATGACTTCTGACTCAAACTTGAATCGCTTAGAGTTGAGTACTCAGTTGAACTTGATGATGTTTCCGTTATTAGCCTTTTAGCTATACTTGGACACTTCCTACTCCAATCTATTAACTTAGACAAAAATAGCAATCCGTATCGTGAATGAATGGTTGTCTCCAAATCATTGGCATTCCAAATTGCACGTGAAGTCTAAAATTAAAACACTTTATTCCACAAAACATTGTAATACATTAATTTTAAAGTACTTACCGCATGCTTCCACTACTCCATCGAGTAAGATTTACATGGCACGAATTACAAAAAATACTAGGTGTCCACGGTTCGTTCATATTTTTAACTCGTATACCAAAATATTACACATATATTTCTTCTATTATTTTACTAAACGCACGTCGATTTTTTTAATTATATATTTTTCGCAGTTGTAGCTGAAATTGTCGGGATCATTTACACATTGAAAAGATCTTTGCCTTTTACTCATACTTCGAAATATAACTTTGTAATATTTTTCAGAAAATCTACTTATCTCTTTAAGGCGCTGAATTACGCTAACTTATTAATAAGATAATTTCATTCATAAATTCCGGGTTTAAGGTTCATAAGTTGCAGTACCTGTAGCTGACATATAGTTTGCTTCGAGTATATTTTCAAGACTGCCGCGTACTACTTTGTATTGCGTACATATAATTTTACTACCTGTATATACGGCTGGGATGTCCATGCCCCTAAAAGGCGTAACTGAATGGAAACCTCATAAATAAAAAACCACAAATATTTTTGAATGACCCTCTATCTGAGCGGATCTCATCGAATATAGCTCTCACATTGCATATCATGTTTTATGGAGGGTTACGAACGCCCATAAAACTTCGTCCTCTCTATAATTTTTTAATGTCTGACATCAATCCTCATAAAATAAAATGCAAGTGCAATGTCTCTTATATGTCTCTCTCACATATGGCGATTTCAATATAAGCAAAAACATCATTTAAAAACGAAAAAAGATGAAACAATATTTTTTTGAATTTCCCTAACATTTACAAAATGGCTCATAACTTTTACATCTATCCATAGATTTTTTTCAAACATACAGTGTTTTCTTCGTTGGCATGGCTTTTAAAAAATGTGATAAAATAATCGATTTAAATTTAGATTTTTTTTCTATTTTTTATGGTTTTCTTTATACCAGGAAAAAGTGTTTTTAAAAAAAAAAATACTATTGTCGACTGTTACTAAACCAAAGATTCTACGTGAAAGCGATATTTGCAGCATATGTAGCCCTCATAATTCCCTTTAATTTGAGGCATAACATGGCTCAATCAGGCTTATACTTGAAAAATGTGGTCCAAATACTGAATGTACTTTCCATGAAAGCTGGAATTTCAAAAAAAAAAATTGAAAAAAAATTTACCATACACAATTTTTTTGATATTTTTTTCGTGTTTGCGACACCTAATTGCACCAGAAACTGTTATCCACATCCCTTGGACAAAAATTTTGTTGCATAGTGATAGACGAAAATTCTACTTTAATAAATAAAAGAAATGTAATGGCAAGAAATGAGACCCTATGGATATGCGTATTTCGGCATTGCTGAATACAGCGGTGCTAGCCATTTTTCCAGGTTAGCTCTTGTAATTCTCCAAATGTTCCCTTTATTTCGATCTTTCGACTGAAGCGTACATTCCGAAGTCTTCCACTTCAAAATCACCAAAGATATAAGTAACCTCTCAGATTTCCCCCCAAACTTTGTGGTCGAATATAGCGAAAACAAGAGCTAACATAGAAAAATGGCTAATGCCACTTGATTCAGTATAGCCGAAATAGGTTCATTCATAGGTTGTTACATTTTTGGATTAGCACTGGTTTATTAATCATCGCAAAGTCTAGGTAAAATCGAACATATTCATGTAGTCGCCTTAAATTTACCACAAGTACCACAATTTTATATATAAATCATACTTACATCGCCAATTTAGCAAAATTCGGGAAAATTGTCATGACAAACTCCTCTTCAGAAATTGCCAAAAATCTTCTGGTGTACAAAAGAGCTTACGTGGCACATGTTTTGTGTTTCTGACAATTCTTCATATTAACGAAAATTGACAAAAGTTATGTGTGTACGCATGTTTTACGACAAACGATTCTAAGATTGTTTTATCCGGACGCTTCTCTTTGGAGATGACTTAAGGTTTCATGGATTTCATTCTCTGCTTTGAAATTGATTTCAAATTGGCAATGCAATTGTTTAAAGTTAGTTTATTTTCGGTTTCCTTTTCTTTGTTGGTCCACGTGGTTATTTTATACACATACTATAGGGAATGAAACCCACACTTATCCTATAAGTATGCTTTAGATTTGTATAGTAAATTAAAATCCTAAAAGTATGCAATGTGTGCGGTAGCAAAATCTGTGAAAACGAAATTATTTTTGGTTAATTCTAAAACATTCGAGGGAAAAAATAAAAATTGTCGCCTATAAATCTGCTTTACATTTGTCTAGTAAATAAAAATCCTAAAAGAAGGCAATTTTTTGGGCTTAAAATCTATTGTTTTATTCGAAATAAAAGGAAATGATATCAAAACGGAGTCTAGTAAATAAAAATCGTAAAATGTGTTAAAAAAATTATTTTTGTATTAAAAAAAAACAGGATATGAAATAAAAAAAAATCAAAAGGAAATTAAATCAGAAGTCAAAATCAAAGTTACGTTTTTAATGCATTAGTTAAATCGAGCATTCATTAGTCGCGGTTTATATATACGGTAATCCATTTGGACCTTTTTAATTTTTATTAATTTAAATTTAATATTTAATATTTAAAATAAAATAAGATTTTAGAACCTCAATTATGATCGGAAAAAAGAATTCCAGACTTTTTATACCCTACACCACTCTGTGGTACAGGGTATTATAAGTTTGTTTCACGGCAGATGTTTGTAACACCTGAAAATAACACAGCTAGACCCACCTTAAAGTATACCGATCGACTCCGAATCACTAGCTGAGTCGATTTAACCATGTCTGTCCGTCCGTCCGTCCGTCCGTCTGTCCATGTAAAGTTGTTCGTCGACCACAGGTCGCAATCGTTCTGAAATTTTTCAGTTTAGAGTATTTCGCAGCTGTTAAGATCGCTATTGAATTTGGTTGAAATCGGTTCAGATTTAGATATAGCTCCCATATATATCTTTCGCCCGATTTGGCCCTTTAGTCCTATAGAAGCTGTATTTTACATCCAATCGTTTTGAAATTTAGAACGGTAGAGCTTCTTGATCCATGAACCAACATTGCCGAATTTGAAGAAAATCGGTTAAGATTTAGCTATAGCTCCCATATATATGTTTCGTCCGATTTGGTCTTTAGTCCTATAGAAGCTGTATTTTACATCCAATCCTTTTGAAATTTAGAATGGTAGAGTTTCTTGATCCATGAACCAACACTACCGAATTTGAAGAAAATCGGTTAAGATTTAGCTATAGCTCCCATATATATGTTTCGTTCGATTTTGCTCTTTAGTCCTGTAGAAGCTGTATTTTAAATCCAATCCTTTTGAAATTTAGAATGGTAGAGTTTCTTGATCCATGAACCAACACTACCGAATTTGAAGAAAATCGGTTAAGATTTAGCTATAGCTCCCATATATATGTTTCGTCCGATTTTGCTCTTTAGTCCTGTAGAAGCTGTATTTTACATCCAATCCTTTTGAAATTTAGAATGGTAGAGTTTCTTGATCCATGAACCAACACTACCGAATTTGAAGAAAATCGGTTAAGATTTAGCTATAGCTCCCATATATATGTTTCGTCCGATTTGGCCCTTTAGTCCTATAAAAGCTGTATTTTACATCCAATCGTTTTGAAATTTAGAATGGTAAAGTTTCTTGATCCATGAACCAACATTGCCGAATTTGAAGAAAATCGGTTAAGATTTAGCTATAGCTCCCATATATATGTTTCGTCCGATTTTGCTCTTTAGTCCTGAAAAAGCTGTATTTTACATCCAATCATTTTGAAATTTAGAATGGTAGAGTTTCTTGAACCAACACTACCGAATTTGAAGAAAATCGGTTAAGATTTAGCTATAGCTCCCATAAATATGTTTCGTCCGATTTGGCCCTTTAGTTATATAGAAGCTGTATTTTACATCCAATCGTTTTGAAATTTAGAACGGTAGAGTTTCTTGATCCATGAACCAACATTGCCGAATTTGAAGAAAATCGGTAAAGATTTAGCTATAGCTCCCATATATATGTTTCATCCGATTTGGCTCTTTAGATCCAATCGATTTTATACCCTACACCACACTGTGGTACAGGGTATTATTTAAGTATAAAATGTCCCAAAAGTAAATTTATGTAAACAATTTATACATGAATTACAAAATTTATATATCAGAGTTATTCAATATTACGAGAGTGGTGTAGGGTATTATATAGTCGGTCCCGCCCGACTTTAGCCTTTCCTTACTGGTTAAAGATAATTTCATTCAAATATTGGCCTCGACTACGCCGTAGGGAGTCCAGGGTGCCCATGAGTTTGCTTTACATTTATTTAGTAACTAAAAATCCTAAAAATAGGCCATGTTTTTGCAAAAAAAAATTGGTTCCAACGTTAAGTTTTTAATGAAATAGTTATATCGATCATTCATTAGTCCCGATTTATATACAGGTTGATCCATTAAGAGCTTTTTTTAATTTTAAATAGAACATTTGAAATAAAATTGGATTTCAGAATCTTTATAATGACCCCAAAGAACAATCCCTGACATTTTAAAGATAACTTCATTCAATCACTTTTTCGAGGATGGCGATAATTCCAAGACCGAGGATAAAACCAGCTTATAAACCACCACCACTACCCTATATAACGTGAACCCGAATATCTCTTCGGATTATTTGTTTCAAATGAGGCAATATTCGCTCTTATTCCAGTTGGCGTCGTCGACGTCGTCACATCATTTTCGTCATATCTATGAAGTTCTAGCTTTGTCATCTTTACGCCAAAACGAATATTTTTGGTATCCATGAACTAACAAAAACCATTTCTATAACTTAAAAATATTTAAAAAAATTTCAAAATTTATGAAGTCGTCAATCTAAACAGTGTCGACTAAGAATCGATGACGCCAACTGGAATAAGGGCGATTGTTTATGATGGCACACCATATGTTGCTGGATGAACTTATCTGATTCTCTGACTCTTCCGATTCAAACAAAGAAACTTCCCTCCTTGAAGTATGCTTCAATCTGTATTGTATTTCTTTATTAGAAATACAACGCCGCATTTTTGGCATAAATAAGTAGTTTAATGTAAAGTTTAATATTTCCCTAAAGATATGCTCTACAAATTATCTGTGAATGTCTTTTTCATTAAAAAAAATTCCATCTGAAATCAAACAAACAAAAATACTTTAATTATTAAAAACCATTTTCATCGTTGGCTTTAAAATTGTATTTAAAACAGAATTAAAGACATGTGATCACGAAAAATTTTAAATAAATTTTCTTTTGAAATCAAAAACCTCTGTCTAATCGCATTACATTCTTCATGAAGAATAATTCCCAACAATTGAACCGCAATTCGACACAAATCAACAATTGTAAAGGTTTTGTGTTATCCACTAAAAACACACATTCTCCCAAAATAGGCAACATTATTACGTTGAAAATGTATTTACAAATGTTTTGTATTCGCAAAAATTCACAAGAAAAGACATTAAATCAATTTAGTTTGACAGATTGATTTACACACGTGTGTTTTCCTCACTCTCATTTGTTCTATTTGTTGCCAGGGCCTATAAGTATGCTATATGTTTGTCAAAAAATTAAAAATCCTTAAAGTAGACAATTTTATGTGGTTAGCTCGAATTACCTCGAAGCAATTTTTGTTTAGAAAAATTCCTTCAAAATTGAATTTCTCTAGAAAATTTGTCTGAAAATGCATTTTTGTACAAAATTTCGTAAATAAAATTTTTCTTAAAAATTCATCAAATTTTCTTTTTTCTAGAACGGTTCTTCAAAGGTTCTGCATTTAATACGATAGAAATCGTTGAAGTTGCATTTCTCTAGATTTTTTTATAGAAAAATTAATTCCAAATTGAATTTCTCTAGAATTTTTTTTTTTTTGAAAATTAGTTTTTGTACAATTTCTGTAAATTGCGTACGTCTAAAATTTTTTGAAAATTTTTTTTTTACAAAAAGAAAATTTCTTAAAAAGATTTTATAAAATTCATTCCAACTTGAATTTTTCTAGAATTTTTTTTAAAAATATTTTTTTACAACATTTTTTAAATTAAAGTTTTCTTGAAAATTTCACATTTCTAGAAAATTTTCTTTAATATTGATTTTTTTCTCGAAAACCTGTCGAAATTGCGTTTCTCTTGAAAATTTAGTTAGATTTGCTTTTTATTAAAGAAATCTTAAAATTTCCTTTTTCTACAAAATATCTCCAAATTCCATTTTGTAGAAAATTTCTTCAACATTGATTTTTTTCTAGAAAATTTTTCTGAAATTTTACATATGCATAAAATTTCGAAAATTCATTTTTTTACAACATTTTTAAATTAAGTTTTCTTCAAAATTGCACATTTCTAAAAAATGTTCATTACTATTGATTTTTTCTCGAAAACCTGTCGAAATTGCGTTTCTCTTGAAAATTTCCTTTTTCTCTAAATTGCATTTTTTAGAAAATTTCTTCAAAAATGATTTTTTCTAAAAAAAATTTCCTTTTTCTACAAAATTTTTCTAAGATGAATTTTTTAGAAAATTTCTTCAAAATTAATTTTTTCTAGAAAATTATTCTGAAATTTTATATTTGCATAAAATTTCTAGAAAATTTATAAAACTTACTTTTTTCTTGAAAGTTTCTTCAATATTTGATTTTTCTTGTAAATAGAATTTAGCTAAAAATTTCTTAAAAATTATTTTTTTATAAAATTCTTTTAAAATTTAATTTCTCTAGAAAATTTTTTTGAAATTAATTTTTTTTACAAAATTTTCTAATTTTCATTTTTTTTTTCAAAATGACTTCAATCAAAATCACACTTCTATAAAATTTTTTGTTACATTTAATTTTTCTTGAAAAACCGTCAAAATTGCGTTTCTCTATATAATTTTGTTAGAACAGAATTTTTTAAAAAATTCTTAAAATTGCTTTTTTCTTCAAAATTGATTTTTTAGAAAATTCCTTGAAAACTGAATTTCTCTAGGAAATTTGTCTGAAAATCACCTTTTGTAGAAAATTTCGTAAATCAAATTTTTCTTGAAATTTTCACTTTTCTAGAAAATTTTCTTCAATATTGAAGATTTCTGGAAAATTTTTTAAGTAGTTATCTCAACTGTATTGTACTGTAATTTACTACATTGGCCATAAGGCTTCAAATTACTTGTTTGAATAAATAAATAAAATAAAAAAAAAAATTATTCAAAATTGCATCTTTTTTGAATATTTTGTTGAAACTAATTTTTTAAACCTAATTTTTCTTGAAAATTTCGTCAAATTGCATTTTTCTGGAAAATTTTGTTCATATTAATTTTGTTTTTGGAAAACGGTCTAAATTGCATTTCTCAAGAAAATATTGTTAGATTTACGTTCCTAAAATTGCATTTTGCTAAAAATTTCTTAAAAGTGCGTTTTTTAGAAAATTCTTTCAAAAATAATTTCTCTAAAAAAAAGGTTACGGAAAATGTTCTTCAATATAGATTTTTACCTAAAAACCCGTCGAAATTACATTCCTCTAGAAAATCTTTTAGAATCGCGTTTTTGAAAAAAATTCCTTAAAATTTCATTTTGCTAAAAAATTTTTAAAAATAATTCTTTTGTAAAACATTCTTTCAAAACTGACTCTCTCTAGAAATTTTTTGGAAAATTAATTCTTTTATTTTCTGAATTTAGCTTTTGAAAATTTCATCAAAATTGCACTTTTCTATAAAATTTTCTTAAATTTTTCTTTTCTTGAAAAACCGTCGAAATTGCGTTTCTCTGGAAAAAGTTGTTAAAATTGCGTTTTTCTTAAAATTGCATTTTACCAAATATTTTCCTTAATATTTTTTTTTTATAAAATTCATTACAAATTGGATTCCTCTGGATTTTTTATTGAAAATTAATTTTTTTACAAAATTTTTTAAATTGAATTTTTCTTTAAAATTTCCTTAAAATTGCACTTTTTCTCTAAAATTTTCTTCAATTTTGATTTTTTGTTGAAAAACCGTCGAAATAGCGTTTCTCTAAAAAATTTTGATAGAAATGAATTTTCTAAAAAAAATTCTTAAAATTGCTTTTTCTGCAAAATTTTTCGAAATTGTAGTGTTTTACAAAATTCCTTAAAAATTTAATTTTTCTAGAAAATTTTTCTGAAATTTAATTTTTGCACAAAATTTCGAAAATATAATTTTTCTTGAAAGGTTATTCAAAGGTTCTACATTCTATAAGAGAAATCGCTAAAATTGCATTTCTCACATTTTTCTTGTAAAAAATCCCTTCAAAAAATCCGCAGAAATTGCGTGTCTCTAGGAAATTTTGTTAGAATTGCGTTTTTCCAAAAAATGGAAAATTGCATTATGCTAAAAATTCCTTAGAAATAATTTTTTATAAAATCCTTTTAGAAAAAAAAATTTCTTGAGAATTTCGTAAAAAAAATATTGTTTTTTTTTCTCTGAAACTCGTACGAATTGCGTTTCTATTGAAAATTTAGTTAGAATTACAGTTTCTAAACAAAATTCAATGCAAATTCATAATTGATTTCTTTTATAAAAAATTTTTCTGAGATTTCGAAAATTAAATTTTTCCTGAAAATTTATTAAATGTTCTTCTGCTAGAAAGTTTCTTCAATATTAAATTGAAAAATACAATATTGAAGAAAACTTTATAGAAAACGACTATTTTGAGGTAATTTTAAAGAAAAATTTAATTTGCAAAATTTCTCTAAATTTAATTTCTTAAAAAATTTTTCTGAAAATAAATTTTTGTACAAAATTTAGCAAATTAAATTTTTCTTAAAAATTACCTCAAAATAGATGTAAGATTTCTTCATTATTTTATTTTTCTTGAAAAACCATCGAAATTACGTTTCTCTATAACATTTTGTTACAATTGCAATTTCTAGTAAAAAATTCTTAAAATTGCTTTTTTTCTTCAAAATTTCTCGAAATTTCATGAAACTAGATTTTTTAGAAAATTTGTCGGATATTATTTAATTTCTTCAAAATTATACTTTTCTAGAAATTTTTTCAATACTGATTTTTCTGTTGAAGAACCGTCGAAAATGCGTTCTTAATATAGATATTTTCTTGAAAACCCGTCGAAATTGGATTCGTCTAAAAATTTTTTTAGATTTGCGGTTTAGCTAAAAAATTTCTAAAAAATTTCTAAAAATTAATTTTGCTAAATTTTTTTTTATATAAAATTCTTTCAAAATTGAATTTCTCTAGAGAGTTTGTTTAAAAGCTATTTTTTAACAAATTTTTCTTGAAAATGTCTTTAAAATTTCACTTTTCTAGAAAATTTTCTTCAATATTGATTTTTTCTTGATAAACCGTCTAAATCGGCTTTCTCTAGAAAATATTGTTGAATTGAATTTTTCGAAAATGCATTTTTTAGAAAATTTTTTCAAAATTGCATTTCTCTAGGAATTATGTTCAAATTTAATTTTTATACCAAGTTTTGTAAATTAAAATTTTCTTGAGAATTTCGTAAAACAATATTTGTTTTTTTTTTTTCTTGAAAACTCGTCGAAATTGCGATTTTGCTTGAAAATTTAGTTAGAATTACAGTTTCTAAAAAAATTCAATGCAAATTCAAAATTGATTTTTTTAGAAAAAATTTATCTGAAATTTCGAAAATTAAATTTTTCCTGAAAAATTATCAAATTTTCTTCTTCTAGAAAGTTTTTTCAATATTAATTTTTCTTGAAAATTTCTCAAAATTTAACTTCCTAGAAAATTTTTCTGAAAATTTATTTTTGTACACAATTTTGCAGATTGAATTTTTCTTAAAAATTACCGGATATTATTTAATTTCTTCAAAATTATACTTTTCTAGAAATTTTTTCAATACTGATTTTTCTGTTGAAGAACCGTCGAAAATGCGTTCTTAATATAGATATTTTCTTGAAAACCCGTCGAAATTGGATTCGTCTAAAAATTTTTTTAGATTTGCGGTTTAGCTAAAAAATTTCTAAAAAATTTCTAAAAATTAATTTTGCTAAATTTTTTTTTATATAAAATTCTTTCAAAATTGAATTTCTCTAGAGAGTTTGTTTAAAAGCTATTTTTTAACAAATTTTTCTTGAAAATGTCTTTAAAATTTCACTTTTCTAGAAAATTTTCTTCAATATTGATTTTTTCTTGATAAACCGTCTAAATCGGCTTTCTCTAGAAAATATTGTTGAATTGAATTTTTCGAAAATGCATTTTTTAGAAAATTTTTTCAAAATTGCATTTCTCTAGGAATTATGTTCAAATTTAATTTTTATACCAAGTTTTGTAAATTAAAATTTTCTTGAGAATTTCGTAAAACAATATTTGTTTTTTTTTTTTCTTGAAAACTCGTCGAAATTGCGTTTTTGCTTGAAAATTTAGTTAGAATTACAGTTTCTAAAAAAATTCAATGCAAATTCAAAATTGATTTTTTTAGAAAAAATTTATCTGAAATTTCGAAAATTAAATTTTTCCTGAAAAATTATCAAATTTTCTTCTTCTAGAAAGTTTTTTCAATATTAATTTTTCTTGAAAATTTCTCAAAATTTTTCTGAAAATTTATTTTTGTACACTATTTTGCAGATTGAATTTTTCTTAAAAATTACCTCAAAATAGCCGTTTTCTATAAAGTTTTCTTAAATATTGTATTTTTCTTGAAAAACCATCGAAATTACGTTTCTGTAGAAAATTTTGTCACAATTGCATTTTCTAGTAAAAATTCGAAATTTAATTTTTTCTTCAAAATTTCTCGAAATTGCATTTTTTTCAGAAAATTTCTTCAAACTTGATTTTTTTTAGAAAATTTTACAGATATTTAATTTCGTCAAAATTGTACTTTTCTAGAAAATTTTTTAAAATTGATTTTTTTCTTGAAGAACCGTCGAAATTGCGTTTCTCTAGACAATTATGTTAGAAATGCGTTTTTCTAAACAAATTCTCAATATTGTTTTTTACTAAAAAATGTTAAGAAATGTATATTTTAGAAAATTCTTTCAAAATTAAATTTCTCTAGAAATTTTCTGTGAAAATTATTTTGTTTTATTAAATTTTTCGTGAAATTTTTTTCAAAATTGCACTTTCCTACAAATTTTTTTTCAATGTTGAATTTTTCTTGAAAATCCGTCGCATTTCTTAGATAATTCCTTCGAAATTTAATTTTTCTAGAACATTTTTCTGAAATTTTAGTTTTGCACAAAATTTCAAAAATTAAATTTTTCATTTCAATTTTTTCAATATCAATTTTTTTCCAAAAAAAATTCTTCAAATGTTCTGCATTTCATAACAGAAACCGTTAAAATTGCATTTCTCTAGAATTTTTTTATTTTTGTAGAAAAATCCCTTTAAAATTTAATTTCTCTAGAACATTTTTCTGAAAATGTATCTCTGTAAAAAATTTCGTAATTAAAATTTTTCTTGAAATTCGTCAAAATTTCACTTTTCTTCAAAATGTTCTTCAATATTGAATTTTTTTCAAAAATACGTCGAAATTGTGTTTCCCTAAAAAATTTTGTTAGAATTGCGTTTTTCAAAAAAAAATAAATAAAATAGAAAGGTTCTTCAATACATAGTGAACTTTTCTTGAAAATTTCTCAAAGGTATTCTAAATATTTGCTGATTTTTTGAAAGCCTGTAAGTGAACGTGAAGTGTTATTTGTTTTATAAAACAATAATATAAAAGCGAAACTTGTAGTTCAAAGCCTAAAAGTAGAATACACATTTGCTAACTATTTAAAACACCAAAAGTAGGTTTTATCGTTTGGCGGAAAAATTTCTCTGAAGCAATTTTTGATTCTTACTTTCAAAATGTAATGATGTCTAAACAACAAGTTGATTGGAAACCTATAAGTATACTACATATTTGAGTTAAAATTTTAAAAAAACGTAGACTTATTTAGTATAACTTCTTTGAAACATTTTCCGAATGGTAAATGACAAAATTACTTCACGATATTTTTCTACTGTTAATTCGAAGTATACTACATATTTGCTATGTCGACAATATTCTATAAAAGAACAATTAATTATGAATTAAAAATAAACAAGTAAATGAGTTAAGTTCGGCCATGCCGAATCTTATATACCCTCACAAAAAAACTCAAACCTAAAGAAAACCAGTAAGGAAAGGCTAAAGTCGGGCGGTGCCGACTATATAATACCCTACACCACTCTCGTAATTTTGAATAACTCTGATATATAAATTTTGTAATTCATGTATAAATTGTTTACATAAATTTACTTCTAGGACATTTTATACTTAAATAATACCCTGTACCACAGTGTGGTGTAGGGTATAAAAACGATTGGATCTAAAGAGCCAAATCGGATGAAACATATATATGGGAGCTATAGCTAAATCTTAACCGATTTTCTTCAAATTCGGTAGTGTTGGTTCATGGATCAAGAAACTCTACCATTCTAAATTTCAACACGATTGGGTGTAAAATACAGCTTTTATAGGACTAAAGGGCCAAATCGGACGAAACATATATATGGGAGCTATAGCTAAATCTTAACCGATTTTCTTCAAATTCGGCAATGTTGGTTCATGGATCAAGAAACTCTATCATTCTAAATTTCAAAACGATCGGATGTAAAATACAGCTTCTATAGGACTAAAGGACCAAATCGGACGAAAGATATATATGGGAGCTATATCTAAATCTGCACCGATTTTCTTCAAATTCGGCAGTGTTGGTTCATGGATCAAGAAACTCTACCATTCTAAATTTCAAAACGATCGGATGTAAAATACAACTTCTATTGGACTAAAGGGCCAAATCGGACGAAACATATATATGGGAGCTATAGCTAAATCTTAACCGATTTTCATCAAATTCGGCTATGTTGGTTCATGGATCAAGAAACTCTACCATTCTAAATTTCAAAACGATCGGATATAAAATACAGCTTCTATAGGACTAAAGGACCAAATCGGACGAAAGATATATATGGGAGCTATATCTAAATCTGAACCGATTTTCTCCAAGTTCAGCAATGTTGGTTCATGGATCAAGAAACTCTACCATTCTGAATTTCAAAACGATCGGATGTAAAATACAGCTTCTATAGGACTAAAGGGCCAAATCGGACGAAACATATATATGGGAGCTATAGCTAAATCTTAACCGATTTTCTTCAAATTCAGCAATGTTGGTTCATGGATCAAGAAACTCTACCATTCTAAATTTCAAAACGATCGGATGTAAAATACAGCTTCTATAGGACTAAAGGGCCAAATCGGACGAAAGATATATATGGGAGCTATATCTAAATCTGAACCGATTTCAACCAAATTCAATAGCGATCTTAACAGCCGCGAAATACTCTAAACTGCAAAATTTCAGAACGATCGGAGTGAAATTGCGACCTGTAGTCGACGAACAACTTTACATGGACGGACGGACGGACGGACGGACGGACGGACGGACGGACATCGTTAAATCGACTCAGCTAGTGATTCTGAGTCGATCGGTATACTTTAAGGTGGGTCTAGCTGTGTTATTTTAAGGTGTTACAAACATCTGCCGTGAAACAAACTTATAATACCCTGTACCACAGAGTGGTGTAGGGTATAATAACACCGAAAACACCAAAAATATAATAGATGGGAACAGTAGGAATCACAACAAGTTAGATGCTATATATGGGAGCTATATCTAAATATGGACCGATATGGCCCATTTGCAATCCAAAACAACCTGCAACTTTAAGAAGTATTTGTACCAAATTTGATCAACCTAGCTCTATTATTGCGGACTGTAGCGTGATTACCACAGACGGACGGACGGACGGAGGGACGGACAGACGGACATGGCTAAATCGTCTTAGAATTTTACGACGATTAAGAATATATATCGATGGCTTATATCCATTTGTGGCTATATTAAAAAACACAATTTTTCAGGAGAGCAAAAAAACTGTTTTATTGTCACATTATTTGAGCTTCAAAGAACTTTTGTTCTACGATATGTTCTGCATATTGCTACTATGTGCTACAACCAAAAAAATTTGAATATAATCAATTGTACGCGAAGGTCTGAAATATAGCCCTTATTTTTCTTCGGAAATTGTCTATGTTTTGTGGAATTTGTAGGTATAGCAGCTTTTGTTGAAAATAAAAAATTTTGAACACAATTCAAATTAAAAGATATTTTTGAAACTAAACTCCAAACTGTCTATGGATAAATAAATGGCTATTGGTAGGGCTATATTCGCAGAAATTTTTCAATACGAAGTGTGGGTAGCCAAATGAAATACGATTTTGTCGCGATTCTGTATAAAAACCTTACATACGTTGACAAGAACGCGAGTGTTCCCACATACAATGTGAAGACAACAACTTTTTACGACGGTATCAACGATTTTTGTATATTTGCAAATAGTACACGTAATGCTATATAGTTATGTTCATATAGTTTATGTTATGATAAACGTTATGATAATCGGATGAAATCAATGACTTAAATTCTTGCAAATGCTTCCATTTACTCATAGAAATCGGAAGCTGACCGTGGTGTAGAGGTTGTTGTCGAAAAAAATTGAATTTCGCATTTGTTGCAATATTTTAAAGTTATTTAGACATATAGTTTTCTACCTTTTCTGCGTTGTCCACATCATGTGCTTTTAAAAAAAAGCATTTCGCGATTTTTGCAAAGTTTTTGCAAATATTTTGAAGTTATTTAAACATATTGATTTCTGCGTTACTCGCATCATTTTCTTTTAAAAAAAATAATTTCGCGGTGTTTTGCAATAGTTTGCAAATTTTTTAATGTAGTTTGGACATAGTGTTTTCTAACTTTTCTGCGATACCCATATCAATGTAAATAGTTTTGACGTTTTGTAGATATGACACATAACTAGTTTTTCTCATATGTGCATTGAAAATGCATTCAATGTTATAACGTTTTGAATACAACCGGCAATTCATAATAAAAATATTACTCTACATATTTTTCGATTTAAATATTTTAAAAATCAATTCATTTTCTCGTTTTATAGCGCATTTCAGGTAATATTACATATTTTAGGATTCTGCAGTCAAAAGCACCAAATTTTCGCTATAAAGACGTCATTGCTTTCAACTATTTTGCAATATACTTTATAAAGTAAAATTCATTCTTCACAGTAGGCATCTTAAATTTCGCTTAAGAAGTCTTATGAGTGTTACACGGGCTTGCAAAATACATAAAATTTTAAATTTTCTTCCGCGGTTTTCTCTAAATGTATGTATTTTGCAAAAAATTTCAATACAGAATTGTAATCAGCGTGTCAAAATCTACAGGAAAAGTTCATACCACATCGAAAAATTATTGAACTTGGCGGTTTTTAAATTGTAAGCAATTTGGAAAGCAAAGAAAAAATGATAGTATAGCCTGATTTTTCTTCGTAAAAATGCATAAAACAACATAGCAAAAAAAGAAAAATGTTAAAAAAGCGTGTTAGGATATTTTTTTCAATCTAAAATTTACACCGTAGGTCAATCATGTGAAGCAGAAGCGTTTGCCATCAAAATCTCATTTTCGAAAATCTAAATATAGCACCTTTTGGATATAAGCCATCGATATACTTTATGGGGTCTCAAATGAATATACCCCCCATCCTATGGTGGAGGGTGTAATAATAGAAACTTGCTATCGAAGTTACTTCGAAGCCTAAAAGTATACCATGTATTTGCCTAACCATTTATAATCCCAGAATTGGAAATGCCGTTTGGCAGATCAATTTCTCTGAGGTCATTTTTGTTTGATTCGAAGTATATTTAAAAATTAATTATTTATTAAACAATAAAAATAAATTATGACTTAACAACAAAGTTAATTAAACGCCTATACGTAGATGGGCGCAATGTTTTGGCTCAAAGCCTTTAGGTGTACTACACATGCCTAACAATTTAAAATCCTAGAAGTAGACTATAGTATTTGTTTCAGCAATTTCTTGGAAGTACCTTTTCTTTTAATTTTAAATCTATTAGAAATTAATTATGTATTAGACCAGAAGATTAAAACAAGCCATGAAGTACAGTTGTTTATGGGTTACTTAAATATACGTTTTATGGCAAATCACCAGCAATAACAGTAGAATTTCACATTATTAATGTATTAATTACATAAATTTAGACTAAAACATTCCACATTTAGTTCCTAAGCAATAAAATTATCTAAACTATAATTATGCTTATATTTTCTCTGTTCACTTTGAACCCAGAAAGTAGGCAATGAATACATTTTGCAATGAATGCTACTTTTTCTAGTACAACATTAATAAAATTTCTACTACAAAAAATAATAACAATAATAAAATAGGCCGCACGCATTTTGTGTCTGCGACAATTCCGCATAATATTTACATCAAAATTATTTATGTATTCAATTTAAATTGATTGATGCACACGTGTTCTCACAATGATTATATTTCTGTGAATTCCAAAAATTATCGAATTGTTTAAGTCAATTTAACATCTGAAATCAAGTTAATTTGGTGTTTAAAGGTAACTCTAAGCCTATGAGTATGCTATAATATGGTTCAGCAATTTAAACTCCTGAATATAGGCAATAATTTTAAGAAAAAACAATTATTCAAAGTAGTAATGTGTACAGATGAAATGAAAACAATATAGGTTATAGTAACAAGCATTGATATCCGAATTTTATGTATGTACTCAATTTAAATTAATTGATTTTCACATGTGGATTTGACATTTATTATATTTCTACGAATTCCAAGAATTATCCAATTGTTCAAGTAAATTAAACATCTGGAATCATGTTGATTTGTGTTAAAAGCCTAACTCCAGCCTATGAATATGCTGTAATATTGTTAATTTATTTAAACACCTGAGGGTAGGCAATAGTTTTAAGAAAAACTATTATTTAAAGCAAAATGCGCATAGAGGTAAAGACTGAAAACAAAAATAATTGATTAATAAATTCCAACTATCCAACAAAAAACGATATTTTTTCAGTCTGGGAACTGAAGGAAAGTTTTTCGAACTCCTGAAATTAGAAATGTTTTACAAATTTCCTTTCGTTTTTACACAATAGACACACATGGGTCTTTAATTCGCATTTCTATAAAATATTGTATTTTTACGGATTCGAAAATTTTTAAATCCTATTCAGATAGTAGCCTCAAATAAGCTTTAATTCCTTCAAATAATTATGTATATTTTTTTCAAATTTTTTTTGCCCAAAATATATTAAATTTTAAATTTTTGCCCAAAATATATGCATTGATTTTTTACTCCTAAATATATGCAATAAATTTTAATAACTCAATTTAAACTTCTGAAAGTATACACTATTATATATATAACTCTACTTCTCTTTTTATACAACAGACAAATCTCAATTTAGAGTATGTACTTATATTTCAAATGTCATTAGTTTTCTCTCTATTCAATACTACATAAATACACCTCTATTTATACACAGATTGATATAAAATGGAATGCTTCGAAATTACCACGAAATGCCATTTCTCAAACTGGACACAATCTCTTCCCATTTCAAAGTAAAATCAAATTTTTTTCTATTTATGACAATTCGTAAGAATTGTAATTGTAAAGAACTACTGGATATACAGGTTTGATAATGCTTTTTATTCACATTTCTGGAAATTATTATTTATTTATATTCTTATGGATTCATGGAAATGTATGTTGTAATCACAGGGTAGTTTAAAATCGTATTAGAATTGTATAAATAAATATTAGTATTAGAATATGGGAAAAGTCATCAACGATGAACTTTTCTATAAGAAAAGTCATCAACGATGAACTTTTCTATAAGAAAAGTCATCAACCATGAACTTTTCTATAAGAAAAGTCATCAACGATAAACTTTTCTATAAGAAAAGTCATCAACGATGCACTTTTCTATAAGAAAAGTCATCAACGAAGAACTTTTCTATAAGAAAAGTAGTCAACGATTAACTTTTCCATAAGAAAAAATGTCAACGATGAACTTTTCTGTAAGAAAAGTAGTCAACGATGAACTTTTCTATAAGAAAAGTCATCAACGGTGAACTTTTCTATAAGAAAAGTCATCAACGGTGAACTTTTCTATAAGAAAAGTCATCAACGGTGAACTTTTCTATAAGAAAAGTCATCAACGGTGAACTTTTCTATAAGAAAAGTCATCAACGGTGAACTTTTCTATAAGAAAAGTCATCAACGGTGAACTTTTCTATAAGAAAAGTCATCAACGGTGAACTTTTCTATAAGAAAAGTCATCAACGGTGAACTTTTCTATGAGAAAAGTCATCAACCTGAATCTTTTCTTATAGAAAATCTATCAACCTGAACCTTCTCTTATAGAAAACCAATTAACGAACCCTCTCAGCAATATAAAATCATTAGACAATATTATTTAATAAGTGTTGTATCTGCCCCCATTTAGGTAAGATTTATATTGATCCCCATTTTTATTGTACAAAATAAGCGCACAAAAATAACTTTAATTTATTCCAAAAATATGTTTTTGTTATCAAAGAATTGTTTACTTCGCATCTGTAAAAATATTGTTATTCCTATTGACTCAACAAATTTGTCTTTTGACATAGAAAAAATCGGAAATTGACATTACGAGAGAAAACAAAAAATTTCGCAGGAAAAGGCACAAAAAAAATTTTTCAATTTATTCTTAAATTTTGTTTTTGCTATCAAAGAATTGTCAAAGCACGTGATTCCCTTCTTCGTATTTTTTAAAACAATTTCATTTTTACAGATTCTCAGAATTTCACTTTATGCTGAGAAACTGTTATACATATATATGTATGTATATCTGTAGTAGCAGTGCACTTCTTTTGTTACAAAGTATGCTTTTTTGTAAATCATGTTTTGGTTAAAAATTATTTTTCTCGAAGTTCGCGTTATGGATGGCCAAGAGTTTAACTTTCTTTCCTGCGATGGTGATTTTAAATAGGATACACAATTCTTTAGATAATCTCATTGTGTTCAATATTAAATGATATGCTTTATTTTTTATCTTCTCACCTTAAACACATAAATGCAGGCAAAGCTTTTTTTTACAAAAAAAAAATATTTTCTTATATTTGTTATATGTATATTTATCAACATTTCCTAAAGAAAGGTCATCAACGTGGAACATTACCTATAGAAAAGTCACCAACTTGGACCTTTTCCTATAGAAATGCCACAAACATGTACCTTTCTTACAGAAAAATCACCAACGTGGTATTTTTCTTACAGAAAAATTACCAGCGTGAACGTTTCCGTTTACCTATAGATAAGCCATCAACGTGGAATTTTCTTTTATCAAAATCAATAACGTGGACCTTTTCTTTTATAAAAATCATCAACGTGGACCATTTGCTATAGAAAAGTCACCAACGCGGACCTCTCCTTGTATAAAAATCACAAACGTGTACCTTTTCTTATATAAAAAACACCAACGTGGACCCTTTTCCATAGAAAAGTATTCAACTTGGACTTTTCTTATATAAAAAACACCAACGTGGACCCTTTTACATAGAAAAGTATTCAACTTGGACTTTTCTTATAGAAAACGTATTCAACTTGGACTTTTCTTATAGAAAACGTATTCAACTTGGACTTTTCTTATAGAAAATTCACCAAAGTCTACCTTTTCCTGTAGAAAAATCATCAACGAGGACCTTTTACGTGGTCGACGGTATTTTTAGCAAATAGCAACAAATTTCTTTGCCCGAAAATAGGCTTTGATTTTCTTGAAGTATTCTGATTTTCTTCCTGCTATATTTGGATATTACAAAGGAAACTATTACTAGCAAATATCTTGGGATTAAAAGATCTTGGTTGACCTGAAAATATGCTTTAATATTTATCAAGTAAAGGGTAGTTAAATTGTAAGGGCCGATGCTGAATGTGAGCCTAAACGTCAAGTTTTTTCTCAATTCAATTTCAGACTAACTCAATTTGAACCATGGAAAGATACACAATCGAGCAACGCGTTAAAGTTTTTAAGCCTTTTACGAAAATGGGCGTTCAAATCAAAATGCATTTCGTGCACTTTTTTTGATCAGTATAATCTACCAAATGTGTCCACAATCGGGAGAATTGTGCTCAAATTTCAGCAAACCGGGTCTGTAGGAGATGTGAAAACACCTGTGCAGGCTAGCCCTGTTCGTTTGGTGCGGCTTATAGGCTGGCGACGTCATCTGGTTGCTGTGAATGATGTTCGCTATCGTGAGATGATAATGAACTTTTTATGGCCCGAATTGGAAGATATGGATGTGGACAATATGTGCTTTCAATAGGACGGTGCCACTTGCCACACAGCTAACAAAACAATAGCTCTTTGCGCAACAAATTCAATGGCCGTGTTATCTTACGTCGTGGCGATGTCAGTTGGCCGCCATGATCATGTGATTTGACACCGTTGGACTTCTTTCTTTGGGGTTATTTGAAAGAAAAGGTGTACGTCGATAAGCCAGCAACAATTCAAGAGCTAAAAGATGAGATAATTCGGCACATTAACGGCATAGAACCTCAATTATGCCTCAGCCTCATCGAAAATTTGGACCATCGGATGGAGGTGTGCCGCCGAGGTCGCGGCGGCCATTTGACCGATATTTTGTTTCAAACATAATTGAACCATACCAATATTATCATAATAAAAAGAAATGATAATAATTTCCTAAATAATTTGTGTTATATTCAAAATCAACATAGGCCCTTAAAATTTAACCACCCTTTAGTATGTGTTTATTACTGCTCGAAAAATAGGCTTCGATTTCTCTCCCCATTGTACAGGGTTTCCAATAAGATTGATATGATTTATTTGAAAACCAGTAAGGAAAGGCAGAAAGTCGGGCGGGGCCGACTATATAATACCCTACATCTCCCTAACAATGCGATTAGTGTCACTGCGATAAGAATTTGGAACATATTATCTAATTCTGAACCGATAATCGCAAAATTAAGCAATATTCGTTCCTAAATTGAGAAACATCTTTCTGGGAAATTTTAATGATCGGAAGTAATATACAACTTCTATAGCGATTTGATACCAAATCAGGAGGAACATATATATCGAGGTTATATATAAATCTGAACCGTTTTTCCCTGAATACTCATTCATGTAAAAAGACCTCTTTCTGTCGAACTTCGTACTGATCGGATATAAAATACAGTCTCTACAGCGCTTACATGTCAAATCGGGGGTAACGTATATATGGGGGCTATATCTAAATCTGAACCGATTTTCTCCGACCTCCGCTTACAGGTCAAATCGGGGGTAACATATATATGGGTGTTATATCTAAATCTAAACCGAGTTTCTCCGAATTTGGCAGTATTCCTTCATGTAGAAAGAAACCTCTTTTTGCCGACATTCGCACTGATCGGATATAAAATAACATTTTTACAGCGCTCACGTGTCAAATCTGGGGTAACGTATATATGGGGGCTATACCTTAATCTGAACCGATATCTTCCAAAATTAAAAGTGTTCATTCATATAATAGGAAACCTCTTTCTGACGAATTTCATACTACAGCTTTTACAGCGCTTACATGTGAAATCGGGGGAAACATATATATGGGGGCTATATCTAAATCCGAACTGATTTTCTCCGAATTTGGCAGTATTCCTTCATGTAATAAGAAACCTCTCTTTGCCGAATTTCGCACTGATCGGATATAAAATAACATTTTTACAGCGCTTACATGTCAAATTAGGGGTAACGTATATGTGGGGGCTATATATAAATCTGAACCGATTTCTTCCAAATTTAACAGTGTTCATTCATATAATAAGAAACCTCTTTCTGCCGAATTTCATACTGATCGGATATAAAATAAAGTGTTTACAGCGCTTACATGTCAAATCGGGGCTAACATATATATGGGGGCTTTATCTAAATCTGAACCGATTTTAACCAAATTCAATAGGGATCGTCCTTGGGCCAAAAAAAAGATATGTGTAAAGTTTCGTCGAGATCGGACTATAATTGCGACCTGTACTTTGATTACAAGAATACATGCACAGACGGACAGACAGACAGACGGACAGACGGACAGGCAGACGGACAGACGGACAGGCAGACGGACAGACGGACATAGCTAAATCAACTCAGAAAGTGATTCTAAGTCGATCGGTATAATAAACGATGGGTCTATTTCTTCTCCTTTTGGGTGTTACAAACAAATGCACAAAGTTATAATACCCTGTACCACAGTGTGGTGTAGGGTATAAAAAACACACACTTATTGTTAAGGAAGTTCAAAAGTTTTTTATTCAATGTGAAGTACAATCAATACAATTAAGTTCTAAATAAAACGTCATTCAAATGGCATCCACGACTTCTTCTGTAGGAAGGAATTCGATGAACCCAATTTCCGAGCACTTTTTCCACTAAATCAAGTCGTATAAACTTGTAAAGGGTCCGCCAGATAACTTTTTTTTTGAAAATGCTATAAAAAAAACTACTGAATATTTTCTCAAATTTCTTTTTTATTTGAAAGTACAATCCTTCCGGTTAACAATGGAAAATAATTTCATTCAAATGGCTGCCTCGGCTGGCCATGCAGTAGCCTACACGATCGGTCCAATTTTTAAGCACATTATCGATTGTGTGCAGCTGTATTTCACCAATGGCTTCACGAATATTGTCCTTTAAAGCGTCAATTGTCTCTGGCTTGTCGGCGTAACACTTATCTTTGAGGGCACCCCACAAATATAATAGTCCAACGGTGTCAAATCGCAGCTCCGAGGTGGCCAAACAACATCAGCCGGCTGATAATGCGATCTTCAAAAACTGCGCGCAAAACATCGAGTATAGCTTCGGCTGTGTGGCACGTAGCGCCGTCCTGTTGAAACCAAATGTTGCCAATATCCTCCTCTTCAATTTTTGTGAACAAAAATTCGTTCAACATGACCCGATAACGATCGCCATTGACTGTAACGGCCACTCCTTGCTCATTTTCGAAGAAAAATGGCCCAATTATGCCTCTGGACCAAAATCCGCACCAATCAGTGACTCGTTTTGGGTGTATCGGCTTTTCAATGTATGCGTTTCTGTGCCCCAAATGCGACAATTTTGCTTGTTTACATACCCGCCAAGATGAAAATGAGCTTCATCAGAAAAGATGATTTTTTTTGGCAAAATCGGCATCATGATTTCCAAAGTAATGTCGCAATATTTCCCAGCGTTGTTCAAGCTTATAAAACTAAAACTAATTATCTGTCAAATCAGACATGAGCTAAGTGTTACCATTCACGAAATAAGCACTAGTTGAAAAAAAAAACGTTAGATGGCGGACCCTTTATTATGTGCCATATAAACTTATGTTTTATTTTCTCTGCAGAGTTGTCAACATCGGACGCAACATCGGTGCTGAGGCAAGGTAATGGAAATATGTACCTGGCGTCAATATATCTGTCATTCGATGCGCCAACATTGCCACCTACGTCGGAATTTGTAATTCCGTCTGGTGAGGGAATCCAAACACACAAGTAATGAGTTATTAGCTGGATGTGACGCCAACTCCCATCATATCGCTTGGGGTAGTACTAACACCAATAAAAGGGGACACGCCCTTATCGAATTTTTGAATACAAATGACCTCATAACTCTTAACACAGGAAACACTGCAGCCTTTGTTAACAGAATTAGGGAAGAAGTATTAGATATAACAATATGTTTAGAAAATCTTATTGATGAGATCCATGAGTGGAGAGTTTCGGATGAGCACTCCTATTCAGACCACCGTTATATAAGGTTTAAAATTGCACGGCCACCGCCAAACTCCATAAGTTTCCTTAATAAGGCTAAGACCGACTGGACCTACAGCCTACACGCGATTATCTATGTGCAGAAGACATTGATATCAATGTGAAGAAGATTACCGAGGCTCTTGTAAAATCATTCGAAAATAGTTGCCCACTTCGAGAAAGGAAATCTGCCTATGAGAAACCCTGGATGACAGGACAAATTCGCTCGATTGGCAAATATGTCCGCAGACTTTACAACAGAGCTCGACGTAAAAAACTATCAGTATATTGGGACGACTACCACAGAAGACTCAAGAATCGTTAGATCGGCATTTCTGTGAACAGGTGGACAGCGTTAACAGCATGTCTAAAATGAAAAAGTTCCTCTCAAAAACTCATGTCCAAACCGAAACACTGGTGGATAAACGGGTAAAAGGATGGAAACTATAGAGGATACCGTACACGAAGAAAAACACAGGAAACAAAATATGTTTGAGAGCAAAATCTCTTTTATCGTTAATATTTTTTTGGAGTTTTGGGGCAGATTATCTTAAGAAACGGGGAAATATTTAAATAAGTTGCAGAATTTGGTTTCCGACTTTTAGCAAAACAGTTAATTTTCCCAAAGATAATATGTTTCCAGAAAATATACTACAGAAGCGATTTTTTACCTATTACGGATATAACAGATGGTATTGTTAAAGAAGCAATAAAATGTTTCTCTCCCTTTAATGTTGCGGGACCGGATGGGAAATTTCCAACACTTCTGCAGAATGAGGTGGATCTGGTATCAACTCATCTGACTGGAGTGTTCACTGCATGCCAAACCCATTCGTATACCCCAAAAAACTGGCAGGAATCAAGGGTGGTCTTCATACCAAAGCCTGGCAAGGCGAGTTATACGACCCCAAATGAGGTAGTGCACCACATAGAAGAGTCCTTCAATAAAGAAATGTATACACTTGCTGTTTGCATAGACATTGAGGGCGCATTTAACAATGTACAGACCGATACACTTATGCAGTCCTTAGACGAGTTTCAAGGTTGACCGGGCGCTGAAAAACTGGATCAACAATATGCTAAGGAATAGGTGGATTATTTGTGGGTCATATGACGTAAAAATTAGAGACAAGGTAAATCGTGAGGTGTACCTCAGGGGGGGGGCATTTTATCGCCTCTTCTATGGGTTACGACGATACACAGTCTCCTAAAAGCCCTCACCAATGAAGCTCTTAAAACAGTCTGTTATGCATACGACGTTGTAATACTTCTAAGGGGCTTTCATCCAAATCTATTATGCAGAAGAGCTGAAGAGGCACTTAACATAGCATATAACTGGGCACAACCAAGGGGATTAAATGTTAACCCAGACAAAACAGAAATATGTCTATTTACAAGAAAAACGAAGATCCCACGTTTTACCCGGCCTCGATTCCTGAATAAGACAATTGCTATAATGCTAAAAAGGTAAAATACTTGGGAGTAATCTTGGATCAGAAACTGTACTGGAAAGATCATATTGAAGAAAGAGTTACAAAGGCCCACAGATGTTGGTCGTTGTGCAGAAGAGCTATAGGTTTAAAATGGGGACTACGTCCAAATATGACTCACTGGCTTTACATGAGCGTAATTAAACCAATAATCACCTACGCCTGTGTAGTGTGGTGGACATCAATGGACAAGAAGTGCAACGTAATACCTTTGCAACAAATTCAACGTATGTGCTGTCTAGGCATAAGCGGGGCATTTAGAACTGCAGCAACAAAAGCGTTGGAGACTATACTGCACATCCAACCAATAGACATCCGTATAAAGTATGAGGCAGCCCTCACAGCAAGACGTCAAGACAAGTGATGGGTGAATGGATAAATCGAGGCCACAAGTCGTGCCATCAGAAGATTTTAGAATGTGACCAACTAGAGAGGTCACATTCAAACGCCACAAATCTCCGACCGCATTCCTGAACTGCGGCTTACAGCTACCTGTAATACGTTTGTGCCAGACAGACGCTCCTGGGAAAATGGAACTTTGGCCCATGTGCCAGTGGGAACCAGCTGCCAGACGGATGGGTCCAAGCGAGGAGGAAGGACGGGTCTGGGACTTTTTATTGATGAACCAAAAGTCGAACTTCACTTCCGCCTCTCTGACCATAACACGGTATTTCAAGCAGAAGTTCGAGCAATCACGCAGTGTGTGAACTGGCTCAGTAACACGACAAAGCCTAAATATGCCAACATCTTCAAAAAAGCAATAACATCGGAAAGGGTCAAATCCAGAACTGTGATGGACTGTAAAAGAACGATAAATGATTACTCAGTCAATTGCGTATTTGCTGGGTACCAGGACACAACGGAGTGATTGGAAATGAACGGGCAAACAGCTTGGCTTCAAAAGGCAGAGAACTTCGAGTAATAAACATGGAAAATTGGAAACCTTTCGAAGCCACGAAGGATGAGTTGAAGCACTGGGCAGTGATGGCTCACAAAACTGTGTGGAATAGCACAACAGTAGGAGCAACTGCAAAGATACTGTGGGGTGACCCAAATGAAAAGAAAACAAGAAGTCTTCTGAAACTAAACAAGATCGATATTAGTAAGATGATGATCGTTCTAACGGGACACTCAAGCTTACAAGCACATCTTCATCGCATAGGACTAGCAGGAAACGACGAATGCAGGGCATGCAGAGAACACATCGAAACGATCGAACATTTTCTGTGTCACTACCCGGCTTTCACACATGCAAGATCCCAACATTTCGGGTCCGACATATTACCAGACTTGACTCATGTCAGAGAATATGGCTGAAAGATACTGAGAAAATTCGTGTCTAGTACCGATTTGCTGTATAAAAAGATCATAAATAAGGAGCGCAAAACAGGCCGAACCACTGGCTTAAGTGTATGTCCATCAGGGTTACCATACGTCCTCCTTTCGGAGGACATGTCCTCCTTTTTTACCTTTGTCCTCCTTTTTTACCTTTGTCCTCCCGTCCTCCCTCCTTTTTCAAAAATGTGGTATTTGTCCTCCTCTTGTCACTGATTCAAATGTATTTTTATAGTTCAGCCAATCGTGACTTTCATTATTCAAAGTTCCATTTGAATGAATGACGCAATGTTGGAATTTATTAGTTGGTATATACATATGGTGGATTTCAAGCCAAGTAAGCGAATTTTTAATACTGATGTCTTCTGATCAGGATGAAACTTTTCCCAAGTTTAGTCCTATTGCATAGTAGTTATGACACAAAATTTCAACCTGGTCGGTTAAGGACTGTCCGAGTTGGAGGGTGTTGAATTTTGACAGCGGTATTTTTTCCATTCACATAACTATTTACCTATTGTATTTAGAAAATTTTGCCAAAAGTGTTTTCGATAGCCTTTTTTAAAAAAAAACTTTTTTAAAAAAAATTGCAGCAGAACTGTTGATAACGAGTGTCACGGCTCAGAAATCATGATCCAGTATGTGTGCTGCCAATTTTTAATACATATTTATACACCGCCATGTATAAAATACTTGTTTCTGTAATAATATAGAAACAAAATGGTCTTGAAGCCGGGAGAATATCCTAGTTAGAATCAATAATAAAATTCTCAAAAATATTTATCTGTAATTTTTTTTGCGATGTTAAAAATTGTTTTCACGTTCTTGTCAAAAACTATGTTTTTATTTTAAAAATTATTGATCAAACTTATGTCATTTGATTTAATAGCTCAAAAGCGATTTGTGGAATGCGACCTATGCGATGAATATTTTTCAATGATTTTGCCTTTATAGAAATGCCTTTCACGGCCCATTCTGTGCCGAACCAATTTTTCTACACATTTTCGATTATGTGGCCTTAGTTAAAAAAAGCTAGATGGGCCACACGTTATAATATAAATATGTATAACAACAAGTAAGAAAGTTTTAGTCGGGTAAACCGACTAAGGTATACCCTCACTTTGTGAGTAATGTAATATTGAATATTACATGAATTATTCTGTAAATTGTTATCCCTTCTGGTACGGGTTTAGGAAATACACACCAGCGTTTATGTGGACTGGTATATTAACGTTATGAGATATTAAATTGTGGAATTACTGACCATTTTGTGTGGGAGGTACAAAAAGGGGAGTGGTGATAACGCCCATTTTTCACTGGGCTATAGGCATTATAAAAGCTTTACACTGTACAAAATTTCAAGTATTTTTATACACTGGTATTAATGTTATAAGCTGTTAGCTTTTGGTACAAAATGGTGCATTTGTGTGGGAGGTACCAAAAGGGGCGTGGCAATAACGCCCATTTTTCACTGGACTGTAGGCACTACAAAATCATTACACTGTACAAAATTTCAAGTATTTTTATACACTGGTATTAATGTTATAAGCTGCTAACTTTTGGTGCAAAATAGTGCATTTGTGTGGGAGGTACCAAAACGGGTGTGGCAATAACGCCTATTTTTCACTGGACTGTAGGCACTGCCAAAACATTACACTGTACAAAATTTCAAGTATTTTTAAATACTGGTATTCATGTTATAAGCTGTAAACTTTTAGTACAAAATGATGCATTTGTGTGGGAGGTATCAAAAGGGGGGTGGCAACTTCACCCATTTTTCTCGAGTTGATAGCGACTAATAAACTAATACTATGTGTGGAATTTCAGAAGCTTCGAATAAGTATAATAGCAGTTATTAAAGAATCAATATTTCACAACATTTTAACCCTTTGTGGGGGAGGTACCAGAAGGAGTGGACCAATATGGCCCATCTTCGAACTTAGCCGGAGATAGAAAAAAATATTACCACATACCAAATTTGAAGTCAATCGGTTACTCCTTTCGAGAGTTATCGTGCGCACCAGCCAGCAGACACACAGACACACAGACAGACAGATAGACAGACAGACAGACAGACGGACGGACATTGCTCATTCGACTTAAAATGACCCAAAACGGATATCCGCCAAACATACTTAGGGTCTTAGGTCACTCCTTCGATGTGTTACACTTTTTTCCGTAGCAAATGATATATACCCTCGTCACACTAAAGTGAGGGTATAAAGATAAACATCTAAAAAATAGAGGTTTAGCCACATACTTTAGCAGAACTCGAGAACCACTTATCCTAATTACTTCAAGAATGCTTTAAATAATCCTAAATTAAGTAGACTTTATCTTCTTTTAATCAATATTTCAATATTTCATCCCATCAGCGGTTTCAAAGAGATCTTACAAGGTATTTCGAAAAATACAACCTTTTAAGATAATGTTAATAACCTTTTAATCAAATTAATTGTTGATCATAATAAAATATTTATTAAGTGCTCTTTGTAAATGTCACTAATGTCCTCCCTTTCTGGCACAAATGTCCTCCATTCAGAAAAATGTTTATGGTAACCCTGATTTCCATGAACATGAGACGTTTTAACGTCTCCTCCCTTCAACCTAACCTAACCTAAGTCGTATGTCATGCAAAGCACGTTCAATATTGACATGCAAAGCTTGAAGAGAGTCTGGTTTATTTTGCAAGACCAATGACTTCAAATAACCCCACAAGAAATAGTCTAATGGTGTTAAATCACAACTTCTTGGTGGAGGCCATTCAATATCACAATTTCTTGAAATAATCGAATCTCCAAACTTTTCTCGCAACAATTCAATTGTTTCATTTGCTGTGTGGCACGTAGCCACAATCGGTCAATGGCAAAAAGATAGCTCTTAACGCGAGCTAAAATATTGTTCATGGGTTTCAAGGTCGTAGGTCGACAGGAAAGAGTTTTTTATTTGGATTTAAAATAAATGGACTTAGCATCATTTTCAAGTGTAAACGGAAAGTTTATTTTTGCTCTAGTTCCTTAACGGTACGTCGGATCGGGAATCTGGCAATGGCAAAAAGATAGCTATTTACGAAAGCTAAAATATATACTCATGGGTGTCAAGATCGTAGGTCGACTGGAAAGTGTGTTTTGGATTTAAAAAAATGGACTTAGCGCAACAAAAGTTGCAATTGGAGATCGATTAATTTGGTAACAAAACTGAATAATTTGTAAACGTTGTTCTTGCGCATATATCTCCATGATGAAATTTTAAACGCTACTGAATGCAATGAATAGCAAATGACAGATCATGACATATTACAAATGGCCGAAACGTCACTTCAAAATGATATGAAACCCGTTACTTGCCTATTTAAAATGAATTTACTACAACTTAAAATTTAGCTGAGCGCTAAACCTTTTTATCCGACTTCAAATTTAAGATTTTAAATTTCTAGATCGTTAGTACTAAATTTGCTTTCAATTAAGCCGGCTAATAATCCCATTAATCTTAAATATTATGTGTTTATACTTTCCAAAGTATATTTTTCGTTTCTCTATTGCTTATGAACTGCTTATGAAGTTAGCAGTCATTTCCTTAAGGGAAAATTCAAATTCATTCGAAACCCCCCAAAAAGTATACTCCAGAGAGAAAAAATACTTTATTTTTGTATTCCCTTTCTTATTTGGCAAATTATCTGAGAAAATCCCAACACGTTTACTCTCTTGTCAACCCAACAAACGTTTGTATCAACACAATCTAGAAAACAAACAAAAAAATAATACAAATGCTATTCTACCTTAAATATGATTTGTGTTTAGATACATAAATATCCCCACTGTCGCCTACTCCTCCCTCAAGTATGCTTTGGATGTTATGACATTATCTTTATTTTGCTTTGGCTTTGGCTTAGAACAAAAGGGGAAAAAATAGGTATTTGCTACTTAAACCTTTATCCTTTCACACATTGTATAATGACATAGCCTTGAGCTGTTTGTATATGAGTAGGCAAAGCATGTAGGTAGCCGAAAAACTACAGCAAACCTGAAAGTATGCTTTACTTTATTAACTATATATGTATGTATAGAATACTCAGAGTCCCCCCCCCCGTTTCCACGGAAGAGTTTGAGATACTTTATGTGACTGTTTCTTTGTTATGACTATTCCCAATTCGCATTTTAACAAATAATAAACAACACAAAAAAAACTTCTACAAACAAAACAAAGAATTCAATTTAAAGCTTTTAGTTTTTCTGGTTTGCCCTTATTTAAGGAGCTATACGTTTGGGGCAATTCAAGGAAAATTTAACTAGGCAAATTGTCTAACTGATGTAAATAACAAATGTTTGTTTAATTGTCAACCTTCTAAAGAAATTTATATGATAACCAGAAATTAAATTTTTGTACATAAAAAAAGTTTTTTATTGTTCTACGATATGGAGTTTTAATTACTTTGAAACACCTGTCAACTTCAAGCCATTTTGCACAAGTTTAATATCTTTTTGCAATACTTCGCCCCAAAAATTTATAGCATACGTCAAAGGAGCTCACTTGTAGATTGTAAGATTAAAAGTCTACTTTTAGGCGTTTATCCTTTGAAATCCATTTGTACACACACACACATCCAATCGAAATGAACTGAAGAGCAATAAAACAACACATTTCCAACAATGATGAAAATTCCCTTGACAGGTTTTATGAGTAACACAGGTACACTCAAACATTGTGGCGCAAAGCCACAAAGGGGGATTGCCTAAGAGTTCCCAGGGAAATCTTAAGTCAACAAAGCATTGAATATCTCAAATACTATTCTACACATATGTATATCCCATTGCTGTTGTTTGAGAGCAAAGTTTAAAGCTTAAACTTTGAACTTTGAGAGGATTTACGAATACAGTTGCTTGATTGCTTTCAGTGAACTAAATTGGGGAGAGAAAATTAGAAACAAACATCAAAAAACCTAATGCTGTTGGCATCTGCATTTGTCAAAGTGTCCTATGGGGATAATTGCACTTTATGTTTACTAGTCATTTATCTGATTAATCTAGGGGATTTCATTTTATAGGAAATTCATTTCATATTTATGATAGCGATTTAATTGGACAATTACGGTGGGGAATGCCACAAGGGGTTTGACGAATAATCTCATTTAAACACAGCATTGTTCAATATCTCAGTCGTTGATGTGTACTGATAAAAATGTTATGAGCCATACAATTTTGGCACGATTTTCGTCCTTTTGCGTGGAAGATACGTACCACAAGAAACTTCACCCCTTAGTTAGATACTTTTTCAATAGAGATACTTTTTTCAATAGCCGTTTTTTTGACAGATCACGTGTGAGTCTTGTCATGCTGTCATGTTATTTTTGTTAAGCATTGTTTGGCATTTCATCATGGAAAGACTTACGCCTGAACAACGTTTACAAATTATTCAGTTTTATTATCAAAATAATCGTTCGCCAATTGTGGTAAGTCCATTTTTTTTTAATCTTTCCAATCGACCCACGACCTTGACACCCATGAGCAATATTTTAGCTCTCGTTAGGAGCTATCTTTTTGCCATTGACCGATTCCCGATCCGACGTACCGGAATCATCGGTCCATATTTCTTCAAAAATGACGCCGGTGAGAACGTAACCGCCAATTGCGACCGTTGTCGTGCCATGATAACCGACTATTTGATGCCTGAAATTGAAGCTCGTGATCTCGGCGACATTCGGTTTCAACAAGACGGCGCCACTTCCCACACATCGCATCAATCGATGGATTTATTGAGAGAACACTTCGGTGAGCCGGTCGATTGGCCATCAAGATCGTGTGATATCACACCCTTAGACTTTTTCCTGTGGGGATATGTAAAGTCTAAAGTTTATGCGGACAAACCCGCTTCGATTCAGGCCTTGGAGCAAAACATCACGCGTGTCATTCGCAAGTTACCAGTCGAAATGCTCGAACGAGTGATCGAAAATTGGACTCAACAGATGGACCATCTGAGACGTAGCCGCGGCCAACATTTGATAGACATAATCTTCAAAAAATAAATGCCAAAGAATGTTCATTCAAATGATAATAAACATTCCCCATTCAATTTTAATTTTCTGTGTTTTTAAAAAAGTAGGGAACCTCGATATGGATCACCAATTAGTACGATCCAACCAGACAGACATGGCTAAATGTAGAAGGAGTGATCCAATATGGCCCATTTTGGAACTTAGTCTGAGACAGTAAAGGATATTTCCACATAGAAAATTTTAAGTCAAGTGATCACTCATTTCGAGAGTTTCGATGCAACCAAATGGAAGGAGTGAACCAATATGGCCCATTTTAGAACTTAGTCTGAGACAGCAAAAAATATTACCACATATAAAATTTGAAGCCAATCGTTCACTCATTTTGAGAATTATGGTGAGCTCTAACCAGACAGACGGACGGACGGACATTGCTCAACATGGATGAAGTGGACCGATATGGCTCATCTTAAAACTTAGCCTGAGGTAGGAAAAAATATTGTCACATACAAAATGTTATATCAATCGGTCAATCTTTTTGAAAGTTATCGTCCACACCAACCAGACAGACAGACGGACATGGCCCAAATGTCTTAACATGTTCTTAAACGAATTTCCACCAAATACGAGTATATATGTAAGTACATTGTGTCTTAAGCAACTTCTTCGATGTGTAAAACTTTGTTTGGTCGTATAACATGGACCGGAGTAAGGAGAAAATTTGAAGTCAATTCATCACTCTTTTCGAGAGCTATGGTGATTTCCAACCAGACAGACAGACGGAAGGACTCGCGGATGGACGGACATAGCCCAAACGACTTTAAAGGTTCTAAAATGATTTTCGGACAAACATTCATAGGGTCTAGCTCACTCCTTCCATGTGTAACACTTTTGTCCGTTTTTAACACGTCGGCAGCTCCTTCACTAAAGTGTTAGTATGTACAAAAGGTTGAAAAATACTTACTGTTTTGGGGCAGGTGATTCGATTTTCACATAAAACATAATGAGAATTGTAGAAATTTTGAAAAACCTGAATTTAAACTAATCTCTCCTCAACGATTTTTGTTTTCAATTTAACGCGAATTAATTCGAAATATTTCTTACAATTAAAAAACCGTAATTATATTTTTTTGAAAATTAATACAGTACAGCATTTTTCAGCTCCTTGAGTTGCGACTCAATTCTGAGAATTGGACGTGAAAGTAGCCCCCAAATATAAGAACTTCTGCATCATTCGTTTAGTCAAGTTGGCTCAATTAATAATTTAATTGCCATAAGATTTTTTTGCTCAAGGTAGATTTTTAGCACTTTTTATATTTATATATTTATATATGTATATATTATATTTTTTCTCGGTATACCGTACGGAATATCTCTTTTGTCTCTGAAGCAAAGTAGATATCTTCGGCATCATGCTAGCTTTTAAAATATGGAATAAAATAAATTTTTAAGATATTTATTTATTTATTTATATGAATTACAATACAAAGTAAATTTATATTCTAATTTTAAGGTCCAGGGAGAAGCAGGGTGACAAAGACCATGTTGCTTGTTAATTTTTGTTGCGACAAACCAGAGCCTCTGGTGGGAATCGAACCCACGACCCCCAAACTCATAGGCGAGCTCGCTACCAACTCACCTAGTGGGGCGCTCTAATTTTTAAGATATTTTTTAAAAATTTTTAAAAATTTTAAATAAAAAAAATTGTTTCCATATTTTTGATTAGTTTTACTACACCAATAGGTTTTACGTAAAAGTGAAATATGTAACATTTATAGCCCTCGTAATTACCTTAAATTCGACGCATAACCCAGATCTATCTGGCTTATACTTTAAATATAATACATATACTATAAATAATCCACATAATAATAGAGAAAGGTTCCATGACCTTGAATTGCAATAAAAGTGTATTGTGGGCACCTATGTATAGTGATTTTTTACGAGGAATCTTTTTCTCGAATACTTCACCTAAAAAATCCATAGATTTCTACTACTTTTGATATATACATAGTTATTTTGTAGGGAGTTTATCAGTGGTAAGGGGATCAGTGGCGGTGGTGGGTGTTTTGGGAGAAATACTTCCTGAAGTGTCTCCTTTATTTTGGCCTTTGGCTTGGACCATCTATTCCGAAGCTTTCAAGCCACAAGCACAGTGGTTAGCAGGGAATTTTTTTTCAAAATTTTTAAAAAATTAAAAAGCAATATAAATAATTTTAGGCCCACTTCCATCCACAGCTTATATGTTAGAGAATGAATAGAAGTTTAATATATAAAAAAATCGCAAAAATCGGAGAGATTAAACAATTTAAAAAAACACTTAAAATGTAAAACTTAAAAATCGCCCACAAAAAAATTTTTAATATTTTTTTAAAAACATTTTCTGAAAAGTGCCGAAAAATACCAACATTTCAAATAAAAGATTTTTAAAATCGGACCATAACTTAAGATGTTATAATCAGAAACCCGATACACAGAATGATATCTTAACGAGTTTTTAAATACATATCGATAACTTCTGAACGAGTTATCGGTAAAATCTCAAAAATGTTCACAATCTTTAGGTGTAGTAAAATATATGAAAAAAAAGGGAAAAATCAAAACCGAAATTTGTTTTTTGAAACCGTCGATTTGTCCTGGAATTCCCCCATATGTAAACCTATTTTCGCAAAAAATCGGAGAGAACAAACAATTTAAAAAATTACTTAAAAATTGTAAAACTTAAAAAAGGCACAAAAAAAATTTTATAGTTTTTAAAATTTTTTTTCTTTGAAAAGTACCGAAAAATCCCAACATTTCAAAAAAAAGATTTTTCAAATCGAACCATAACTTAAGAAGTTATGACCAAAAACCCAATCCACAATCTTCAGGTGTAGTAAAAAATATCAAAAAAAAAATTTCAAACCGTCGATTTGTCGTGGAATTCCCCCATATGTAATCCTATTTTCGTTTCTACTTTTATATCATACACCATATGATGGGATTTATATTAAGGTGCCATTACGTTTGCAACATTTTCAAAAACTCATCAGTAAAGCTACAAAAGATAAATTAAATTTGAATTCCCAAGAAACTACAAGAAAAATCGAACATGAAAGTTGAAATGCCTCAAAGAAAATAAAGAGAATGTCTATAGACGAACTATGTATTTCCCGCAGAATATCTTTAATCTATAGAGAAGGCACAACTGTATCAATGTGGAACCTAAATACTTAGGTCGTGACTTTGCCAACTAATTTCAAATGAGTACAGTGTATTTTATTTCCGTGTGGAATTAAGAGCTGAGGCAAATACCTCCGCCTGTCCATCTGGGTGCATTTGGCCAATACTGCATTGTAATGATATAAGTATTTTCTTATTTACCACAACACATAACATTCATTCTGGTCACACTCAATGTTATGCCTGCTCGATTTTCCTTAAACCAGCCCAAAAGTATACTATAGACATATTGTATCAGTTTTGTTTCATTTTTTTTGTCGGTTGCTTTTATTATTCAAAATGGTTTCCCCAAAACCAAGAGCTCTAGTCTCTAGTAAACCACGTCACCGAGAATGTCACAATACGAGTATATACGGAGATTCCTTAAATACTCGTATATTCTTCTTTTGTTTTGTTTCGTCGTATTTACATGTTTTGATTGCTATTCCATTTGGTATTTATGCTACTCGTACATACGTAGCTTTTGTTTCATATGCTACACAGACAAAATGGTTTAAAAGGGAACATAACGGGCCATTGTTTGTGAAATTTGTTTTTTTTTTTTAAAAAGTTTTTATTTTTTCCAAATTTTTGTTTTAAACTTTAATTTGAAAATAAGCTTCCCTTCGATTTCTGCCAGTTTTTAAAAACTTTTCTTCAAAAAGATTAAAAACATTATCATATGATTATTTTACAATTAGGAACTTTTTAGTCAAAAACAAAGTTCATAGGTTAATTAATTAATTAATTTTGGCCCATATATCATGTTATATATTTCATTTATGTCATTTACGTCATGTATGTCATTTCTATGATTAATGTCATTTATAGCATTTATGTCATTTCTGATATTTGTCGTTTATGTTATTAATGTCATTAACATAATTTATATTATTAATGTCATTAAAGTCATTAATAGCATTTATGTCACTTAAGTCATTTATGTAATTTATGTTACTTAAGTCGTTTAATAAGTCACTAATGTATTTTTTAAAAATTTCGAATAGCTATCAATTTTGGAATTTTTGGGTTTTTCCAAAAAAATATCTTATTTTACAATTAGGAACTTTTTATAAACTTTTTAGTCCGAAATTAAACTCATAGGTTAATATTAAAAATGCTGACCCATATGGCATATTAAGTCCTTTATGTCATTTATATTACTTATGTCTTTTATGATTAATGTCATTTTGTCATTATTTATGTTATAAAAGCAATTTTTTAAACTTTTGGGAATTCTTATAAACTTTTTAGTCTAAAAAAATCATAGGTTAATGTTAAAAATTTTAAACCACATGTCATATATATATATATGTAATTTTACCTCATTAATGTCATGTAAGCCATTTATATGAGTAATGTCATTTATGACATTTGTCATTTATGTTATTAATGTCATTTAAGTCATTTATGTCATTTAAGTAATTTATGTTATTTATGTCATTTATGTTATTTATGTCATTGATGTCATTTCTGTCATATATGACATTTATGGCATTTATGTCGTTTATGTCATTTATGTCTCTTTTATTTATTTCACCGAAGTAATTTATGCCATTAATATCATCTACGTCAATTATGTCATTTATGACATTTATGTCATTTATGATATTTATGTCATTTTTGACATTTATGATATTGATGTCATTTTTGACATTTATGTCACTTATGGCATTTATGTCAATTATGGCATTTATGTAATTTATGTCATTAATGACACTTAAGTCATTTATGTAAATTATTTCACTTAAGTCGTTACACCATTTAAGTCATCAATATCACTTAAGTCATTTATGTCACTGAAGTCATTTATCCCATTAATATCATCTATGCCAATTATGACATCTATGCCAATTATGACATTTATGTCATTTATGACATTTATATCGTTTATGTCTCTTAAGTCATTTATGTCACCGAAGTCATTTATGCCATTAATATCATCTATGTCAATTATGTCATTTATGACATTTATACCATTTATGACATATATGTCATTTATGTCATTTATGTCATTTATGACATTTATGTCATTTATGACATTCATGTCATTTATGACATTTATGACATTTATGTCATTTATGACATTTATGTCATTTATGACATTTATGTCATTTATGTCATTTATGTCACTTAACTCACTTAAGTCAATAATGACACCTAGGTCATTTATGTAAATTATTTCACTTATATCGTTATACCTTTTGAGTCATCAATGTCACTGTAGTCATTTATGTCAATAATATCACATATGTCATTTATAACATATATGTCATTAATATCATCTATGTCAATTATGTCATTTAAGTCATTAATGCCACTTTTGTCATTTATGTAATTTATGTCATTTGTGTCATTTATGTAATTTATGTCATTTATGACATTTATGTCACTTATGTCATTAATGACACTTAAGTCGTTATACCATTTAAGTCATCAATATCACTTAAGTCATTTATGCCATTAATATCATCAATGTCAATTATGACATTTAGGTCATATATGACATTTATGTCTCTTAAGTCATTTATGTCTCTTCAGTCATTTCTGTCACCGAAGTCATTTATGCCATTAATATCATCAATGTCAATTATGACATTTAGGTCATATATGACATTTATGTCTCTTAAGTCATTTATGTCTCTTCAGTCATTTCTGTCACCGAAGTCATTTATGCCATTAATATCATCTATGTCAATTATGTCATTCATGTCATTTAGGTCAATTATGACATTTATGTCATTTATGTCATTTATGTCACTTAACTCACTTAAGTCATTAATGACACCTACGTCATTTATGTAAATTATTTCACTTAAATCATTATACCATTTATGCCATCAATGTCACTGAAGTCATTTATGTACTTTTTATCATTTATGTCACCTAAGTCATTTATGCCACTGAAGTCATATATGTCAATAATATCACCTATGTCATTTATGCCATTAATATCATCTATGTCATTTAAGTCATTAATGCCACTTTAGTCATTTGTGTAATTTATGTTATTTATGTCTTTTATATCATTTATGACATTTATGTCATTTTTCTCATTTATGATATCTATCTAATTTATGTCATTAATATAATTTATGCATTTTATGCCATTTATATAGTTTATGTCATATATCTCAGTTTTTTTATTTAAATCAATTAATTTTTTCATTGATTTGCAATGAAACAATTATTTTATTTAATAATCGTACTTAATTCCATAAAGTGATGCAATTCTTTTTTTAATTAATTGAAATCATTTTGTGATTCAATTAATTTATTAATTGATTCATTCACGCTGAAAAAAAATCGCTTCTGTAGTATATTGTCCCAAACATATTCGGCTTGAAACATATATATGTTTAGGGTAGACTCTAAGTATATAATATTCGGTACATACAAAAATTGTGTATTTGGGAAGATGTTGTTCTAAACAAATATTTGTTTACATCCCAATGTGACTGCTATTTGTGAAACAAATATTTATTTGCATTTAAATATTCATAAAATACATAAATTGTGTCAAATTTTTCAGTAATTCAAAGTAAAATTTTTAGAAATTTTTAATGTTCGTAAAAAAAATAATAATTGGAATCATATAATCTTGGGTCAATATAAAGTACTTAGAGAGTTGACAACTAATGATGGCTTGGAATACTCAGAAATTTTAAATGATTGATTTAAAACAGAAGGTAATGCTGCATATGGGTTCATAACTGGGAGGTACAATTCGAAAACAAGGAAAAATTTAAACTGAAATTTTAAAAACTCAGCAAAAGTTTTGGAAATCTTTTTTAAATAAAAAAAAAAATTCCTAAATAATAATTTTATTTGTATTTAAACAAATATTTTATTTGAGAAATTTAGTTTGCAAATATAATTTGTTGTAATTTATTAATATATGCGTTCCAAATATATTTTATTGATTTTCAAATAAAATTTATTTGCTAAGAAATATAAAATATTTAAAAATTTGTGTTCCAAATATATTTTCTTTCGATTCAAACATATCAAAAAAGGCGATTTTGCCCCGTGTTAATTAATTTAACTTATTTATTAACAAAATACAATACATGTTTTAATTGAAAACGGAGAGAATCTTCCGACCATAAAATTTAATTGAATTAATATATACGTATATTGACTGGTAACAATTAATATCTTCATTGATTCAATCAACTTTTTAACAGAGCTTCTAAAAATCATCATATTTTTTTTATTTTCAACTTTTTTGAGTATAATTTTTTGCCGGTGTATTTCCACCACAATCCATTGCAATTCAAATTCTCCTCAGAAGGCAGTTTATGGGAACGTTATTTGTATATTTGGGATATGTATTTGACATTTTGCAGCATAAGTTTGGAACGTGTTCACAAGGATACTTGTACTGCGTCTCGTATATGAATATGATAAATCCCAGTGCAGATACCATAGTCGGGTATTTCCAAAATCTGCAATACATTTGTATTGGCCTCTTTCCCCCCACATATGTATGTATATACAAAGCGGACAGAGGAGGGTAACAGTTTTACTTATTCAACGGTATATTAAACGTTTTCCTAGGAAATTCAATGATATATTTGCAGGATGTAGATGTTGGTATTGAAGTGTAAATGTGTATGTGTGTGAGAATTTATTGAAGAAAATTTTGTGTACAAATATAATCAATTAATAGGAACAAATGAATTTAAAATATGTGTAATTGGGAAACATTAAATTACAAATTAATTGCTGCTGTCATAAGTCGCATGAATCAATAAAAGTCGTTACCATAATTATGTAAATTAATTCATTTATGTTATTTACGTTATAAATATTGCAATTTATGTATGTAATTTTTTAGCATTTAAGTCATAGACATTTATTTTAATAAGATCATTTACATAAATCATTCGTCATATAAGCCATTTATGTATTTTATGTCGTCAATCCATTTTTATCATTTATGTCATATGTACATATATACTCGTAAATGTATGTAATTTATATTCCATTTATGTCACCTATGTCATTTATGCCATGTATGTCATTTATATCATATTGTCATTTATGACATTAATGTTATTTATGTCATTTATGATATTTTGGTTACCGGTACTGGTACCGTTTATTTGTTCTACGTGACCCTTCTTCCATTGTCCTCATGCATCCTGGATGTTTAAAACAGATCTCCGGATTCGTTTGGTATACTCCTCATAAGCATCTTATAGTGTTGCTACAGGTTCCTAGAATCCGTGTATTTACTCCACTCTCCTCTTTCGTCATTGGCAGATCTTCAGATGCCGCGTATTTGACCGACATGTCCATTCTCTTGTATATATATGTATATATATATAAATGGAGAAGCATCAGTTCTACTTGTCTACACCCTCCGGAAAGTATTCAAATGGGATTCCAGTCGTCGCGTTTTTACCCATTTTTTGATTTGCTTTATTCACGAGCCTTACAGAGTATTGACGCAGTTCGCGGTTGCATTCGATTTGTCTCTAGACATCGCGTATTTATTCGACTAGCCCCTTCGCGTTATCCGCGAGCATCCTGTAATATTGATGCAGTTCTATAGACCGCCGGGTATTTCACCAAAGCTCCCCTTATGTTTTCCGTAAATCACCCAGATTACACTGACAAAAAAATTGACATAAAATTAAAGAATTGCTCCAAAGACGTCATTAGTCTTCAAAATAAGTAAATTTTTCACTTAAAATTAAGAAAATGTACTTCAAATTAAGTAAATTGCTTAATATTAATGAAATTATCTATATTTTAAGTGAAAAATGTACTTATTTTAAAAACTAATGACGTCTTTGGAGCATTTCTTTAATTTTATTACAATTTTTTTTTTAGTGTACTGAGGCAGGTCTCTATATGCCGCGAATTGTCCCGATGCACCCCTTCGGTTATTGTTGCACCTCTTATGGTACTCAGACAGATCTCTAGATGTCGCTTATTTTCCGGATGTACCCCTTCAGTTCAGCAGAGTACTGCGACAAGTCTATTAACTGTGCGATTTTATCGAATTTGCCCTTTTGCTGCAAGCGAACCTATGCATCTTCTAAAGCTCTAATGAAGGATTCTAGATGCCGCATTTCTGTCGGAATCGTATCTTGCTTTTGTGCATAGCTGTAATTAGAGATTTCTTAGGTCTTCATTACCTATCCCTAATTCGAACGCCATATCCTCAGTGAATGATATATCTGCCGGAGTTTATAGCCGGATCGCCGCCAATGCTGAGAACTATTTCATCAACTGATAAACCCCCAAGAATACTCAAAAAGTATCTGTCACAATGTTTGTTTATTAGTTCCCTAGGTGAGCAAATGAGACATATTCTAAGTTATTAAAATTAGCAATACTCAATTATTCAGTGTTTTATTTTTGAAAATGAGCAATATTAAATTACTTTAAAAGTTTTGCATTTAAAAATTTTACTTACCCACAATAATGCAAATAAGTGTCCTTTCATTTGTTCCATTATCCATTTATGCAATTCCATTATTCAATTATTATTCCGCATTCCATTATGAAGAATATTCAATCATATTTTCATTTCATCTTTGTGAACCATTTGCTGTTACTTATAAATTTGCAAATTTGCAACATGAACTTGAGAACTGCAGCGACTGCTGGCTGCTGCTGCTTTAACGTCCTTCTTCAAAGAGCATAACAATCTTAGTTTCAAGGAATTCCCATTTCACTGCAATAATACCCAACAATTTTACCACGTTCTGATTTATTTGCATATTTCCCTTTTTCACATTCTTTTTCCACTTACCCCTTAATGTATGCACCGGGGTCTTTTTTGCATTCGCCAAAAAGTATACCCTCTTCACTTCTCACTTTAATGGACATGAAACCCTACAACCTTTGTGCAGATAAAATAAAAAAAGTATTTTAAAACTATCTTTCACCATGATTTTTGTTGGCCGGGCAAGCCAACTGCTGATGCTAGCACTGGCGCTGCTGGTCCTACACAGTGGAGTGATGAGAAAAGGACACGTTCCATTGTTAACATCTCCGCTACACTTTCCCCAAAGGAAGACAACAACAAAAACGAACGAACAAACTGTGTGAATGTGTGCGAGTATTACATTTACTGCAGCATTACATTATCCTCAGGTCGTTTTTGTGTTCAGTAGATTTAGAACGAAAGAGGGAGAAGCGAAAAAAGATTACACCGAAAGAAAATATTTGTTGGAGGACATAAAACTATGTAACCAATACGAGTATAATTGCTAGAAAAGTAATAAATGATATAAATGGCGTAAATAACAGAAATGACTTAAGTGACTCAAATGACTTAAATGACTCAAATGAGTTAAATTACTTAATTGACTCAAATTACGTTAATGGCTTAAATGACCTAAATTACTTAAATGGCTTAAATTACTTAAATTACTTAAATTACTTAAATTACTTAAATTACTTAAATTACTTAAATTACTTAAATTACTTAAATTACTTAAATTACTTAAATTACTTAAATTACTTAAATTACTTAAATTACTTAAATTACTTAAATTACTTAAATTACTTAAATTACTTAAATTACTTAAATTACTTAAATAACTTAAATTACTTAAATTACTTAAATTACTTAAATTACTTAAATTACTTAAATTACTTAAATTACTTAAATTACTTAAATTACTTAAATTACTTAAATTACTTAAATTACTTAAATTACTTAAATTACTTAAATTACTTAAATTACTTAAATTACTTAAATTACTTAAATTACTTAAATTACTTAAATTACTTAAATTACTTAAATTACTTAAATTACTTAAATTACTTAAATTACTTAAATTACTTAAATTACTTAAATTACTTAAATCACTTAAATTACTTAAATTACTTAAATTACTTAAATTACTTAAATTACTTAAATTACTTAAATTACTTAAATTTCTTAAATTACTTAAATTACTTAAATTACTTAAATTACTTAAATTACTTAAATTACTTAAATTACTTAAATTACTTAAATTACTTAAATTACAGTAGAATTCGGTTATAGCGACCGCCAAGGGACCGAAATTATACGTCGTTATAACCGAACGTCGTTGTATCCAAATAAGTGTACACAATATTTGTATGTTTTTTTTTATCATGTTTATTCATATTTATTGAGATTGGAAATAGTTTAGAATTGTGGTTTGTTTTCTATTTACAAGAATTTCTTTTAATAATTTACTTTCAATAATTTCAACCGAACTATATAAACTCTCTGATACATCAGAACCCCCAAATCGTAAATACTGTTTTAATGTGTGCACCGCACTCAAGGTTTCTGTCCTAGTTGGAATTTTGATTTTTAAACTATGTTATGGCGCTCTCGAAAACGGTAGATCCAACTTTCAGTGCAATTAAAATCCTTTCCAAGCAGTTGCGCTATTTCCTCTGCCTTCATTTGAAGTATGGAAGTTGTTACAATAGCATTATTATTTCTTTGCGTCTTGAACCATTGCAAAAGAGCTTGTTCTATATCAGAATTTTGAGCAGAACGCATACGTTTTCTTTGCATATTCTCAGATTCAAAACACTTACGAATTGCGTCTCGGTTTTTCCATACCGTACTGATAGTCGAATGCGAAACGCAATAGTCCTTCGCTAATGCTGCATTTGAAGAACCAGTTTCCAGTTTCAGCAAAATTTCTGCCTTTTCTTTTATGGAGAACACCTTACGTTTTTTAACGTCCATTCTGGAAAAACATACATACATACGTACATACATACATACATACATATTTACTCAGTATTTATCCAAGTAAAAGTGCAGCACGCAACCTTACCTGCGTTTGGTTGAGCTGGATTACAGATTCTTATGTAAATAAAAAATTTCTATAACACCGCTGGTAATTAAAAAGTGAATGTTTATGCGTACATCAGCTTTTACGACTCAAACTGGTTTGAATATTTTTTCTTTGTCATTTGCACCTCTGTTTGGGATAGTCGAAAACAAATTCTGTGATTCCCCGCAGTATATGTTTCTTTATTTAGTATTGGCTGACGACATAAAATGGAATGAAAAAAATAAAAATTAGTACACAGAACTTACATCGTCGTTATAACCGAATGTCCATTCCAAAGCAGACGTGCAAATTGGTCGTTAAAAGCAGATGGTCGCTAAAACCGGAGTCGTTCTAAGCGAATGCTTGCGCATGTACAAACTATTAAGAACCAAACTTGCTTTGAAAATCCGTCGTTATAAACGGATGGTCGTTATAACCGAGGTCGCTATAAATGAATTCTACTGTACTTAAATTACTTAAATTACTTAAATTACTTAAATTACTTAAATTACTTAAATTACTCAAATTACTTAAATTACTTAAATTACTTAAATTACTTAAATTACTTAAATTACTTAAATTACTTTAATTACTTAAATTACTTAAATTACTTAAATTACCTAAATTACTTAAATTACTTAAATTACTTAAATTACTTAAATTACTTAAATTACTTAAATTACTTAAATTACTTAAATTACTTAAATTACTTAAATTACTTAAATTACTTAAATTACTTAAATTACTTAAATTACTTAAATTACATAAATTACTTAAATTACTTAAATTACTTAAATTACTTAAATTACTTAAATTACTTAAATTACTTAAATTACTTAAATTACTTAAATTACTTAAATTACTTAAATTACTTAAATTACTTAAATTACTTAAATTACTTAAATTACTTAAATTACTTAAATTACTTAAATTACTTAAATTACTTAAATTACTTAAATTACTTAAATTACTTAAATTACTTAAATTACTTAAATTACTTAAATTACTTAAATTACTTAAATTACTTAAATTACTTAAATTACTTAAATTACTTAAATTACTTAAATAACTTAAATAACTTAAATAACTTAAATAACTTAAATAACTTAAATTACTTAAATTACTTAAATTACTTAAATTACTTAAATTACTTAAATTACTTAAATCACTTAAATTACTTAAATTACTTAAATTACTTAAATTACTTAAATTACTTAAATTACTTAAATTACTTAAATTACTTAAATTACTTAAATTACTTAAATTACTTAAATTACTTAAATTACTTAAATTACTTAAATTACTTAAATTACTTAAATTACTTAAATTACTTAAATTACTTAAATTACTTAAATTACTTAAATTACTTAAATTACTTAAATTACTTAAATTACTTAAATTACTTAAATTACTTAAATTACTTAAATTACTTAAATTACTTAAATTACTTAAATTACTTAAATTACTTAAATTACTTAAATTACTTAAATTACTTAAATTACTTAAATTACTTAAATTACTTAAATTACTTAAATTACTTAAATTACTTAAATTACTTAAATTACTTAAATTACTTAAATTACTTAAATTACTTAAATTACTTAAATTACTTAAATTACTTAAATTACTTAAATTACTTAAATTACTTAAATTACTTAAATTACTTAAATGGCTTAAATTACTTAAATTACTTAAATTACTTAAATTACTTAAATTACTTAAATTACTTAAATTACTTAAATTACTTAAATTACTTAAATTACTTAAATTACTTAAATTACTTAAATTACTTAAATTACTTAAATTACTTAAATTACTTAAATTACTTAAATTACTTAAATTACTTAAATTACTTAAATTACTTAAATTACTTAAATTACTTAAATTACTTAAATTACTTAAATTACTTAAATTACTTAAATTACTTAAATTACTTAAATTACTTAAATGGCTTAAATTACTTAAATTACTTAAATTACTTAAATTACTTAAATTACTTAAATTACTTAAATTACTTAAATTACTTAAATTACTTAAATTACTTAAATTACTTAAATTACTTAAATTACTTAAATTACTTAAATTACTTAAATTACTTAAATTACTTAAATTACTTAAATTACTTAAATTACTTAAATTACTTAAATTACTTAAATTACTTAAATTACTTAAATTACTTAAATTACTTAAATTACTTAAATTACTTAAATTACTTAAATTACTTAAATTACTTAAATTACTTAAATTACTTAAATTACTTAAATTACTTAAATTACTTAAATTACTTAAATTACTTAAATTACTTAAATTACTTAAATTACTTAAATTACTTAAATTACTTAAATTACTTAAATTACTTAAATTACTTAAATTACTTAAATTACTTAAATTACTTAAATTACTTAAATTACTTAAATTACTTAAATTACTTAAATTACTTAAATTACTTAAATTACTTAAATTACTTAAATTACTTAAATTACTTAAATTACTTAAATTACTTAAATTACTTAAATTACTTAAATTACTTAAATTACTTAAATTACTTAAATTACTTAAATTACTTAAATTACTTAAATTACTTAAATTACTTAAATTACTTAAATTACTTAAATTACTTAAATATCTTAAATTACTTAAATTACTTTAATGACTTTAATGACTTTAATGACTTTAATGACTTAAATTACTTAAATGACTTTTATTACTTAAATGAGCTTAGAATGTCAGGAAATTACATACCTAACTGTCAAAAAATTTTAGAAAATTCAATAAATGTCAGAAAATTGCTTGCATCAATGTCAGAAAATGACATAAATGTTAGAAAATTATATCAAGTCTGAAAATAACATACATTTGAGAAATGACATATATGACATAAATGTCAGAATATTGGTTAAATGTCAGAAAATTACTTAAAAGTCAGACAATGACTTACAAGTCAGAAAATGACAGAAAATTTCATAAATGTCAGAAACTTCAGAAAACTACTTAAAAACCAGAAAATTATATAAACGTCTCAAAATGTCAGAAAATGGCATAAATGTCACAAAATTACATGCATGTCAGAAAATTACATATATGTCAGAAAATGACTAAATGTCAGAAAATTGCATACATGTCGGGAAATGACATTAATGACAGAAGATTACATAAATTTCAAAAATTACATAAATGTCAGATAATTTTTAACTTAACAAAATTAACTGTCAGAAAATGACATAAATTTCAGAATATTACGTAAATTTCAGAAAAAATATTATGTCAGAAAATTGAATAAATATCAGAAAATGACTTTAAAGTGAGAAAATGGCATAAATGCCAGAAAATTTTATAAATGTCAGAAAATTACATAAATGTCAGAAAATAGCATAAATGTCATAAACTGACATAAATGTCAGAAACTAACATAAATTTCAGAGAATGACTTAAAAGCCAGAAAATTTTATAAATGTCAGAAAATTGCATAAATGTCAGAAAATGACTAAATGTCAGAAAATAACATACATGTCGGAAAATAACATACATGTCGGAAAATGACATTAGTGACAGAAGATTACATAAATTTCAGAAAATGACATAAATGTCTGAAAATGGCCTAAATTAACAAAATTAACTGTCAGAAAATGACATAAGTTTCAGAAAATTACATAAATGTCAGAAAAATTAATATATGTCAGAAAATTAGATAAATATCAGAAAATGACTTAAAAGTCAGAAAATTTCATAAATGCCAGAAAATTACATAAATGTGATAAAATGACATAAATTGTCATAAAACGGCATCAATTGCCATAAAATGACATAAATTATCTTAAAACGACATAAGTGTCATAAAATGACATAATTATCAGAAAATTGCATAAAAGTCTGAAAAATTACCAATCTGACTTATGTACAATATAATTGTAATTTTTCATAATTTTTTTTCCAGACACCTTTTTCCAGGTGTAGTTTATTTTAGTTTCCCCCTGTGTATATGCAATCAAAGCTAAATAACTTCAAATTGTACAAAGTTACGTGCGTTGCGTAAAATTGTTTGAGTTCATTCATAAAAATCATCATAATGCTCACCATCAACGCCATAATTTCCATTTTTATTCCCTGGAAAAGAAAATCCGTAAGGAGATTATTAAAAACTGCGAGGAGCAGGTCCAACTCAACAAATAAAATAAAATATAATTTACTATAATTTTCATAAATTTTAAATAACAAAAGCACATTTTTATTCCGCTTCTTTCTTTGCAGCCTAAAATGTCTTAGAAAATAACGATAATGGCTTTAATTTAAAGTTCAACTGATAAAACGGAAGAAAAGAAGAAAAAACGAAGATTCAAACATATCATTTAAAAAGATAACTATTTCCGGTGGAATTATCCACCACAAAACGAAATCGTAGCACATCGACGCGACAGTCAGCACGACTGTGACGGCTGCACAATGGTCAAAGGTATTCTAATTAATCGCAAATCGGACGAGGCACACAAGGCTCAGCTGAAAATGGAACATGCCGACCTTGTGGCGGAAATGCAAACCGTAGAAAATCTGCCCACACATGAGCGCCTACAATTGGCCAGACTGTAAGTATGAACCCATATCTCAATTTCGGTTGGTTTGCTATAGTACATATTATATCACATTTTGTTTGTGCTCCTGGCCGGCTCTGGGAAATTGGCTATAAAATACATTCATTCGAGAACAATAACTGTTATTGTTGTTTTCAATGCCCTTCAGGGCCTATAGTTTCATATGAAGTTTGTGTGTATTTATTTTTTGGAGAGAGGACTTCAGTTTTTGATTTATCACTTCTAACCAAGGTTTGGGTATTTTGGGTATATCAACATCCCACAAACGGACAGCGGTTATTTATGGCAACACAAACATTTCGACGAATTCTTTCTAAACGAATTATATAAACATCTTATTTATGTTCGCCTCTCTTTGTTATCTGAGGATAGGAAAATATCTTTTTATTTTGGGTAAAAGGACCCTCGAGTCGTTAAAAAAAGTTTAAATAGTTTTTTAGATATTTATGAATTGTTCTTTTAGAGGGTAATATTTAAAAATTATGTAGAATATAAGTGAATAGATTTTTATATCCTGCAAAAATTGCTGAATTAGGGGCACTTTTATGAATCATAATCGATTAAATTTTGTTGTTAAATAAATACATTAAAAATATAGGGTGATCTAAGTAGAGATACTTTTTTCAATAGCCTTTTTTTGACAGATCACGTGTGAGTCGTGTCATGCTGTCAGGTTATTTTTGTTAAGTATTGTTTGGCATTTCATCATGAAAAGACTTACGCCTCAACAACGTTTACAAATTATTCAGATTTATTATCAACATAATCGTGCCAATTGCGCTAAGTCCATTTTTTTTAAATCCAGAAAACCACTTTCCAGTCGACCCACGACCTTGACACCCATGAGCAATATTTTAGCTCTCCTTAAGAGCTATCTTTTTGCCATTGACCGATTCCCGATCCGACGTACCGGAATCATCGGTCCATATTTCTTCAAAAATGATGCCGGTGAGAACGTAACCGTCAATGGCGACCATTATCGTGTCATGATAACCGACTATTTGATGCCTGAAATTGAGCTCGTGATCTCAGCGACATTTGGTTTCAGCAAGACGACGCCACTTCCCACACATCGCATCAATCAATGGATTTATTGAGAGAACACTTCGGTGAGCAGATAATTTCACGTTTTGGGTCGGTCGATTGGCCACCAAGATCTTGTGATATCACACCGTTAGACTTTTCCCTGCGGGGTTATGTAAAGTCTAAGGTTTATGCGGACAAACCCGCTTCGATTCAGGCCTTGGAGCAAAACATCATGCGTGTCTTTCATCAGATACCAGTCGATATGCTCGAGCGAGTCCCATTCAATTTGAGTTTTCTGTGTTGTTTTCTTTAAATAAGTAGGGAACCTCGAAATGGATCACCCTATATATCATCTATACTAGAGTCAGAGGTCGCAATTTTTTTTGGGGGAAAAAGTCAAAGAAAAGTTTAAATAGTTTTTTAAAAATGTATAAATTGTTCTTTTAGAGGTGGATTCTATTATAAAGAAATACCTCAGAAATGTAGTCTTGGATAGACGTAGATATCAGAGGTCGACTCTAGCACAGAATCTCAGAGGTCGCCTCTAGCATAGAAGAATACCTCAGAGGTCGACTCTTGTGTAGAAGAAGACCTCTGAGGTCGACTCTTACGTAGAAGAAGACCTCAGAGGTCGACTCCTAAGTAGAAGAAGACCTCAGAGGTCGACTCTTATGTAGAAGAAGACCTCAGAGGTCGACTCTTATGTAGAAGGAGACCTTAGAGATCGACTCATGTGTAGAAGAAGACCTCAGATGTCGAATCTTGTGTAGAAGAAGACCTTTTAAGTGGATTCTGATATAGATTAATGCCCCAACAGATCGACTCTAGTATAGAGGAAGACCTCAGAGGTCGACTCTAGTATAGAGGAAGACCTCAGAGGTCGACTCTAGAATAAAGGAAGACCTCAAAGGTCGACTCTAGTATAGAGGAAGACCTCACATGTCGACTCTTGCGTAGATTAAGGCCTCAATATATCGACTCTGCCTCACTAGATCGACTCAAAAAGGCCTCAGAGGTCGACTGTAGAATAAAAGAAGACCTCAAAGGTCGATTCTTGTGTAGAAGAAGACCTCAGATGTCGACTCTAGTATAGAGGAAGACCTCAGAGGTCGACTTTAGAATAAAGGAAGACCTCAGAGTATAGAGGAAGACCTCAAAGGTCGACGAATACCCCAGAGGTCGGAAAATATTATTTTTTTTTTTTTTTGGAAAAGTCATAAAGAAAAATTTAAATAGTTTTTTAGAAATGGATTCTATTATAAAGAAGATTCTATTATAAAAAAATACCTCAGAAATGTACTCTTGGATAGACGAAGATATCAGAGGACGACTCTAGCACCGAGGGATATCTCAGAGGTCGCCTCTAGCATAGAAGAATACCTCAGAGGTCGACTCTTTTGTAGAAGAAGTCGTTTTAAGTGGGTTCTGATATAGATTAATGTCTCAATAGATCGACTCTAGTATAGAGGAAGACCTCAGAGGTCGACTCTAGAATAAAGGAAGACGTCAAATGTCGACTCTTGTGTAGAAGAAGACCTCACATGTCGACTCTTGCGTAGATTAAAGCCTCAATATATCGACTCTAGTATAGAGGAAAACCTCAGCGGTTGACTCTAATATAGAGGAAGGCCTCAGAGCTCGATTCTAGTATTGAGGAAGCCTGGCTCTAGTATAAAGGAATACCTCAGAGGTAGGCTTTAGTATAGAACAAGACCTCAGAAGTCGACTCTAGTATTAAAGTAGGCGAGACAGACCCGGCGTTTTTTATACCTCTCCACTTAGTATCACTTTCTGAGTCGGCTTAGCTACACCGTCCGTCAGTCTGTAAATATATTTGTGTAATAAAAGAACAGGTCGTATTTATGCTCCGATCAATTCGAAATTTGCCGAACTGTGTTGAAAACGATTAAAATCGGTTTAAATTTAGATATACATAGCTCACACATACAAGTATATAAGTATATAACCGAACTTTTCATTTACTATAAAGTAAGTAACCGATCTGGTCATCTGCTGTAGAGTATAAAACCGAACCGGTCGTCTACTGTGGAGAAAGTAATTGAACTGGTCATTTAATATAGAGTTAGTAAACCGAACTGGTCGTCTACTATAGATTAGATGACCGAACTTATCTCCTCTATAGAGTACATTAACAAGTGTGCGGTCTTTTATATATTAAATGGCCAAGCATGTCATCTATTATACGGTAAATGGCAAGCAGGTCTTCTACTATATGGTAGATAACCAAACAGGTCGTCTACTGTAGTGCAGATGGCCAACCAGGTTTTTTGCTATACTCTGGATGATCAAACAGGTAGTCTATTATACGGTAGATGTGCAATCAGGTCGCCTTCTATACAATACATGATCAAATAGGTGGTCTACTATACGGTAGATGTTCAGACTGGTCGCCTAATACTCGTATACCGTAGATGACCAAACAGGTAGTCTATTATACGGCAGATGTTCAAACGGGTCGTCTCCTGTAGAGTAGGTTGCCAAATAGGTCGTCTACTATACATTAGGCGCCTAAACGGGCCGCCTACTGTAGCGTAGATAAGCTAACAGGTCCTTTTATAAGGTAGGTGGCCAAACAGATCGCCTACTATAGAATATATGAGCACACAGGTGGTCTACTATAGCGAAGATGAACAACCAGGTCGTCTACTGTAGTGTAGATGACCAAAACGGCGGTTTATTGTAGAGTAGATGACCAAACTGGTCGTTTACCAAACAGATCGTCTTCTGTAATGCAGATGACCAAACAGGTAGTCTACTGTAGGTGGCTAAATAAATCGCCCACTATACGGTGTGACGCACACTGTAGAGTAGATGATCAAAGAGGTAGTTTACTGTAAAGTAGATGACCAAACACGTCGTCTACTATACGGTAGGTGGCCAAACATGTTCTCTACTATACGTTAGGTGGCCAAACAGGTCGTCTACTGTAGAGTAGATGAAGAAACAGGTCGTTTACTATAGAGTAGATGAGCAGACAGATAGTCTACATTCGAGTAGGGAACGAAAAGGTTTGGATTTTTAAAAGAGTAGAGCCAAAAATAAATTTTTATATAATTCCACAAAAAACTACTTTCAGATACTGAAGGAATAAAAATATTTTTTTTTATTTTTGTTCAAGATTACGTAAATTTATTTAAAAACATCAATTGAATCATTTTAGGAAAAAATTCGCTGATCTAATATAGGTTAATTTTCCTAAACAGCCCACTGCATTTTCATTTCAATTTAATTTTTTCAACAATTTAAGTCTTTATCTCTGGAAGTTCATATGCTCCTTATCATTCAAATTGAATGGATCTGCGTTTTTAAAAGTCATTCTTTTTAATCTCTCTTTTTTTAACAGATTTAACGGAATTTACATTTTTATGAGATTTTAATTGCCTTTTGGTTCATTTTCTCTTGATTTTTATGTTTATTTTTATATCTCTTCCCGGTGTCACCATCACCTATCACCGCGTCATCGCCTTCATTGTCATCATCCTCCTGCTGCTGCTGCTGCTTCTTCTCAAACAATAGGCGACGAGCCCAACAATTAAAGGTGGCGCGTCAAAAAGAAAAAGAATGGCTAAAGTTGCAACGAGCCAAAGGTGTCAACTTATCCTCCCTCAATGGCATGAGCACCACACATCACTTTCGCAATGGCACAACATCCGGCAAGGGTCACATATCCTTCGAGAACAGTGTCGTACTGCTGGAGGCGGCCTCCCGCAATGACATGCAGGAAGTGGCCGAATTACTCGAGCACGGCATCACACCGGATGCAGCCAATGAAGATGGCCTGACGGCGCTGCATCAATGTTGCATCGACAACAATGTGGAAATGCTGAAACTTCTTTTGGAATACGGTGCTAATGTGGACGCTCAAGACAGTGATAAATGGACACCCTTGCATGCGGCCGCCACGTGTGGCCATTTGGAATTGGTGCGAATACTAATCGATCATGGTGCTAATCTATTGGCCGTGAATACGGATGGTAATATGCCGTATGATTTGTGTGATGATGAGAACACGCTGGACTATATAGAGGCTGAGATGTCGAAACGGGGTGTGACACAGGAACTGATCGACGAGACACGTTCGGCCACAGAGAGAAAAATGTTAAGAGATCTAACGGAGGTGTCGAAAAATGGTGGTGATTTGGAGCATCCAGATGAACATGGTGCGACACCGGTAGGTCCACAAAATACCAAAGTCCTGCAATAAATAACAATCAAAAACTTGTAATTCTTTAAATCTTCCAGCTACACATAGCTGCCGCCAATGGTTATATCAAAGTGGTGGAATTCCTTTTGGAACAACATGTCAATGTCGATGCCTTGGATAGAGATATGTGGTCTCCCGTCCATGCGGCAGCCTGTTGGGGTCATGTAAGTTTCATTTCATTGCAAATAGGATTTCAATTGGTTTATATTAGTTTTTGTTTTGTATATCTTTAAATTTCAGTTGGAAGTCTTGGAAATGTTGGCTCAATGTGGTGCTGATTTAAATATCAAAAATAAAGATGATGAAACCCCCTCAGGTAAGCTAAAACTTTAAACCTTAGAACCACCACCATAGAGTACGAGTATATTATAGAATATATATGTAGATATGGCATATATAATAGATCAGATAACAGAACTGATCATCCACCGTAGAGTAAATAACTGGTCATCTACAACAGAGTAGATAACCTAAGCTCATCTTCTATAGAGTAGATATCGAACTGGTCGACTACTATAGTAATGGTCAAGATAACTCAACTGGTCATCTACTACTGAATATATGACGAACTGGTCGTCTACTATGGGTAGATAACTGAACTGGTTGTCTACTATAGAGCAGATGGTAGAACTGGCCGTCTATCATAGAATATAAGACCGAACTATTAGTACCCTGTATAGTATATGCCCGAAATGGGTGTCTAAATTAGAATAGATAACCGAACTGGTCGTCTATTTCTATTAGATGATCGATGTGGTCATGTGAGGTAGATGTGAAACATGTTAATAATACAAAGATAACGTCAAACATAACATCTGCAAATGTAAGTTCTTGGGAGCAGACGAAATAGATACTCGTAAGTAACATTCCAGTCGAACATTTTTTAAATAATATGATGGCAACGCCTGGGAACTGATACTAATACTCAAATTTTATCGAAGAAATCATGAGAGAGAAAAATTAAGTCCTAACAAATCCAAACGACGAACACTTAATCACATATATCGGGTTAGTAGGAAGGAGATAACTACATGAATCACTAAATTAACCCCACCCAGAAGTAATGTGAAAGTGTTACAGGGTTGGTGGTTCCTGTGTTTCCTACCATATAATAGAGCCCATCTGTCATAAAGCCGGTCATCTTTCTAATAGACAACTTTATTCGTCCACCATAAAGTATATGTACAAGCTAGTTGCAGAGTGGATGACCAAACGGGGGAGGGAACCTCTAGATCAAAAAACATACCAGACAGACTTCAATGTCATACATTCTGAAGCACTCGCTTAAGACGTTAACAATTGCAGAGTAAATGTCGTGCTAGGAGATCACCCTCCATCAGGCTTCGGGGACGCGTAATAACCACGACAGACAAGATTGGTTTTGGCCCAACTTAGATCAGGCTGGTGTGGCCTGCTCAATTGGTATTGGGCAGGAATTGATGGCAACATGTCTAATACCTGGACTTAGGGACCAATACATCCGGGAAACCAATACAGCAGAACCCACAACACAAGGCAGATCAAACAGCACCTAATGGACAGAACACTCATACCGCTACAACAACAAACACCAAACGGGTGGTCTACTATAGAATAGACCACCGTACTGGTCATCTACTTTAGATAAGATGACTAAACATGACTACTATAGATTAGGCGACCGAACTCTGGCGGCCAAAACTTACTGGTCGTCTGCTATAATGTAGATGCCCGAAATGGTCGTCTACTATAGAGTAGATGACCGAAATCGTCGTCTACTTAGAGTAGATGACTCAAGTGGTCAAATGATATACGGCAGATGACTAAACATATCGTCTACTATACGGTAGATGTGAAAACAGGACGTCTTATGTACGGTAGATGATCATACAGATCGACTACTATACGGAAATGACCAAAACATGTAATCTAATATATCTAAGATGACCAAACAGGTAATCTACAATAAAGTAGATGACCAAACAGGTCTTTTACTATACGGTAGAGGTCCAAACAGGACGTCTACGGTACGGTAGGTAACCATACATCAACTAACGGGTGATCCAGGTAGAGATATTTTTTTCAATAGCCTTTTTGACAGATCACGTGTGAGTCGAGTCATGTTATTTTTGTTAAGTATTGTTTGGCTTTTCATCATGGAAAGACTTACGCCTGAACACGTTTACGAATCATTCAACTTTATTACGAAAATTCACGTTCTGTGAGGAATGTGTTTCGTGCACTTCGCTCAACTTATGGTCAACACAATCGGCCTACTGAGCGTACTATTCGCAATGCCATCACCCATCTTGAGACCCAGCATTCATTATTGGATAATATTCGACCGAATAGACCACGTCCAGCACGCAGTGAAGAAAATGTAGCGGCCGTAGCTGAGAGTGTACACGAAGACCATGGAGAGTCGATTCGGCGCCGTTCGCAGCAACTCGGACTGACGCATGGAACGACTTGGCGCATTTTACGTCGAGATCTTAAATTTAAAGCACACAAAATACAAGAACTGAAGCCGCCCGACCTCTTGAAAAGTTCCAAGAAGATCCGACGTTTTCGAGCCAAATTTTGTTCAGCGATGAGGCCCATTTCTGGCTCAATGGGTATGTAAACAAGCAAAATTGCCGCATTTGGAACGAAGAGCAACCCGAAGAGATTCAAGAGCTGCCACCTCATCCAGAAAAAACAACGGTTTGGTGTGGTTTGTTGGCCGGTGGAATCACCGGTCCATATTTCTTCAAAAATGATGCCGGTGAGAACGCAACGTCAATGGCGACCGTTATCGTGCCATGACAACCGACTTGATGCCTGAAATTGAAGCTGGTGATCTCGGCGACATTTGGTTTCAACAAGACGGCGTCACTTCCCACACATCGCATCAATCAATGGATTTATTGAGAAAACACTTCGGTGAGCAGATAATTTCACGTTTTGGGCCGGTCGATTGGTCACCAAGATCGTGTGATATCACAACGTTAGACTTTTTCCTGTGGAGATATGTAAAGTCTAAAGTTTATGCGGACAAACCCTCTTCGATTCAGGCCTTGGAGCAAAACATCACGCGTGTCATTCGCCAGTTACCAGTCGAAACGCTCGAACGAGTCATCGAAAATTGGACTCAACGGATGGACCATCTGAGACGTAGCCGCGGCCAACATTTGATAGACATAATCTTCAAAAAATAAATGCCAAAGAATGTTCTTTCAAACGATAATAAACATTCCCCATTCAATTTGAATTTTCTGTGTTTTTTTCTTTAAAAAAGTAGGGAACCTCGAAATGGATCACCCTATACATCTTAAAAACGTAATACGGATATACTAACGTATACGGATATATAATGAGTGGTTAAATTGTAAGGGCCGATGTTGAATGTGAACCACACCTAAACGTCAAGTTTTTTTCTGCATATCATTTGACATTTCTCAATTTCAGACTAACTCAATTTGAACCATGGAAAGATACACAGTCGAGCAACGCCTTTTACGAAAATGGGCGTTCAAATCAAAATGCATTTCGTGCACTTCGTGATGTTTTTTTGATCGACCAAATGTGTCTGCAATCGGGAGAATTGTGCGCAAATTTCAGCAAACCGGGTCTGTAGGAGATGTGAAAACTACTGTGTATGCTCGCCCAGTTCGTTTGGTGCGGCTTATGGGCTGGCGACGCCATCGGGCCCACTTCTTCGAAATGAGGCCGGTCATGCAGTTACTGTGAATGATTTTCGCTATCGTGAGATGGTAACGAACTTTTTATGGCCCAAATTGGAAGATATGAATGTGGAGAATATGTGGTTTCAACAGGACGGTGCCACTTGCCACACAGCTAACGAAACAATGGCTCTTTTGCGCAACAAATTCAGTGGTCCTGTTATCTCACGTCGTGGTGGTGTCAATTGGCCGCCAGGATCATGTGATTTGACACCGTTGGACTTCTTTCTTTGGGGTTATTTGAAAGAAAAGGTGTACGTCGATAAGCCAGCAACAATTCAAAAGCTAAAGGATGAGATAATTCGGCACATTAACGGCATAGAACCTCAATTATGCCTCAGCGTCATCGAAAATTTGGACCATCGGATGGAGGTGTGCTGCCGAGGTCACGGCGGCCATTTGACCGATATTTTGTTCCATACATAATTGAACCATACCAATATTATCATAATGAAAGGAAATGACAATAATTTCCTAAATAAATTGAGTTTTATTCAAAATCAACATCGGCCCTTAAAATTTAACCACCCTTTATTTTCGCTATTATTTTAAAGACGCAATTGTCGATCTTATATATCGGCTATAAACGACATGTGATTTATGAATACGACATGTGGCCCCTGTTCTGTATTCCGAATGTGGCTTGAATCGGAAATTTCCCCTCGGATTCGAGTTTCTAATGTGTTTCTTTGGACCCAAATATGTTTCGAATGTATCAATTATGTTCGAATGGAAAAATAAAGGCAATCTGTGCTTACAGATAATCTTCAAAAGCCCTCGAACAGAAATTATGGAAAATTTTATGAATTAGAAATTCGGATTCAATCCGCTCTCGGAATACAGAACAGGGGAGTTGTATTGAAGATAAGAAATTTGCAGCGAAATCGAGTGTGAGGAATTCTACGAAGAATAGCGCACGCGATTTCTCGTAGAATTTCTCACACTTGGCTAAATTTCTAATAAGTTTTTCAAACGAATACTTATTGGAGCAATGTATTCTAGCTAAAGATGGTACAAAACTGAACTAAAGGGTGTTTAAATTTTAAGGGCCGATGTTGATTTTGAATAGAACACAAATTATTTAGGAAATTATTGTCATTTCTTTTTATTATGATAAATTGGTATGGTTCAATTATGTATGGAAAATATCGGCCACATGGACCTAGGCGACACACCTCCATCCGATAGTCCAAATTTTCGATGACGCTGAGGCATAATTGAGGTTCTATGCCGTTAATGTGCCGAATTATCTCATCCTTTAGCTTTTGAATTGTTGCTGGCTTATCGACGTACACCTTTTCTTTCAAATAACCCCAAAGAAGAAGTCCAGCGGTGTCAAATCACATGATCCTGGCGGCCAATTGACATCGCCACGACATGAGACAAGACGGCCATTGAATTTTTTGCGCAAAAGAGCCATTGTTTCGTTAGATGTGTGGCAATTGGCACCGTCCTGTTGAAACCACATATTGTCCACATCCATATCTTCCAATTCGGACCACAAAAAGTTCGTTATCATCTCACGATGGCGAACACCATTCACAGTAACTGCCTGAACGGCCTCATTTCGAAGAAGTATGGCCCGATGACGTCGCCAGCCAATAAGCCGCACCAAACGAACTGGGCGAGCATGCACAGGTGTTTTCACATCTCTTGGTTTGCTGAAATTTGCCACCAATTCTCCCGATTGTGGACACATTTGGTCAATTATACTGATCAGAAAACATCACGAAGTGCACGAAATGTATTTTGATTTGAACGCCCATTTTCGTAAAAGGCTTAAAAAACGTTAACGCGTTACTCGATTGTGTATCTTTCCATGGTTCAAATTTAGTTAGTCTGAAATTGAGAAATGTCAAATGAAATGCAGAAAAAACTTGACGTTTAGGTGTGGTTCACATTCAACATCGGCCATTACAATTTAACCACCCATTATATATTGCATGGACAATTTTAGTTGACTTTGGATATATTCAAATAATCAAGTTTCTCTGAATTAGTGCTTAAGTTCCGCGACCTTAAGGACCTTTTAAAGATTTTTGCTACGACATTATTGACATCCTCCCAACTTAGTAGTGGCTTATTACGGCAGTTGCTCCCCATGGTTCACTGTGTAGATGTAATAATTTATTTACAAAAATGTTACCATTTCTTCAATAGAACTACTTTAATCTAATATCCAATTTTAATTTCTCCTTACAGACATTTGCGAAGATCCGGAAATACGCGAACGCATCGAACAACTGAAAACGGAACAGGAAAGTAAACGTTTGGCAGAGGCTCAGCGACGAAGAGTAAGACGATCTCAAAGTAATAATACAAGGTAACTCTAACAAATTGATATCAAAGAAAAACACTATAATAACAATCCATATTCTTCTGCCTTTTATATCCCATCCCAGAGCACAATCGGTACGACGCACATCCTTACGCGACAAAACGCTAACAACCAAAAAAGATGCCGCCGAAGAAACACGCCTACGCCTTCAGGCTCAAGATGTCTTCGCGCCTGCCCCCGATAGCACAACATTGGATCCCAATGGTCCAGCCGATCATAATCTAGACTCGGCGGCCGATTGGCTATCGAAATCGTCGGCCACAAACTCCCATCATCACCACAGTAGCAGCATTAATAACAATAATACCTTAAAAATGAATAATAATCATAGAAATTCCTACGATCCTAGTCTTCAAGATTATGTCGATTCCACCACAACACAATCATCCGCCGCCACTATGACACAACAGCACTCACACCACCACCATCAGCAATACCAACCCCAACATTCCTATCAACCACGACGGCCGCCAGAGGGTCGTGAGAATGATGAACTACAAATGCAAGCATTTAAAATCAACGGTGAACAACATTCCACAGGTGACATGATGAGCAGTGTCGGTAGTGGTGGTACAACGACCACCGCAGCATCCGCTGCTGTTATTGCGGCGACAACACGAACGACCGGCCAAACGGAAGCTGTACAAATACAGTCGAGCAAAGAAGCAGCCAATGGCAAAATAAATGTTCAAGTAACGGTATTAGTAGGTAAGTGCATGCAAACGGACCCCAAACAATCAGTCCCTCTCCCCGAAATACTGAAAATGCATGTTATCTGGCTAGTTTTTGATTTTTGATTTATTATCTTTTGAAATGAAGCACAGTGGTCTGAATTAGTATGGAGGGTGAATGTTGTCCACAAAGAGCCTTTATGGCAGATGTGCTGTGTCCTGTCAAAAGTTAAGTTCGGTTGACAGGGTTAGACTGATCAGCCCCATTGTGTTACTGTGGACCCCGATGAATCATCGGAAACAATCAGTATGGGCCACAAAGCGTATAATAGTATGTATAGATAGGAAAACTGATACGTGTGTACTAAGCAAACGTTTACTCATTGTCGGGCAGGATCCAGAAATATGTGCTACACTTTATACTTCTTCCTCTTCCACGCAGATTATACAGAAATCATTACTCTCAATGTCCAGTCTCATGGAACGGACGCCGATCCCGACATGATCAATATTAACGTGAACAGGACCCTTTGGCCCTGGAACCCCCTGGGGGTTCCATACATTTGGACTCGATTGGAGCACTCTAAATGGGTCAAAGTGAGATTTTTTCCGGGACATCAGAATTCGTTTTAGAGGTATGGTTCCTTCGGCAAAGTTTCTTATTTTGATCCCTAGAATACGATTTTCACTGAGCAATGGGCGATTTTTAAATCGACTCGCCCTAGGTTATACTAAGCAGACGTTTACTCATTGTCGGGCAATAACCAGAAATATGTGCTACACTTTATACTTCTTCCTCTTCCACGCAGATTATACAGAAATCATTACTCTCAATGTCCAGTCTCATGGAACGGACGCCGATCCCGACATGTTCAATATTAACGTGAACAGGACCCTTTTTCTCTAAGCACAATAGATATTGACCATCTATGGTAGTAATGTGGATATACATTTCTTTTTACCATACATATGTCTAGGTCTACCCATTTATTTTTTGTCCCTCTCCGTGATACATCCTGCAGATATTTCTCTTTCGTATCCAAGGAATGGATCCAGATCTATTTTGTTACCGCAGAAGTGTCTACGTCTGCCCATCTACTGTTAGTCTGCTTCAGTGTCTTATTATTCATACCGTACAGATGTTTTGGTCTAACTATGTATTGTTTGTTACAATCAGTAATAAATCCTGCAGATATTTCCTCCATATCTGTTTTGTTACCACACATGTGTCTGCGACCACCTATCTCTCCTCCTGCGTATATACCTTCAGGTATATAGACCCGAGTCCAAGTATATTTATCCGTTTACTCATTGTAGATCATGAGCGATGAAGTTGTAATACCCCTTTCAGCCTCTCCATCTTCTCCACAAATTTCACAGAAGTCATTAGTCCCAATGTCCATTCTCTTACGTCGAAACCAAAAAAACAATATCCTGTCAGGATCGATGCTAACATGGACAAGTTCTTCTCTCCCGACATGTTTTGTGACCCACCAAGCGTCTACATATGGTAGTAATGTGGATATACATTTTTGTTTACCATACAGATGTCTACGTCTACCCATTTATTTTTTGTCCCTCTCTGTGATACATCCTGCAGATATTTATTTCTCTTTCGTATCCAAGGAATGAATCCAGATCTATTTTGTTACCGCAGAAGTGTCTACGTCTGCCCATCTACTGTTAGTCTGCTTCAGTGTCTTATTATTCTTACCGTGCAGATGTTTAGGTCTAACCACGTATGTATTGTTTGTTTCAATCAGTAATAAATCCTGCAGATATTTCCTCCATATCTGTCTTGTTACCACACATGTGTCTGCGACCTCCTATCTATTGTTTGTCCGATGTCCATTCTCTTACATCGAAACCAAAAAAACAATATCCTGTCAGGATCGATGCCATCATGGACAGATTCTTCTCTCCCGCCATGTATTGTGACCCACCAAGCGTCTAGGTGCCTACCCGGACCCGGTCAGTTGGGCATCTGCGTTACCAGGAATCTCACCCACCGTAGTGGGTGCCACATCCTGCTTAGATATACATATTCAGGTTTACCGTCCCAAAGCCTTAAGGAGACAAACTCGCCCAGATGTGTGTAGGTAGATCTGTGCAAAAAACCCTTGCCAAATCCAAAATATCATCCGAATTGAACAGGGTTTTTGGTACAGATTGACGGGGATAAAACTATCCATATGTTCTTTCTAGACATCAGAATAATTGCTTAAAATATTCCACATATTGAGTTCACAATATTTCCCTGCGATTCCTTATGACAGATCAGCCGCATGTACGTATATTAAAGTGAGAGCCAGAACCGCCGACTTACTTAGAGCATTAAGGTAAATTTTTCTACCGCGTACCTACTCGTAGATCCCTTGATCCCTACCAGATCCCGTTCGTTTGGACATAGATCTCACCGTCCGTGGTACATGCTACATGTTGCTTATATACTAAGTAAGTAATGTCTTAGGGTTCCGTCTATCCGATATATGAAGGTTAGGGACTCGCACTCGCACAAAAACGACCTGCATTCCAAGTCATTCTGCTTCCCTGGATTTACAAATTGCAGTTCTGCTTTTATAGCACCCCAGGATGCGGGTTTCTGAGATACAGAATAAACTGCAAGGTTTTACATGATTACAAACACCATGGTGCACCATCACAAAGTTGGGCTACTACGACGCAACGGCCAGTGGCCAAAAAAATCCCTTTAGTAAGTGGTAGCTTCCCACAGGTAAACCGAGGGTAGCTACCGTGATTTAGGTTTAAACCACAACGAAACTCTCCAAAGGGCCGTTTCAGGATATAGCAAAGCGCGTAACCGATGTTAAACCGGGATTATAGGGGCTTCTGGTCAGATGTCTGCGAATGTTCTAACACCACACACTCCAACAAGGACTCGATGAGGCCGGCATTACCACAAGTCTTTAGGTATCTGACGACATTAATTCGTCCTCGTTAGCGTTCTATCGCGAGTTGGTAGGGTTTTTGAACTTGAGGTTCCAGATAGAATTGGCTTGGATATCTCTACATTTCCGGTCTGTTGGGTATTGGCATTACCCGGGGTCCCACGAACCGCAGTGGGTACCATATTCTGCTTATATTTCCGTTTGTCGATTTATGAATGGTAGTTTATGATAAAAACGAGTAGCCTTCTAAATCATTCTACTTCGCTTATTATACCAATTGTGCATAGGTAGATCTGCTTAAAAAACCCTTACCAAATCCAGATTTTCCGCCGAATCCGACAGGTTTTTTGATACCCATATCAAGACCATAGAATGTCGTTTTTCACGATGACTTTCATCTTGGCTTTCGGCTAACAGCCTTGTATAGTTGAGCGTATATGGCGCACTACATTTCCGGTCTGTTGGGTATTGGCATTACCCGGGGTCCCACGAACCGCAGTGGGTACCATATTCTGCTTATATTTCCGTTTGTCGATTTATGAATGTTAGTTTATGATAAAAACGAGTAGCCTTCTAAATCATTCTACTTCGCTTATTATACCAATTGTGCATAGGTAGATCTGCTTAACAAACCCTTACCAAATCCAGATTATCCGCCGAATCCGACAGGTTTTTTGATACCCATATCAAGACCATAGAATGTCGTATTTCACGATGACTTTCAACTTGGCTTTCGGCTAACAGCCTTGTACAGTTGAGCGTATATGGCGCACTGAAAGCAAATTGATTTACCCTGATGCCACATTGAATCATTACAGATGGAAGGAGTATATGGCATATTCCTACGAATTGAGGCATTTTGTTCTGTCGCATCGTCAACGTCTCCCGTGTCGAAATCTACTGAACTGTCCTTCGCTATCTTCTGGTTGCCAGCATTATTGATTAGTAAAGGTTAATCTCAATTATCCCTGCATCGTTAATTATTGACATATTAACCTCCACCCATTCGAGGGTGATATCGGACTCCTCGAAAATCGGTCGTCAAGTCCCCAAAGTCCTAGGTATCTGCAGACATGTGTATTTGACCTCGGAGGCATATTGTGACGATTTTAGACGCTCTGTAAAATCAGAGGCTCCAACAGAATATTGTTGGGTTTCTCCAGCCTTCCTGTCGGTTGGGTAGCTGGAATCTCGCATAGCTTAATAGGAACCACATTCTACTTATACATATACTTTTAGTTTTATAGTCCCAATGTCATATCGATGAGTTTCCTTCGTCAAAAAAACGAGGAACCTTCTAAGCCAATCCGTTTCATATATTTTAGCAATTGGTAATAGATTACCAAATCCAGAATATCAGCCGGCTACTGAGGATGTCAGACTTCTGAATGACTTCCAACTTGGCTTCCGACTAACGCAACTGAGAGCAAACTTGTTCAGTTTAGCTTATAAGACGTTCTGGAAAGCACTGAGCTTTACTCTTCCCTGATGCGACTATGCATCTTTGCAGATAGTTCGCAAATTTTTTAGAACTGCGGTGATTAATAGGCAAAAGCTTTATCTTTATAGTCTCAATTTTCCATGTGGAAGTACCATACTGGTTTCGTGTCGATGCTTCACCACTTCTCGGAAAGAATTGTGTGAATACTGTTTCCTTGTTTCTCAATGAGAGCGAAAGAGCACAGCTCATCATGTTTTCGTTATGACGATCGTACATATCGGACCCCCATGTGCTTTTTTCGTGGTCGAAATGCGCCAGAACCAAAGGACTGATGATTGAATCTATTGCAGAGTTGATGACCAAACCGGTCGTCTATTGCAGAGTAGATTGCCGAATTCATCGTATATTGCCGAGAAAATTACCGAAGTGGTAATTTGCAATAGACTAGATGACCGTAGTGTTCAACTACCATAGAGTAAATTATCAAAGTGGGCATCTTATAAGGTGTGCAACTTGGTCATCTACTATAGATTAGAAGATCGAACTGGTCATCTAATCTAATCTACTATAGACCAGGTAACCAAATTCGTCATCTGCTATAGAGTAGGTGACCAAACTGGTCATCTACAATTGAGTAGGTGACCAAACTGGGCATCTACTATAGAGTGAGTGACCAAACTGGTTATCTACTATAGAGAAGTGACCAAACTGGTCATCTAATATAGACTAGGTGACCAAACTATAGAGTAGGTGGCAAAACTGGCCATCTACTATAGAGTAGGTGGCAAAACTGGCATTATACTATAGAGTAGGTAACCAAACTGGTCATCTACTATAGAGTAGGTGACCAAAGTAGTCATCTCCTATAGAGTAGGTGACAAAACTGGTCATGTACTATAGAGTGGGTGACAAAACTGGTCATCTACTATAGAGTAGGTGACCAAAGTGGCCATCTACTATAGAGTAGGTAACGAAACTGGTCATCTACTATAGAGTAGGTGACCAAACTAGTCATCTACTATAGAGTAGGTGACAAGACTGGTCATCTACTATAGAGTGGGTGACAAAACTGGTCATCTACTATAGAGTAGGTGACCAAAGTGGTCATCTACTAATGAGTGACAAACTGGTCATCTACTAATGAGTGACAAACTGGTCATCTACTATAGAGAAGGTGACCTAACTGGTCATCTACTATAGAGCAGGTGACCAAACCGGTCATTTACTATAGAAAAGGTAATCTACAATAGAGTAGGTGACCAAACTGGTCATCTACTAAAGAGTAGGTGACCAAACTGGTCGTCTACTAAAGAGTAGGTGACCAAACTGGTCATGTACAATAAATTAGATGACCGAACTTGTCATCTACTATAAATAAGATGAACGCATTGTCATCTATTGTATATCAGGTGACCGAACTGGTCATCTACTCCAGAGTATGTCAACATATATAACAAATCCCAACTCAAATTATTACCACCACTGTGCTTCCTGCATTTTTCAACAACGTTATCTAGTTTCGTACTTAGTGCATAAGTTCATTTTACCCTTTTCCGTTCCGAATGCTTTGTAATAAATATTCATTTTTAAATATGTTTGAAAATATCATTAACTAACATAATTGTTGTGTTTATCATGGTTTTGTTTTTCATTTCCGTTTTATTTCAACTTTCCTGTTTGTGTGTGTATGTCCTGTCCTGACCTGTTGTGTCCCCCGGCTATTGTGTTATATTGTGGGACAACCAACCAACTCTCATTATCTCTCCATTATAAACCACCACAATCAACAACCAATTCCTCCTCCTTGTCCAACACCAACACTATTCATTCATTATGCAAAATCTACACAACATTTTGGAATGGCTACAAAACATAATGAATGTCCTTGTCCCACCCAACATCCTACTGTGTCCTCCTCCCATGAACTCGTTCACAAACTGTACTGAACTGAATTTTGTGGTGTTGTGTGTGTGTGTGTGGGTGTATGTGAGCAGATACGTCCTCCAACCATCATCTGCAGCAGCAACAACAACAACAGCAGCAGCATCAATTGCATCACCATCATAATCATAATCAACAGCATCAGAATCAACAACAGCAGCAACATCTGCATATGCATCTGCATCACGGTCACGGCCTTCATAATCAGCAACAACTACAAAACCAACAGCAATTAATGGATCCTTCTGATTCCTCCTCCTCCTCCAATACATCATCTACTCCCAACCCATCATCATCATCCTCCAATCCACAATATTTGGCAAATGCAACAACTTTGGCTAACTTGAAAAAGCAACGCTCTCTGTCCCGCTCTAGTGTTTTCAATAATTGTGAAAATGGTTCTGTTTTAGGAGCCGCCAACTCTACGACCAGTCACAACCATCATCCCAGCAGCGTAAACAACAACAACAATAATAACAACAACAGCATTCATGCCAGCGGCGCCAGCCTGGATCATCAGGTGGTGAATACCCAACAACCTTTGGCCAACAATGGTCTACAGCATCCAGCTCTGATGGATTACAATGGCTTAATGCACGATCCATCATCAACAGGAGTAGGAGTACCATCCTCCGCAACAGCAACGGCAGGCGGCGGAGCAGCAGGAGCTTCCAGTGGCGGTGCTGGTGTGAATAAATTTAGCGGCATAACTGGTGATGTAGTCAGTGACAGTACCAGTTCCAAGAAATGCTGTACTGTGATGTAAATGTAAAGTCAACAGGCGAGGAGGAGTCCCATCCATCGCTGTCCTCCTCGACCAGCAACTACAACAAGGTAATGAATAATTGTGTTTTGTTTCTTTGTCTTAGTTTTTTTTTTATTAAGTGAGGGTGTATTGAATGGGATTCCTAGCTAAATCTGTAGTTGAATAACACTGGGTTACAATGATTGAAGGAGAATTATTAAGTATGGGCAAGATGCTTTGGGGAAGAATCTTGATTAATAAATAATTTATGGATGACAAGGAAAATTGATTTGAATATGATTGAAAACTGGTAGCTGTCGGAATCGACAGATGTAGCTTCAACAATATGTCCGGGCAACTGTCAAAGTTCCAAATGTCCCCTTTGGAAGACCCTTTATTTTGGAAAACCTATGTTTATCTGTTAACTTTTAGACTCTAGTCGGCGGTTACAGCAGACTCTAAATTACCATACAACAAGTTTTAATTTGAAGCTAATCAGAAACTTGTAGTTGGCAGATCCTGATAACAATTCCCACTACAACTCATATGCTGGATTAGTCTACTAAAATTTGTTCTGTAGTCTATTACAGCAGACATTGTGTGCTCAATTTGCGAAGATATGTTTTAGATTGAGGTTCGGTTATAAATACCACACTGGATTCAGAAACCGCCATTCTAGCATAATTTCCCATTGGATTCGGCTGCCACAGATTCCTATTTCAAGTGTAAATTCTACTGACCAGACTACAATGCCGTTGAATTATGGTTATCTCCTAAACTAAATTTCCAAACAGGCCATCTACTAAAATGCAAATAAGCTAGCAGGTCGCTTAGTATTGTCATCTTCTATAAAATTTATGGTCAAACCGACCGTCATAGAGTAGATGACAGAACTGATCGTTTACTTTTTAAAATAGATGACCGATCCGATCATCTACTATAGAGTAGATAACCGATTCGGTTGTCTAATAGTTAGCATACAACCAATCCTGTACTTCAATCAAATTGAGATCCGCTCACCCACTATTACTTAGATAACCAATGTATTCAGGTACTAGGGTAGATAACCTAACAGGTCGTAGAAAACATAACAGGTCGTAGATAGCCGACTCGACTGTTTACGGTAGAGTAGATGAATAATCCCATCATCTTCTATTGAGAAGATACCAGATCCGAGAACTAGGGAGTAAATAAAACTTTCGATTGTCTACTAATGAGTAGACCACGGATCCGGTCGTCTACTAATGAGTAGATCAGCGATTCGGTCGTCTACTATCAAGTATATCACCGATTATGTCGTCTACTATTAAGTAGATCATCGATTAGGTCGCCTACTATAACCGTTTTGGCTGTCTGCTATCGAGTATATAACCTCTCCTGTCATATTCTATTGAGTTGGTAACCGATCCGGTCGTTTACAATAGAGAAGATATTATTATCGGCCATTTAATGTAGATATTCGGTTGTCTTCCATTGAATAAATAACCGAGTCAGCCATCTACGATTGGGAAGATAGCCGCTGAATGTGTACTGTAGATTAATTACCAATCAGGTCATCTGCTAGGAGTAGATAAACTATCCGGTCGTTTACTGTAGAATAGATATCCAATCCGGTCGTCTTCTATTAAGTAAATAAATAACCGATCCTGTCGACTACTACTGAGTAGATAGCCTATTCGGCTGTAGATAACCAGGTCGCCTACTATAATGTAGATAATCTTTCTGGTCGTCCACTATAGATTAGATAACCGATTTGGCAGTCCACTATGTATAGAGTAGATAACCGTTTTGGCTGTCTGCTATAGAGTGTATAACCTCTCCTGTCATATTCTATTGAGTTGGTAACCGATCCGGTCGTCTCCTATAGATAAGATAACATTTTCGGTCATTTAATATAGAGTAGATAACCTATCCGGTTGTCTTCCATTGAACAAATAACCGAGTCAGCCGTCTACAATTGAATAGAAAGCCGTTTCGAATATGTACTGTACATTAATTACCTATCAGTTCATCTCCTATGGAATAGATAAACTATCCGGTCGTCCACTGTAAAATAGATATCAAATCAGGTCGTCTTCAATTAAGTAAATAGGTAACCGATCCAGTCGACTACTACTGAGTAGTTAACCTATTCGGCAGTATACTGAAAAATATGCAATATATCTGGCCGTCTAATAATAAGTATACAAACGATCTGGCTGTCTACAACAGTGTAGATAACTTATTCGGAGCCTACTATAGAATATATAAACTGTCAGGTCAACTAATAATACATATACAACCGATCCGGCTGTGTACTACAGATTAGGCAATCTTCCATGTCATCTATTGAGTAGATAACCGATCCGGTCGTCTACCATAACGAAGATAGCCTTTCCGATTGTCTAATGTAGAGTAGATAACCGATTCGGTCGTCTGCTATTAAGTTTACAACCGATCCGGCTGTCTAATATAGAATATATTACCGGTAATATGTAGTAGATAATCCAATATAAACTGGACAACCAATCCAGTCATCTTCTATTGAGTATGTATATGTAGATAAACAATCGGCTCATTTAATATAGAGAAAATGAAATTTGTTTCGCTATATTAGACCAATCCAGCCATCTTCTATTGAGTATATAGATAAACAATCTGGTCGTCTAATATAGCGAAAATAAACAATTAGGTCGTATAATTTTCAGTAGATAAGCGATATGGTCGTTTACTATAGAGAAGGTAACTTATACGATCGTCCAATATAGAGTAGATAACCTATCCGGTCGTCTTCTATTGAATAGATAACCGAACCAGTCGTTTACTATCCGATCATCTACTATTGAGTAGATAACCGGTTGTCTAATTTTTAGTAGATAACCGATGCGGTCGTCTTCTACTGAGCAGATAACCAATCCGGTCGTCTACTGTAGAATAGATAACTCATCCGATTGCGTACTATAGAGTAGATAACATATTCATTATTCTAATATTGAGATGATAACCGATCAGGTTATCTACTATTCAGTAGAAAACCATAACCGATATGACCGTTTACTGTCAAGCAGGTAATCGTTTCGGTAGTCTACAAAAGAGTAGATAACCTATCCGGTAGTCTACAAAAGAGTAGATAACCTATCCGGTAGTCTACAAAAGAGTAGATAACCTATGTGGTCGTCTAATATTGCGTATACAATCGATCCGGCCGTCTACTATAGAGTAGGTAACCTCACCCACCGTTTTTTATTTAGTAGATAACCGATCCAGTCGTCTACTATAGAAAAAATAAACTTTTCGATCGTCTAATATAGAGTAGATAACCCCTCGGGTCGACTTCCATTGAATGGATAACCGATTCGGTCGTCAACAATTGAGCGGATACAACCGATTTAACTTTCTACCTAGAGTAAATACGAATCTGGTCGTCCAGTTATCTTTTCCTCTTCTGAGGAAAAGATAACTGATCCGGTCATCTACTGCGGAGTAGATGTATAACCGATCCTCTACTATTGGGTTGGTAACCGGTAACCGATTCGGCTGTTTAGTTCAGACTAAATAACAAATCTGGTCGTCTTCTGCTGAGTAGATAACCGATGCAGTCCTATTCTATAGAATATACAAACAATGGGTCTTCTACAATAGAGTAGATAACCTATCCGTTCGTGTACTATTGAGTAGACAACTGATTCGGTATTCTACTATAAAGTATATAACCTGGCTGACTACTACTTATTGAGTAGATAACCGATCTGGCTGATTACTATTGAGTAGATGACCAATCCAGTCGTCAGGTATTGAGTAGATAACTGAGCCGGTAGTCTACTGTCGAGGAGTAGTTAACCAATCTGATCGGCTATTATTGAGTAGATATTGAGTAGGCTGTAATATCAGATTCTGTTCCCGGTGGGTTCAGTAGCTAAACCTTAATCTATCCACCGTATAATATTTAATACGTTTTTTTAAATTTTATTTCAAACCAATGTTGCTTGGTGTTATCCTAAATCTGTTTTTCCTGCAATGAAAAATACCATCTGTACTTTTTGCAACAAGTTTTGTTCTGACAACAGAAAAGAAGAAGAATGCATCATAGGGATTACAGCGTAAAAGAATGTGAAGTCTTTTGGCGTTTTGTATTTGTTCCTTTTCCCCCAAATGTATTTTTAGGTAATGTTATCATTTACAAAAGGGGCTAGCATACTTCAAGGCGTTTCAGCTTGAAAGATTACAAGAAAATTCAAAATAATCCATAATAATCTTACGAATTTTTGTGGCAGTCTTAGGAATTGGGTAAAAGCCGAAAAAGGGAAATTATAAGCAAATAAGGAGAACTTAAGTGTTGAACTAAATAAAAGAAGATGAAAAAGGATCAGTTTAAGAAACGGGTAAAGATTTTTTTTATTTTGAGACATATGCCATGAAGTTATTATATTTTTAAATTATTCTAAAAATCTATTGAATAAAAGAAGTAAAGATAATTTAAATTTTGGTTATAATATATTCAATATTTCTCTAAATTATGTCAATTTGTGAAGGAGAAGGTACAGGTAGGTCTGGTTTAATATGGTTGATTTTCATACTTATGTTTGTTGGGAAAAAATATAACCACAGGCAAAATTTTAAGTCATTCGATCACTCCCTTCGTGAGTTATTCTGCGCATCAGCCAAGGACAGATATTTGAACGGACGGGCATAACTTAAATGTTTTAAATCGAATCCTGAAACGGATATCTGCAAAATATATCTGGAGTCTTAGGTCGTTCTTTCTATGTGCTAGATTTATTCTCTGTATAGAAATAGATAGATTAGATTACTTAAGCCTATGTCGTTCACGTATATGTCCTAAGAGTATGAAACAAAAAATTATGACCAACATTCCTGCAATTTCTATTATTATTTCTTTTGTTTGTTGATTTTTCTCACCACTACTATAAACAAAAGTCCTTTGGTAATTATTACTGCAGAAACTTTTCTTGGAACTAACTTTTCTCCTAAAAGTTAACACATTGTTGCCCTCTATATTAAGAGAATAGAAACATTAAAATGTTTAGCATATTTTTAGGCCTTACTCGAACTATGAAGACTTCAAGAGACATATATTTTCTTCTTTTCCCCCCTAAAATTGGCTAAACGTGTGAGTTCAAAGGTTACCCCAAGGAAATGTCTAAGAAATAACAAAAGAAATGTATTTGTTTATTTTTTTACAAAGTTTGGCAATTAGACGACATGCATCTTATGTTCCGCCGCATGGTTTTCTTCGTGTTAGATGATTGCTTGTTGTTTTTTAAGAAATGCGCACAAAAAAACGTGACAAGAAATTTTACAATCTATTTATGTTGATAAATTGTTATTTGAACTTGAACTCACTAAATAATGTTGGTAATGTTAAAAAGTTAAAGGTAATGACCTAAAAGTATGCTATATAATTTAAACCAAGTATAAGCAAAACTTTTTCACATATTGCATTAATGAATACGGATTTAGTTTGTCAGTTTCTGAAGAACTTTTCGTTAATTTTAAATTGGTTTAACAATGTCTTCAATCAATAACAATACAACAACTTTGTTATATACCTAAAAGTGTGCCACAAAATTAGCATACGATAAGTTGAATAAATGTCTTCTTTGTTGGAATCATTAATCTTTTACAATGAATAAATACTAACAAATTTGCCGTTACTTAACAAGTATCTTTTTAAGCCGAAAAGTAGACAACAAGTAGACAGACAATAAGTAAATGAAAAAATAAGGAAGCATATCCTCCCAAAAATTGTGGTAACCCTAAAGGATAATGGTTAACCTTCCGTGTTTGATGAAAAGTCTGAATGTGCAAATTGTTATTATATTAAATAACTTTGCCTACTTTTAGGCATTAACTTTATGTTTCCTTCACAAATTATTATGAGAACTTTAACTAAGCATGGTAATGGGCATTTAAAAGATAAAGGCAAGTACCTAAAAGTATGCTATATGCTATATACTTTAATTAATTAAATGTTATTTTGCAAGTTTCTAGAGAACTTTTCGATATTTTTCATTTTGTTTACAATGTCTTCAATCAATATCAATATTACAAGTTTGTGCATAAAAGTATGCTACAAAATTAGCATAAGTTTAATAAACGGCTTCTTTGTTGAAATCATTAATCTTCACCAATAAATAAGTACTAATAAATTTTCCGCTCCATAACAAGTATCTTGTTAATCCGAAAAGTAGGCTACAATCAATTTTAGGTGAAAAATAATGAAGCAGATCCTCCCAAAAAATTAAGGATTTCCTTGTCCCTACCCAATAAGTTCAATTCTCCTCCTTTGATCGAAAGTCTAATTGTACAAACTGTTATTATATTAAAAACCGTTGCCTACATTTAGGCAATAACCTTGAAGTAGTAAAGCGAAAAGATGGCCGCCTATAATTGAGGAGGTACTTTTCAAAACTTGACTATTCCACTTGTGACAGAACTGATTTTTTTTTTGTTTGGTAGCATTGAATTCAAAACTCAGAGAAAATAAAAGTGCGCGAAGTCTGTATGACTAATCTTGACGTCTTTAATAATACATCAAAATTTCGGGTTAAATACATAGGGCCATAGTATTTTCTCAAATTGTGTAAAAACCCAAAAACTAGAATAGTCAAGTTTTGAAAAGTACCTCCTCAATTATGCCATGCAATATTACTTTAACGCAGGGCTTCTCAAACCTTTTAGCAATAGAGCTCCCAATAACCATGAAAAAAAGGTACAAGCCCACTTCCGCAAAAAATATATCAGAAATTATATTTATTTTTTTAACATATATTTTCTTCGAAATTAAATTTTTCTTTAAAATCCATCAAAATAACACTATAAAATCCATCAAAATTGCTTTTTTCTATAAAATCCATCAAAATTAATTTTTTCTATAAATTTTTGATGATATTGACATTTTTCTAGAAAATGTTTATAAAATTGGATTTTTCTAGAAAATTTTATTAAAATTTAATTTAAAAATTTTTAATTTAATAGAAAATTTGCAATTTTCTGAATAAATTCTTTGAAATTGCATTTCTCTAAAACATTAAAATTGCGTTTTTCTTAAAAATTTCATTTAGAAATTTTTAATTTTCTTATACAATTTCTCCGAAATTACTTGAAAATGTCGTCAAAATTTCATTTTTCTGCAAAATTTTGTAGAAATTAATTATTTCTACAATTTCTCCGAAATTTCTTAAAAATTTCGTCAAAATTTAAATTTTCTGCAAAATTTTGTTAAAATTAATTCTTTCTTGACCAATTCGTCGAAATTTCATTTTTTCTAAAAAATTTTGTTAATATTATTTTTTTTAAAATAATAAATTAAATTTTTCTATAAAATCCATCAAAATTGAATTTTTTTATAAAAATTTCTTTTTTTGTACAAAATCCATCAAAATAGCTTTTTCCTATAAATTTGTCATGATATTGCATTTTTCTAGAAAATCTTTATTAAATTCCACTTTTCTAGAAAATTGTATTAAAATTTAAAAATTTGTAATCTTTCTAGAAAATTTGGTTGAAATTTCCATTGTCTGAATAAATTCTTTGAAAACTTAAAATTGCGTTTTTTTTGTTAAAATTTAATTTAGACATTTTTAATTTTCCTATACTACTTCTCGGAAATTCCTTGAAAATTTTGTCAAAATTTCATTTTCTACAAAATTTTGTAGAAAATGAAATTTAATTTCCTACAAGATTTTGTTAAAATTAATTCTTTCTTAACAAATTCGTCAAAATTTCATTTTTTGTAAAAAATTTTGTTAAAATTATTTATTTTTTTAACATAATTAATAAAATAAAATATCTGTTTTTTTATGTTTTCTTAAAATAAAATTCAATTTTATTCCATTTAACCCAACGTTTCGTCAATTTTATGTTGACTTTTTCACGGATTTCGTAGTCACATTAATTTAAGTAAGTAACGTATTTAAACACAACACAACTTAACTTAAATTAATATCACAGATGGGTTCCTTTTATTGCGACGTTGTAATTGACACTTATGTTATTTTCGTTGATATTTTCTTCCAATTACATTTTTCTATAAAATCCATCAAAATTGTTTTTTTTTTATAAATATTCCTTTTTTCTACAAAATCCATAAAAATTGTTTTTTGCTATAAATTTTTGATGATGTTGGCATTTTTCTAGAAAATTTTTATAAAATTGGATTTTTCTAGAAAATTTTATTAAAATTTAATTTAAAAATTTTTAATTTAATAGATCATTTTCTGAATACATTTTTTGAAATTGCATTCCTCTTAAATATTAAAATTGAGTTTTTTTTTTAAATATAATTTAGAAATTTTTAATTTTCTTATACAATTTCTCCGAAATTTCGGCAAAATTTAAATTTTCTGAAAAATTTTGTTAAAATTAATTCTTTCTTGACAAATTAGTCGAAATTTCATTTTTTCTAAAAAATTTGTTAATATTATTTATTTATTAACATAATTAATAAAATTAAATTTTTCTATAAAATTACATTGTTCTATAAAATCCATCAAAATTGCATTTTTTTTATAAAAATTGATTTTTTCTACAAAATCCATCAAAATAGCTTCTTCCCATAAATTTTTCATGATATTGCATTTTTCTAGAAAATCTTTATTAAATTCCATTTTTCTAGAAAATTTTATTTAAAAATTTTTAATTTTTCTAGAAAATTTGGTTGAAGTTTCCATTTTCTGAATAAATTCTTTGAAAAATTAAAATTGCGTTTTTTTTGTTAAATTTTTTGTTAAAATTTAATTTAGACATTTTTAATTTTCTTATACTACTTCTCGGAAATTCCTTGAAAATTGTGTCAAAATATCATTTTCTACAAAATTTTGTAGAAAATGAAATTTAATTTTCTACAAAACTTTGTTAAAGTTAATTCTTTCTTAACAAATTCGTCAAAATTTCATTTTTTCTAAAAAATTTTGTTAAAATTATTTATTTTTTTAACATAATTAATAAAATAAAATATCTGTTTCTTTTTATGTTTTCTTAAAATAAAATTAAATTTTATTCCATTTGACCCAACGTTTCGTCAATTTTATGTTGACTTTTTCACGGATTTCGTAGTCACATTAATTTAAGTAAGTCACGTAACACAACTTAACTTAAAATAATATCACAGATGGGTTCCTTTTATTGCGACGCTGTAATTGACACATGTTATTTTCGTTGATATTTTCTTCGAATTACATTTTTCTATAAAATCCATCAAAATTGTTTTTTTTTATAAAAAATCCTTTTTTCTACAAAATCCATCAAAATTACTTTTTTTCTATAAATTTTTGATGATGTTGGCATTTTTCTAGAAAATGTTTATAAAATTGGATTTTTCTCGAAAATTTTATTAAAATTTAATTTAAAAATTTTTAATTTAATAGAAAATTTGCAATTTTCTGAATAAATTCTTTGAAATTGCATTTCTCCAAAAAAAAATTAAAATTGCGTTTTTCTTAAAAATTTAATTTAGAAAATTTTAATTTTCTTATACAATTTCTCCGAAATTACTTGAAAATGTCGTCAAAATTTCATTTTTCTGCAAATTTCTGTTAAAATTAATTCTTTCTTGACAAATTGGTCGAAATTTCATTTTTTCTTAAAAATTTTGTTAATATTATTTATTTTTTTAACATAATTAATAAAATAAAATATCGTTGAAATTTTCTTCGGAATTAAATTTTTCTATAAAATCCATCATCCATCCAACAAAATCCATCAAAATAACTTTTTCCTATAAAAGTTTCATGATATTGCATTTTTCTAGAAAATGTTATTTAAAAAATTCTACATTTTCTAGAAATTTGTTTGAATTTGCAATTTTCTGAAAAAATTCTTTGAAATTAGATTACTCTAAAACATTAATATTGCGTTTTTCTTAAAATTTAATTTAGAAATTTTTAATTTTCCTATACAATTACTTGAAAATTTTTTCAAAAATTACATTTTTCCACAAAATTTTGTTAAAATTAATTCTTTGTTAAAATTATTTAAATTTTTTAACAAAATTAATAAAATATCGTTGATATTTTTTTTGAAGTTAAATTTTTCTATAAAATCCATCACAATTGAATTTTTTTTAACAAAATTAATAAAATATGAAATTTTTAATTTTCCTATACAATTTCTTGAAAATTTTGTCAAAATTTAAATTTTCTGCAAAATTTTCTTAAAATTAATTTTTTCTTGACAAAATCGTCGAAATTTAATTTTTTCTATAAAAATTTTGTTAATATTATTTATTTTTTAACATAATTAATAAAATAAAATATCGTTGATATTTTCATCGAAATAATATTTTTCTATAAAATCAATCAAAATTGCATTTTTTATAAAAATGGCATTTTTCATGATATTGCATTTTTCTAGAAAATATTTATAAATTCCATTTTTCTAGAAAATTTTATTAAAAACTTTTAATTTTTCTAGAAAATTTGGTTGAATTTACAATTTTCTGAAAAAAATTCTTTGAAATTAGATTACTCTAAAACATTAATATTGCGTTTTTCTTAAAATTTAATTTAGAAATTTTTAATTTTCCTATACAATTACTTGAAAATTTTGTCAAAAATTTCATTTTTCCTCAAAATTTTGTTAAAATTAATTCTTTGTTAAAATTATTTACATTTTTTAACAAAATTAATAAAATATCGTTGATATTTTTTTTTAAATTAAATTTTTTATTTTTCTATAAAATCCATCACAATTGAATTTTTTTAAGAAAAATTGTTTTTTTCTACGGAATCCAACAAAATTACTTTTTTCCATAAATTTTTGATGATATTGCTTTTTTCTAGAATATGTTTATAAAATTGCATTTTTCTAGAAAAATTTATTAAAATTTAGTTTAAAAATTTTTTAATTTTCCTAGAAAATTTGGATGAAATTGCGATTTTCTGAAAAAATTCTTTGAAATTACATTTTTCTAAAAATTAAATTTCGCTTTTCTACAATTAAAATCCTATAGAATTTCTCCGAAATTTCTTGTAAATTTTGTTAAAATGTTGTTTTAAAAAATTTCTCGAAATTTCCATTTTCTAAAAAATGTTGTTAAAATAATTCTTTCTTACAAATTTAGTCAAAATGTAATTTTTTAACAATTCTTCTTTTCCAGCAAATGTTGATGAAATTACATTTTTTTAGAAAATTTTGTTAACGAATTGCATTTCTCTAAAAAATTTAATTTTTGTACCAAATTTCTAGAATCTGCATTTTTTTAAAAAATTTCTTCAAAATCGAATTGTTTTCAAAAATTTTGTTGAAATTACATATTTCTACAAATTGTCTTCAAATTAAAATCTTCTAGGAAAATTATTGTATTGCTTTTCTCTGAAACAATTGAATTTTTCCAAAAAAATGTAATTGAAAATAAAAAAATTGGTGAAATTACATTGTTCTAGATAATTTTTCGAAACCAGATATTTCTAAAAAAATATTTCTAGAATATCCATTAAAATTGATTTTTTTTTCCAGAAAATGTTGATAAAATTGCATTTTTCTAAGAAAATTCTTTGAAATAGAATTTTTCTTCAAAATTAAACTAAAAAATTTAAAATACCAATTACAACGACATTTTCTATTAAAGTGGAATTTCTGTTAAATTTTCAATGGAAATCAATTTTCTAAAAATGCAATTTTGTTAAAATGCCCTATGAAAATTCAATTTACAATAAATTGCAGTTTTGATAAAATTTGAAAAAAAAAATCACACTTAAAATTTGATTTTTTTATGCTATTTGTTACATAATCCGTTAAAATGGCTATTTCCTAAAAATGTTTCCACAGAATGTCGATAAAATTACATTTTTCTAGAAAATTTTATTAAAATTTAATTTATAAAAGTTTATTTTTTCTAGACAATTTGGTTGAATTTGCAATTTTCTGAATAAATTCTTTGAAATTGCATTTCTCTAAAAATTCAAAATTGCGTTTTTCTAAAAAAATTAATTTAGAAATTTTAAACTTATACAATTTCTCCGAAATTACTTGAAAATGTCGCCAAAATTTCATTTTTCTATAAAATCCATCAAAATTACATTTCTCTATAAAAATTTCTTTTTTCTACAAAATCCATCAAAATAGCTTTTTCCTATAAATTTTTCATGATATTGCATTTTTCCAGCAAATCTTTATAAAATTACATTTTTCTAGAAAATTTTATTAAAATTTAATTTCAAAATTTGTAATTTTTCTAGAAAATTTGGTTGTTATTGCAATTTTCTGAATAAATTCTTTGAAAACTTAAAATTGCGTCTTTGACTTTTTCAAGGGTTTCGTAGTCACATTAATTTAAGTAAGTCACATATTTAAACACATAACACAACTTCGAATTACATTTTTCTATAAAATCCATCAAAATTGTTTTTTTTTTTATAAATATTCCTTTTTTCTACAAAATCCATCAAAATTGCTTTTTTTCTATAAATTTTTGATGATGTTGGCATTTTTCTAGAAAATGTTTATAAAATTGGATTTTTCTAGAAAATTTTATTAAAATTTAATTTAAAAATTTTTAATTTAATAGAAAATTTGCAATTTTCTGAATAAATTCTTTGAAATTGCATTTCTCTAAAACATTAAAATTGCGTTTTTCTTAAAAATTTCATTTAGAAATTTTTAGTTTTCTTATACAATTTCTCCGAAATTACTTGAAAATGTCGTCAAAATTTCATTTTTCTGCAAATTTCTGTTAAAATTAAGTCTTTCTTGACAAATGGGTCGAAATTTCATTTTTTCTAAAAAATTTTGTTAATATTATTTATTTTTTTAACATAATTAATAAAATAAAATATCTTCGAAATAAAATTTTTCTATAAAATCATCAAAATAATTTTTTTTTAAAAATCCATCAAATTTCCTATTTTTCTACAAAATCCATCAAAAGTGCTTTTTCCCATACATTTTTGATGATATTGCAATTTTCTATAAAATGTTTATGAAATTGCATTTTTCTAGAAAATTTTATAAAAATTTAATTGAAAATTTTTTTAATTTTTCTAGAAAATTTGGTTGAAATTGCAATTTTCTGAAAAAAATTCTTTGAAATTACATTTCTCTAAAACATAAATTTCTTGAAAATTTCGTCAAGATTCCATTATTCTACAAAATGTTCTCCAAATTATTTCTTAACAAAATCGTCGAAATTTAATATTTTCTAAGAAATTTTGTTAAAATTATTTATTTTTTTTAACATAAATAATAAAATAAAATATCGTTGATATTTTCTTTGAAATTACATTTTTCTATAAAATCCATCAAAACTGTTTTTTTTTGTACAAAATATGGATTTTTTTTTAAATTTTTGATGATATTGCATTTTTCTAGATGTTTCTTTAAAATTGCATTTCCCTAAAACATTAAAATTGCGTTTTCTATACAATTTCTCCCAAATTTCTTGAAAATTTCGTCAAGATTTCACTTTTCTACAAAATTTTGTTCACATTATTTCTTAACAAATTCGTCGAAATTTAATTTTTTGTAAAAAATTTTTTCAAATTATTTTTTTACATAATTGATAAAATAAAATATCGTTGATATTTTCTTCGAAATTAAATTTTTCTATAAAATCCTTCAAAATTGTTTTTTTGTACAAAATCCATCAAAATTATAATTTTTTTATAAATTTTTGATGATATTGCATATTTTTAGAAGATGGTCTTTGAAATTACACATCTCTAAAACATTAAAATTGCGTTTTTCTATAAAATTTTATTAACATATAATTTAGAAATTTTTAATTTGCCTATACAATTTCACCGAAATCTCTTAAAAATTTCATTTTTCTACAAAATGTTGTTAAAATTAATTCTTTCTTAAAAATTTTGTCGAAATTTCATTTTTCTACAAAATTTTGTTAATATTAATTCTTTGTTAAAAATTTCGTCGAATTTTCATTTTTTCTATAAAATTTCTATGAAATTAATTAATTAATATTAAATAATATCCAATTTTGTTGCAGTTTTTTATATAAATTAAATTTTGCTGAAATTTCCTATAAAAATTAAATTTTCACTAAATTTACAATAAATATGATTTTCTAGAAATATACAATTTTGTAGGAGTTCTTAAAAACATCAATCTCGACATAATTTTCTATCAAATTCCAATTTTTTAGAAAAAATAAATTGCAAAGAAATTATCTATTAAATTAAACTTCGAAATGTAATTTTGACAGAAATTTTTAGAAAAAACGATTTTTTCAATTTTTTTTTTGGAAATATGGAAAATTTTAATTTTTTTGTGTAAAATTGTATAGAAAAATTTTATTTAAACGAAATTTTTCAGAATTGCAATTTTGACGAAATTGTTTTAAAACATCAATTTTGACAAAAATTTTCTATTAAAGTGCGACTTCCGTAAAATTTTCAAAAAAATACATTTTCGACAAAAATTTCTTAAGAAAAAAACACATGTTTAATTTTTTAATATAAATAAAATTTTGCTGAAAATTCCAATAAAAATGTTTACTAAATTTACAATAAATATGTAATTTGTCAAAAAATTTATTTACATAAAATTTTGTTAATAAAACTTCTGTAAATTTGAAAACTTTCAAGAAAAAAATTAAATTTCAATGAAATTTTCTAGAAAATTTAAATTTCAAAGTATTTTCTCGAAAAATGGAATTTTGAAGAAATTTTCTAGAAATAAACAATTTCGACGAAATTTTCTAGAAAAAACTAAATGCAGTTTCGATATCATCTTCTATCATCTTCAGAATTCAATAGCAACAATATATGTATTTAACATAAAACAGCTGAAATACTTATGGAAGCAGTAAATTGAATTTTACAAGAACTACTAACCAAACCCGTATTTTGATGCGAACCCAAGCAAAAAACAAAAATTTATTTTCTCCAATTTTCTAGAAAAACTAAATTCCAAGGAAATTTTCTAGAAAAATTAAATTTTGAAGAAACTCTATGGAAAAAAGAACATTTTAAGCAATTTTAGAGAAAAATAAGAAGTTACATTTTCTAACAAAATCTAATTTTGAATGCAATGAAAATTTTTAGAAAATTTAATTTTGACAAATATTTAAAAATACCAATTTTGACAAAAATGTCTAAAAATTGTGTAATTACTGCTAAATTGTCAATGATGATTTATGTCCATTCAATTTCGATGACAGTAGTGCAAGAAAATGTAGTGTTGTTAAATTTTCAATAAAAAGGCAATTTTTCACTAAATTTACAATAAATATGCGATTTTGATGAAATGTAAATACAATTTTGTAAATTTTGAAGAAATTTGCAAAAATAAAACAAAAATCCTTTGCTTTAAAAATTGCATAAATTCCATTAGAATCAATACAAAATTCAATACTTTTTTCAAGTACTTTTTGGAAATCTTCAAAAGTCATATTTTTAATACTTATAACATCAACAAAAAAAAATATTAATATATTTATTAAATGAAGTCAAGGCTCCACTGGAAGATTTCGGCTCTCCGGTTGAGAAAGCCTGCTTTAATAAACGTCAGCTTCTGGAGAACGTTGCGCTACTTTTTAAATTGTTTACGAGTACATGTTGTCGTCAATCAATTTATAAAACCAAATACCAAATCTTTGTTGTGTACCTAAAAGTATGCTACAGCATTTGCATAAGCTAACATCAACAAATAGTAAAATATTTATTAAATTTACTCACGGCTCTTCTGAAAGGCCGCTTGGAAAGGCCAACTTTAATAAACGCCAGCTTTTTGAGAACTTTTTCGAACTTCTTAAATTGTTTATACGTTGTCTTCAATCAATACAATACCAAAACTTTACTATTTGCCTAAAAGTATGCTACAAAATTTGCATAAGGATAATAAAGAACTTCTTTGTTGAAATCATTCATCATCTTCACAAATAAATGAATGGCAATACATTTACCGCTACTTAACAAGTATGTATATTGTTAAGCCTAAAAGTAGACAACGATAATTTGTAAGAGAACAAATTAAAGGAGTATATCCTAATGTGAAAATAAGATAGAGCAAAAGGATTTCAGTGTCCCAAAGAAGTTCACCTCCCTCCCACCTTGGGTTGAAAGTGTAAATGTTCAAACTGTTATTATATTAAAAAACTTTTGCCTACCTTTAGGCATTAACCTTGTGATCTCTAACCGCAAATTGTATTCCGTTCTATTTTCCCCCTATTCCTTTGGAAACTTTTGTGACAGTTTTGCTGTTTCACACCAAACTTTTTCCACCACTAGCGGCTGATGTTTTTCTGCTTTAAAACTTTAACTTAATTATAATGATTTATTATTTAATAAAGTCATTAATAAGGCAGCGTAAAACGAAAGCATAAAAGTCTGCTACAATGTTCGAAAAAAACCGTTAAAATAAAGTTTTGGCGTTAATTAATTGTATTTTGTGAACTTCCTCCTTGACATTCTATATCCCTCGGGCGAGCGAGAGAAATCCCCAGTAAACCTTGCACATATATGTATACGAACAGCTCATTTAAAGCAAATGCTTTCAATACATATATCAAAAAAGTCACAGCTGATATGAATAACTAATGGCAGCAAATACCCACAGATGTATGTGAAAATCTCTTATACACATATATATTTTTGTAATGCTTCTTCTCACAATTTTCGAAAATTTACTGGTGTCACATGCATAGTTATATTTTTGTGTGCTTAAGAGACTGACAGACGCCCCCCTAAAGTATGTTATATTTTTTAGCCACTTAACTTTTTGCTCTGTGAAATACTATGCACTCAACACTTAACATCCATACTAGAGCTTTAGTCCCCCACTCTCTCTCTCTCTCTGTCGCTCTCCCACCGTCTCTTTCGCCCAGCCCCTACAAATTAGCATAAGCTAAAAAAGATGAATGAATGGTAATGTGAACAGCGAAAACTCAGACATTTTTCTTTCCCCCAAAAATTAAAGCACAGTGGGTTAATGGCTCATAATGATGGTGGGAGTAAATAGAGCCATAAGTTTCAACAATGTAGTATCTGCAAAAAATAGAAAATATTAAAGTAACTGTCTCTGCAGACGATGTTCTGTACTTTTCGCTACGCATAGTTCTGCGTAGCGAAAAGTCTTGTGCAATAGCAGCCGTAGATAATGTGTGAATGATTTTAAAAAAAATTTCTTTAATATTACAATTTTCTTAACATGTACCTTTAATATTTGGACCATATTTTTTGAAATATATGCTCGATAATGCCGGGATACACGTTAAATTAAGGGAAATAATGAGGACTACAAATTTTGATAAAATTTGCCAAATATTACATATATTTTGAAGAAATATAAAATTTTATAGGCGTTTTCAAAAAAAATGTCGACATCATTTTCTATAAACATTTCTATGAAAATCCAATTTTTTAGAAAAAATAAATTGCAAAGAAATTTTCTATAAAAATTAAATTTAGAAATATAATTTTGACATAATTTTCTAGAAATAACGAAATTTTCAATTAATAAAATTAAATGGTTTATTTTTATTTTTTTTTTTTAAATATGAAAAATTTAAATTATTTTATGTAAAATTTTATAGAAAAATTCTATTTCAACGAAATTATTTAGAATTGCAATTTTGACGAAAATGTTTTAAAATACCAATTTTGACAAAATTTTCTATTAAAGTGCGACTTCAGTTAAATTTTCAAAAAAAAAAAATTTTAACAGCATTTTCTAAAATTTTTTTGTATAAATAAAATTTTGCTGAAATTTCCAATAACATAAATTTTACTATATTTACAATAAATATGTAATTTGCCAAAAAATTAATTTACATACAATTTTGTCAATTTTGAAGAATTTAAAAAAAATCAATAAAACTTCAGTAAAATTGCAAATGTTCGAGAAAAAAATTAATTTTAAAGAAATTTTGTAGAAAAATTAAATTTCAAAGTATTTTCTAGAAAAATATAATTTCGGAGATATTTTCTAAAAATAAAAATTTTTACGAAATTTTCTAGAAAAATAAATTTTCAATATAAATGTATTTTCGGCAAAATATAAAAAAATTAAATTTCGATGAAATTTTCTAAAACAAAAATGCAATTTTAAAGAAATTACATATATAGAAAAATGCAATTTTGAAGAAAAATGTATTAATAATTCTTCAAAATTGCATTTTTCTATATATGTAATTTCTTTAAAATTGCATTTTTGTTTTAGAAAATTTCAACGAAATTTAATTTTTTGATATTTTGCCGAAAATACATTTATATTGAAAATTTATTTTTTCTAGAAAATTTCGTTAAAAATTTTTATTTCTAGAAAATTTCTCCGAAATTATATTTTTCTAGAAAATACTTTATAATTTAATTTTTCTTAAAAATTTCGTTGAAATGTTTTTTTTTCTCGAACATTTGCAATTTTACAGAAATGTTATTGTTTTTTTTTTTGTAAATTCTTCAAAATTGACAAAATTGTATTTTTTGGCAAATTACATATTTATTGTAAATATAGTAAAATTTATTTTATTGGAAATTTCAGCCAAATTTTATTTATATAAAAAAAATAAACAAAATTGTTTTTTTTTTTAGAAAATTTTGTTGAAAATTTCTTTATTTTTTGAAAAATTAACTGAGGTTGCACTTTAATAGAAAATTTTGTCAAAATTGCAATTCTAAATAAGTTCGTTGAAATCGAATTTTTCTATAAAATTTACATAAAAAAAATATAAATTTTCCATATTTCAAAAAAACAATTTGATTATTATTGAAAATTTCGTTTTTTCTTGAAAATTATGTCAAAATTATATTTCGAAATTTAATTTCTAAAAAAAAAATCTATGCAATTTATTTTTTCGAAAAAAATTGGAATTTTATAGAAAATGATGTCGAGAAGTTTTTTGAAAACGCCTACAAAATTGTATATTTCTAGAAAATCTTGCCTAAATTAATTTGGCAAATTTTATCAAAATTTGTAGTTCTCATAATTTCCTTTAATTTAACGTGTATTTAATTTAACGTGTAAAAAATTAAACAAAATTGTTTTTTTAGACAATTTTGTTGAAAATTTATTTTTTTTTTGTAAATTTAACTGAAGTTGCACTTTAATAGAAAATTTTGTCAAAATTGGTATTTTAACATATTTTCCTTTTCTTGAAAATTATGTCAAAATTTTATTTTTAAAGAAAATTTCTATGCAATTTATTTTTTCAAAAAAATTGGAATTTTATAGAAATATTTATAGAAAATGATGTCGAGAAGTTCGTCAAAATTGCATTTCTGAAAAAATTCGTTGGAAATGCATTTTTGTTTTTTTTTTATAGAGAATTTTGTGGAAATTGGATTTTCATTGAAAATTAAACAGAAATCGCACTTTAATAGAAGATGTTGTCCGAATATGCATTATTAATACATTTTTATTCAAAACTAGCTGGACCCGGTCCACTTCGTTGCTCCAGATTGAGATTTCCGATCCCGTCCATTTTTGAACCAATTACGTAGACTGCCATCAAATGCATATTTACTAAATTACAACACTCTCGCTAACAAATTGTTCAAGGTATTTCAATTACAGAAATTTGCTTATAAGGGTGGGGCCACGCTCCTTGGTCCGATCCCAACCCTTTTGGGCCATTCACGTAGACTATCACCAGATATATATACACGAAATTACAGCACTCTCGGTAAAAAATTGTGCAAGATATGACTCTCAATTTCAAAATTTGACTTATACTCGCATAGGCAGGGCAACGTCCATTGTTCTGATCCCGCCTATTTTTGGTCGAATCACGTAGACTGTCATCAAATACATATACCCAAAACTGCAGCGCTCACTTAAACAAATTGTGCAAGATATCTCAATTTAAAAATTAGGCTCCTATTGGCGGTGCCGCCCTTTTTTGTGTAATCACGTAGACTGCGTGAGATGCACAAAATCACAGCACTCTCGCTAACAAATTGTGCATGATATCTCAATTTCAAAATTTGGTTTATATGGGCGGGGCGAGGCCCATTGATCCGATCCCGCCACTTTTTAGAACATTCACGTAGGCTATCATCAGATACATATGCACAAAATTACAGAACTATCGCTAAACAATTGTGTAAGACATCTCAATTTCAAAATTTAGTTTATATGGGCAGGGCCATTGATCCGATCCCGACCCTTTTTGGACCAATAACGTAGACTACCACCAGACATCACTCTCGCTAAAAATTGTGCAAGATATGTGTCTCAATTTCAAAATTTGGCTTATATAGGCGGAGCCACGTCCATTGGTCTGATCCCGCCAATTTTTGGGCGAATCGCTAAGACAGTCATCAGATACATATGTCCAAAACTGCAGCACTCTCGATAATAAATTGTGCAAGATATTTTAATTTCAAAATTTGGCTTATATGGACGTGGCCACACCCATTGGTTCGATGCCGCTCATTTTTGGACCAATCACGTAGACTATCACCAGATATTTATACACGAAATTACAGCACTCTCGGTACAAAATTGTGCAATATATCTCAATTTCAAAATTTGGCTTATATGGGGGGGTGGGCACGCCCATTGTTCTGATCCCGCCCATTTTTGGACCAATCACGTAGACTGCCACTATATACATATACACAAAATTGCAGCACTCTCGCTATCAAATTGTGCAAAATATCTCAATTTCAAAATTTGGCTTATATGGGCGGGGCCACGCCTATTGGTCCGAACCCGCCCATTTTTGGACCAATCATGTAGGTCGCCAACGGATATATATATGTACAAAATTCCAGGTCTCTCGGTAACAAATTGTGCAAGATATCACATTTTTTAAATTTGGCTTATATGAGCGGTGCCACTCCCATTGGTCCGATCCCGCACATTTTTGGAAAAATCACGTGGACTGCTACCAGATACATACGAACAACATTACAGCACTCTAGCTAACAAATTCTGCAAGATATCTCAATTTAAAAATTTGGCTTGTATGGGCGGGGCCACGCCTATTGGTCCGATCCCGCCCATTTTTTGACCAATTACGTAGAATGCCACCAGATACATATACGCAACATTGCAGCACTCCCGCTTGCAAATGGTGCAAGATATCAAAATTTCAAAATTTGGTCTATGTGGGCGGGGCCACGCCCATTGGGTCGATCCCGCCCATTTTTGGACCAATCACGTAGACTGCCACCATATACATATACATAAAATTTCAGCACTCTCGCTAACAAATTGTGCAACATATCTCAATTTCAAAATTTGGCTTATATGGGCGGGGCCACGCCCATTGGTCCGATTCCGCCCATTTTTGGAAAATTCACATAATATGCCACAAAATGCATACACACAAAATTTCAGCACTCTAGCTAAAATTTTTTCTCAATATCAAAATTGGACCCATATGGGCGGGTCCACGCCCACTTGATATATCGAAAATTCAAGTACCCTATTTTCAGCACCCCCTACACATGTACATTCTGTGAAAATTTCAAGATGATCGGTCTAGCCGTTTAGACGTCTATACGGAACAAACAAACAAACCCACAAACAAACGATTTGCCACGGCCACATTTTCCCCGCCCACTATTTGCAAAATTTTTTTTCCCAAAACCATCTCAGACCAAATAGCTTTCAAACAAAAGAAAAAATTTTAAAATCGGTCCAGTGGTTTAAGCGTCTATAAAACACATACATACATACATACATACATACATACATACATACATACATACATACATACAAACATTTTTCCATTTTTATATATATAGATTGCTTTGAAATATAATTTTTCTAGAAAATTTTTTTGAAATTGATTTTTTTTCGCGAAAATTTGCAATTTTACAGAATTTTTATTGATTTTTTTTTTTTAAATTCTTCAAAATTGACATGATTTATTGTAAATATAGTAAAGTTTATGTTATTGGAAATTTCAGCAAAATTTTATTTATATAAAATATTAAACGAAATTGTTTTTTTAGAAAATGTTGTTGAAAATATATATTTTTTTAAATTAAACTGAAGTCGCACTTTAATAGAAAATTTTGTCAAAATTGGTATTTTAAAACATTTTCGTCAAAATTGAAATTACATTTTTCTATATATTTTATTCCTTTAAAATTGCATTTTTGTTTTAGAAAATTTAATCGAAATTTCATTTTTTGAAAATTTGCCGAAACGAAAATTTCGTCCAAAATGTTTATTTCTAGAAAACTTCTCCGAAATTATATTGTTCTAGAAAATGCTTTGAAATTTAATTTTTCTACAAAATTTCTTTGAAATAAATTTTTTTTTTTCGCGAAAATTTGCAAGATTTATTGATTTTTAAAATTCTTCAAAATTGACAAAATTATATATAAATTAATATAAATTAAATTAAAATTATGTTATTGGAAATTTCCGCAAAATTTTATTTATACAAAAAAATTAAACAAAATTGTTTTTTTAGACAATTTTGTTGAAAATTTATTTTTTTTTTGAAAATTTAACTGAAGTTGCACTTTAATAGAAAATTTTGTCAAAATTGGATGAAATTTTCTAAAACAAAAATGCAATTTTAAAGAAATTACATATATAGAAAAATTCAATTTTGAAGAAAAATTTATTAACAATACATATTCAGACAACATCTTCTATTAAAGTGCAATTTCTGTTTAATTTTCAATGAAAATCCACTTTTCGCAAAATTCTCTATAAAAAATGCATTTTCACCGATATTTTTTTAGAAATGCAATTCTGACGAAATTTTTTGAAAATTCTAATTTTGGCATAATTTTCCATTAAAGTGCTATTTCTATATTGAAATTTTTTATATGAATTAAATAACATATCAAAGATATTTTCTAGAAAAAATAAATTGCAAAGAAATTTCCTAGAAAAATTAAATTTCAAAGAAATTTTCTAGAGAAAAGCAATTTTCAAAAAAAAAAAATGCAAAAAGTTTAACAAAATGCAATTTTTACAAAATTTTCTGGAAAAATTCAAGTTTGACCAAATTTTCAAAAAAAAAGTTTTGAATAAATCGTTTCGGAAGCTACCAAGCAACCTCATCGGCACCTTGGACAAAATACCCTGTCAATAATTGGCACAATATGAGAGCAGCTCAATATGAAATAATTGAGAACTGGCTTCTAAGTCCCATATCTCCAAAACATTGCAGACAGTATTTCTCAACCTTAATACATCCCCACATTTCTTGTTTGGTTTTTTTTGTGTGTCCCTGCAATTTGCGGGGAAGACACACGATTTGTTGTTATTGTCGCTTCTTACAGCGACAACAAACATTCGGCCGTACTCTGCCACATTCATCATTGTTTTTGGTTTTTGTTATTCGATCTGTTGTGACTTTTCATGTTGTGACTTTTCAGGTTTGTTTTTCTGTTTAACAGAAAACAAAAACAACGATCTCGAACTCAATAGTCAAAAACAAAACTATGAAAAGTCACAACAGATCGAATAACAAAAAACAAAAACAATGATGAATGAGGCAGAGTACGGCCGAATGTTTGTTGTCGCTGTAAGAAGCGACAATAACAACAAATCGTGTGCCTTCCCCGCAAATTGCAGGGACACACAAAAAAACCAAACAAGAAATGTGGGGATGTATTAAGGTTGAGAAATACTGTCTGCAATGTTTTGGAGATATGGGACTTAGAAGCCAGTTCTCAATTATTTCATATTGAGCTGCTCTCATATTGTGCCAATTATTGACAGGGTATTTTGTCCAAGGTGCGGATGAGGTTGCTTGGTAGCTTCCGAAACGATATCGTCCACCAACCAGTGACCACCCTTAATACATTTCACACATTTCTTATTCTTCTTATTTAAAGAAGGTTTGTTTTTCTGTTTAACAGAAAACAAAAACAACGATCTGGAACTCAATAGTCAAAAACAAAACTATGAAAAGTCACAACAGATCGAATAACAAAAAACAAAAACAATGTTTTGAATAAATTTTATAGGAAAAGGGAATTTTAATAAAAATTTGTACAAAAAAATGTTGACGAAATTTTTTGATAATAGCAATTTTAACAAAATTTTCTATCAACGTGCGATTTCTGTTAATGTTTTGAAAATTTTTTCTAAAAATCCAATTTTGTTCAATTTTTTTTACATAATTCAATATCACAATTTCTTGAAATAATCGAATCTCCAAACTTTTCTCGCAACAGTTCAATTGTTTCATTTGCTGTGTGGCACGTAGCCACCATCGGTCAATGGCAAAAACATAGCTCTTAGCGAGAGCTAAAATATTACTCATGGGTGTCAAGGTCGTAGATCGACTGCAAAGTGTTATTTTTTGGATTTAAAAAAAAATGGACTTAGCATCATTTTCAAATGTGAACGGAAAGTTTATTTTTGCTCTAGCTCCTTAACGGTACGTCGAATCTTGAATCGGCCAATGGCATGAAGATAGCTCTTAACGAGAGCTAAAATATTGCTCATAGGTGTCAAGGTCGTAGTTCGACTGGAAAGTGTTATTTTTTGGATTTAAAAAAAAATTGATTTAGCGCACGAAAAGTTGCAATTGGAGAACGATTATTTTGATAATAAACTGAATAATTTGTTAACGCTGTTTTTGCGTATATCTCTCCATGATGAAAATGTAAACACTACAGAATACAATGAAAAACAAATGACAGATCATGACGTATTACAAATGGCCGAAACGTCACTTCAAAATCACATCATCCCTATTGGAAAACCCGTTATAATTAATTTAGGTAAGATTTTTTAGAAGAAAATCAATCTTGACATAATTTTCTATAAATGTGAAATTCGATGTAATTTTTTAGACAAATCTAATTTCAAAGAAATTTTTTAGAAATAAGCAAATTTTCTGGAAAATGGGATTTTGATATAAAAATCTAGAAAAAAAAATTCAGTAATAACGCATTTCCGACTAATACTAAAAAAATGCAAAAAGTTTCTAAACAATTTAATTTCGGCGAAAAATTACTAGTTTTGACCAAATTTTCTATTAAATTTTCATGCAAAATTCGTTGGACAAAAATTTTTAAAACAAATTATTATTGAAAAAATGGGTTTTCCAAAAAAAATATTTCAAAATCCCATTTTTCATAGAAAATTTCTTTAAAATTGAATTTTTCGAAAAATTTTTTTTAAATTGAATTTTCGAAAAAATTTTTTTAAATTTAATTTTTCTGTAACATTCTTTAAAATTGAATTTTTCTAGAAAATGTCTTGGGAATTCTACTTTTGTACAAAATTATGTCGAGATAGATTTTTTTCATGAAAATTCCTTAAAAATTTCCAGAAAATCTTGCCCAAATTGATATTTTTTTTTAAAAAATCTCATCAAAATGTCATTCATGACTTTTGTAAATTTAGTGAAAGTTGAAAGTTGTAGTATTATAGAAAATTTCAGCAAAATTTGATTTAAACATTTTTGTCCAAAGAATTTTGCATGGAAATTTAATGGACAATTCTGCCAAAACTAGTATTTTTTTCGCCAAAATTAAATTGTTTTGAAACTTTTTGGATTTTTTTGAACTTTTGTCGAAATTGCGTTATTACTGAAAATTTTGTTTTTTCTATAAAATTATATCAAAATCCCGTATTTTTTCTAGAAAATTTCGTATTTCTAAAAAATTTCTTTGAAATTATATGTGTCTAAGAAATTCCATCAAATTTCACTTTTATAGAAAATTATGTCGAAATTGATTTTCTTTTTGAATTTTTTTTTATTTTTCAAAATTTAAGAAATTGCTTTCTTCTAAAAAATCTTACCTAAAATAATGTTTTTTTTTGCAAATTTCATTAAAATTGCATATTTATTATAAATTTAGTGAAAATTGCATGTACATATTTTTTTGGGAAACCCATTTTTTCAATAAAAGTGTAAAATTAAATTTCAAAGATATTTTCTAGAAAAATTAAACTTCAAAGAAATTTTGTAGAAAAACGAAATTTAGAAGAATTTTTTTAGGAAAATGGGATATTGAGAAAATTTTCTAGAAAAAAATAAATTTTCAATAATAATATATTTTCAACAAAAGCTTAAAAAAATTCAGAATGTTTCAAAAATGTAATTTTTAAGGATACCAATTTTGAAAAATATTCGACACAAATGTTAGTAATGCAACTTTCATGTGGAAACAGAATTTTAGTAACTGTCGTTAAAACAAATAGAAAAAATTTGATTTTTTTTCAAAATTCATAATCGTTTTTTGCTGCTACCAATAAACCATAAAAAATAGAAAAAAATTCGCCAAAAATCGTTTGTACCTTATTTTGAAAGCTAGCATCCTAACGAAGAAAACAATGCCCACCTAAATCTATGGATAAGTAAGTGTAGAAATTATAGCACTTTTAGTAGAGAAAAGAGAATTTCAAGAAAATTCAGTTTTTTTAACGGAAATCCGTTTCAGGACTCATTAAGCCATTTTATCTATAACCGTCCGTCTGACTGTCTGGCAAATCAGACGTAAAATACAGCTTCTTTATTATAATTCGCTTAGTTGCATTGCACTAAAGTACCTTTTGTCCCTAAGTCCTCAATTCAGTTTAACAGCATTATTCAGGCACTTGCAGACTTTGTTTTTTCATTTCAGAGAAAACTAGGGAGAATCTAAAAAATAGCTCACTTTAGAGCTATTTATTATTATTTTCTTCTTAAGAAGAAAATAATGCCTATGTGAAGGAAGTCAAGTGGACAATTGAAGCAGTTACAACTCTTTTTGTAGAAGTATCACAAATTCAAAAAAAAACTTGATGTTTGTTATTTATTTATAGCCTTACTTTAGTGTAGTGAAGGATATATATAATTTACTATGAAAAAAGGGTAAAATCGAAGGAGTGACCTAAGATCATATGTTTGGCGGAAATCCGTTCCTGGACTCATTAAGTCATTTAAACTACATATGTCCGTTCGTCTGTCTGTCTGCCAATTTTCATAACGATCAGACGTAAAATACAGCTACTACAGCAATTTTCGCTTAGCTGCATTGCACTTAGCTGCCTTTTGTCGTTACCTGCACAAAAGGTTATTAAGTTACAGATAATTAAGTAATTTGAGCTATGTCCGTCCGTCTGTCTGGCAAATTTCTTATCGATCCGACATAAAATACAGCTTCTACAATATTTTTCGCTTAGCTACCTTACACTTAAGGGCCTTTTGTCCTTACCTGCACAAAAGGTTATTAAGTTACAGATTATTAAGTAATTTGAGCTATGTCCGTCCGTCTGTCTGGCAAATTTCTTATCGATCCGACATAAAATACAGCTTCTACAATATTTTTCGCTTAGCTACCTTGCACTTAAGTGCCTTTTGTCCTTACCTGTACAAACTGGGACGAATTTAGCACTTTGGTTTGTTTTTATTACAAAATAAAATTTTTACTTGCATTTCGTCAAAGTGCACAATTCAATTAACAGCATTATTTTTTAAGTAACATACGGTCATTGTTTGTTACATACATAAATTCGCTTTTCAGGAAAAAATCTCTCTTTGTTTGTTTTTTTAATTACAAAAACAATTGACAAAGGAAATAATGCAATCAAAGCAAGAGAAAGGAGTGGAAAAAAGTCCTGTTTTTTTCATGTCTACGCGCAAAAGTTAGACAAAGGCACTGTGATACATTTCACTAGGAATCTCATACGAAAGTGTGTTTTTGCTGTGCTATTGATCATGCTATGATCAAATTGATGCAGAATCAGCATAAACATTTCACTTAAGTGCAACATAAGGCAGATGATATGTGAATCGCATAAGTACACACTTGTGCATCTAAGTGAACGCATTTTTTTTTACTTAGCTACGCAAAATGCTTTGTAAAAGTAATGCAGCTAAGCGAAAATTGCTGTAGAAGCTGTATTTTACATCTGATCGTTATGAAATGTGCCAGACTGAGGGACATAGCTCAAATTACTTAATATGCTCTAAAACGAATTTCTGCCATACATATATACGTATTGGATCTATGGTTACTCCTATAATGTGTTACGCTATTTTTCGTGGAAAATGATATTGACCACGGTATATAACATTTTTATACCCTACACCACACTATGATACAGGGTATTATAAGTTTGTTTCACGGCAGATGTTTGTAACACCTGAAAATAACACAGCTAGACCCACCTTAAAGTATACCAATCGACTCAGAATCACTAGCTGAGCCGATTTAACGATGTCTGTCCGTCCGTCCGTCCGTCTGTCCATGTTAAGTTGTTCGTCGACTACAGGTCGCAATTTCACTCCGATCGTTCTGAAATTTTGCAGTTTAGAGTATTTCGCGGCTGTTAAGATCGCTATTGCATTTGGTGAAATCGGTTAAGATTTAGCTATAGCTCCCATATATATGTTTCGTCCGATTTGGCCCTTTAGTCCTATAGAAGCTGTATTTTACATCCGATCGTTTTGAAATTTAGAATGGTAGAGTTTCTTGATCCATGAACCAACATTGCCGAATTTGAAGAAAATCGGTTAAGATTTAGCTATAGCTCCCATATATATGTTTCGTCCGATTTGGCCCTTTAGTCCTATAGAAGCTGTATTTTACAACCAATCGTTTTGAAATTTAGAATGGTAGAGTTTCTTGATCCATGAACCAACATTGCCGAATTTTAAGAAAATCGGTTAAGATTTAGCTATAGCTCCCATATATATGTTTCGTTCGATTTTGCTCTTTAGTCCGGTAGAAGCTGTATTTTACATCCAATCATTTTGAAATTTAGAATGGTAGGGTTTATTGATCCATGAACCAACACTACCGAATTTGAAGAAAATCGGTTAAGATTTAGCTATAACTCCCATATACATGTTTCGTCCGATTTGGCCCTTTAGTCCTGTAGAAGCTGTATTTTACATCCAATCATTTTGAAATTTAGAATGGTAGAGTTTCTTGATCCATGAACCAACACTGCCGAATTTGAAAAAAATCGGTTAAGATTTAGCTATAGCTCCCATATATATGTTTCATCCGATTTGGCTCTTTAGATCCAGTCGTTTTTATAACCTACACCACACTGTGGTACAGGGTATTATTTAAGTATAAAATGTCCCAAAAGTAAATTTATGTAAACTATTTATACATGAATTACAAAATTTATATATCATAGTTATTCAATATTACGAGAGTGGTGTAGGGTATTATATAGTCGGCACCGCCCGACTTTAGCCTTTCCTTACTGGTTTTATATAGAGTTTTTTTGTTTTGGATTCAATAAATTTTTAAAATATATTTTTCTTGACCCGGAGCTTCAAAATACGCCCAACAAAACTATTCACATCCCTTGCACAATTTTATGACAATGATATATGTATTGCAGAACAAATTAAGAAAATAAATTTTTTTGGAAATATTGGTACTTCTGCAAAATGTGATATAACATCATTGTTTATCCATGGATTTTCTTCAAATAAGCCTTATTTTCTTCGCTATGATGATGAGATATTCGAAATTAAAATTAAAATTATTTTTGTGGATTTTTTCTATTTTTTATTCATTTTTTTAGAGCGAACAAAAAGCCATTTTTTTTTTTTAAATATTTTTTTTAATTCTTTTTCCACTGTCCCTAAACTTGTATTTTTGCGTAAAAATGATTTTCATAGCAATTGTTGCAAATATACGTGAGCAGATTGGACGTTTCCTTCGGAAATTGTAGTCAAAATACCAAACGTAACTCAAAATGAATACAAATTGAAAAAAAAAATTAAAAAAATATCCATAATTTTTTTTACTATTTTTTATTGATCCCAAAACATTAAAATATGAAAAAACAGTTTTCACATCATCATCATTGGGCAAAATAACTGTTGCAAAAAGCTTTATATTGAATAACAAATTGTCTAACTAGGTTTTTTTTTGGAAATTATGATACTTCTGTAAAATCAGGCATAACTTCTTCGTTTATGCTTGGATTTTCTTCAATTTTGTCTTATTTTCTTCGCTAGGATGCTAGATATTCGAAAATAAATAAAAATATTTTTTGGATTTTTTTCTATTTTTTATTCATTTTTTTTAAAGTGAACAAAAAGAATTTTTTTTTAAATATTTTTTTTTGAATTCATTGCCTCCACTGTTCCTAAAATAGTGCTTTTGGGTAAAAATTATTTTCATAACAATTGTTGCAAATATAATTATCCTTAATGGAATGCCATGCGTGAGCAGATTGGACGTTTCCTTCCGAAATTATAGTCAATATACTAAACGTAACTCCAAATGAATATAAATTAAAAAAAAATCAAAATATGAAAAAATAAAGGGTTTTTCAACAGGGACGCTACAAAAGTAGACCGACAGGGACAGCAAACGACGCCATATTTTTTGCCGCTCTTTTGACATTTCTCTTCAGTATGGTTTGCCATTTCATGATGGAAAGATATACGAGCCAACAACGAGTCGAAATTATTAAAATTTACTATCGAAATTCGGAGTCAATGGGCAGAGCAACAGCTTGAAAATTATTCGGATTTTCAGCGATGAGGCTCATTTCTGGCTGAATGGCTTCGTCAATAAACAAAATATGCGTTATTGGTCAGACAGCAATCCACACGTACTTCATGAGTCATCATTGCATCCCGAAAAAATTACGGTTTGGTGCGGTTTATGGGCCGGCGGCGTCATTTGGCCGTACTTCTTCCGTGATGATCAAGACCGGCACGTTACTGTGAATGGGAATCGCTACCGTTCAGTGATAACCGAATATTTTTGGCCCCAATTGGATGATATGGACTTGGAGGACATGTGGTTCCAGCAGGACAGCGCCACAAGCCACACAGCGAATGCCACAATCAATTTATTGGAAACCAAGTTTGGAGAACGTGTTATCTCACGAAATGGTCCAGTCGAATGGCCGACTCGGTCGTGCGATTTCACGCCGTTAGACTACATATTTCCTGTGGGGCTACGTCAAGTCTATGGTCTATGCCAACAAGCCAGCGACGATTGATGAACTTCGTTCAGCGTCTGGACTTCTGCAAGCGTGCCCGTGGTGGCCATGCAAAAGAAATCGAGTTCCATATATAATGGCATCGAACGTACTTTCACAGGAATAAAGAATTTCATTGATATCCAAAACCGTTTTTTTTAAAAAACTTTTGTAGCGCTCTTATTGACGGACCCGATACCTTGAACAATTAAACTGTATTTTTTGGAATTTGTGGTACTTTTGCAAAATAAGACATAATACCTTCGTTTATGCTTGGAATTTCTTCAAATTTGTCTTATTTTCTTCGCTAGGATGTTCGCTGTTCGAAAGAACATCCTAAGATAATGTAATTTTTTATACCCTCACTTTAGTGTGACGAGGGTATATATCATTTGCTACGAAAAAAAGTGTAACACATCGAAGGAGTGATCTAAGACCCTAAGTTTGTTCGGCGGATATTCGTTTTGGGTAATTGTAAGACGAATGAGCAATGTCCGTCCGTCCGTCTGTCTGTCTGTGTGTCTGTCTGTCTGCTGGCTGGTGCGCACGATAACTCTCGAAAGGAGTAACCGATTGACTTCAAATTTGGTACGTGGTAATATTTTTTTCTATCTCCGGCTAAGTTCGAAGATGGGCCATATTGGTCCACTCCTTCTAGTACCTCCCCCACAAAGTGTTAAAATTTTGTGAAATATTGAATCTTTAATAACTGCTATGCAACTTATTCGAGTCTTCTGAAATTCCACACATAGCATTAGTTTATTAGTCGCTATCAACTCGAGAAAAATGGGCCATGTTGCTACGCCCCTTTTGGTACCTCCCACACAAATGCAACATTTTGCACCAAAAGTTAACAGCTCATAACATTAATACCAGTGCATAAAAATACTTGAAATTTTGTACAGTGTAATGCTTTTATAGTGTCTTTTGCACTGTGAAAAATAGACGCTATTTCCACGCCCCTTTTTGTACCTCCCACACAAAGGTACCATTTTGCACAAAAAGTTAAGAGCTCACAGCATGAGTACCAATGCACGAAAATGCAACAACATTTTGCACAGTGTAACGCTTTTGAAGTCCCTATAGCCCTGTAAAAAATGGCCGTTATCACCACGCCCCTTTTTGTACCTCCCACACAAAATGGCCAAATCATACCAAAATTTAATATTTCATAACGTTAATATACCAGTGCAAAAAACGTTTATAATTCGGCGCAGTGTAATGTATTTAAAGAATCTACTATTCAGCGAAAAATAGGTGTATTTGTCAAAAACATTCTGGTACCTCCCATACAAATTGACAGAATAATTCGTTTAATATTCCATATTACATTACTCACAAAGTGAGGGTATACCTTAGTCGGTTTACCCGACTGAAACTTTCTTACTTGTTTTCAGAATTTTTTTTCATTTTTTGCCCGCTCTTCCTAAACCAATATTGTTGCATTAAAATTATTTTCATAACATATGTTGCCAATATATTTACCTTTAATTTGATGTATTACGTGAACAGATTGGAAGTCTCCTTCCGAAGTTATAGTCCAAATAGTAAAGGCACTCTGAATTGAAATTAACAAAAAAAAAAATTAAAAAAAAAATAAATACAAAATTAAAAAAAAATCTATATTTTTTAATCGTAGAATACCAAAAACTTTTCACATTCCTCGGAAAAAATTACTGCTGCACAAAACGGTATATTGAAAAAAGCCCTTACAAACAGATTTTTTTGGAAATTGTGGTACTTCTGCAAAATGAGACATAAATTCTTCATTTATCATGGATTTTTTCAAAAAGGCATTATTTTCTTATTTAGAATGTTAGAGCTATTCAAAAATATAATAAAAATAGTTTTGCGTAATTTTTTCTAAAAAAAAAAATTTCTAAAAATTTTTCAAAAAGGCATTATGTTCTTATTTAGAATGTTAGCTATTCGAAAATATAATAAAAATAGTTTTGCGTAATTTTTTCTATTTTTTATTTTTTTTTGGGATAAGAAAAAATATTTTTTTTTCAGGAAAATTTTTTTTTTTTAATTTTTGCCCACTGTTCCTAGACTATTATTGTTGCATAAAAGTTATTTTCATAAAATCAATTGCCAATATATTTACCTTTAATTTGATGTATTACGTGAACAGATTGGAAGTCTCCTTCCGAAATTATAGTCCAAATAGCACTACGCAACAAAAAAAAAATGTGTTGTGTCCTAAACCTAAAAATTATTTTTTTGTATAGATTGGGGCATACTGTTATATAAAATCAAAACCAAAAATTTTTTATGGCAAAATTGTTTTTAAAAAGTTTTTTCATTAAAAATACTATTATCTTCGAAGGTATTTGCACTATAATTTTTGGAGTATATGCTCGATCAGGTCGACTTATACGTTAAATTGAAGCTATTAATGTGGGCTACCAATGTTGGAAATATCTCGTTCACTTAGAAGCAGTGGTTTAGTAACAGTCATTAAACAAATTGAAAAAAGCAGATTTTTTCAAAAAAAAAAAAAATATCCTGGGACAAAAAAAAACATAAAAAATAGAAAAAAAATCGAAAACAAATATTTTATTTTATTTTTTAAAGTTTGCATCCTAGCGAAGAAAATAATGTCTATTTGAAAAAATTTATGGATAAATGAAGAAATTATAGCCCTTTTGGTAGAGGTAAGAGAATTTAAAAAAATCTTTTTTTTTTAAATTTCTGTTTAAATAGCGATTTTATTTATTACTTTTATTTATATTATGTACATTTGAGTTTATTTACATGTACAAGTTTCATTAGAAGTAATTGTGAGTTCTGTGTTGACGTTTGTACATTTCGGAATCGGTTTCTCTAATGATAATAATCAGCAAATTCCATCAGGAACATAGGCTGTATACGTAGAATCTCCAGTCGTTTCTGTCTGCTGCGATGTGTTTTAGTTCGTTGATAGATTTCCCCGTTTCTCCAATGAGGAACCAACTATAATCTCCCATCATTCTTCATCCCAGTGCCCTTGGTAACGCCGCTCGATGGACTTCAATTCTTGTTGAAACCTTTCGCCATGTTCGTCACTTCCGTCGCCAAGATTCTCGGAGAAAAAGTTTAAATGAGAATGCAAGAAATGAATTTTGAGAGACATATTTACACCTGTTGGAATACATAAAGCGAAAAATAAGTTGGAAGAATACATGAATATGTGTTATATACATAAATATAAAAAAAATATATTTCTAACCAATTTTTCATAATTTTTTAACAAATCATTAATCATTAATCATTGTTTCATATTGCGGGCCTTTATTGAATCCAAGGAAATTTGAAACTACAAGCTTAAACGACCTCCATGCTGCAATTTCATCCGACGTCAAATATGATTCGAAATTCACATCTTTCATCAGTTTCCTTATTTTAGGCCCATCTTAAACTCCTTCTTCGATTTTTTGAAAAGAAAGACTTTGAAATAAACTTTTTAAATATGAGAGTGCCATCTTTCCTTAAGGCTTTTACAAAATTTTTAAAGAGTCCCAGCTTAATATGCAGTGTTGGCAATATATCGGCTATCCCAGAGGCATAACATACCAACTACTTTTAAATCGCAACAAATTTTCCAGTCATGTTCATATTTTATGTATTTTACCAATTTAGCCATTGTTTCGTATGATTCCTTAGTGTTGACAGCATGAGCAATGGGAATCGTCGGTTTCTGATTTCCGTTGTGTAAAAGTACTTCTTTCAAACTTTCTTTACTGCTGTCAACAAGTAACCGCCATTCCTTTGAATTGTATGTTTGATTAAGTTCCTCGAACAATCCGGGAATGTCCTTGCAATAGCATCTGTTATCCACAGTTGTATGAAATTGTTTGTAAGGTATATCACGGACTCTATAATATGATATGTTAAAACTTGAATCGCTCAGAGTTGAGTACTCAGTTGAACTTGATGATGTTTCCGTTATTAGGCTGTTAGCTATACTTGGACACTTCCCACTCCAATCTATTAACTTAGACAAAAATAGCAGTCCGTATCGTGAATGAATGGTTGTCTCCAAATCATTGGCATTCCAAATTGCACGTGAAGTCTAAAATTAAAACGTTTTGTTCCACAAAACATTGTAATACATTAATTTTAAAGTAATTACCGCATTCTTCCACTAGCCCATCGAGTAAGATTTACATGGCACGAATTACACAAAATACTAGGTGTCCACGGTTCGTTCATATTTTTAACTCGTATATCAAAATATTACACATATATTTCTTCTATTAGTTTACTAAACGCACGTCGATTTTTTTAATTACATATTTTCCGCAGATGTAGCAGAAATTGTGTCGGGATCATTTACACATTGAAAAGTTCTTTGCCTTTTACTCAGACTTCAAAATATAACTTTGCAATATTTTTCAGAAAATCGACTTATCTCTTTAAGGCGCTGAATTACACTAATTTATTAATAAGAAATTTCATTCATAAATTCCGGGTTTAATCTAAATAGTAAGTTGCAGTACCTGTAGCTGACATATAGTTTGCTTCGAAAGTAGACACCCAATATTTTCAAGACTGCCGCGTACTACTTTGTATTGCGTACATATAATTTTACTACCTGTATATACGACTGGGATGTCCGTCCATGCCCCTAAAAGGCGTAACTAAATGGAAAGCTCATAAATAAAAAACCACAAATATTGTTGAATGACCCTCTATCTGAGCGGATCTCATCGAATATACCTCTGACATTGCATATCATGTTTTATTGAGGGTTACGAACGGCCATAAAACCTCGTCCTCTCTATAATTTTGTAATGTCTGACATCAATCCTCATAAAATAAAATGCAAGTGCAATGTCTCTTATATGTCTCTCTCACATATGGCGAATTCAATATAAGCAAAAACATCATTTAAAAACGAAAAAATATGAAACAAGATTTTTTTGAATTTCCCTAACATTTACAAAATGGCTCATAACTTTTACATCTATCCATAGATTTTTTCAACTAGTCATGCTGGCTTTTTAAAAATGTGATAAAATAATTTTTTCGATTTTTTTTCTATTTTTTGTGTTTTTTTTTTTTTGTACCAGGAAAAAGTGTTTTTTAAAAAAAAAATCATTTTTTTCTCATATTTTTGACGACTGTTACTAAACCAATGATTCTACGTGAAAGCGATATTTGCAGCATATGTAGCCCACATAATTTCCTTTAATTTGAGGCATAATTTGAGGCTCAATCAGGCTTATACTTGAAAAATTATGGTCCAAATACTGAACGTACTTCCCATGAAAGCTGGAATTAAAAAAAAAAAAAATTACCATAAAAAATTGTTTTAATATTTTTTCGATTTGTGACACCTAATTGCACCAGAAACTGTTATCCACATCCCTTGGACAACAATTTTGTTGCATAGTGTAGTTAAGGAACTCCGAGTGAATTGAGATTAACAAAAAAAATAAAAAAAACAATTATTCGTAGAGCACCAAAATACTCCAAAAAAATATTCACATTCCTCGGAAAAAATTGCTGCTGCACAAAACCTTATATTGAAGAACCCACGTACAAACATATTTTTTTGGAAATTGTGGTACTTTTGCAAAATAAGTCATAACTTTTTCGTTTATCTTTGGATTTGCTCCAAATTTGTTTTATTTTCTTCGCTAGGATGTTAACTATTCGAAAATAAAATAAAAATAATTTTGTGGTATTTTTTCTATGTTTTATTAATTTTTTCGGGCTAAGAAAAAATATTTTTTTTTTCAGAAAAAAAAAAAATTTTTTTTCAGAAAAATTATCTATGTATCTATATTTTTTTGATCGTAGAGCACTAAAAAAGCCCCAAAAAATATTCACATTCATTGGAAAAAATTACTGCTGCACAGCACGTTATATTGAAGAAAAGCACTTACAAACAAAATTTTTAGAAATTGTGTTACTTTTGCAAAATAAGGCATAACTTTTTCATTTATCAATGTATTTTCTTCGAATTGCTTTTATTTTCTTCGCTAGGATGTTAGCTATTCAAAAATAAAATAAAAATAATTTTGTGGTATTTTATTCTATTTTTTATTATTTTTTCGGGCGAGGAAACAATTTTTTTCTCAGAAAAAAAAATTTTTTTTTTGTCGTTTTTTGCCCACTGTTCTTAGACCTATATTGTTGCATACAAATTATTTTCATAAAATTTATTGCCAATCTATTTAGGGATTTTCTTCAAAAAGGCCTTATTTTCTTCTTTTTGACCGTAGAGCACCAAAATACACCAAAAAAAAATTCACATTCCTCGGAAAAAATTACTGCTGCACAAGAACACACGTACAAACATATTTTTTGGAAATTGTGGTACTTTTGCAAAACAAGTCATAAATTTTTCGTTTATCTTTGGATTTTCTCCAAATTAGTTTTATTTTCTTCGCTAGGATATTAGCTATTCGGAAATAAAATAAAAATAATTTTGTGTTTTGTTTCTATTTTTTATTAATTTTTTGGGCTAAAAAAAATTTTTTTTTTTCATTTTGTGCTAAACCAATATTGTAGCATAAAAATTATTTTCATAAAATTTATTGACAATATATTTACCTTTAATTTGATGTATTACGTGAACAGATTGGAAGCCTCCTTCCGAAATTATAGTCCAAATAGTAAAGGAACTCCGAGTAAAAAAATTAAAAAATATAAAAATTAAATTTAAAAAATTATCTATATTTTTTTTGATCACAGAGCACCAAAATGCTCCAAAAAATATTCGGATTCCTCGGGAAAAATTACTGCTGCACAAAACCTTATATTCAAGAACACACGTACAAACAGAAATTTTTGGAAATTGTGGTACTTTTGCAAAATAAGTCATAATTTTTTCGTTTATTTTTGGATTTTCTTCAAATTTGTTTTAATTTCTTCGCTGGGATGTTAGCTATTCAAAAATAAGATAAAAATAATTTTGTGGTATTTTTTCTATTTTTTATCAATTTTTTTCGGGCTAAGAAAAAATATATTTTTGTCAGAGAAAACATATTTGTTTTTCGTTTTTTTATTTTGATGTATTACGTGAACAGATTGGAAGTCTGCTTCCGAAATTATAGATCAAAAAGTAAAGGAACTCCTAGTAAATTGAAATTAAAAAATATATAATTATAAAATTAAAAAAATTAAATTTTTAAAAAAATTATCTATATTTTTTTTTTGATCGCAGATCACCAAAATACGGAAAAAAAATATTCCCATTCCTCGGAAAAAATTGTTGCTGCACAAAACCTTATATTGAAGAAGACCCGTACAAACATATTTTTTTGGAAATTGTGGTACTTTTGCAAAATAAGTCATAACTTTATCTTTGGATTTTCTCCAAATTAGTTTTATTTTCTTCGCTAGGATGTTAACTATTCGAAAATAAAATAAAATAATTTTGTGTAATTTTTTTTCTATTTCTTCATTAATTTTTTCGGGCTAAAAAAAAAATATTTTTTTTTCATTTTCTGCTAAACCATAAAAATTATTTTCATAAAATTTATAAAGCATAAAAATTATTTTCATAAAATTTATTGACAATATATTTACCTTTAATTTGATGTATTACGTGAACAGATTGGAAGTCTGCTTCCGTAATTATAGTCCAAATAGTAAAGGAACTCCGAGTAAATTGAAATTAACTAAAAAAAATAAATAAATAATTAAATAAAAAATTAAAAAAATCTATATTTTTTTTTTGATCGTAGAGTATTAAATATGCCAAAAAGATATTTACATTCCTCGGAAAAAATTACTGCTGCACAAAACGTTATATTGAAGAACAGAATTTTTTTTGCAAAATAAAACGTAACTTTTTTGTTTGTCATTGGATTTTCTCCAAATTGGTCTTATTTGCTTCACTAGGATGTTAGCTATTCGAATATAAAATAAAAATATTTTTGTGGATTTTTTTCTATTTTTTATCAATTTTTTTAGAGTGAACAAAAAGAAAAAAAATTTTAAATATATTTTTTTTAATTCTTTGCCCACTTTTCCTAAACCAATGTTTTTGCATAAAAATGATTTCTATAGCATTGGTTGCAAATATAATAACCTTTAATTTAACGCATTACATGAGCCGTTCGGACGTCTCCAACAGAAATTAAAGTCAAAATAATAAAGATAACTCCGAACAAAAACTAAAAAAAACTGCTATTTTGCAATACTTTTTTTTGCCATCCCAGAACACCAAATTACGCCAAAAGTATTTATTCACATCCTTTGAACAAAATGACTATTGCCTTTCATTATTGGCATTCAATTTTGCATTGCTATCAATTGAATTTTGTGAATTGCCCTATTCACGCCTCATTTTCACTGCACAACAATTTAAATATATACTTCACATTTTTTACGATAATGACTCTTGTACAATTTTATTACTATCCCCTCGGGTAAATTCAATTGAAAAATTCATTTGCAACCCACTGTTCTTTTTTGGTCGCAGGAAACAAGAAAAATTATCCGGACAAAAAAGAAATTTACATATTTCTTGAGCAAACAAAAAACGCCGCCACCGCTTTGCCTTACAATAGCAGAGCTGCGAAATAAAAATGAGCATCAGCAGCGACAGCAAACAGCAAAAAAATCATAAAAATATTTGTCTAAAAATTTATAGAAAATGAAAAATTCATTTGTAAAAATACAATAAAATGGGAATTTCATAGAATTCCGCCAAACACCAAATGAAGAAAGACGGACTGAACAATGGACGGACGGACAAATTTAACGACAATTTAAATATGTTCGAAAGTGCCAAAAGTTTGCGTGAAATCATTAAAATACTTCAATATTTGATTACATTTTATGTATTGTTGTTGTTATAAATATTGGATGTTTTATGCGTGGCTCTGTGTGCTTCCCTGGAATTACCCAATTTTGTGGTTCTGCCAGTGACACTTGGGGGAGGGGTGGTTGCTTTGTTTGTCCTATCTTCAATTTGCTTTTCCCAATTACTTTTTAATGAAGTCCAAACATATTGAGAATGTCTTCAATTCATAGCATTTTAACATTTTATTGGACGCACGCACACACAGATACAATTCTGGGAATGAGGTGATTGTAGTAACATTTTCAAGCATCTACATTAATTTATAGACTTAATTTTTGGAGAAAACAAATACGTTCAAGGAGTCGAAGGAGTCAGGACATGGGAATCCATTTAATATTATTACAACCAGAGAAGCAGAGCATTAATTTTGCCGCAAGGAAAATATTTGCGGGGGCAATCATAAAAGTGCCTTTTTATATTTTGAACAAAATTTAATTTGCCAAAAAAAATCTCGGATGATATGAATGAGTTAATAAATAAATTTATAAGGTATGGCTCAAAAAAATATTATTTTAATAAACACTGAATAAAACTTTGTCATAAAAATAAAGACGACCAAATTCTTAAATCAAAGATACGTTTTATACTAAATTCAAAGGAAGTAAGGGCGTGAAGTTTCAATTTTGTTATTTAACTTTGAAGTAGTTTTTTTATCCTTTGAAGCAAATAAAAAATTAAAAAAAAATTAATAAAAAATTTAAAAAACAAATTAAACAAAATAACTATATTTTTTTTTTGATCGTAGAGCACCAAAAAATATTCACATTCCTCGGAAAAAATTGCTGCTGCACAAAACGTTATATTGAAGAAAACACATACAAACAGAAATTTTGAAAATTGTGGTACTTTTGCAAAACATGTCATAGTTTTTTAGTTTATCTTTGGATTTTCTTCAAATTGGTCTTATTTTCTTCGCTAGGATGTTAGCTATTCGAAAATAATTTTGTGGATTTTTCGATTTCCTATTAATTTTTTCGGGCTAAAAAAAAATTTTTTTAAAAAAAAAAATTATTTTTGTTTTTTATTTTATTTTCGTTTTTTGCTAAACCAACATTGTTGCGTAAAAACTATTTTGCTATTTTTTCGTTTATCCTTGGATTTTCTCCAAATTAGTTTTATTTTCTTCGCTGTGATGTTAGCTATTCAAAAATAAAATACAAATGATTTTGTATTATTTTTTCTATTTTTTATTAATTTTTTCGGGATAAGAAAAAAATATTTATTATTCAGAAAAAAATATTTTTTAGTTAAAAAATAAAAATAATTTTGTGAATTTTTTTCTATTTTTTATTAATTATTTTTAGAAATTTTTTTTTCGTTTTTTGCTAAACCAACATTCTTGCGTAAAAACTATTTTGATAAAATTGATTGCCAATATATTTACCTTAATTTGATATATTATGTGAACAGATTGAAAGTCTCCTTCCGAAATTATAGTCCAAATAGTAAAGGAACTCCGAGTGAATTTAAATTAACAAAAAAAGAAAATAAAAAATTACAAAAAATAGTTTTTTTTCGATCGAAGAGCACCAAAATACTCCAAAAAAATTATTCACATTCCTTGGAAAAATTTACTGCTGCACAAAAAGTTATATTGAAGAAAACTCATACAAACAGAAATTCTTGGAAATTGTGGTACTTTTGCAAAATACGACACAACTTTTTCGTTTATCCTTGGATTTTCTCCAAATTGGTCTTATTTTTTTCGCTGTTATGTTAGCTATTCAAAAATGAAATACAAATAATTTTGTGTTATTTTTTATAAATTTTTTCGGGATAAGATTTTTTTCTTTATTTTTATTTATTTTTTAGAAAAAAATATTTTTTTTCCTTTTTTAATTTTTATCTGTTACGTGAACAGATTGCAAGTCTCCTTACGAAATTATAGAAGAAACTCCGAGCAAATTGAAATTAACAAAAAAAATTAACCAATAAAAAAAATATAAAAATAAAATTAAAAAATTATCTATAACTTATTGATCGTAGAGTATCAAAATATCCCAAAAAAAATCACATTCCTCGGAAAAAATAACTGCTGCACAAAACGTTATATTGAAGAAAACACGTACAAACAAAAATTTTTGGGAATTGTGATACTTATGCAAAACCTAACCTAACTCTTCTCTTCAACCTTTGCAAAATAAGACATGACTTTTTCGTTTGTCATTGGATTGCTTCAAATTGGTCTTATTTTCTTCGCTAGGATGTTAGCTATTCGAAAATAAAATAAAAATAATTTTGTGGATTTTTTTCGATTTTTATACCCTACACCACACTGTGGTACAGGGTATTATAAGTTTGTTTCACGGCAGATGTTTGTAACACCTGAAAATAACACAGCTAGACCCACCTTAAAGTATACCGATCGACTCAGAATCACTAGCTGAGTCGATTTAACGATGTCCGACCGTCTCTCCATGTAAAGTTGTTCGTCGACTACAGGTCGCAATTTCACTCCGATCGTTCTGAAATTTTGCAGTTTAGAGTATTTCGCGGCTGTTAAGATCGCTATTGAATTTGGTTGAAATCGGTTCAGATTTAGATATAGCTCCCATATATATCTTTCGTCCGATTTGGCCCTTTAGTCCTATAGAAGCTGTATATTACATCCAATCGTTTTGAAATTTAGAATGGTAGAGTTTCTTGATCCATGAACCAACACTACCGAATTTGAAAAAAAATCGGTTAAGATTTAGCTATAGCTCCCATATATATGTTTCGTCCGATTTGGTCCTTTAGTCCTATAGAAGCTGTATTTTACATCCGATCGTTTTGAAATTTAGAATGGTAGAGTTTCTTGATCCATGAACCAACATTGCCGAATTTGAAGAAAATCGGTTAAGATTTAGCTGTAGCTCCCATATATATGTTTTTTCCGATTTGGCCATTTAGTCCTATAAAAGCTGTATTTTACATCCAATCATTTTGAAATTTAGAATGGTAGAGTTTCTTGATTCATGAACCAACTTTGCCGAATTTGAAGAAAATCGATAAAGATTTAGCTATAGCTCCCATACATATGTTTCATCCGATTTGGCTCTTTAGATCCAATTGTTTTTATACCCTACACCACACTGTGGTACAGGGTATTATTTAAGTATAAAATGTCCCAAAAGTAAATTTATTTAACAATTTATACATGAATTACAAAATTTATATATCAGAGTTATTCAATATTACGAGAGTGGTGTAGGGTATTATATAGTCGGCACCGCCCGACTTTAGCCTTTCCTTACTGGTTTATTAATATTTTCGGGCGAAGAAAAATATTTTTTTTTTTTCAGAAAAAAAAATTTTAAGAATAATTTTTTTTTTCCTTTTTTTGCTAAACCAATTTTGTTGCGTAAATATTATTTTGATAAATTGTATTGCCAATATATTTACCTTAATTATGATGTATTACGTGAACATATTGGAGGTCTCCTTCCGAAGTTATAGTCCAAATAGTTAAGGAACTCCGAGTGAATTGAAATTAACAAAAAAAAATAAATAAAAAATATCTATATTTTTTTTGATCGTAGAGCACCAAAATACACCAAAAAATTCACATTCCTCGGAAAAAATAACTGCTGCACAAAACGTTATATTGAAGAAAACACATACAAACAGAAACTTTTGGGAATTGTGATACTTTTGCAAAATACTACATAACTTTTTCGTTTATCCTTGGATTTTCTCCAAATTGGTCTTATTTTCTTCGCTACGATGTGAGCTATTCGAAAAAAATATAAAAATAATTTTGTGCAATTTTTTTCTATTAAAAATCTTTTTTCTTTAAATTATTTTTTGACTTTATGTCTAAGAACAATATTTTATGTAATTTTTCAAAGTGTCATTTTTTGGTCTTCCCGTGATTTGAACCTGGGCCTCCTAGTGCTGCAGCATGCATAACTTCGTATGTTAACGCTCACGGCCACACAAACAAGTCCATATTGCCACTGTCCTGAGATAAACAGAAAAAAAGTTTACTAACTTTAAATACAGTGACAATGATTTCGAGGCAATGACAAATAATCTTTAATGTAAGAACATTCCATATTTAATATTAACACAATTTAATAAAAATTAAGACGAGTTTTCTTAATATTAAGTAAATTATTTTTAATTTAAGTAGGAAATGTACTCACTTTAAGCCAATTTATCATTGACTCGAAACCATTACCGCCGTCTTTAAATTTGTTTTCAGTGCTTATAAGAACACCTCAACGTATGAGTACTTTTTAACTAAAGTGTGATAAATTGGATCTCATTCAGTGCTTTGGATGCTCTCTTTTTTGGGAATAAATACATTGGAGTTCAAACCCCGCAGCGGTGACTTACCTTTTTTTATTGGATTTTTATTTTTCTAACTTAATCAATTTAAAGAAAATCCATTTTAAATAACAAAATTTTAATATTTTATATTTTTAAATTATAAATATTTTCACAAAAGAAATTATTTGGAGGTGAAAGAAATGCACTAATTTCTTCTTGGAAGTACTTAAAATGTAATTCCTTAGGAAGCACATCCATATTTTTTGCTGGGAAATTCTAAAAATGTTCAAATATTCCATGAGCGTAACGGAACATTATACCGATGCGGAATATTAAAGCTTACCGAGAGACAATTGCAAAAACATTTTTTAAAAATTTTTCCGAGACCTCGGAATCGGCCCAAAATCACTATTTTATCGTATAGGGTCACCAAAAAATGTTATAAAATGCCAGGTGGAATATTAAAGCTTACCGAGAGAAAATTGCAAAAAAAATTCTTTAGAAAATGACTTTCTACGTCAGCTCTATGAGGTAAATGTAGTACTTATTGAGAGCAACACATTGATATATCGCATGTGACAATCAAGCTACATACAAAAAAGTTACGATAAATAAACGATTTTAGGCCGATTCCGCGGGCTCAGAAAAATGGAAAAAAATGTTTTTGGGATTGTCTCGAGGTAAGCTTTCATATTCCGCCTCGCATCCGGGAACTTTTTCTTTACATGAAGGTTAACCCGGTTTACGGAACATGATTATCTTCGGCCCGCCCGAAGGTAGGCTATGAAAATTCTATTTATCCACATAGCTGGAATCCACGAACTTTTAAAAAAAATCAGAATTATGGTTAATCGTATCAAATTTAAACAATTAATGCGAAAATTAAGTTAGAAAGTTTTCTACATTTATAAATTGTTGAAGACAAATGTATTTGTAGACTAATTTCAAATATAAACAGACAGATTTCCTTTTTTTTCAGACCGATTTTGCATTTGCCCGTTTTTTATATACATATAAAAATTCTTATAAAAAAAAGAAAGAATCGGTGCAAATCTTATTAATCGGTTCAAATTTGAATAATTTACTTAAAAAACAAACTTAATGGAATAATGATTTTACCTTCTTCGGACTGCCCACAAACTATTAAATAGTTAATTTTTAAAAATATACCAAAATATTATGCAAAAATTCAAAATTGTAATTAATTTTTTAGTTCTTATCTATTTTTCCAAGGAACAAAATTAATGCTATTAAACTTATGCATTTTTGTCAAAGTAAAATTCAAAAAATTCTTGAACGGATTATCTTGCGGCACCCGAAATTAGGCTGTGAAAACATTATAGTTATCCATATGGCTGGGTTTCAAACTGCCTTAAACTATACCAAGAAACTTTTCAATTATGAATTGTTAAAAATATTTCAAAATAGATTTTAAATATTGCTAAATAAATTTTAGTTAAAAAAAATAAATTTGCACACAAATTGTAATTATTTCAAAAAGGCCAATCGAAGAATAATACTTTTGCTTTTTTGTCAAAGAGATTATTTAAAAAAAATCAAAATATTCTCTAACACAGAACGGAACGTGATAAACGCTCGAAAGAAGAACACGGGAAGTTATCAATAACCTATATCCTTCTATAGTCTACCACAAAATATGTATTTAATTATTAAAATTATTCAAACAACAGAAAAAATAAAAAATTGCACACAATTTTTTTTCTGTATTTATCTACGAGAATATTCCAAAGACCTGAATTGAAAAACATTTAAATTATACATTTTTATAAGAGAAAAAATTTAAATTTCTTTAAAAATTATCCAAATATTCCATAAACATAACGGAACATGATTATCTTTCTATCTATTATCCAAAGCGGAGCGGGCTGAGTAGACAACTGATTCATAAAACCAAAACAAAACAAAATATGACAGTCCTATAATGCCATTCACAATGGTGTCCTAAATCCAAGCTCAGCTGAGCGGTTGTCAATGCGACACTTGTGGCGGATAAAAAACGCGTTTTACTGTTTAAGCAAAAGTCGCTAAATATTCTCCTGACCTTGCACTGGTGCAATGTTGAACTGGATGACTCGGCATTTTGTTATCTGGCGATGATGTTGTAATCCATGTGTATGCAGGAATTTTGTTGTTGTGTCGCTGTTTATGATGCGATGGTGTTGTATCATTGCAGATTGTTTTGTGAATATGTATGTCCTTTTGTGATGTAAGTCTCGTGAAGTATTTGTTGACCGCCGTTGGCTCGTGAAGCAGGTTTCACGTGGTGCAACCACACAACGTCGAACAAATACTTGGTTCGTGAACCAAACAACAATGCCATAATTAATTTATCACAATTTAGGAAAATATTTTTGACGATCACAACGCATTATTCAGTCACTAGATCAGTTTTGGTTCGAATGATTTCTATAAAAATGGAATTTACAGTTCGGCAGTTCTATAACAAGCCATGTAAAGTGAAAATTGGACCGAAATTGTGGAAATTGTTTCCGATTTTTAAAAAAAACGCACTAAAAATTGCAATAAAGTCGATAAAAAACTGACTTTACATTAAATTTTTCTTAATGGAAGTCACGTCGCCCGTTAAATAATGGTCCAGATTTTAATGTCCAGTGGTCGATTCCTAAAAATAATAACAATTGACAATTACATTAAGGGAAAACCTGATTTTTAGAGGTTATTTCAACCGCAAATAGCCCCTAATTTCGCGATCGCAGAAGCGAAATATTTTGCTAATATACTTAAAACAAACCAAATTTGCATATAAGCTTTGATCAACGAAAATTTTTTTTGGCCGCATAAAAGAAGCCTCTCTAATTCGCAGTAGGGTTGTATAGTTGCGTCAAGAAGTCGAAGTTTTCGGTGTAAAAAGTCGATTAAAGTCGACTTTACTAATGAAAATGCTAATATTTCAAGTTTTCTTCACTGACTTTCTAGTAAAATACAGAAAAAAAACTTATAATGAGTAATCAGAAATTCACAGGAGTCGTTCCATATAAAAGATAAAAAAATCTTTAACAGAAACAACCAAAATACTAAAAAATCGTTTCGTCAAATACATACATTTTAATATTTCAATATTCTCGTAACTGTATTAGAATATTATTCTCATCATTAAATTGGCCCAAGTTTATAAATAAAGGTTTTTGTTCTAACCCACAAATCGCTTTTATTTATTTTAGCCAAATGGAATATACATACATTTGGTAATAATTGTATTGAGTATGAAAAAAACTCGAAAAAGTCGACATGGATAGGTTGACTTTTAGCCTTTTTCAGAAACAATAAGTCGACCTACGATTTCGACTTTTTTGTACCAACAAGTCGATTAATCGATTAGTCGAAATTCGACTTATAGAAGTCTAATGCGGAACGGGCTGAGTAGACAACTGATTCATCAAACCAAAACAAAACAAAACATGAAAGTCCGATGATACCATTCACAATGGTGTCCTAAATCCAAGCACAGCTGAGCTGTTGTCAATGCGACACTTGTGGCGGATAAAAAACGCGTTTTACTGTTTGAGCAAAAGACGCTTAAACATAGAATATCAGACTTTTTTGTCAAAGACATAAATTCAAAATTCTTTAAAAAATATCAAAATAGTCAATAAGTATAACGGAACATTATTAACTTCGGGTCTCCCCAGTGCAGGCTATAGGAAAATTATGTATATTTATTCACATATCATAGATTTCGAACGCCTCAAACTATATCAGGAACTATTTAATTATTAAAAATATTTTGTTATTGATCCATAGGATTTATATTGTTACTATGTAATACAGTATTTTCGTCATATGGCTTTTGTATTAAAGTTGCAGAAAAAATAAAATAAATTATATTCTGTGTTTGGAATGTTAATAAGTCCAAAGAGTTGTATTGAAGAATATAAAAATTATAAAAAATTTCAAAACATGATTATCTCCGGGCCGCCCGAAGCTAGGCTAAAGAAAATTAAATTTTTCCCTTTTTTAATTAATAACAACAAAATGTTTGTCCAATGGAGGTGGATAACAGTTTCTGGTGCAATTAGGTGTCACAAACACGAAAAAAATATTTAAAAAAATTTGTATGGCAAATTTTTTTTTTTTAATTTTTTTTTTAAATTCCAGCTTTCATAGAATGTACATTCAGTATTTATTTTTCAAGTATATGCCTGATTGAGCCGCGTTATGCCTCAAATTAAAGGGAATTGTGAGGGCTACATATGCTGCAAATATCGCTTTCACGTAGAATCTTTGGTTTAGTAACAGTCGTCAAAAATATGAGAAAAAAATGATTTTTTTTAAAAACACTTTTTCCTGGTACAAAAAAAACCATAAAAAATAAAAAAAATCTAAAAAATTACTTTGTTGCTTGCTTGCTTTTATTCGGTCTGCAAATCTTTGTGATTCTAACATCTTTAAAAAGCCAACATGCTAACGAAGAAAACACTGTCTTTTCTTATTATATTATAAAAAAATCTATGCATAGATGTAAAAGTTATGAGCCATTTTGTAAATGTTAGGGAAATTCAAAAAAATCTTGTTTTATATTTTTATACCCTCACTTTAGTGTGACGAGGGTATATATCATTTGCTACGAAAAAAAGTGTAACACATCGAAGGAGTGATCTAAGACCCCAAGTATGTTCGGCGGATATTCGTTTTGGGTCATTTTAAGTCGAATGAGCAATGTCCGTCCGTCTGTCTGTCTATCTGTCTGTCTGTCTGTCTGTCTGTCTGTCTGTGTGTCTGCTGGCTGGTGCGCACGATAATTCTCGAAAGGAGTAACCGATTGACTTCAAATTTGGTACGTGGTAATATTTTTTTCTATCTCCGGCTAAGTTCGAAGATGGGCCATATTGGTCCACTCCTTCTAGTACCTCCCCCACAAAGTGTTAAAATGTTGTGAAATATTGAATCTTTAATAACTGCTATACTACTTATTCGAATCTTCTGAAATTCCACACATAGCATTAGTTTATTAGTCGCTATCAACTCGAGAAAAATGGGCCATGTTGCTACGCCCCTTTTGGTACCTCCCACACAAATGCACCATTTTGCACCAAAAGTTAACAGCTTATAACATTAATACCAGTGCATAAAAATACTTGAAATGTTGTACAGTGTAATGCTTTCATGGTGCCTACAGTCCAGTGAAAAATGGGTGTCATATTCACACCCCTTTTGGTACCTCTTACACAAAGGTACCATTTTACACTAAAAGATAACAGCTTATAACATTAATACCAGTGTATAAAAGCACTTGAAATTTTGTACAGTGTAATGTTTTTATAGTGTCTTTTGCACTGTAAAAATTGGGCGCTATTGCCACGCCCCTTTTTGTACCTCCCACACAAAGGTACCATTTTGTACAAAAAGTAAAGAGCTCACAGCATGAGTACCAATGCACGAAAATGCAACAACATTTTGCACAGTGTAACGCTTTTGAAGTCCCTATAGCCCTGTAAAAAATGGCCGTTATCACCACGCCCTTTTTTGTACCTCCCACACAAAATGGCCAAATCATACCAAATTTAATATCACATAAAGTTAATATACCAGTGCAAAAAACGCTTATAATTCGGCGCAGTGCAATGTATTTAAAGAATCTACTATTCAGAGAAAAATAGGTGTATTTGTTAAAAACATTCTGGTACCTCCCATACAAATTGACAGAATAATTCGTTTAATATTCCATATTACATTACTCACAAAGTGAGGGTATACCTTAGTCGGTTTACCCGACTGAAACTTTCCTACTTGTTTCGTTTTTAAATGATGTTTTTGCTTATATTGAATTCGCCATATGTGAGAGAGACATATAGGAGATATTGCACTTGCATTTTATTTTATGAGGATTGATGTCAGACATTACAAAATTATAGAGAGGACGAGGTTTTATGGCTGTTCGTAACCCTCCATAAAACATGATATGCAATGTGAGAGCTATATTGGATGAGATCCGCTCAGATAGAGTGTCATTCAACAATTTTTGTGGTTTTTTATTTATGAGGTTTCCATTCAGTTACGCCTTTTAGGGGCATGGACATCCCAGTCGTATATACAGGTAGTAAAATTATATGTACGCAATACAAAGTAGTACGCGGCAGTCTTGAAAATATTGGGTGTCTACTTTCGAAGCAAACTATATGTCAGCTACAGGTACTGCACCTTATGAACCTTAAACCCGGAATTGATGAATGAAATTTCGTATTAATTAATTAGTGTAATTCAGCGCCTTAAAGAGATAAGTCGATTTTCTGAAAAATATTACAAAGTTATATTTCGAAGTATGGGTAAAAGGCAAAGAACTTTTCAATGTGTAAATGATCCCGACAATTTCTTATACATCTGCGGAAAATATGTAATTAAAAAAATCGACGTGCGTTTAGTAAAATAATAGAAGAAATATATGTGTAATATTTTGGTATACGAGTTAAAAATATTGGTAGACCACATTAATAGCTTCAATTTAACGTATAAGTCGACCTGATCGAGCATATACTCCAAAAATTATAGTGCAAATACTAAGGGTACCTTCGACGATAATAGTATTTTTTATAAATTTTTTTTTTAAAAAAAATTTATCCATAAAAAAAATTTTGGTTTTGATGGCACAGTATGGCACAATCTATACAAAACCAGTAAGGAAAGGCTAAAGTCGGGAGGTGCCGATTATATAATACCCTACACCACTCTCGTAATATTGAATAACTCTGATATATAAATTTTGTAATTCATGTATAAATTGTTTACATAAATTTACTTTTGGGACATTTTATACTTAAATAATACCCTGTACCACAGTGTGGTGTAGGGTATAAAAACGATTGGATCTAAAGAGCCAAATCGGATGAAACATATATATGGGAGCTATAGCTAAATCTTTACCGATTTTCTTCAAATTCGGCAATGTTGGTTCATGAATCAAGAAACTCTACCATTCTAAATTTCAAAACGATTGGATGTAAAATATAGCTTTTATAGGACTGAAGGGCCAAATCGGACGAAACATATATATGGGAGTTATAGCTAAATCATAACCGATTTTCTTCAAATTTGGCAGTGTTGGTTCATGAATCAAGAAACTCTACCATTCTAAATTTCAAAATGATTGGATGTAAAATACAGCTTCTTCAGGACTAAAGAGCAAAATCGGACGAAACATATATATGGGAGCTATAGCTAAATCTTAACCGATTTTCTTCAAATTCGGTAGTGTTGGTTCACGGATCAAGAAACTCTACCATTCTAAATTTCAAAATGATTGGATGTAAAATACAGCTTCTACAGGACTAAAGAGCAAAATCGGACGAAACATATATATGGGAGCTATAGCTAAATCTTTACCGATTTTCTTCAAATTCGGTAGTGTTGGTTCATGGATTCTAAATTTCAAAATGATTGGATGTAAAATACAGCTTCTACAGGACTAAAGAGCAAAATCGGACGAAACATATATATGGGAGCTATAGCTAAATCTTTACCGATTTTCTTCAAATTCGGTAGTGTTGGTTCATGGATCAAGAAACTCTACCATTCTAAATTTCAAAACGATTGGATGTAAAATACAGCTTTTATAGGACTAAAGGGCCAAATCGGACGAAACATATATATGGGAGTTATAGCTAAATCTTAACCGATTTTCTTCAAATTCGGCAGTGTTGGTTCATGGATCAAGAAACTCTACCATTCTAAATTTCAAAATGATTGGATGTAAAATACAGCTTCTTCAGGACTAAAGAGCAAAATCGGACGAAACATATATATGGGAGCTATAGCTAAATCTTAACCGATTTTCTTCAAATTCGGCAATGTTGGTTCATGGATCAAGAAACTCTACCATTCTAAATTTCAAAACGATTGGATGTAAAATACAGCTTTTATAGGACTAAATGGCCAAATCAGACGAAACGTATATATGGGAGCTATAGCTAAATCTTAACCGATTTTCTTCAAATTCGGTAGTGTTGGTTCATGGATCAAGAAACTGTACCATTCTAAATTTCAAAATGATTGGATGTAAAATACAGCTTCTACAGGACTAAAGAGCAAAATCGGACGAAACATATATATGGGAGCTATAGCTAAATCTTAACCGATTTTCTTCAAATTCGGCAATGTTGGTTCATGGATCAAGAAACTCTACCATTCTAAATTTCAAAACGATTGGATGTAAAATACAGCTTTTATAGGACTAAATGGCCAAATCGGACGAAACATATATATGGGAGCTATAGCTAAATCTTAACCGATTTTCTTCAAATTCGGTAGTGTTGGTTCATGGATCAAGAAACTCTACCATTGTAAATTTCAAAATGATTGGATGTAAAATACAGCTTCTACAGGACTAAAGAGCAAAATCGGACGAAACATATATATGGGAGCTATAGCTAAATCTTAACCGATTTTCTTCAAGTTCGGCAATGTTGGTTCATGGATCAAGAAACTCTACCATTCTAAATTTCAAAACGATTGGATGTAAAATACAGCTTTTATAGGACTAAATGGCCAAATCGGACGAAACATATATATGGGAGCTATAGCTAAATCTTAACCGATTTTCTTCAAATTCGGTAGTGTTGGTTCATGGATCAAGAAACTCTACCATTCTAAATTTCAAAATGATTGGATGTAAAATACAGCTTCTACAGGACTAAAGAGCAAAATCGGACGAAACATATATATGGGAGCTATAGCTAAATCTTAACCGATTTTCTTCAAATTCGGCAATGTTGTTTCATGGATCAAGAAACTCTACCATTCTAAATTTCAAAACGATTGGATGTAAAATACAGCTTTTATAGGACTAAATGGCCAAATCGGACGAAACATATATATGGGAGCTATAGCTAAATCTTAACCGATTTTCTTCAAATTCGGCAATGTTGGTTCATGGATCAAGAAACTCTACCATTCTAAATTTCAAAACGATTGGATGTAAAATACAGCTTTTATAGGACTAAATGGCCAAATCAGACGAAACGTATATATGGGAGCTATAGCTAAATCTTAACCGATTTTCTTCAAATTCGGTAGTGTTGGTTCATGGATCAAGAAACTCTACCATTCTAAATTTCAAAATGATTGGATGTAAAATATAGCTTTTATAGAACTAAAGGGCCAAATCGGACGAAACATATATATGGGAGCTATAGCTAAATCTTAACCGATTTTCTTCAAATTCGGCAATGTTGGTTCATGGATCAAGAAACTCTACCATTCTAAATTTCAAAACGATTGGATGTAAAATACAGCTTTTATAGGACTAAAGGGCCAAATCGGACGAAACATATATATGGGAGTTATAGCTAAATCTTAACCGATTTTCTTCAAATTCGGCAGTGTTGGTTCATGGATCAAGAAACTCTACCATTCTAAATTTCAAAATGATTGGATGTAAAATACAGCTTCTTCAGGACTAAAGAGCAAAATCGGACGAAACATATATATGGGAGCTATAGCTAAATCTTAACCGATTTTCTTCAAATTCGGCAATGTTGGTTCATGGATCAAGAAACTCTACCATTCTAAATTTCAAAACGATTGGATGTAAAATACAGCTTTTATAGGACTAAATGGCCAAATCGGACGAAACATATATATGGGAGCTATAGCTAAATCTTAACCGATTTTCTTCAAATTCGGTAGTGTTGGTTCAGGGATCAAGAAACTCTACCGTTCTAAATTTCAAAATGATTGGATGTAAAATACAGCTTCTACAGGACTAAAGGGCCAGATCGGACGAAACATATATATGGGAGCTATAGCTAAATCTTAACCGATTTCAACCAAATTCAATAGCGATCTTAACAGCTGCGAAATACTCTAAACTGCAAAATTTCAGAACGATCGGATGAAATTGGGACCTGTAGTCGACGAACAACTTTACATGGACAGACGGACGGACGGACGGACAGACATCGTTAAATCGACTCAGCTAGTGATTCTGAGTCGATCGGTATACTTTAAGGTGGGTCTAGCTGTGTTATTTTCAGGTGTTACAAACATCTGCCTTGAAACAAACTTATAATACCCTGTACCACAGTCTGGTGTAGGGTATAAAAATAATTTTTAGGTCTAGGACACAAAAAAATGCATTCAATCTATACAAAAAAATAATTTTTAGGTCTAGGACACAAAAAAAAAAAATTTTTTGTTGCATAGTGTAATTAATCGAGCTTAACGTCTTGGGTTTATTTTGAATTTTTTTGTTTTTATTTAGTTTTTTTTTACCAATATTTCGCAATTCTTTGAGTTGTATCTCTAGGGCAGGTAATGTAAATAAACTTCTTAACATAACTTAAAAACTAGCTTTTATTTTTCCACTTAGCTGCTTTTCGAACTCCTCAAACTATACCACAAACTTTTTGAATATTAAAAATATTCCAATATAGACTACAAAAAAGGTCTTCTTTATTTGAAAAAATTAAAAATGTTGATTATTTTTTTGGTATTGATCTAAAGACCGTTGACTACAGCCACTTTTAACTTAATTTATGCCGAAATATATATATATATATATATATATATATATATATATATACATATTAAACCGGCACGTTAACATGGTAATAAATTATAATTTAATCTCCGGGTTTATAAACTCAATTTGTTTATGGGTAATTTTTCATTTTTCACATCTCAACTTCTATTATTTTTTTTTTGTATATGAAACAACATTTTAAACTTTTTGAATATTAAAAATATTCCAATATAGACTACAAAAAAGGTCTTCTTTATTTGAAAAAATTAAAAATGTTGATTATTTTTTTGGTATTGATCTAAAGACCGCTGACTACAGCCACTTTTAACTTAATTTATGCCGAAATATATATATATATATATATATATATATATATATATATATATATATATATATATACATATTAAACCGGCACGTTAACATGGTAATAAATTATAATTTAATCTCCGGGTTTATAAACTCAATTTGTTTATGGGCAATTTTTCATTTTTCACATCTCAACTTCTATTATTTTTTTTTTTTGTATATGAAACAACATTTTAATGAGTAAATTTTCTTCTCGTCTATTTGTTTAGGTTTTTTGTTTTTAACATACTAATTAAAAAATAAATAAGGAAAAGGAACCTGCGCCCCCCATTCACAACAGATCCCTGGGAAAGGAGAAAAGGTTCCGGCCACAAGGATGCCCTCGAAAATCTGCGATTTTCTGAAACACACACAACTAAATAGAAAGGACGGAGGGAGGGAGGTCCTGGAGAGAGAAATTGATGTTGTTGGAATTGCTTCAGCAATAAATGAAGGCAGCAATAGCAGCAGCAGCTAGCAACAGTACCAGTAAGGCCCCCCTAAAGTATGCTTTAAAGGCAGCCAGCCAACCAGCCAGTCCGCCATCTAGCCAGTGTATACTTTACACAGAGAAGTCTTTCAATTTGTTTTCTGTATTAAAGGAAAAGAAATCAGCTAAGCACCTACAAGTATGCTTTAATATTTGTTTCATATACATATGTTGTATAGATGACGTGCTCGTTCTTGTTTTCAACCTTGTCGTCTTTCCTTTTTGTTTTGATTTGTAAAGCGTAACAACACAACCAACTAAGCCACAATTCTTACCAATACTACAACTATACAAACAAACACACAAGCATGCGCTCCTACATGCAAACTGAAATATTCAAGGAACATCACATATACATATGTAGAACATAAGTAAAATGTAATTAATGCTTATAAATTATTTATATGCTAAGAGCAATAGAGTAACTAGAAAATATGTATGCAATCTACAAAATCGTCACTTAGCCTCTGGGAAAGTGGTCAATTTCATTCGCAACAAGCCGAAACGGAAGGAAGTTGATTTTCTTTTCCTTATTTTTTTTTGTTCTTCTGTCAAAGAGATTATCTTCTCCCTCGAGGAGAGGGAGTGCGAGAGCGAAAATGGGAATTAATCAGCTTTCTGATTAATTCTCCAGCATTTGAATAACTTATTTCCAAAATGAAAGTGGACTTGACCAGTTTTGCTAAGTAAATTGCTGATATATGTACAATTTGTATAAATGAATAAAGAACAAACATATACATATGTATATAGAGTAATTCCAAAATAAAGAGATGGAAAACATTTTAATTCTACCTCAGGTACTGCCGAAATAATAATGAAGATAATAATGGAGCATTATTATCTTCGGGCCGCCCCAAAGTAGACAATGGAAAATTGTAGTTATTGTACACTTTGAACGCCTTCAACTATACCATATATTATTCTATCAATATTCCAAAAGAGCTGAATCGAAGAATATTAAAATTGTGCATTTTTATCAAAAAAAAATTTTCTCTTTACTGAGCAGATAAACATAATAATCGTATTCTGATTAATCCTACAAAATTTAAAACGACGAGTTTTTGCAAATAAAGAAGAGAGTAGGAGAAACATGGGACGATGGTGGTTAGTTTTTTCTAATAATAATAGATTTATTTGGTGTTTTTGCTGCTTGAAGTGGTAACGAAGATTTACCTTTATTTACAAGTGTACAGCAAGACGGTCCAAGATGGAGAGAGGTGGCGGAGCAAGTGTCAAAGAGCACGAAAACGAATCGTGACTCGTTAAAATCTGCAATGCTCATACTGCAAGGATGTAGTAATGAGGGGTAGGCAGATTTTAAGGAGTGTGTATGCCCGATAAATTGGCCATAATATGCACCGAAAGAAATCAATGACATAAACGAAATTCAAAGTATCATTCTAACTTAAATATTCCGGCCACCTGGAAAATATTCCGGCCACCTGGAAAATATTCCGGAAAGGGACAAAAAGACTATCGAATATCGCTAGGTGGGAATATTCCTAAAAATTTAATTCAACAAACAGCAAAGGCTTATCAAAAAAACTCCAAATAAAATCAAAGAAAGAATTCAAATTCCCAAATTAAAAATTAACGATAAAGAAACCAATAAATTCTTCAAAAAAAAAAATACAAAGATAATTCCAAATTAGTTCATTCGTGCAGAGTGTAGAGTCTAAGTGTTGTTCTTTTATACACATACATACATACATTCGGTATTGTCCCTTCTGCATTAGAACATTTCGAAATATTCCATAAACATACGTAACATATGATTAACGCCCAAAAATAGGCCATATGCCAAAATTATATTTTCACATAACTGGTTTTCGAAAGCCTTAAACTATACCACGAAATTTTAAAATTAATAACACTGTGCTCGAAATGGACACTTTAAAAATGTAACAGAAAGGAGACCCTATGGATATACCTATTTCGACCTTGCTGAATCCAATGGAGCTAACCGTTTTTCTAGGTTAGCTCTTGTTTTCGCGATATTCGACCACAAAGTTTGCAAAAAAATCAGAGAGGTTAGTTATCTCGGAGGTGATTTTGAAGTGTAAGACTTCCGAAAACGCGCTTCAGTCCAAAGAACGAAATAAAGGAAACCCTTCGAGTATTATTTCTCTCAAAATAGTCAACCACGCTTCTCACCACTTTACCCCCGAAAAAGTGCAATCAAATCTTACCATGTGTCAAACGTCATACAAATCATCGACATTTTTAGTTTGTATCTTTGAGAAAAATGTTCCTCGCGAAATATTACTATGAGTTTCCTTTCAACATATTTATGAAAAATTAACAGGTTTCACAATTTAGCAGGTTTTGTTGGTTACCTTTGAAATTTCCATTAACACTAACGAAAAAATAATTTACAAAAAATGTAAGTCAAAAAATTTTATTTCAAATATTTTCTGCTATGAGCAGAAAAATACACAAATTATGTAATAACTCGAAATTTGCTTAATTCTCATAAAAAAGTTGAGAAAGGACTTATAGTATTTCTTCGCGAGGAATATTTTTCTCAACGATGCCTACTAAAAATGTCGACGATATATATGTATGTTTTTTAACATATGATAAGATTTCATTGCACTTTTTCAGGAGTAAGAGGGTGAGAAGCGTGGACGACTGTTTTGAGAAAAATAATTGTCCAAATGTTCCCTTTATTTCGATCTTTGGACTGAAGCTTATATTCCGAAGTCTTCCACTTCAAAATAACCAAAGAGATAAGTCAGCTCTCTGATTTCCCAACAAAATTTGTGGTCGAATATCGCGAAAACAAGAGCTAACATAGAAAAACGGCTAATGCCACTGGATTCAACATGGCCGAAATAGGTCTATCCATAGGGTCTCCTTTCTGTTACATTTTTGAACTAGCACAGTGTAATTATTTCAAAATTTCCCACAAATTGTAAATACTTTTTTGGTATTTATCTATATTACAAATTTTCTTAACTTGATATTCTATTCGTTAAGAACGGATCAAATTTGAGCAATTATTTATTACACGATTTTTTTTTTGTTTTTTGTTTTATTCGATCTGATTTCATAGTACGATTTTTTTTTAAATCAATTGAAACAAATGTATGTATAGAGTAAATTTTGAATAAAACGAGATCTTATTTTTTTCTTTCCATTGATTTTGCCTTCGAGAAAAATTTTCCTTATTTGGAAAAGTACAATTTGGTTTATTTAATTACATATATGTACAATTCCCGAATTCGTTGATATATTCTCAAAAATATAGAGCAACATTGATGCGCCCAAAAGCTAGGCCATAGAAAAGTAATTATTTAAAACACGCCACAATTTTTCGCCATAGTTCCCTTTTTACCTTTGACTAAAATCACCCAAAATAATCTGAAAATATCATATGTTATGCGACAAACTAACAATTTGTTAGTTTTATGACAAATTAAAGACTAAAGTCATCGATTCAATATTTGTTGTGCCCAAATGTAGGCAACGAGGTCAGTGTTGCAAAAAGGAGAACTTCTGTTCCCTGAGAAGATACAAAAATAATCGAATCCTGTTGAATCCGATGAAATTTGAATAATTTTTTCGCAAAAAATTCGAAATGGAATCATTGACATTGTAGGGCCACCCGAATGTAGGCTATGGAAAAATTCTACTTATGCACATAGCTGGATTTCGAAAACCACAAACTATTGTTAATCACCAAAAAATATTCCAAAACAGAATATAAATGGTCCTCATTTAAAAATTAAAAGCTTTCGCAAAATTTTTATTTTTTCGGTATTTATCTATATTCCAAATAACTGAATGGAAGAATATTAAACTGTTTTGTCAGAGAAATAATTTCGAAATTCTTAAATAATTTCAAAATATTCCCTAAACATAAGCATAAGATTGCTATCTTGGGGCCTCCCAAAAGTAGAGTATGAAAATATTTATTATTTAAGCAGATAATTTTCAAACGCCTTAAATTATACCACGAACTTTTAAATTATTCAAAATATTCCACATTGGAATTCAGAAAATTTTTTTTATTAAAGAAAATATATACATTTTCTCACGAAATTTGATTATTTTTTTTTGTAGTAATTATGTCCCAAAACAAAAATGATTATGCTGTGTGTGTATTTTTGTCAAAGAGATAAATTTCAATTTCTTTAAAAAAATCCAAATATTCCATAAAGATAGGGTAGTTGATTAACTTCGGGCCGCCCGAATATAGGCAATGGATAGCTGGTTTTCGAAAGCCTCAAACTATACCAGGAAATGTTTAATTATTAAAAATATTCAAAAGTAAAATAAAAAGTGTACACAAATTTTAATTTATTTTGTTGCTATTTGCCATATTTCATATAAATTTTCCAAAGAGCTGAATCGATGAATTTTAAATTTTTCTGAGTTAAGACAAATTTTATATATGGGCTAATGCCAAATAAAAGTAGACAGATTTCCTTTTATTTCAGTTCGATTTTGCATTTAATAAAAATTTTAATATCTCAGAAATTTTTGCTTATTATTTCAATTATTTAATTTCCAAATTCATTGAAATATTCCAAAAATATAAAGCAACAACGATCCACCCAAATGTAGGCCAAAGAAAAAAGTTATTGAAAAAACGCCACATTGTTTCGCCCTATGTCCCTTTAGCCTTTGGCGAAAATTATACTCAAATTTTGTTTGGCCCTAAGTTCCTTAGCCTTTGACTTAAATTCTACTTAATAATCTGAAAATGTAATTTTTTAAGTGACAAACTAACAATTTGCTAGATTTGTAACAAATAAAAGACAAATGTGAAATAGATGCAATATTTTTGCGCCTAAATGTAGGCAACGCGAACAGTGTTACATAAAAGAGAACTTCTGTTCTCCGGGGAGATGCAAATATAATCGTATCAAATTTGAATAATTTATGCCCAAAAAGACGAAGTCGGATCATGATTAGCTTCGGACAGCCCAAAAGTAGGCTATGGAAAAATTATATTTATCCACATAGCTGGTTTTCGAAAGCCTCAAACAATACCACGTATACAATGTAATTGTTAATTTTTAAAATATTGCAAAATAAATTTTAAAGGGCCTATTCAAAAACTAAAAAGTTTATTTTTTTTTTGATACTTGTATTTATTTATATTCCAAAGAGCTATAGGAAGGAATACACAGTACAACATTTTCAGCTCATTGATTTGGAACTAATTTTTTTCAAAGAAATACATACAAAACTCTTTAACAAATTTCGAAAAATTCCATAGGCGGTTATCCGCACATGAATATCTTTGGGCCTCCTAAAAGTAGTCCATGGAAAAATAAAATTCCTAATAATCTAATCAATTGTTACAATTTAAAAAGATTATTGGAAAATGCGTTCAAATGTTCGCAAAAAAATTAGGAAACAGTTTTATCTTTGCGTTGCGAAAGTAGGCAATAGAAAATAGTTTTCTTTATTCAAAAATAAAAAAACACAAATTGAAATAATTTGTTGAAAAATATTAAACATTTGCATTTTGGTCAAAGAAATAAATTGAAAATTCTTAAAAAAAAAATCGAAATATTCTATAGACATAACGGCAAATGATAATCTTCGGGCCGCCCGAATGTAGGCCATGACCAAAAAATAATTTTACTACATTTACCACAGCCCGAATGTAGGCCATGACCAAAAAATAATTTTACTACATTTACCACAGGCCTCAAGCCAAAAAAAAACAATCCAACATTGTTACAATTTAAAATAATTTTTGGAAAATATGTTCAAATTTTCGCTTGTCTTCTGACTTCTTTAAAATATTACTTCTTCTCTATTTGTCTTAATTTGGAAAATGGATTAATGTCAGTTCAAGTATTTCCGAAACATGACTACAAAAGATTACTTTGCAACGCCCGAAAGCATGCTATAGAAACCATGCTAAAATAAAAACAATTAATAATACTCAGCATTAGAAGTATTTACTAAAAATTTTGGAAATTGTCCTAATTTTATGAATGAAATGTATTTAAAATGAATTATAAATCGATTAAAAATTCGAAATAAGATTGCCTTTGGAACTCCCGAAAGCAGGCTTTGGAAAATTGTATTTAATTCGAAATTGTCCAAATTTGTATGTATAAAATGTCCTCATTTTAAAGATTATAAGGTATTTTCTTGTTCGCTTTTTTTTATTTTAAAAAATCGATTATAAGAAGCTTCAATTATTTTCGAAACAAGTAAATAAGATGACCTTTGAAACGCCCCAAAGTATGCCTATGGAATATTTTCTTTAGTGTGAACGCTCTAAGCTATACCAGGCAAATATTATTTAAAATAAAGCCAATTCATACTCGGTATTAGACCAATTTACTTAACATTAAGGAAATTGCCTTAATTTTAAGTATGAAATATTCTTGCTTTAAAATAAAGCCAATTCATATTCAGCATTAGAACAATTTACTTAAAATTAAGGAAATTGTCTTAATTTTAAGTATGAAATATTCTTGCTTAAAAGATAAGCACATCTTTGGAACAGAAATTTTCAAAATTAATTATAAATCGATTAAAAACAAACCAATTATTTCTGAAAAATAACGAAATAATATTATATTTGGAACTCCCAGAAGCAGGCTATGGAAAACTGCATTATGTAATTTCAAAAGTGTTAAACTATGGATTTAATTATTAAATCGTTAAAAATCCCTTCTTTATTGAAAAAAAAAAATAATTTTTGGAATTACTCTAATAATGTGGCAATCGGGCGCAACTATTATATAGACATATTTCAGTTTGCATCGTATGTATGTGTTGTTTTTGTTTTGTTTAGTTAATACAATTATATAAATTTAAATATACATACATACTATTATATAATACTTAATTATAAACATATTAAATTATTACAATTATCAGTTTGTTTTTTGTATTTATATACATATATATTAATTATATTATTTAATAGGAATTAAGCAAACAATTAATATACAATACTATTTACATGCTACCACAACAGGCACATTTACTCCCTAAATGTAGGCTTTAAGTTTGTAATGTATTTTTCCCCCAGTTTTTCTGTTTGTTTTATTTTTCTTCTCTTCTGTTCATTTTGTAATTGCCTATACATATTTAGTAAACAAATAAGCCCAATTGTGTAAAAAACAGAAAAAGTGTCTTTTTATGAAATTAAAAAAAATGAGTAGAATGAAAAAATAAAATAAAAATCCCAACTTAATTAATATAACCATCATTTGTTGGAGAGCAAAAATAGATGAATAGAACAACACTAAGTCTACAGCAATTAGCTCAGAAAAAGGTTAAGCCAAACAAATTGTTTTTGTGGCAAGAGAGAGAGAGGGAATTTAACTTTAAGTTGTTCTTTTCTTTTCTCTTATTTTGTTTTGTGTTGGCAACCCATGGGGATATAAATCCCTAAACAAATTGTCGTTGGCCATCCCTTCTGTTCGGGAACCGGAAGTAGAGCAATATTTTTATTTGTTTCGAAAAAAATAACTGTAAGTTTCAGTGAAAAAAGGCAAGTGATTAGAAATTGTTCAAAAACAAAATAACAAAAAATTGGAAATGGTACTTTAAAGAGGAACCCACAGCAAAAACGAAAGTACATTTTGGAAAAGCATGATTATTTATAAACATTTGTCTTTTTTAAAATCAGTGTCAATTTTGTGTTTAACAAAGTTTTGTTTATAATAAGTAAAAAGGGAAATGATTTGAAATTATTAAACAAAAGATACATTTTGAAAAGCTTAGATAACACTATACAACAAAAATTTTGTCCAAGGGATGTGGATAACAGTTTCTGGTGCAATTAGGTGTCACAAACACGAAAAAATATTAAAAAAAAATTTTATGGTAAATTCTTTTTTAATTTTTTTTTTAAATTCCAGCTTTCATGGAAAGTACATTCAGTATTTGGACCATAATATTTCAAGTATAAGCCTGATTGAGCCGTGTTATGCCTCAAATTAAAGGGAATTATGAGGGCTAAATATCGCTTTCACGTAGAATCTTTTGTTTAGTAACAGTCGTCAAAAATATGAGAAAAAAATGATTTTTTTTTAAAAAACACTTTTTCCTGGTGCAAAAAAAAATAGAAAAAATATCGAAAAAATTATTTTATCACATTTTTAAAAAGCCAGCATGCTAACGAAGAAAACGATGTCTATTTGAAAAAATCTATGGATAGATGTAAAAGTTATGAGCCATTTTTTAAATGTTAGGGGAATTCCAAAAAAATCTTGTTTCATATTTTTCCGTTTTTAAATGATGTTTTTGCTTATATTGAATTCGCCATATGTGAGAGAGACATTAATGGTGTTTTCTTTTCTAAAAAAAAGATGTTACCCTGTCAGAGAGCAGCATAGTAATAATGTCGCCTACGCCCTCCTGTACTGCTGCATTTTTTATAGTCAGAATCGATAACAAAAATGCGAAAAACCAGCCTTCTAACTCACTAAAAGTAAACTAAAAACTAAGAATACTCCACGGCGCCGCCTAAATAAAGCATCTGACCAAACTTCATTATAAAAAAGCACGTACGGACACACGGGTGTATTTAGGCTATTCGCTCGACGCCGAAAAAACATCTGTTTTGTAGGGCAGCGTCCACCCCTTCGATTAAATACAGGGCTGAAATGTTGCATTTTTGCCCCGTGCAAGTGCGACATTTTTCACAAAAGAAAACGAAACCCTTTCACAGTGAAGCATTTATTTTACAATCGAAGACAAAAGGCATTTTTGGGGCGAAAGGCATAAAAAATGTTGCATTTTTTTGTCACAAAAGAAAACACCATAAGAGACATTGCACTTGCATTTTATTTTATGAGGATTGATGACAGACATTATAAAATTATATGTAGAGAGGACGAGGTTTTATGGCCGTTCGTAACCCTCCATAAAACATGATATGCAATGTGAGATCTATATTGGATGAGATCCGCTCAGATAGAGGGTCATTCAACAATATTTGTGGTTTTTTATATATGAGGTTTCCATTCAGTTACGCCTTTTAGGGGCATGGACATCCCAGTCGTATATACAGGTAGTAAAATTATATGTACGCAATACAAAGTAGTACGCGGCAGTCTTAAAAATATTGGGTGTATACTTTCGAAGCAAACTATATGTCAGCTACAGGTACTGCAACTTTTGAACCTTAAACCCGAAATTGATAAATGAAATTTCTTATTAATAAATCAATGTAATTCAGCGCATTAAAGAGATAAGTCGATTTTCTGAAAAATATTGCAAAGTTATATTTCGAAGTATGAGTAAAAGGCAAAGAACTTTTTAATGTGCAAATGATCCCGACAATTTCTGATACATCTGCGGAAAATATGTAATTACAAAAATCGACGTGCGTTTAGTAAAATAATAGAAGAAATATATGTGTAATATTTTGGTATACGAGTTAAAAATATGAACGAACCGTGGACACCTAGTGTACAATTTCAGGGTAGAGGGGGAAGTTGGAACACTTCTGATTGAGGTTTGCTTATGGCAATTGTGACAATCGACGAATTGTGAATGCTTCAGGATTTTGACGCAGTGGACTGTAAATGATGGTTGGTTTAAGTGAAACTATTCCTCTCGTCACGAGGAATAATTTCACGTAAGATAATAGCGAATGAGATGAAAAAAATAAAGAAAGGGAAAAAAACCACAAAGTTGGTTAAAATTCTATTTCCAAAACGATTTATTGGAGATGAGATGCTCACCCTTATATTTCAATCAGCCAAGTGAACGAGGAACAGGTTTCCTCACACCAAGTTAACTTTACATGTTAATATAACGTTAATTTCGGACTTAAATTCACAATGTCCGTTCTTAATCTATTACAATACTAATAACAATTCAATGTTTTAAATCTACTACAATTCATTGTATCTTAAGATTAGGGTGGCTTAGGCTAATATGAAAAAGACAAATTGGACGACAAGTTCGTTCAATTTTGTCCACCTAGTATTTTGTGTAATTCGTGCCATGTAAATCTTACTCGATGGGCTAGTGGAAGAATGCGTTAAGTACTTTACAATTAATGTTTTACAATGTTTTGTGGAATAAAACGTTTTAATTTTAGACTTCACATGGAATTTGGAATGCCAATGATTTGGAGACAGCAATTCATTCACGATACGGACTGCTATTTTTGTCTAAGTTAATAGATTGGAGTAGGAAGTGTCCAAGTATAGCTAACAGCCTAATAACGGAAACATCATCAAGTTCAACTGAGTACTCAACTCTGAGCGATTCAAGTTTGAGTCAGAAGTCATCGCTTTTAACTCAGTTTCGACTCATTGATCTAGCTAGAGACTTGGAACTGACCAAAGATAAGGCACAACTACTTGCATCTCGGATGAAAAAGTACAATATTTTGGCCCCAGATGTTAACATATCATATTATAGAGTCCGTGATATACCTTACAAACAATTGTATACAACTGTGGATAACAGATGCTTTTGCAAGGACATTCCCGGATTATTCGAGGAACTTTAATCAAACATACAATTCAAAGGAATGGCGGTTACTTGTTGACAGCAGTAAAGAATGCTTGAAAGCAGTACTTTTGCACAACGGAAATCTGAAACCGTCGATTCCCATTTCTCATGCTGTGGCTAAATGGGTAAAATACATAAAATATGAACATGACTGGAAAATTTGTTGCGATTTAAAAGTAATTGGTATGTCATGCCTCTAGGATAGCCGATATATTGCCACCACTGCATAATAAGCTGGGGCTCTTTAAAAATGTTGTAAAAGCCTTAAGGAAAGATGGCACTCTCATATTTAAAAAGTTTATTTAAAAGTCTTTCTTTTCAAAAAATCGAAGAAGGAGTTTTTGTTGGGCCTAAAATAAGGTAACTGATGAAAGATGTGAATTTCGAATCATATTTGACGTCGGATGAAATTGCAGCATGGAGGTCGTTTAAGCGTGTAGTTTCAAATTTCCTTGGATCCAATAAAAGCCCGCAATATGAATTAATGATTTGTTAAAAAATTATGAAAAAATTGGTTAGAAATATATTTTTTTATATTTATGTATATAACACATATGTATGTATTCTTCCAACCTATTTTTCGCTTTATGTATTCCAACAGGTGTAAATATGTCCCTCAAAATTCATTTCTTGCATTCTCATTTATACTTTTTCCCCGAGAAACTTGGCGACGTAAGTGACGAACATGGCCAAAGGTTTCACCAAGAATTGAAGTCCATCGAGCGGCGTTACCAAGGGCACTGGGATGAAGAATGATGGGAGATTATAGTTGGTTCCTCATTAGAGAAACCGATTCCGAAATCTACACACGTCAACACAGAACTCACAAGTACTTCTAATGAAACTTGTTCATGTAAATAAACTCAAATGTACATAATATAAATAAAAGTAATAAATAAATCGTTATTTAAACAGAAATTAAAAAAAAAAGATTTTTTGAAATTCTCTTACCTCTACCAAAAGGGCTATAATTTCTACATTTATCCATAGATTTTTTTCAAATGGGCATTATTTTCTTCGCACGGATGTAAACTTTTAAAAAATAAAATAAAATATTTGTTCCCGTTTTTTTTGCTATTTTTATGTTTTTTTTTTGTCCAAGGATTTTTTTTTGAAAAAATCTACTTTTTCCAATTTGTTTAATGACTGTTACTAAACCACTGTTTCTAATTCAAAGAAATATTTCCAACATTGGTAGCCCACATTAATAGCTTCAATTAAACGTATAAGTCGACCTGATCGGGCATATACTCCAAAAATTATAGTGCAAATACTAAGGGTACCTTCGACGATAATAGTATTTTTAATAAAAAATTGTTTAAAAAAATGTATCCATAAAAAAAATTTTGGTTTTGATTTTATATAACAGTATGCCACAATCTATACAAAAAAAAATAATTTTTAGGTCTAGGACACAAAAAAATTTTTTTTTGTTGCATAGTGTAATTGAGATCACAACGAAAGGTTACTTTTGCGCCACCTGTTATTGTAAGGATTATAGTAATTTTTATACTTCACTTTTACTACAAAACCTATAAAAATATAGTTACAATAAAATATATACGCTTCCGCAGTTTGTGTGTATTAGGATGGACCGATTATTTTTTGTTTTTAATTTAACTTTTCTTTTATTATCAGTCTACGACCCATTGTGTAAAGTGCATTATAGTAAAATTTCAGCTTTCAAAAATATTGCATCGCACAATTTTATCCTATTTAAGTTGTCTTAGTTTCAATTTTAAAAGCATGGCAGGTGTTGTAGACTTTAATCGCAATGTTGACAAAAATATTTTTGAACTTTAATGGTCTGCATATTTAAAACGCAGCAACACACAATCAAGCACCTAAAACAGATTTTAAACTAAATTTTGTCAGATTTAATTTAAAATCAAGATCACTGAACTTGGCACGATATTTGGGGTTTTACACTAATTTTCACAAAGTCGCTTTTGAAGCCCCACTGTGCGATAAATAGTAACAGTAAGAAAAATCTGGCTACACCAAATTATTCTCCAAAGAATTCTCTTGAAGATGACCCAAACCGTAGGACTATGCTCTCTAACGGTATAGTCGTGAGATAAAAAATACAGCTATGCGCGCGTATTTACCCATTTTTTCCCATTGTGCGTCGCGCCGCAGCCGGCCGTTTTCTTTCAGCCTACGCCGCCGCCGATTTTAGCGGCTCACATCGGCTGAAATTCAGCCGCCGAACTTTATTTAGTGAGTCAAAAAGATTTATTTTATGCAGCCATGAACATTTAAAAAGTGACTACTAAGGAATACAATAGGGTCAGAATTTTTAATGAAGTTCATTTTGCGTAAAAATTTATAAAACGTTTCTAAATGAATCTCGCTATCATTTATTTAAATAAATGTATAAAATTTATGGGTTTTGAAATTGAAAAATGTTTTTTTTGGTTTTTATGGAAATTACAATATCTCTTGGGCGGCAGAACCATTTTTTACAAAGTCTACGTCGTTTTAAAGAGAACGCAACAGACACTATGTCATTCACAATAAATTCTCTTTCACAACAAATACTAATAAGTAGAGATTTATTGAACCGGTTTTCGACATTATAACATTTCTTAAATTTTTGTGTTAGTTTTAAGTTTTTTCATATAATTGTAAATATCGCAAGTTGTTAAATCACAAGATCTCGGTGGCCAATTGTGATCACCTCTTCGAGAGATAACACGGTCCGGAAACTTCCCGTAACAGAGCAATGGTTTCGTTGCTTGTGTGGTACGTAGCGCCGTCTTGTTGAAATTAAACGTTGTCCAGATCAATACCATCCAACTCCGACCATAAAAAATGCATTAATCATCTCTAGATAGCGCAATCCATTCACCGTAACTGTTGATCCAACCTCATTTTCGAAAAAGTAAGGTCCAATGACCCAGCCGGACCATAAACCGCACCAAACAGTCCCACGTTGAGGATGGAGAGGCTTCTCAACAATAACTCTTGGGTTTTCCGAATCCCAGATGCGACAATTTTGCTTGTTGACGTGGCCACCGAGGTGGAAATGGGCCTCATCAGTCAAGATGATTTTTCGATGATTTTCGATTTTTCGAATTTTAATAATTCAATGCGTACTTGTCAAATGTCAAAGAATAAAAGCTTCAAAAGTGACAGCTACCGAAATACCGGGTGATTCAAAATAATACCTCTTGTTGGAAAACCCTGTACTTAGGGTCTTAGATCACTCCTTCGATGTGTTATACTTTTGGCAAACCGTAGCAAATGATATATACCCTCGTATCACTAGAGTGAGGGTATAATTACTCATTTAATCTTAATAATATTAAGATAGCTAATTCTGATCGTAGGACACTACAAACTAGCTGCCGGATTTGTACCGGTCGTATTTATTATCCGATATTGCCAAAATTTCGTAAAGTTTATTTTTTTGGGCCAAGAAAATGCATATGTCCATATGTTTCGGGAAAATCAGTTCATTGATAGATGTAGCTCCCACACATGTTTTCCTTTTTATACCCTACACCACACTGTGGTACAGGGTATTATGACTTTGTGCATTTGTTTGTAACACCCAAAAGGAGAAGAGATAGACCCATTGTTTATTATACCGATAGACTTGTAATCACTTTCTGAGTCGATTTAGCTATGTCCGTCTGTCTGTCTGTAGATGTATTCTTGTAATCAAAGTACAGATCGCAATTATGGTCCGATCTCAACGAAACTTTGCACATATCTTTATTTAGGCCCAAGGACGATCCCTATTGAATTTGGTTAAAATCGGTTCAGATTTACATATAGCTCCCATATATATGTACCTCCGATTTGGCATATATGCACTGTATAAACAACATTTATGCAACGATTTGTACAAAAATTGACAGAGAGTAGTCTCGTGATACACTTATGGCCTGTTTCTGTAACTTATTTTCGTTCGTTTACGGAGAACGATCAAAAATCTCTCAACTATTACTGGAGTTCTATAAAACGCAGGTTAAAAATATTTCGGGTACGAGCTCTTTACGTGCTTTTCTATAGACACACCGAATTACAAACTGCTGTGACTTATAGATTTCTCGGAATAATTGAGTGATTTTTGATCGTTCGCCGTAGACGAACGAAAATAAGTTACAGAAACAGGCCCTTAGAGACAACACAAAATTTGACATGTAAGCGCTGTAGAAACTGTATTTTATATCCGATCAGTACGAAATTCGGCTGAAAGAGGTTTCTTATTACATGAAGGAATACTGCCAAATTCGGAGAAAATCGGTTCAGATTTAGATATAGCCCCCATATGTATATATGTTAGCCCCGATTTGAAATTCAAGCGCTGTAGAACTGTATTTTATATCCGATCAGAGTGAAATTCGGCAGAAAGAGGTTTCTTATTACATGAAAGAATGCTGCCAAATTCGGAGAAAATCGGTTCAGATTTAGATATAGCCCCCATATATATGTTGCCCCAGATTTGAAGTTCAAGCGCTGTAGAAACTGTATTTTATATCCGATCACAGCGAAATTCGGCAGAAAGAGGTTTCTTATTACATGAAGGAATACTGCCAAATTCGGAGAAAATCGGTTCAGATTTAGATATAGCCCCCATATATATGTTAGCCTCGATTTGAAATTCAAGCGCTGTAGAGACTGTATTTTATATCCGATCACAGGTTTCTATTTTACATGAATGAGTATTCAGGGAAAATCGATTCAGATTAATATATATGTTCCTCCTGATTTGGTTACAAAGCGCTATAGAAGTTGTACTTTACTTCCGATCATTACAAAATTCTCCAGAAAGATGTTTCTCAATTTAGGAACGTATATTGGTTAATTTAGCGATTATCGGTTCATAATTAGATATATCCACATATATATGTTCTTACTCAATTCCAGATTATTATCGCAATGACCCTTATCGCATTGTTAGGGAGGTTTAGGGTATTATAAAGTCGGCCCCGCCCGACTATCTGCCTTTCCTTACTGGTTTAAAGTAAAAAAGCACATATTTAAAATAAAAAAAAACCTGCCATAATCGCAAAAAGTCGCAGATTAACTAGGTACTGCTGGATTCATCACAAAGTCATCTCTCTTTTCTATGTCACATGTGTATAGTGATCCCACGTGATTCAAAAAAGTTGTATTCCATTTACTGTTGATAATTTTTTTGAAAAACAAAGAAAAATTTATTTTTACTTTGAAATATCTCTTCATTTGAAGACGTTAAAAATACATCTTATACTCAAAAATTAAGATGAATATAATCTTATTATAGGTTACAAGTCCGGTCGCATTTCACCAGCAAACGCGAATTCTACAAGCCTTTTAGTATATTCATTTTATCATCGTAATTTTATTTTCATTTATTAGGAAAAGAGACAAACTTTGAATGGTCATAACTCGAAATCGTCTGGAGATATTTTCATAAAATTTGAAGGTATTTTCATTAAATGTTGTCCACAATAAAATATTATTCCCAATAAACCGATTTTTGAAAGTCATAAGTTCCCATAGTGCGACCCAAGATAATGCGCTCGCCAAAAGTTTCCTTCGATAAATTAATTGTTTCGTTGGCTGCATGGCATGCTGCGCTGTCTTATTGGAACCAAAGGTCGTCCACATCAACATCCTCCAAATCAGATACGAAAAAGTCATTAATCATGGCTCTATAGCGTTCCCCATTGACTGTAACATTATGGCCGGCTTATTTTTGAAGAAATATGGACCAATGATTCCCTCTGCTCACAGAGCCCGTTGTGGATCTAACGGCGTCTGAAAAATGTATTGTGAATTATCATTACTTCAAATGCTACAATATTGTTTATTAACGTCCTGATTCATCGAAAAGTAAGCTTCATCACTGATTCGGTTCGTGCGATGCGTCGAACAGAACCATTATTTTGGTAATAAATTTGCACGATTTGCAAACGTTGCTCCGGAGTAAGTCTATTCATTATGAAATGGCAAACCAAAGTGAGCACGCACAAATCAAGTGACAGCTGTCAAAAAGACCAAGTCCGAAAAAAGTATTGCCAGATTGAAAACCACATGTCTAAAAAAACACCCTGTATTTACAATATATTTTTTAAATATTTATACGCAGGATTGCCAATAAAAATATTGTATAGACAGTGTTGCCAATAAAATGTTTTTCTGACAATGGCACCGTTGTCGCATGCATAAACTTTGCACATCTAACAATCTGCAAATTATCTCATAATGACTTTTCTGCCAACGTTGCAAGACAAAAATTGTATGTTCACACGGTTGTACGTTCACAGGGTTGCATTTTTCCGCCATTTTCCTGACAATATTGTCCGATCTGGCAATCGTCTATACATAGCTTTATATTGTTTTGAAATTATTATTATTCATACGTTACGGTGATAAGACAAAACAAGTGTTAAAAACTACAACCTTAACGTATGAGTAATATTGTTATGGAATTAATATGATTCATAGGTTAAGCTGGAAAGAGTTCAATACCAGCAAAAAAAACTTGATTCTAGAAAAAGCCTCAGCTCATAAATGCAATAAAATCGGCAATCGGCACCGCTGATGGGATGAAAAAATAATGTCAGATGAAGATGAAGGCTACTTATTATAGGACTCTTTACAATATCTTTCTTTACAAAAATACTTTCCTGAACCAATTAGGATAAATGATTCTCGAGTTATGCTAAAATATTGGAGGTTTTATTATAGAGAAAACCAAATGTAAGTTTTCTGTGCCATTTTAGTATAAAAAATAATGTTTTATTATCCAATGTTAGCAGAATTAATGATTTTATTGGCGAAAAAACTCTTTAAAAATTATTCACAGATGCAGTAACTTCTAACAGAAAGAATGCTCTCTTTGGTTGTTTTGAACCATCATTCCACCATGTATTGTCATGAGTTAAATGTGTTATTTTAAACAAGATAATCATTTCCAACATCGTAGCCACCACCGGCCAGAAGATTTTGTGTGACGTCTAGTTTTAATAATGGTAGAACGGACGTTGACGAATGGCCGGGGAAATTCATTTCAGATAAAACGAGGTGTTATTTTGAATCACCCGGTATATCGGTAGCTGTCACTTTGGAAGCTTTTAAAATTTGACAAGTAGAAACTACGCCATTACTAAAAATAGAACGATACACGATCAGGCAGTGAAGCCGACCAAAATTATTGGCGGCGGCGGCGCATTTAAAAATACCGATCGGCGGCGGCGGCTGATGATAGCGAGATTAATTTAGAAACTTTTTTAAAATTTTTATGCAAAAATGAACTTTATTCAAATTTCTGACCCTATTGTATTACTTAGTAGTCACTTTCTTAATTTTCATGGTTGGATAAAATATATCGATTTGACTCACTAAATAATGTTCGGCGGCTGAGTTTCAGCCGATGTGAGCCGCTAAAATCGGCGGCGGCGCCGGCTGGAAATAAATGGCCGGCTGTGGCGCGTCGCCGATTTGCGCCGCGTCGGCTTCATACCCTGTACACGATCGAACAAAAAAACGATACGAACGATACAAAATCATCTTGACTAATGAGGCCCATTTCCACCTCGGTGGCTACGTCAACAAGCAAAATTGTCGCATCTGGGGCTCGGAAAACCCAAGAGTTATTATTGATAAGCCTCTCCCTCCATCCTCAACGTGTGACTGTTTGGTGCAGTTTATGGTCCGGCGGGGTCATTGGACCTTACTTTTTTCGAAAATGAGGTTGGATCAACAGTTACGGTGGATGGATTGCGCTATCGAGAGATGATTAATGATTTTTTATGGTCGGAGTTGGATGGTATTGATCTGGACAACGATTACTTTAAACAAGACGGCGCTACGTGCCACACAAGCAACGAAACCATTGCTCTGTTGCGGGAAAAGTTTCCGGACCGTGTTATCTCTCGAAGAGGTGATCACAATTGGCCACCGAGATCTTGTGATATAACACCTTGCGACTTCTTCCTTTGGGGTCACGTGAAAGATAAGGTCTACGCCAATAGCCCAACGCCTATTCGAGACCTCAAAGATAGAATTCGTAAGGCTATCGAGGACATAGGGCAGCCACTTTGCGATTTGGTTATGGAAAATTTCATGAAAAGGATATGGTCCTGTAAGCGTGGTCGTGGTGGCCATTTGGCTGATGTTCTTTATTATGAAATAAACATCCGATCATTTATCTTAAAAAATGACATTTTTCTTTGAATACCAAAATAACACCTCTTGTTGGAAAACCCTTTATTTACATGACTTCAGACAATGACGAAGTATTGCTTTTGTTTCTTATCTCTATTCGAATATGCTCTGCTTTGTATTCCTCGTCTGAATCCGAAGATGAGAAAAACAAAATAAGATTGGATCTATTTAATGTTTAAAATCAGTAAGGAAAGGCTAAAGTCGGGCGGGGTCGACTATATAATACCCTACACCACTCTCGTAATATTGAATAACTCTGAAATATAAATTTTGTAGTTCATGTTTAAATTGTTTATTCTAAATTTCATGGATGTAAAATACAGCTTCTTCAGGAATAAAGACCAAATCGGACGAAACATATATATGGGAGCTATAGCTAAATCTTAACCGATTTTCTTCAAATTCGGCAATGTTGGTTCATGGATCAAGAAACTCCACCATTCTAAATTTCAAAACGATTGGATGTAAAATACAGCTTTTATAGGACTAAAGGGCAAAATCGGACGAAACATATATATGGGAGCTATAGCTAAATCTTAACCGATTTTCTTCAAATTCGGCAATGTTGGTTGATGGATCAAGAAACTCTACCATTCTAAATTTCAAAACGATTGGATGTAAAATACAGCTTTTATAGGACTAAAGGGCCAAATCGGACGAAACATATATATGGGAGCTATAGCTAAATCTTAACCGATTTTCTTCAAATTCGGTAGTGTTGGTTCATGGATCAAGAAACTCTACCATTCTAAATTTCAAAATGATTGGATGTAAAATACAGCTTCTACAGGACTAAAGAGCAAAATCGGACGAAACATATATATGGGAGCTATAGCTAAATCTTAACCGATTTTCTTCAAATTCGGCAATGTTGGTTCATGGATCAAGAAACTCGACCATTCTAAATTTCAAAACGATTGGATGTAAAATACAGCTTCTATAGGACTAAAGGGCCAAATCGGACGAAAGATATATATGGGAGCTATATCTATATCTGAACCGATTTCAACCAAATTCAATAGCGATCTTAACAGCTGCGAAATACTCTAAACTGCAAAATTTCAGAACGATCGGAGTGAAATTGCGACCTGTAGACGACGAACAACTTTACATGGACAGACGGACGGACATGCTTACATGGTATACTTTAAGGTGGGTCTACCTGTGTTATTTTCAGGTGTTACAAACATCTGTCGTGAAACAAACTTATAATACCCTGTACCACAGTGTGGTGTAGGGTATAATAAACCTCACTGTCATTATATTTATTGTTATTTCGTTAAGTTTGTCCCTCCGTTCCCAACTTGTTTATATTATTCTTCTTCTTCACTATTTGACATTGCATTCAACACAAAATGATAACAAAAAATCAAAATTGTCGATCGATTCCCGCGATTCAAAGAAGTCGTTGCTGCGATAATTTTTTCGACACGAATGTGATACCGAACAATAAATTTCTCACATATTATTGTTGTGCAAACAAATAATTATAATCTACCAAATCTGAATTGTTTGTGACCCCAATACTGGGGTTTTGTCAAGGCAAATTGGGATAAAAAAAAATAATGTGGGGGTGGGGTTTTTGTTAGGGGATTTTTATAAATTGTATTGGGGTTTCTTGGGGTTTATTTGATGTAATATAAAGATTTTCTTAATCTTGTATGATATTTATCCAAAAATGAGCTCGAGGTCTATCTATTATGGTTTTTTTTTCAGTTGGATCATATAATATGAGGGTTATATCAAAACAAGTAAAAGCGTTAAGTTCGGCCATGCCGAATCTTATATACCCTCCACCATGGATAGCATGTGACCTCACAAAATAACTCAAACCTAAAGAAAATAACACCGAAAACACACAAAAAAATGAGAACAGTAGGAATCACAACAAGTTAGTTGCTATATATGGGAGCTATATCTAAATATGGACCATTTTCAATCCCAAGTTACCTGCAGCTATAAGAAGTATTGTAGCGTGATTACAACAGCCGGACGGACGGACGGACAGAGGGACATGGTTAAATCGTCTTAGAATTTTAAGACCACTAAGAATATATATACTTTATTGGGTCTCAGATCAATATTTAGAGGTGTTACAAAGGGAGTGACAAAATGAATATACCCCCATCTTATGGTGGAGGGTATAAAAATGAGAACAGTAGGAATCACAACAAGTTGGATGCTTTATATGGGAGGTATATCTAAATATGGACCGATATCGCCCATTTTCAATCCCAAGTTACCTGCAGCTATAAGAAGTATCTATACCAAATTTCAGCCACCTATCTCAAGTATTATAGATTGTAGCGTGATTACAACAGACGGACGGACGGTCGGACAGACGGAACATTAGTCTATGTTGTATACCATATAAATGTAGCCTACGATGTCACTTCTTGACGCTCTAGAGAATACAAGTTTCAATTCACGCGACTGAAATTGAAGCATTTATACTTTATATTGCACTAAATCGTAATTAGAAAATGGGGCATATAGGTCCATGTTTTAATATAGCCCCCATACGTATAACAGAACATTCCGATTAGAAGTCTCCGGAGAAGGCGTTTTTGAATGAAATTTGATGCTGAAATTTAAGCATTCGTAATTTATATTGTACTAGCTGACCCCAGCAGACGTTGTCCTGCCCGTCCTATTTGGGATGTATTGGTTTGTTATTCATTGATATTTCATTAAAAAATCATACATCCCGAGTTTCAGGAAAAAATCACCAAAAAAATATATTGAGCATATGTCCACTACAGCGCCATCTACCGGAGACATATATATAAACTATTTTCACGACAAACCACACATATACATTAAATTTCAGTAAAATCGCTCTGGAAATGCGAATTTTGCAAATAACTTGACCACTCTGCAATTCATCGCGGTGAAAATAATTCTAAAACACAAATGACCCCAAATCGAATATATTGTTAAATTTTCAGCCCATTCGCTTTTATGGTTTCGGAGATCATGCGTTACTAACAAACGTACAAAGGATTTTATATTTAAAGATTAAATTGTCCCTAGTGAAAATAGAGCAAATCGTCCATGTTTATCCCCTCACCTTAGAGAGGATAATTTGCTACGAGCCAAAAGTGTAACACATCGAAGGAGTGACCTAAGACCCTACGTATGTTTGGCGGAAATCCGTTTTGGGTCATTTGAGCAATGTCCGTCCGTCCGTCTGTCTGTCTGTCTGCTGGCTGGTGCGCATGATAACTCTCGAAAGGAGTAACCGATTGACTTCAAATTTGGTATGCGGTAATATTTTGCTCTATCTCCGGCTAAGTTCAAAGATGGGCCATATTGGTCCACTCTTTCTAGTACGTCCCCCATAAAGGGTTAACTTTTAGTGAAATATTGATTCTTTAATACCTTCTATACTACTTACTCCAATCTTCTGAAATTTCACACATAGTATTAGTTTGTTAGTCGCTAACACGTCAAGAAAAATGGGCAAAGTGGTCACTCCCTTTTTTTGTACCTCCCACACGAATTGACCATTTTGCACCAAAATTAAACTGTTTATATCTTTAATATCAGTTCATACAAATACTTGCAAATTTTTACAGTGTAATGTTTTTATTGTACCTAGCTTCCAGAGAAAAGTGGGCCTTATTGGCACGCCCCTTTTGGTACCTCCCACACAAATGGACCATTTTGAACCAAAAGTTACCAGCTTATAACTTTAATAGGCATGTTTTCGTTACATGCAAGCAATTTTAGTTTAGCCCTTTGCAACGAAAACAACTGACTTTCACTAACTGGCACATGAGCAATAAGTGGCGGATTTTCACTATCTGGTAGCAATGGGGTCATGAGTTGCGAAGAAAGAACAGTGCGAAACAGACAAAAAATTAGTGAAAAGTATTTATAAAACATAGGTTAGGGTAGGTTAGGTTGAAGAAAGGAGACGATTAAACGTCTCATGTCCATGGACATACACTTAAGCCAGTGGTTCGGCCTGTTGTGCGCTCCTTATTTATGATCTTTTTTGAGATGAGTCAAGTCTGGTAATATGTCGGACCCGAAATGTTGGGATCTTGCATGTGTGAAAGCCGGGCAGTGACACAGAAAATGTTACATCGAAACGATGAACATATATTTACTATTCTATGTTCAATTGTTTACACTCTTTTTGCAAATATTTCCCATTTTTGTTCTTCTTCTTCCCGTTAATTCACAATAATTAATAACAATCTCTCCAAAAATGGGATGCCATATTGCTAAATATAGGGTGTCCAATCTGCCAACATCATACTCGATTAAGACAGGAACACAAGCACCAAACTTCATCGGGAACTAATAGTGCTTAAAAGTGCTTAGCTCCCCATACAAATTAAGCACTTATGGTGTAACGAAAACACGCCTAATATCAGTGCATACAAATACATGAAATTTTGTACGGTGTAATGCTTCTATAGTACCTAGAGCCTAGAGAAAATTGGCCGTTATTGGTACGCCCCTTTTGGTACCTCCCACACAAATGGACCATGTTGTATCAAAAGTAAACAGCTTTTAACTTTAATAGCAGGAAATACTTTAAATTTATTAAATGCAATTTAAATTGATAATAATTTAATTAAAACAAAAAATATATAAATTTGCGAATATTAATAATAAGTCGGTTTACCCGACTGAACTTTCTTACTTATTTTTTTTTATCAATGTCACAGACAAATTTTACTACTTGGTGGTGTGGAGCCTACGTTTTTTAACCGATGTGCCTGGAATTTAGAAGTTCACAATAATAAATTTGTGATATAGCCCTACATATGAGTATTTCTCCGTACATTGGCAGTCGGATTTACCATCTCAAATAGAACAATTGAGGTCTCTAGCGCTACCACGGGCCAGTTTGACCCCCATCGGACACAAACCTGTTAGATACACAAAGTTATCAGTAATATGAATATCGGTACTGGCCAGATCTGTCAAGCTTCCTAGGGGGCCCAAACCCAGTATATTCAGACGTCTATTTAATGTGGAAGAGTAACAAACCAGCTGCTCAATGCTCTCCATTTCTTTCTCATCTCCGCAGCTTCTGCAGAAGTCATTGGGATAAATTTCCAACCTCTTGGCGTGTTCGCCGATCAGACAGTAACCCGTCAGAACCGACACTTATTTTAAATTTTTTCTTTTTATTTTCCTTTACTTCTTTTGTTGTAATGAACAACATTTTTTCAATGCAATATGTATTGAATTTTTCCTGATTCCTGGTGTGAAATTCTAGATTTTTAATCCCGAACCTTACCTTGAATATAGCACAAAATTTGAAATAGGAAATATAGTTTTTATTTACTTACCTGAAAATAAAGAAAGAAAAATTTTTATTAAAATTTTATGTAAAAAATTAAATCTTTTAGAAAACTAAAAACACAAATCTATTCGTAATTTTTACCAGTTTTAGAAATATTTTTCCGTATTTGCCGTGGGTTTGCCAGTTATCGACGAAATTTACAAAAGTGAGTGCAAAATGCCTTTAACTTAATGTTTTACTTATTTTGAGCGTCATTGATGTAAGGACACTTTTTCAGTGTACGTATGTGTTTTTAATATAAATAAAAAATTGGATATATTATATGTTTATATTGAAATACATTCAATTCTTCCTCTGTCTGTATATTTCTTTATAATAGAGTTACAACATACATAGTTTTCTTTACTTAAACCATGTGGCCTTTAATTAAATTGAGTAAGAGTTTTGTGTTTTATTTATAGTTTGTATAAATAATCAGTATATATTTTTTTAATACGAACTTCATTAGACTTAAACAATTGTTTTATGTTACTATTCATATATGTATATATATTTTTACATATATACCTTTATCGTTTATATACAACATGTTTTTATGCTAAATAATAAAATTATTTTTTGGCAGAAGATTTTGGTTTTGGCAAATCCTTTGAAACCGAAAAAACTCCATTGAAAAACCATTGTATTCTATACTATAGCATTTGTCAATAAATTAAAAAATAACTCTAACAAAATAATTGCATGACAAGAAAACCATGTTTTCTTCTGCAATTTACTTAGATCTAAGCAACAAAGAGAGAACGTAAAAAAACCTACAAAACTTGTAAACATAAATCAAATTGAATTAAAAATTCTCTTCATTAAAATACACAAAAAAACAATTCATTTATTATGGGAAATATATAAATTTAGTAACTGAGAAAAAGAAAATTTATCAGCAAAACAATAAAACATTGTTAAAATATTTAAAGCAAAACACACACACACACATCAAAGAGGAAATATACATAGTTATAATAATTAAAATCAAAGAAACTGCAAATTTAAGAAAATACTATACATGAAACAAAAAATAGAAAGATTTTACAAAATTTAAAAAAACATTTTTTATTAAATTTATTTAAAAGGTAAGTATAATCCTAGATAGAAACCAAAATTTATACATTCAGACCAAATCTATTGGATAGTGTAAAGAAGGCCAAGGTTGCATTATGTATATTCCTGTTGCAAAGCTTTAGGGGCGCGTTGGAACCTCTCTCTTAAATCGCTCACGGGATATACTCAGCTGTTGTTCGCCCAATACTATAGCGCGGCATTGTGGTGGACGACGATAGATAAGCAATCCATTGCCAATCAATTAATTACGATTCAGAAAACTGTTTACTTATGTATATCGATGGCTTATATCCAAAAGTGGCTATATTAAAAAAAAAACAATTTTTCAGGAGAGCAAAAATACTTGTATTTTATTACTTCGCGATAATTTTTATAAGATATGAATTATGTACATATCCTTCACCCAGGGTGGCGCAGAATGAGCTACATGGTTTGAATTCTTTATAACTTTTTTAATTATTACTCTTCCTTTTTTTCAGCATGAATCGAACAACGTACAAAAATAATTGAATTTTTCCAAAATTTTGCGAAAAGTTATGGAAAATATGCTAAAAAGAGCACGTATGTGCGAAGCAGAAAATGGACATACAAGATATTATTTTTCAAAGCTAATTGCAAAAAATTCCCCTATAATATACTAGGTTAGGTTGAAGAGAGGAGACGTTTAAACGTCTCATTTAAATGGACACACACTTCAGCCAGTGGTTCTGCCAGTTGTGCGCTCCCTATTTATGATCTTTTTTTACCTAACGAGTTACAGAAAATCGGTACTATGTAGACACGAATTTTCTCAGTACCTTCCAGTCATATCCTCGGAGATGAGTCAAGTCTGGTAATATGTCGGACCCGAAATGTTGGGATCTTGCATGTGTGAAAACCGGACAGTTACACAGAAAATGTTCCATCGTTTCGATGTTTTTCCAGCATGCCCTGCATTCGTCGTTTCCTGCTAATCCTATGCAATGAAGATGTGCTTGTAAGCTTGAGTGTCCCGTTAGAACGATCATCATCTTACTAATATCGATCTTGTTTAGAGTCAGAAAACTTCTTGTTTTCTTTTCATTTGGGTCACCCCACAGTAGCTTTGCAGTTGCTCCCTCCCACTGATGCGCTATTCCACACAGTTTTATAAGCCATCTCTGCCCAGTTCTTCAACTCATTCTTCGTGGCTTCGAAAGGTTTCCAATTTTCCAAGTTTATTACTCGAAGTTCTCTGCCCTTTGAAGCCAAGCTGTTTGCCCGTTCATTTCCAATCACTCTGTTGTGCCCTGGTACCCAGCAAATACACAACGTAATCATTTATCGTTCATTTACAGACCAACACAGTTCTGGATTTGACCCTTTCCGATGTTATTGCCTTAATCGCCATTTGGCTATCTGTGATGTTGGCATATTTAGGCTTTGTGTTGTTTCTGAGCCAGTTCACACACTCCGTGATTGCTCGAACTTCTGCATGAAATACCGTGTTATGGTCAGGGAGGCGGAAGTGAAGTTCGAATTCTGGTTCATCAATCAAACGTCTCAGACCCGTCCTTCCTCCTCGATTGGACCCATCCGTGTAGCAGCTGGTTCCCGCTGGCACATGGGCACATGGTCCATTGTCCCAGGAGCGTCTGTCTGGCACAAACGAATCACAGGTAGCTGTAAGCCGCACTTCAGGAATGCAGTCGGAAATTTCTGGCGTTTGAATGTGACCAACTAGAGATTCTAAAATCCTCTGATGGTACGACTTGTGGTCTCGATTTATCCATTCACCCATCACCTGCAGACGTTTTGCTGTGAGGGCTGCCTTATACTTTATACGGATGTCCATTGGTTGGATGCGCAGTAAAGTTTCCAACGCTTTTGTTGGCGCAGTTCTAAATGACCCGCTATGCCTAGACAGCACTTACGTTGAATTTTTTGCAAAGGTATTACGTTGCACTTCTTGTCCATTGATGTCCACCACTCTACACAGGCGTAGGTGATTATTGGTATAATCACGCTGTTGTAAAGCCAGTGAGTCATATTTGGACGTAGTCCCCATTTTGAACCCATAGCTCTTCTGCACAACGAGCAACATCTGTGGGCCTTTGTAACTCGTTCTTCAAGATGATCTTTCCAGTACAGTTTCTGATACAACATTACTCCCAAGTATTTTACCTTTTAAGTTATAGCAATTGTCTTATTCAGGTATCGAGGCCGGGTAATACGTGGGATCTTCGTTTTCCTTGTAAATAGACACATTTCTGTTTTGTCTGGGTTAACATTTAATCATCTTGGTTGTGCCCAGTTATATGCTATGTTAAGTGCCTCCTCAGCTCTTCTGCATAATAGATTTGGATGAAAGCCCCTTAGAAGTACTACAACGTCGTCTGCATAACAGACTGTTTTAAGTCCTTCTTTGGTGAGAGCTTTTAAGAGTATCGTCGTAACTCATAGAAGAGGCGATAAAATGCCCCCCCTGAGGTATACCAGGATTTACCTTGTCTCTAATTTTTACGTCAAATGACCCACAAATAATCCACCTATACCTTAGCATATTGTTGATCCAGTTTTTCAGCGCCCGGTCAACCTGAAACTCGTCTAAGGACTGGATAAGTGTATCGGTCTGTACATTGTTAAATGCGCCCTCAATGTCTATGAAAACAGCAAGTGTATACATTTCTTTTTGAAGGACTCTTCTATGTGGTGCACTACCTCATGCAGAGCTGTTTCCACAGATCTTCCTTTGACATAGGCGTGTTGTTTGAATTTTAGCCTGTCATCCGCTATTTTACTTTTGACCATGTCATCATTCGCTCCATTGTTTTTAACAGGAAAGAAGTTAGGCTAATGGGTCGATAAGCCTTTGGGGTCGTATAACTCGCCTTGCCAGGCTTTGGTATGAAGACCACCCTTGATTCCTGCCAGTTTTTTGGGGTATAAGAATGGGTTAGGCATGCAGTGAACACTCTAGACAAATGAGTTGATACCAGATCCACCTCATTCTGCAGAAGTGCTGGAAATATTCCATCCGGTCCCGCAGCTTTAAAGGGAGAGAAACTTTTTATCGCTTCTTTAACGATACCATCTGTTATATCCGTAATAGGTACTTGATGCAATACATTTTCATTCTGTAACTGTTCCTCTGTTGGTCCAGCATTACCAGTCGGAAAATGAGTTTTCATCAAGAGCCTTACGGTATCCTCTATAGTTTCCATCCTTTTACTCGTGTCATCCACCAGTGTTTTGGTTTGGACATGAGTTTTTGAGGGGAATTTTTCATTTTAGACATGCTGTTAACGCTGTCTACCTGCTCAAAGAAAGGCCTCCAGGAGTTACGTTTCGCCGATCTTATAATTTTATTGTATTCTTTGAGTCTTCTGTGGTAGTCGTCCAATATACTGATTGTTTTTTACGTCGAGCTCTGTTGTAAAGTCTGCGGACATCTTTGCCAATCAATCGAATTTGTCCTGTCATCCAGGGTGTCTCATAGGCAGATTTCCTTTCTCGAAGTGGGCAACTATCTTCGAATGATTTTATAAGAGCCTCGGTTATCTTCTTCACTTTGATATCAATGGCTTCTGCACATAGATAACCGCGTGTAGGCTGGCCCAATCGATTTCTAAGTAGATTTCCGAAATTAGTCCAGTCGGACTTAAGGCCGTGTTAGGCATACGTAACCGTAATTTATCTTTACCGTTGCCGTAACGTTGCCCGTTTGAGCGATTAGCCAACGTTGAGAAAACGAGTCATATGTTCTGACAACAACAACACATAAGTAAACAAAAAAGCCGCGATTTCTTTTTGTTTAGGTTTATTAAAAATTAAGTTAAAAAGAATGTTTATAAATTTGTGTTTTTTAAATCTGTGCAGAATTTACAATAAAAGCAATCAAGAAAATATCGTCGGATAAGAAGATGGTGTGGACGTCCTATAAACAATGACAGGGCGAAAGCCGGACACTAGAATGCCTATGGCAGTTTTTAATTTGTTATTAACATAAATAAAATATGAGTTAACTACGCCAAAGCAACGGATTAGACCGGCAGAGAGACTAGCAATAACACCACTGTATGTCAAATATTGCTTTATCCTATGATTCCACCTTGGGAAATATTAACATTCTATTCTTTAAAATTGTAGATATTTGGGTCACGGTTGTTCCATACAATCGATTGCATGGAGTCACAAGCTGGGGAAAACAACAATTCGAAATATTATTTTAGAATGCAGTGAAGTTTTGTGGCGCTTGCTTTCACCGATTTACTACACAGCAGTACAAACACATTGCCAATGATTTTCAACGAATGTGGGATATGCCGAATTGTGTGAGAATCTTCGATGCTAACTATACATTCATATCAGTTAATGTTGGAAGTTATGGCAGCCAACACGATGGGGGTATGTCCATTAAACTTCTATTTAATTATAATCTATTTTAATATAAACAATTTCCATTTCTTAATTTAAATTAAATACAGCTATATTCCAGTACTCTCCGTTTGGCCAATCAGTTATTTTAGGTACAGTACGTGTACCTCCTAGTAAACCATTATCGTCAGCATCCTCTGAAGCCTTTCCTCATTTTTTTATTGGCGATGCGGCGTTTCCCCTGAGGAATAGCCTTGGTCTAAGTCAACAACTTTAGACGAGCTTAGAGACAACATCCAACGCGAAATTGCCAACGTTCCGGTCGAAATGTGTCCAAGTGGAAAATTGGGTCCAAAGAATAGATCGCTTTTGACGGGCTCGTGGTGGTCATATGACCGAAATTGAATTTCATTCTTAAAATGTAACATTTGCACTACACCTGGAATTTGAACTCTATATCTTAAATATTCTGTGTTTTATTAATATATAAAATTCTTATGTCCTTAATGGAAAACCCTTCACTTATGTCTATTTCCATTGAAGAGGGACTCAGCCAAATCCAATCCAATCTCTATCTATAAATAAGTCCACGTTTGTAGAGACGCTTATATTGCTGTCAAATTAACCCACAATGAAGAAGATTGGCACAATGATTGTCTCGTACTGTCGTCAAAAGAATCCTGAAGCAGATTATAAATTTAATTTTTAATGGAGTCAGCCTCGATCTTCATAAAACTCACCTGTAACGCCCAGCTCCTTGCCAATTTGCTTCCAAGCTTCTCGCTTTTTTTCAGATATCCTATATGCTGGATTATATTTATTGTATAAATACTCGTGAGACTGCACCAATGAAATCTAATATTCCTCTTTCATGTTTATTTGCCCTTTTAAACAACAAATAATTAATAAATTATTTTCTTTACTTTTCTCGGTGAACATACAATTGTAATTGTAAACAACATGTAGTATCAGCTGTTGTCAAATTTTACGTAAACGGAACGTCCAATTCTGATTTCAACAGATTCAGTCGTCCGTTTACGTTTCGTTTCCGTTGGCTAATCGTTTACACTGATTTCCATATGACAGATTGAATCAGCTGTTTAGTTACGCTACGGGGGCGTTACGGTTAAGTTTGCCTAACTGGGTCTTTAGTCTTATTACGGAAACTTACTGGGTTTGGCGGAGGCCGTGTAATTTTAAACCTTATATAACGGTGGTCCGAATAGGAGTGTTCATCCGAAACCCTCCACTCATATTTAAAAAAAAATATAATGGTCGCATAAATAAAAACATTATAAAACATTTAAACCATATAGCTCATTCTGCGCCACCCTGTAGTTAAAATTCCAAAAAAAGACAATTTGAAAATTTGGAGAGGAACTACCCTCCTTAACGCCATTTACAAAACATTGCTACAATTATTCTGACAAGGCTGTCACCAATTGAAAACTCATTGAGAGATGAACAGGCTAGCTTCCGCCCACATCGCAGTTGCGTTGATCAAGTTAACACGCTCAGAATTATAATAGAGCAGTGAGTTGAATGGCGCTCTCCATTATATCTGCTCTTCATCGACTTCACGAAAGCTTTTGATACAATAAAAAGAAGTGCAATATTACATGCATTAAGAAAAAAGGGTGTACCTGATAAAATCTTTAATATAATAAAAGCCATGTAGCAAAAGCAGAACTTCAAGTACTACATAATGTGCAACATAGTAGACCCTTCATAACGAATATGGGAGTAAGGCAAGGATGTCCTCTTTCGCCCAGTTGTTCTTAACAACATAATGTTAAAGCTGTGCAAAAAACAAAGACAAATCATGTGCGTCTTGCACAGGCATCTTGAAGATTTGGACTATGCTGATGACATCTGTCTTCTGTCCCATAAGGTGTCCAACATGCAAGACAAGATGAATGAGCTCATTCAACTAGCCAGATGCGTGGGACTGGAAGAGAACGCAAAAAAAAACTTACGCTATGCGATGAAAGCAGGGCTGTGGAGTCGGAGTCTGGGAAATTTGCCCGCAGTCGCACTATTGCACTCAAAACATTTTGGGAAAACAATTTTGGCAAAAAAGCTTTTAACCAAATATTTAAATATGTCAAAAATATATAAAGTTAACCAAACTATCAAGTTTTTATGTAAAACAGTTTTAGGAAAGCTCTGAATATATTTAGCTAACAAAATAAGTATTTTTGCAAGACTATACACTATTCCTAAGCGAGTACCAAACAAGCAAGGAAAGGCCGAGTGAAGCCAACTATATGATACGCTACAACATCTTGTTAGAGCAGAATAAGCTCAGATATTGTAAATGTAAATTTGAGATAATTACATTATAAATCTAAATCTAAACAGAATTTGTTAAAATTCGAAAATATGCGTTCTTGGGTAAATAAATTCTACCCTTCTAAATTAAAACAAGTAAAAGCGTTAAGTTCGGCCATGCCGAATCTTATATACCCTCCACCATGGATTGCATTCAATTGTATTACTGGAAAAATCTTTGGATATGGAGCAAATCATGAAACGATCCTTTTTGTTAAAGTATATTATTAAACCAGTAAGGAAAGGCTAAAGTCGGGCGTGGCCGACTATATAATATCCTACACCACTCTCGTAATATTGAATAACTCTGATATATAAATTTTGTAATTCATGTATAAATTGTTTACATAAATTTACTTTTGTGACATTTTATACTTTGACATTTTATACTTTTATACCCTACACCACACTGTGGTGTAGGGTATAAAAACGATTGGATATAAAGAGCCAAATCGGATGAAACATATATATGGGAGCTATAGTTAAATCTTAACCGATTTTCTTAAAATTCGGCAATGTTGGATCATGGATCAAGAAACTCTACCATTTTAAATTTCAAAATGATTGGATGTAAAATACAGCTTCTATAGAACTAAAGGGCCAAATCGGACGAAACATATATATGGGAGCTATAGCTAAATCTTAACCGATTTTCTTCAAATTCGGCAATGTTGGTTGATGGATCAAGAAACTCTTCCATTCTAAATTTCAAAACGATTGGATGTAATATGCAGCTTCTATAGGACTAAAGGGCCAAATCGGACGAATGATATATATGGGAGCTATATCTAAATCTGAACCGATTTCAACCAAATTCAATAGCAATCTTAACAGCTGCGAAATACTCTAAACTGCAAAATTTCAGAACGATCGGAGTGAAATTGCGACCTGTAGTCGACGAACAACTTTACATGGACAGACGGACGGACGGACATGCTTAAATCGACTCAGCAAGTGATTCTGAGTCGATCGGTATACTTTAAGGTGGGTCTAGCTGTGTTATTTTCAGGTGTTACAAACATCTGCTGTGAAACAAACTTATAATACCCTGTACCACAGTGTGGTGTAGGGTATAACAAACGAACGCTGCAATTTTAGGCCGCAAATTCTTTAGCCAAACTCTTTACCTGAAAATTGTGGCATTTATGGCTTAAAGTAGCTTTTTGAAATCTACATCTACACGGGGACTACAACAAAATCAAATTTTATTTGTATACATTTTATTGAGATGAATTCTTGCCAAAATAGAATACAAACTGCAAAGTTTCAGCTAAATTTCTTAGAAAATGTGGTGTTTACGGCTTTAATAAGCCTTTTTGGGAGCGATATCTATAGGTGGACTATAAAAAATATGAACTGATTAGTAAAAAAAATTTTACTGCGATGAATTCTTGTCTTAATTAAATACGAACTGCAATGATTCAGTTAAAATGCTTCGAAAATATGGTATTTATGGCTTAAATACGTATATTTTGAAGCGATCTCTATAGGGTGACTATAACAAAATATGAACCGATTTGTTAAATTTTTGCTTTAATGACTTCTTGTCAAAATAGAAAGTTTCTGCTGAATCGCTTTAAACATGTGGTATCTATGGCTCAAAAACCGTATTTTGGAGCGACCTCTATAGGGGAGCAATATTAAAACATTGACCGATATGGCCCATTTGCAATTCCAAACAACCTGCAACTACACAGAGCCGAAAATACAATGATTTTTTTAACCATGTATCTGGTTAAATTTTTCATAGTAAATGTTTGATTACGAAGTCAAAAATAAGCTTATATAAGTTCAAATGTACATGAAAAATGGTTAAGTTAACATTATATATGGTTGGTTTTTTTGAAAGAGAGGCAGAAAAATGTGCGACATAAACAACAATTCGGCTCTGTTGTGGTCGACGTTTTTCAACTGCTTTGTGTTAGACGAAGTTGAGTATTAAGTTAAACGAAGTTGAAACGAATGCGACTGTCGTCATAAGAGAATTTATCTCGCTCATTGAAAACACCACCAAATGCGAGCTTCGGTGCTTGATCGAGTGCGGGAGTTCAGTTGGTGTTGAATAGTCGATGGGACTAGTGCTGTTGTCGGAAGCTGTTGGTATAGAGGTAAGTAGTAAAACATTTTGTAAAGAACTACATTCATAAGTATGTATGTACATATGTGTATTTAAAAAGTGAAATAATAAAATATGTGTGTTAAAAATGTTAATAGTGTTTTGTGCCTGTTTAATTATAGTAAAGGCGAATGTAATATTAATATTATTTTTTGTGATTATGCCATTACAATTGTGAAATTCAGTGGTTAAGAGTGGAAAAAAATATGTACACGCTGTCGCATTAACTGAGCATGAAAAAACAACAATGTATGTACGTAAGTATATGCAGCAGCAAGCAAACATACGGAGAGAAGTGATGTGTACGTGTGGGTATGTGTTCATCTTGTATTTTCGTTTGAACACTTGTGGCTGCTACGCCGTACATACATACGTTAGTTTTTTTTGTTGTGCGATGTTGATACTGTTAAATGTACATACATACATATGTTGTTAGAAGTGCTTTCGTAATACCTACATACATACATATAAACGATGCTTTTGTTTTTTTCTTTTCAGTTGTTTCTTTTTCTGTGGCTTGCGGCTGCTTGTGCTGGGAGTCCGGCCTTGAATCTGTTGGTAAGTTGTGCCAATACTAGAAACTGTTGATAAGCTGTACCAATACTAGTTGTAGTGTGCGAAGTAATTACAGGAAAAGTGGTATGCATGCATACATTTGTTTTTTTATACCCTCACTTTAGTAATACGAGGGTATATATCATTTGCAACGGGCCAAAAGTGTAACACATTGAAGGAGTGATCTAAGACCCTAAGTATGTTCAGCGCATATTAGTTTTGGGTCATTTTAAGTCGAATGAGATATGTCCGTCCGTCTGTCTGCTGGCTAGTGCGCACGATAACTCTCGAAAAGAGTAACCGATTCACTTCAAATTTGGTATACGGTAATTTTTTTTTCTATGTCCGGTTAAGTTCAAAGATGGGCCATATTGGTCCATTCCTTCTGGTACCTCCCACACAAAGGGTTAACATTTAGTGAAATATTGATTCTTTAATAACAACTATACCTTGGTCGGTTTACCCGACTCTTTCTTTCTTATTTGTTTTTAATATACAATTCAGTGCACTCCCTTGAAGTATCATCCATTGACTTACCCAATCCTTGATTTTTATATCTATTCCGATTATGATTTTGGTGGGACATCGGCTTTCTATCAGATTGCCTTTGTTATTAATCTCCTCTCTCCTATAAGTTTGCCGTAAGATCGGACTAAGCTCAGTACCCCAAACTAAGTGCCTAACCGTCCTGGGCCCTTAATAATCGAAAGATTCAGGGAGTTTACGTGGACGGCACCTTTTGAGCGGGGACTGATCACATGTTGGTCAAGCACAGAAACGTAGGCACTTAACTTATAGTCACAGAGCAGATTTTCCCATCAGATCAGCCCATCGGTAAATGCTTATGCTCTTTGAACTACAGAATTTAGGTAAAAAGTCAAAAGATCTTCTTAGAATTGCACCCTTTTTTACATTTATACTTATATTTTCTAATCTTTTTGTTTTTTTTTTCTTTTCAGGTGTTTCTTATACATACATATATATTAACATATATTTTGTAAATAAAATAAAAAATAAAAATGCGAAAGTTAAATTTTTCTTGTTTTATTTAATATAAATATTAAAAATTATTGAAACAACTATGTTTCTGGTTACATGAAGTAACCACTAAATAGTTAAATTAACAATAAAAAAGGTTTCAATAACCATCTTCATAGTTAATAATATTAACAATTTCATTGTTAAATTGAACATGCAATGTTTCAATAAATTAACTATGAAATGTTAATATTAACAATTTTCATGGTTAAAAAATTTAAAAATGCATTGTTAAAGTAACAATTATTATTATAATATTAACAATTTTCATGGTTAAAAAATTCAACCATGGAATAGTTAAATTAAATATTATTATTGTTAAATACCAGTCAACAAGAAAATGTTCAAATTAACCTTATATAACGTAGACTCCAAATCATGTTTATTTATGGTGAAGTTAACCTTATATAAGGTTAATTTTTGGCTCAGTGTATAAGAAATATTTCTACCAAATTTGATCACCTTAGCCCTACTATTACGGGCTAAGGTGATTACAACGGACGGACAGACGGACATGGCTAAATCGTCTTGGAATTTTACGACGATTAAGAATATATATATATGTACTTTATAGGATCTCAGATAAATATTTAGAGGTGTTACAAACGGAGTGACAAAATTAATATACCCCCCAGCCCATGGTGGAGGGTATAAAAAATGATTGAATGTGAAAAACAGCTTCCATAGCGTTACAAGGCCAAATCTAAAGAAACATTTAAATCCGGGGGCAATATCGACCTGAACCGATTTTCACCACTTCCAATAGGTTTCCTCCCTAGTTAGAAAGAGTTCTTATTCCCAAATTGTAATACTGGTACAATTTAATATGGTACAAATACTTAACGAACAACTTAAGATGGTCAGACGGACAACTAGTGATTCTGAGTAGAACGGTATATTTTAAGGTCAAAAAACAAATCTATAACCTCCTGCACCCTAGTGAGGTGTAGGGTATATTAACTAACGAATAAAGCGAAGATAATTGACAAAAATTTCAGTATATTAAAACAGATGCAGTGATTGATAAAAATTTTATCATGATTCCATGTTGAAAGAATTGTCTTATTAGTTGCAACTTGCGGATCAATCGTCGATAAATAAATAATAAAATTTTATTCAATTACTGGTATCGAATACCTACTTGTGTTTTATTAACAAGGCTATATCTTATTTTCAATAACATGAACTCATGTCTTAGTAGAAATACAATTTTAGAAATTTATGTTATTTAACTGCCGGAGTCGGAGCTGGAGTCGAATGATTTTAAAATTCGACTCCGGGAGTCGGAGTCGAGTACAGGGGATCGAGTACAGCACACAGGGAATCACAAGGGCCACAAAAATAAAAATATTCAACGCATGTGTCAAATCAATCTTATTATATGGCAGCGAAACATGGCTGTTAACGGAAACGATCAGACAATCTCTGCAAATAAACAGATGCCTCCGAAGAATATGTGGCAACGAAGACTTATGGAGTATAGCGAACGAAGAACCGGTCGACGTACAAATAAAAAGAAGGAAGTGGAGATAGATAGGGCATACCTTGCGAAAGCCACAAGACGCAGTAACTAGAATGGCAGTAGACTGGAATCCGCAAGGCAGTTGAAGACCTGGACGACCAGCGATGACCTGGAGAAGAACACTCACGAAAGACCTTGCCAAGATAAACAAATCTTGGGAATTTATTAAAATTAATGCATACGATAAATCTTATTATAAATGTATTGTAGAAGCCCTATGTTCCCTCGTGGAATAAACAAAGGAGAAAAAAATAAAAAATGAATTATGTATATGAACGTTATAATATATTCCTTCGAATTTCTGATTCATATCATATAAAAATTATCGGGTTGTTTTATATAGCCACTTTTGGATATAAGCCATCGATATGCTTAGGCAGTTTTCTGGGCACATAAGTATATCACATTGTAGTGGAATGGTAACCAACCGACTGGACTATATACCAACAGTGCACACCTTCGAGAGGAACTTTGCAACTACAAAAAACACGTCAGAGAACAATGGGTTGGCAGAATACCTGGAAGTAGAACGTTAAGTATATCTACTTCTATACGGATGGTTAGAAGCTTGATGGAATGATAGCCTTCCGATTACACTGTAAAGAACATATTCTGGATATATCTCACATACTACCAGATACATGCAGCGTCTATCAATCTGAAATAATGGCAATAAGGGAAGTCGTCAAGTGGCTGAGTCACAACATAGTGACCAACACTGGCGTCGCCATTTACTATGACAGCCAGGCTGCCTTAAATTTACAAACACTCCTCGACGGCCGCAGATCTCTTAACAAAATGGCTGAGCAGTTTAACATATACATACCTTTGGGTACCTGAACATAGGGTTATTCCGGAGAACTGCAAAGTCGATGAACTTGCTAGTAGACTTGTATCGAACTAGTTCGCTAGTTCTCGAACTCGAACATTTCACTTAGTTCGTGAGGGTCATTCTGGCCATCCTAAATTCACGAAATACACAACTCTACTTGCTAGGAAGGGACGACGTTACAAATTATTGAAGAATTTGCATAGATTAGTGCCCCACTGTCCACATACCAGCTTTGGCCTAGGAAAGGGGCAGTCCAATGAGAGATGTACTGAAATAGACACCAGCAGGGTAGTTAGACAAATCTGGCCAAAATAAGGTTAAAATATCTTCTCGCACTAGAGAGAAAAAGTCTGTCTACGTTAGTGTCAGTTCTGACGGGATACTGCCTGATCAGCGAACTACCCAGAATGTTGGGAATTTAGACCAATGACTCCTGCGGAGATAATGTCCCGGAAAACTGTAAAGTCAATGAACTTGCTAGGAAAGAGGCGACATTACAAATCACTTTATATTAATTTTTCAAATATTGGTGCTCCATTGTCCATATCCAATGGGAGATGGACAGAAATCGACACCTGTAGGGTAGCTAGACAAATCCGCTCAATATACGTCCTAAGAATGTCAATGTATCTCCTCGCACAAGAGGAGATACATATACGTTAGTGGCATTTCTGACGGGACACTGCCTGATCGGCGACGACGCCAAAAGTTTGGGGGTTAGATTCCAATGACTTCTGCAGAAACTATGGAGATGAGGAAGAAGTGGAAAGCATTAAGCAACTGCTTTGTTACTGTTCCATATTCAGTAAATTATTGTTAATTTTGTGTGGTTTCGATGGGAGCCATCTAATGTGAGCTGGTAACTACGGCTGTCACCTTTACCTAAAGGTAAGTATTGACTGTAAATATCGAATATAGGATTCGAACTAATTTAAAAGCACTTTATAGGAAGTATATACCCCCCACCATGACCATGGGGCCCTCAGGACCCAAAAAAATGGACCCGGTCCACGACATAATCTATATTATACTTAAACGAAATAAAATGTCGAATAGAGACGAAATATGGGAGGAAATAGAAAAAGTAGATCCAGAAGGGCCCAATAAAATCAATATCATATTCAAACGAACGGGAATGTCGAATAGACCCAAAATATTGCAATCAAAATGGAGCATATTGATGTAGTAGAGCGCATGTTGGGCTCATGGGGCCCTAAGGACCCTAAAGATGGACTCGGTCCCGGAATGTATCGTTGAGCAGAAAGCTATCCTCTATTCTCATTTGAGTACAACATTGTATGTGCAGAGGATCTGTTCCATTTTTTGAATCCTGAGGCCCCATGGGCCCGAGCCCCAAATTTGGAACACTATTTTCGTAACTTTTCGAAATTCATAGAAATAATGGTTTGATTTACCCGGGGTTTACACGAGACAGTTTTGCGAAGACAATAGCAATACATTTACACATGTTTGCCAATACACCGACACATCTATCATTGTCTTCTCACTGTCTCTGATTTTTTGGAGACAGTTAATTTGGCAATTGTCTTGACGTAAGCAGCAAATTCGATGACGTTCCGTTGTAATTTGAAAAAAAAAAAACTAAATATAATCGCAAAAGACCACAAACTTGGAAAAAATTATAAATTTTGGTAAATATTTTTGAAGTATTACATATTCGGCATTGTCTTTATTTTGTCTGGACGCCTACGTCACGTAAACAATTTTTCCCTTTTTTGACAACCAATACATATTCTCAATTGTCGTCTACCAATTGTCTTGTATAGGGTTATCTAAGTAGAGATACTTCTTTCAATTGCCTTTTTTGACAGATTACGTGTCAGTCGTGTCATGTTATTTTTGTTAAGTATTGTTTGTCATTTCATCATGGAAAGACTTACGCCTGAACAACGTTTACAAATTATTCAGTTTTATTATCACAATAATAGTTCGCCAATTGCGCTAAGTCCATTTTGTTTAAATCCAAAAAACACACTTTCCACGACCTTGACACCCATGAGCAATATTTTAGCTCTCGTTAAGAACTATCTTTTTACCATTGACCGATTCCCGATCCGACGTACCGGAATCATCGGTACATACTTCTTCAAAAATGATGCCGGTGAGAACGTAACTGTCAATGGTGTGACTGTTTGGTGCGGTTTATGGTCCGGCGGGGTCATTGTACCTTACTTTTTCGAAAATGAGGTTGGATCGAGGACATAGGGCTCCCACTTTGCGATTTGGTTATGGAAAATTTCATGAAAAGGATATGGTCCTGTAAGCGTGGTCGTTTGTGGCCATTTGGCTGATGTTGTTTTTCATTATTATCGGCATACCTTCCTCTTTATTATGAAATAAACATCCGATCATTTATCTCAAAAAATTTAATTTTTCTTTGAATACCAAAATAACACCTCTTGTTGGACAACCCTTTATGTTTGTATGTTTATCATTTCAATTTAATTCTCATGGATTTTTTTAATTCCTTTAAAATAACTCATTGATATTTTAAAATGCTTAAGTTTAGTTGGTTACACGTAAATTTAAACACATTTTAAAATTGGTACTTTTTGGGTCGAAAAAGTACCTTTTTAGAACGATTTATGTTCCATTTCGTTACTCTCAATTATCATCCCAGCCCTGCGTTTACACAGGACAATTTACAGAAGACATCTGAGACTATGTATTGATTGTCAAAAAAGGGAAAAAATTGTTTATGTGACGTAGGCGTGTAATTGTATTAGTAAAAAAGTGTAAATGTTTGCTATTGTCTTCGCAAAACTGTCTCGTGCAAACCACGGGTTAACCACATAATGTGAAACTGGGGGTATGAGAAATTTCCTTTCATTTGAATATAATAGGGATCAAAATAAGAAACTTTGCCGAAGGAACCATACCTCTAAAACGAATTCTGATGTCCCGGAATTTGGGTCGAAATTTTGGGTAGGGGCAAATTTTGAAAAATCCCACTTTGACCCATTTAGAGTGCTCCAATCGAGTCCAAATGTATGACCGACCCCCACTAACTTAGGAGGCCCGACCCATCCATGCCAGTGGCACAACCATTGGAACCCCCTGGGGGTTCCATACATTTGGACTCGATTGGAGCACTCTAAATGGATCAAAGTGGGATTTTTTCCGGGACATCAGAATTCTTTTTAGAGGTATGGTTCCTTCGGCAAAGTTTCTTATTTTGATCCCTAGAATACGATTTTCACTGAGCAATGGGCGATTTTTAAATCGATCCGCCCTAATAAGAAGAATACGCCTAATTACGGTAGGCGGGATCACAGGTGACGCCGATGTCCACCCAACCGGACCAAGTAGCGACCTAGACATTTGGTCGGCCTCAAGACGAAGTTGTAGAAGTTCATGATATTTCTTCTCAGTATCAATCCTGGTATCTGATTTCTGTGGAAGCTAGGGAAAGGAATAAAGAGAACAGCATCGACCTTGTCCCTATTAGGCAATGAATAAATGACACCTGAATATCATGGGATCAGCTAGAATACGTTGCTCCAATAAGTATTCGTTTGAAAAACTTATTAGAAATTCAGCCGAGTGTGAGAAATTCTACGAGAAATCGCGTGCGCTATTCTTCGTAGAATTCCTCACACTCGATTTCGCTGCAAATTTCTTATCTTCAATACATCTCCCCTGTTCTGTGTTCCGAGAGCGGATTGAATCCGAATTTCTAATTCATAAAATTTTCCATAATTTCTGTTCGAGGGCTTTTGAAGATTATCTGTAAGCGCAGATTGCCTTTATTTTTCCATTCGAACATAATTGATACATTCGAAACATATTTGGGTCCAAAGAAACACATTTAAAAACTCGAATCCGAGCGGAAATTTCCGATTCAAGCCACATTCGGAATACAGGACAGGGGCCACATGTTCTGTTTCGGAGTCAGAAGTTTTTCGACGTTATTATAAATCACATGTCGTTTGTAGCCGATATATAAGTTCAACAATTGCGTCTTTAAAATAATAGCGAAAATAAAGGGTGGTTAAATTTTAAGGGCCGATGTTGATTTTGAATAAAACACAAATCATTTAGGAAATTATTGTCATTTCCTTTTATTATGATAATATTGGTATGGTTCAATTATGTATGGAACAAAATATCGGCCAAATGGTCGCCGCGACCTCGGCGGCACCCCTTCATCCGATGGTCAACATTTTCGATGACGCTGAGGCATAATTGAGGTTCTATGCCGTTAATGTGCCGAATTATCTCATCCTGTAGCTTTTGAATTGTTGCTGGCTTACCGACGTACACCTTTTCTTTCAAATAACTCTAAAGGAAGAAGTCCAACGGTGTCAAATCACATGATCCTGGCGGCCAATTGACATCGCCACGACGTGAGATAACACGACCATTAAATTTGTTGCGCAAAAGAGCTATTGTTTCGTTAGCTGTGTGGCAAGTGGCACCGTCCTATTGAAACCACATATTGTCCACATCCATATCTTCCAATTCGGGCCATAAAAAGTTCGTTATCATCTCAAGATAGCGAACATCATTCACTGTAACTGTCTGACCGGCCTCATTTCGAAGAATTATGGCCCGATGACGTCGCCAGCCCATAAGCCACACCGAACGATCTGGGCGAGCATGCACAGGAGTTTTCACATCTCCTACAGACCCGGTTTGCTGAAATTTGCGCACAATTTTCCCGATTGTGGACACATTTGGTCGATTATGCTGATCAAAAAACATCACGAAATGCATTTTGATTTGAACGCCCATTTTCGTAAAAGGCTTAAAAACTTTAACGCGTTGCTCGATTGTGTATCTTTCCATGGTTCAAATTAAGTTAGTCTAAATTGAGAAATGTCAAATGAAATGCAGAAAAAAACTTGACGTTTAAGTGTGGTTCACATTCAACATCGGCCCTTACAATTTAACCACCCTTTACTTGTCGCATGTCTTTGGCCTCCTTTAGTCCAGATTCACACTCGGCATTTTTTCCCAAGTAAGTCCAGATTCACACTTGCAATTTTTTTCTGCTGAATTGCAGTGTTTGTTGGAGAGGGACGCTGTCGGTAAGGGGGAAGAAAAAAATCTTCCGTACTCGCAATTTTTTTTGTAATGCGTTTTGCGTTTTCTTTCGCTGTAAAGTTTTTCGACATTTCCACACTGCTTTTCATATATATTCGTTGTTTTGTGCTCGATTCAACCAAAGATATAAATACCAAGATACAACAATAAATTGTTCACAATTACCAAGAGATGTCGTTGCACGTTGTTAAAAATGTAAAATAGATGTCGATAGGCACCTTTTCTGTGTATCCATTTTAACCAGAGTTGACGCTAGGCATTTTTATATTTCACGCCCAAAATTATCTCAGAAACTCCCCAAATTATTTGGAATATTTTATGTAAAATAATTCTAGTATTTTCAACCGCTGCATTTAAATGATTTTCTGATCAGATTTTCATTTCAGTGAAGTATTTTTAATTTTTGTAATAAAATTACAAATTAATGTGTCCAAGGAAGCAGAAGAAATGGACGGCAAACTTTTGGAAGAGAAGCCTGATGAAGGAAAACAAAAAACCGGTAGAATATTAGAATATTTACTCTTTTTTTTTTGAAGAATATCTTCTCTTTTGAGATTAGCGTTTTTCCGATTGTTTGGAATTATCTAAAGGTACAAAAAATAAAATTAAAAACACTGACGGATTATAGGATTGTTTTAATATTATTGCTACTGCTCCCAATGGGCAGTGGGCCATCATTTGAAAAAATTTATTAATTTTAAAATAAAACGTATTTAGTCAAACATATATAATGTTTAAAACATTCCATGCATATCAAAAACATCGACTTTTCTACAAAACATTTTTTTTCTGTCTACAAACTTTTTTCATTTTACATATGCACATACATTTCATTTTCTCCAGTAAAATGTTCAAATTTGATAGTCGGCAACACCAAATATTTGAATTCATGTGTAATGGCTACCCTGTTGTTTATTTATGCCAGCAGAACGCCATCTATGAACTAGTTGTGAAGAATTCGTTGTGAATGGATACCGTTGTATTAGAGTTGTGTAGTTCGTGAACGAACTAGTTCAATTGAACGGGTTACTATACTGAACTGAACGAACTAGTTCACACAACTCGTTAATTTCAACTCAGTAGTTCACTATGTTTTTTCTTCAACCATATCATTTTGTTCTCTCTTCTTTGCTGTTATGTGTTGTTTCCATTTTTATGTCATCAACCAGGGCTGCGGAGTGGAGCCAAAACTACTCGACTCCGACTCCTGGAGTCGGATTTTAAAATGGTTCGACTCCGACTCCGGCAGTGAAATAACATAAATTCCTGAAACTATATTTCTACTAAGACATGAATTCATTTTATTGAAAATAAGATATAGTTTTGTTAAAAATCACAAAAATGTTGGTATTAAATACCAGTAATTAAATAAAATTTTATTATTTATTTATCGGCGCTTGACTTGCAACTAATATGACAATTCTTTCAAAATGGAATCATGATAAAATTTTCAACAATCACTGCCTCTGTTTTAATACCCGTATACCGCAATTTTTGGAAATTATGTTCGCTTCAGGCATCCAGTTTGTTCGTTAGTTATTGTACTCTACACCACACTATGGTACAGGGGGTTGTAACATTGTTTTTTGGCAGATTTGTAAAAAAATACAGATAGACATACCTTAAAATATATTGTTAGACTCAGAATCACTAGCAGTCCGTCTGTCTGTCCATCTTAGGTTGTTCGTTGAGTACAGGTCAAAATTTCATTCATCTTGATAATTTGATCGCAAATATAAACATAACTTTCCTAAAACTGCCTTTATATAAAAAGTCGATAATTTGGTTGACTTTATAGATATTTCGGACATACAAAAATATTTGGTTAAAAGCTTGAAATGTTTTATCCTTCTTTTGTACCAGAATTTTTTTCCCAAAAATTGTTGAGCCCAAAAATTCTATCGCATAAATGGTACATTTTGCACAATCAACTCGGAGTCGGAGTCGACCATAATTTTTCGACTCCGGACTCCGACTACGGGAAAATTTCCCCGACCCCGACTCCGACTCCAAGACTCCGGCTCCGACTCCACAGCCCTGTCATCAACAATGTATGATTCTACCTATACAAACGCCTTTGTATTAGTTTTTCCAACTCTTCCATTTATATTCCAATCAGATTCCTTTAATAGAGTCTTATTTGAACTGGTGATCTACTGAACGAAATGAACTGTTTAAGTAGGGTGAGTTGTTGAGCTAAAGAGCTGGGGTGTTAAAGTGAGCTGATGAACTAAATGAACGAACTAGTTCACTCAATTGAACTGAACTAAAAAGAGCGATCACTTAAAAGAACATTGGTTCAACATATGTAAATTTGTGCGAGATACATTTTAATAAAATTTAATGAATTTAATGAGTTTTAATGAACGGTGAAAATAAAAGAATTGTCGAAACAGAATACATTGTCTGAACGCAAATGCAATTTCAAAAGAGAATTGCAGAAAAAATTGCAAGTGTGAATCTAGACTAAGTGTCAATGTTTTTGGTAGAGAGAGGCAGGCGGAAACAGTTCTCTTCCTCTGTCTCCTACAAACGTTGACACTTGCTTCGAAAAACTTGTCGAGTGTGAATCTGTACTTAGTGAATGCAAAATACAAACAGCGACAAAGAAGAGCAAAGTTGTAAAAAGAACAAAACAACGAAAACGCGATACTTTAGCTGCATATGTTGTCGAAATTGAAATCTCTATTTAAATACACGAGCAAGTAGACAACACTTTTTGACTAATGTAAATAAACAAAAAACATATGGTCACAGTAACCAAAAATTATAAATTATGAAGATAAGTCATCCCGAGAACTGTCAAAATCTATCAGTTACGGACGAATAGGAATGAAATGTCACACGCGAAAAAACACTTTTCCGCGAAGGTGATTTCAACTTTTTTTGCACTAATCGATTGATATTAATTTTTTAATTGTGACAATTACAAAAAATTCGGGAAAATCGGTCCGAAATCCGCGGAAAATCTCACTCTTTGAAGTCCTACTCGTTGAAATTTTTATTCGTTCGTATCTGATAACTTACTCGCTCCGGGATGACATATCTTATTATTCATTATTTTTGACAGTAACATCCAAAAATAATGAATAATAAGATATGTCATCCCGGAGCGAGTAAGTTGTCAGTTACGAACGAATAGAAATTTCAACGAGTAGGTGTTCAAAGAGTGAGTTTTTCCGCGGATTTCGGACCGATTTTCCCGAATTTTTTGTAATTGTCACAATTAAAAAATTAATATCAATCGATTAGTGCAAAAAAAGTTCAAACTATGTTCGCGGAAACCTGTTTTTTCGCGTGTGACATTTCATTCCTATTCGTTCGTAACTGATAGATTTTGACGTTTCTGGCTGACGGCACATCTGTATAATGTAAGGTCTGTGGTAACATCCACCAAAAATAATGAATAATAAGATATGTCATCCCGGAGCGAGTAAGTTGTCAGTTACGAACGAATAGAAATTTCAACGAGTAGGTGTTCAAAGAGTGAGTTTTTCCGCGGATTTCGGACCGATTTTCCCGAATTTTTTGTAATTGTCACAATTAAAAAATTAATATCAATCGATTAGTGCAAAAAAAGTTCAAACTATGTTCGCGGAAACCTGTTTTTTCGCGTGTGACATTTCATTCCTATTCGTTCGTAACTGATAGATTTTGACGTTTCTGGCTGACGGCACATCTGTATAATGTAAGGTCTGTGACATCCACAGACCTTAAATTATACAGATGTGCCGTCCAAAAATAATAAATAATAAGATATGTCATCCCGGAGCGAGTAAGTTGTCAGTTACGAACGAATAGAAATTTCAACCAGTAGGTGTTCAAAGAGTGACCGATTTTCCCGAATTTTTTGTAATTGTCACAATTAAAAAATTAATATCAATCGATTAGTCCAAAAAAAGTCCAAACTATGTTCGCGGAAACCTGTTTTTTCGCGTGTGACATTTCATTCCTATTCGTTCGTAACTGATAGAACTGATAGATTTTGACGTTTCTCGCTGACGGCACATCTGTATAATTTAAGGTCTGTGGTGCCGTCCGTCTGTGGTGCACATCTGTATAATTTAAGGTCTGTGGTGCCGTCCACAGACCTTAAATTATACAGATGTGCCGTCAGCGAGAAACGTCAAAATCTATCAGTTCTATCAGTTACGAATAGGAATGAAATGCGAAAAAACAGGTTTCCGCGAACATAGTTCGGACTTTTTTTGGACTAATCGATTGATATTAATTTTTTAATTGTGACAATTACAAAAAATTCGGGAAAATCGGTCCGAAATCCTCGGAAAAACTCACTCTTTGAACACCTACTGGTTGAAATTTCTATTCGTTCGTAACTGACAACTTACTCGCTCCGGGATGACATCTTATTATTTATTATTTTTGGTGCCGTCAGCGAGAAACGTCAAAATCTATCAGTTACGAACGAATAGGAATGAAATGTCACACGCGAAAAAACAGGTTTCCGCGAACATAGTTTGGACTTTTTTTGGACTAATCGATTGATATTAATTTTTTAATTGTGACAATTACAAAAAATTCGGGAAAATCGGTCCGAAATCCTCGGAAAAACTCACTCTTTGAACACCTACTGGTTGAAATTTCTATTCGTTCGTAACTGACAACTTACTCGCTCCGGGATGACATATCTTATTATTTATTATTTTTGGTGCCGTCAGCGAGAAACGTCAAAATCTATCAGTTACGAACGAATAGGAATGAAATGTCACACGCGAAAAAACAGGTTTCCGCGAACATAGTTTGGACTTTTTTTGGACTAATCGATTGATATTAATTTTTTAATTGTGACAATTACAAAAAATTCGGGAAAATCGGTCCGAAATCCTCGGAAAAACTCACTCTTTGAACACCTACTGGTTGAAATTTCTATTCGTTCGTAACTGACAACTTACTCGCTCCGGGATGACATATCTTATTATTTATTATTTTTGGTAACATCAATCAAAAATTATAAATTATGAAGATAAGTCATCCCGAGAACTGTCAAAATCTATCAGTTACGGACGAATAGGAATGAAATGTCACACGCGAAAAAACACTTTTCCGCGAAGGTGATTTCAACTTTTTTTGCACTAATCGATTGATATTAATTTTTTAATTGTGACAATTACAAAAAATTCGGGAAAATCGGTCCGAAATCCGCGGAAAATCTCACTCTTTGAAGTCCTACTCGTTGAAATTTTTATTCGTTCGTATCTGATAACTTACTCGCTCCGGGATGACATATCTTATTATTCATTATTTTTGACATCAATGACAAAAATTTACCTTTGCTCAGCCGTCAAAAATTAAAAAAAGTAACAAACAAAAAACGGCAATATTCGATTAAATGGCAAATAATTAAAAATAAATTTCATAACCGAAAATTTGTTGAGATGCTGGGGTTGCAGAATTATCGTTATTGCTTTATAGCTGGCTGTTTTGCTGCCGGGGGTAGTTTCTTTGGGAAAATGCCCAGCTTTTGGGAAAAGATGGAAGAGAACAGATTCCTGGACAAGATAGAAAACCAAGACTTGACAGGTGCGTAACAAGGGTAAATAGTAATTTTAATCAGTTGTTTAATAACAGTGTTGTCTCCTTATTCCGGTTTACAGTATTCCTTCTTGTTAAATGCTTACCTATTGTCATTATGATTTTGTGCAATGTATTAAATTGGCGTTACTTCTTGAAGGCCCTCCAACTAACAGAGCAGACACTGACGGCAACAGTTCTTACGTCGGCTTCTAATTATGTTGTATCGGTAAGTAATTTTCAATTTCTTTATAAGGTGTATGAATATTCGGCAAAGTGGTATTGGATTGAATTTTATAGTAGGGTCAGAATATTTAATATCGACCTATGTATTTTATTTTTGGCTAAAATGTTTATAAGCAGTTACAAGTAGGTAAAATAAGATCTCGCTATTAATTTTTTTTTTAAAAAATTGTTTTTTGAAAAAATTTTGTGGGCATTTTAATATTTGAACAAATTAAAAAGATGGGTTTTTATGTTTTACGAAATTTGTAATTGCTCTCGATTGGCTGAACCGATTTTTGCAAAGTTTACTTTGTTTTAAAGAGGATACAATGCGTCATTTTTTGTATGTCGATTTATGAGATTCGTGAACTTCTATACAGACGGTTCCAAACTCAACAATACCAAGTGTCAAGTGTTTTTGTGTCAGAAATTTAATGGTGACTTCGTTTCGCAAATTAATGGATTCCATCTTCAATTTCAATAATTACAATAGCGAACAAGGCAAGGGACGTATGTACATCGGTAATATCGAATCGACTCTAAAATAATTGTATCATTCGCTTTGAGACTTCTTTAATGAAATAGTGATTTTATTCTTCCGTTCTACGATTTTTGGTTGATACTGATAAGAGGTGGGTACTTTAATTAGCAGACGTTTTATGTTGAAGTCCACAATGGTACTGGACTCCAAGAATATATATCGTTACCTAAGAGTGTAAAGGCGCTAAGTCCAAATATAAAATTTTACAGGAGAGGCAAAACACTTACTGTATATTTATGTTTTTACAACTGATATATGGACTTAGTGCTTTTACGATTCGGCTATTAAAGATGACAGAGCGTGATTTTTTAGACTTTTCTTTCCAAATCGATGTATATTCAACTCGTCTTGCATTTCGCTTCAAAAAGTACATTTAGGCAAAAAGTGGACTTAGCGCCTTTTCTCTCTTAGGTCGCGATATATTAAATCTACTATTGAAGGTGATTGGCCGAGGAGAGATTATTGCTTTATTAGGAATGCGTAATTCTTGATAAAAACTAATGACATCGAATTTATTGTTGTATCGTTTAATTTAGTTAAAGCTAAATTTTTTGTTTGTTGTTCCTATATCTGTCTAAACTCGAAATTATCTGTTTACGGAATTTGTTCAATAGAAAAGGTGAATTTTGAAATTTCTCAGGCTAAGTGCATTTCATTAGCGTTTTTATGCCCTCCACCATAGGATGGGGATATATTCATTTTGTCACTCCGTTTGTAACACCTCTCAATATTTATCTGGGACCCCATAAAGTATATATATATGTACTTAATCGTCGTAAAATTCGAAGATGATTTAGCCATATTCGTCTGTCCGTCCGTCCGTCTATCAAATTTGGTAGAAATACTTCTGATAGTTACAGGTTGTTTGGGATTGGGCCATATGGGCCGAGAAATTTCAAAATTCACCTTTTCTATTAAACAGACCTCGTATGGTAATCAGTTGTTAGTTGTGAGGGATGTTAACCATATCATAACCTTGGTGGATTTTTGTTTACCCTCCGTTTCTTGGCTTTCTGAGCCATTTTCTCCATAAAATTCTTCTTGAATCGCGTATGACTTATCTCAGAATGGCAGTGTTGGAAACAATTGATTCAAAAACATGTAAGAACGGTATTACGTTCGGACGGGCCGAGTCTTATATACCCTCCACCATGGATTACATTCAATTGTGTAACCGTAAAAATCTTTGAATTTGCAAATATTGTAATGAAATGGTTATTTTTCTTAGCAAATTCTTCTAATGATAAAACAAAAGATGCGAAGTTTCATCCGAATTGATCAGAAAATGTGATAAGGATTAACCAAACATATTTAAAGTCGCCCACTATATGGGGACTATATCAACACGTAGACCGATAATGAACATTTTCGAAGTGCAGACCGATAACAATTTTGTTGTCGAGAAATTCCTCGCAAATTTTTATACCTGTGGTACAGGGTATTATAAGTTTGTTTCACGGCAGATGTTTGTAACACCTGAAAATAACACAGCTAGACCCACCTTAAAGTATACCGATCGACTCAGAATCACTAGCTGAGTCGATTTAACGATGTCGCGGCTGTTAAGATCGCAATTGTATTTGGTTGAAATCGGTTCAGATTTAGATATAGCTCCCATATATATATTTCGTCCGATTTGGCCCTTTAGTCCTATAGAAGCTGTATTTTACACCCAATCCTTTTGAAATTTAGATTGGTAGAGTTTCTTGATCCATGAACCAACATTGCCGAATTTGAAGAAAATCGGTTAAGATTTAGCTATAGCTCCCATATATATGTTTCGTCCGATTTTGCTCTTTAGTCCTGTAGAAGCTGTATTTTACATCCAATCATTTTGAAATTTAGAATGGTAGAGTTTCTTGATCCATGAACCAACACTACCGAATTTGAAGAAAATCGGTTAAGATTTAGCAATAGCTCCCATATATATGTTTCGTCCGATTTGGCCCTTAGTCCTTTAAAAGCTGTATTTTACATCCAATCGTTTTGAAATTTAGAATGGTAGAGTTTCTTGATCCATGAACCAACATTGCCGAATTTGAAGAAAATCGGTTAAGATTTAGCTATAGCTCCCATATACAAGGTGGCGCAAAAGTAATCCTCCTATCAGAAAATGCTATAAACTTTGCGATTGGGCCCTAATGCCTAATTTGGACATTTGTGTAGTAAACACATGCGAAATACACGTTAATAAACAATGTTACGCTACACTGCTCCAGAACGCGGAATATTGCTGACTATTTATTTGACCAATAATCGGTCGGTGACTTTGGCAGAAAAAACATCGAAAGGTTACTTTTGCGCCACCTTGTATATGTTTCGTCCGATTTTGCTCTTTAGTCCTGAAGAAGCTGTATTTTACATCCAATCATTTTGAAATTTAGAATGGTAGAGTTTCGTGATCCATGAACAAACACTACCGAATGTGAAGAAAATCGGTTAAGATTTAGCTATAGCTCCCATATATATGTTTCGTCCGATTTGGCCCTTTAGTTCTATAGAAGCTGTATTTTACATCCAATCGTTTTGAAATTTAGAATGGTGGTAAAGATTTAGCTATAGCTCCCATATATGTTTCATCCGATTTGGCCCCTTAGATCCAATCGTTTTTATACCCTACACCACATTGTGGTACAGGATATTATTTAAGTATAAAATGTCCCAAAAGAAAATTTATGTAAACAATTTATACATGAATTACAAAATTTATATATCAGAGTTATTCAATATTACGAGAGTGGTGTAGGGTATTATATAGACGGCCCCGCCCGACTTTAGCCTTTCCTTACTGGTTTTCAATAACGGTTGCGGTGATCCAAAGCTTCAAGATTACGATCGAAACTTGTCGATAACGGATGCCGTGATTAGGCCCCTATTTTCAGACCAATATTTTTAAACAAATGAGGGGTATACGATTTAGCCAAATATATATGTAACTGGTTTTCCATTAGGTATGATATGATTTTGAAGTGACGTTTCGGCCATTTGTAGTATGTCATGATCTCTCATTTGTTTTTCATTGTATTCAGTAGAGTTTACAATTTCAACAAGCAAGAACAACGTTTACAAATTATTCAGTTTTATTATCAAAATAATCGTTCTCCAATTGCAAGTTTTCGTGCGCTAAGTCCATTTTTTTTAAATCAAAAAAGAAGACTTTCCAGTCCACCTACGACCTTGACACCCAAGAGCAATATTTTAGCTCTCGTTACGAGCTATCTTTTTGCCATTCACCGATTGTGGCTGCGTGCCACACAGCAAATGAAATAATTGAATTGTTTCGAGAAAAGTTTGGAGATTCGATTATTTCAAGAAATTGCGATATGGAATGGCCTCCAAGAAGTTGTGATTTAACACCATTAGACTATTTCAAGTGGGGTTATTTGAAGTCATTGGTCTTTCGAAATAAACCAGACTCTCTTCAAGCTTTACAAGTCAATATTGAACGTGTCATTCATGACATACGACTTGATTTAGTGGAAAAAGTGCTCGAAAATTGGGTTCATCGAATTCGTTCCTGCAGAAGAAGTCGTGGAGGCCATTTGAATGACGTTTTATTTAGAACTTAATTGTATCGATTGTACTTCACATTAAATAAAAATCTTTTGAATTTCTTTAACAATAAGTGTTTTTTTCAATGAAATCAGATCACTCTTATTGGAAAACACTGTATTTAAGAACAACCTGTAAATAAACAAATTTCATCCCAATCGACTAGAAAATGTGGTATTTATGGCATAAAGAATATTTGGGAGCTGCCTCTATATACTACTATAACAGCATATTGTAATTGTTGTTGTGATGTATTCTTGTAAGAATAGTATACAAACTGCAAAGTTTCAGTTAAATTGCTTAGAAAATGTGGTTGTTATGGCTTAAATGTACAGGGTGGCTGATATGTAATGCAACAAAGCAAAGCGCTATATTTTTTAATTTTTTTTTAAATTTTATTGTTCAAAAGCAAAAAATGTCGGAAATAACATAAAATTTTAGAAACAGTTTAGATTTGTTCGAATTGGCCACCTTTGGCACGAATTATGGCCTTCAAACGGCTGGCCCATTCCCGGCGAAGCGCCGTCTTGAGCTGATCGATAATGTGGTATTTTTTAGTGCGAACCTTACCCTCTAAAATGCCCCAGGCGCAAAAGTCCAACGGATTGAGATCCGGAGATCTTGGTGGCCATTGTGCGGTAGAAATGAAGCGAGAAACCTCCTTTTTAAGCCATTATTGGTTGACGCGTGCTGAGATTTATTCACATTTAAATGCTGGAGGGCTCTAACGATAGCCACTTGTGTTTTTCCACCCAAATAAAAAGCAATCACACTATCACGCTTGAATTCCATCACGAATAACTTTTTTTCTGAATGCAATAGGTCAAAATGCTTTTGTAAGCTTGCAAACAATAAAATGAACTGTCACTGAAATAAATCTGTCAGCTATCAGACTAGCGGTTTAGAAATGATAGCAACCTGAAGTTGGTTGCAATACATATCAGCCACCCTGTACATATTTGGGAGCTATCGGGTCTGTTCTGTAGCAAAGTGATTTGAAATCACGGTGATTTTAAAATCACCGGCGACTTACAATCACTGTTGGAGTACGAAATCGCCCGGTTTTTTATTCATAGCCTCCCAAAAAAGATTGTTCGAAATATGTTCGGGTGATTTCGAACTCCAAAAGTGGTGTTAAGTCGCCGGTGATTTTAAAATCACCGTGATTACAGAACAGACCCGTATATTAAAACATTATCCGATACAGCTCATTTTCAACTCCAAGCGAAGAAAGAAATATTTCTAACAAGTTTAATCTACCTAGCTCCATTGTTACGGACTGCAGCGTGCTTTCAACAAACAAACGAACATGGCTAAATCGTCTTGGAATTTTAGGACGATCAAAAATATATCTGTGTCATGGCATTTTAACAAAACATCCGATCTCAAAAAAGGTTTCTATAAAAGCAATGGACAATTTTATAGGGCCACAGAAACCCGTAAAAACGCATTTAGATAAATATTTTGTAGGGAATTCGCGTACTTTTATATCCCAAATTATATCATTCTTACAGCAGTAGATAGCGATTCCTTCTATATCGAACATGACCTAAAACAGTGTTGCAAATTTTCTTCAAACAAAGGTTTTGAGATGTTTGTTACAGATATAGTTTAAAGGGGTCTTAGCTCAATGTATTGCAAATGGAATCACAAAGTTAGTATACCCCACCTATGGTGCAGTGAAGAAGTACATCGAAATTATCTGTTACTTTTTTATACAAAGTAATCTATAACTCAACCTACACTTAATAAAATTATTTTTAATTTCCAGTTTCTTCTAGCTTCCCTGATCTACAAGGAACCCATTACGCTGCTATCCACATTGGGTACAAGCCTAATTGTTATGGGTTTATGGTATCTCTGTGATGATCCGGCCAAACGAGAACCAGAAAAGAAAAATAGTTAATTTTGATCATGACAAGTGTTAAATAATTAATAAAACTCTGTGCATATTTTTGGATAAATTTCAGTTTTTATGTAGATTTTTTTAAATTTATTAAAAATTATATTTAATAAAATGAACATAAATAAGTATATTTCCTTGTTGTTTTTTGTTTTTGTTTGTATGTTTTTTGTTTAATATTTTTGTTTGTTTATTAATAATAATTTCTTTCCTTTCTCTGTTTCATATCTTCTCTGTAATCATTAATAATAATAATAATAATAGAAATTATAGATTTCTTGGTATATTTTTTAGGGATTTTTGTATTTTTGCTTCTTTCGCTTCGTGTGTGTGTGAGAGAGAGAGAGAGAGAGGGAGGAGTGTGTTCTTTTCCGGTTTGTTTGTTTGTTTTTTGTTTGTTTTAAATATAAGTATCTCATTTTATTTTGTTTAAATTATTTTGTAATCGTTTCTCTTGTTGTTTTGTTGTGTGTTTAATTACTTTTTTGTTTTTATATTCATATGTTGTTTTGTTTTTGTTTTGTTTAAGATTAAATACATAAATGTTTGTTGGTTTGTTTATTTATATCAATATAGTAATGAAAAAAAAATAAAAGAGGGTTTTCTGCCTTCTGCTTCATAAGTTATATATATATATCAAAGGAGGCGGAGATGTGGAGGTGGTGGAGTAGTGAATGTGTGGCGTTGTTTGGAGAGGTGAGTCGGAATTGGTTTCATTTTAATCAAATTTTCCTTGTTGTGTGTGTGGTTTTTCTCGGTTGTAACTCTTGTCATATGTTTTATGTTAATAACATGTTTTCTATGACACCTTTGCAAGGCTGAGAGTTTTCCTTTTTTGGATTGGGTGGGGGTTGTGGTGAATTTGTAGAGTAGGGAAAGTTGTATGGTTTGGTATGTGGTGGAGATGGAGGGGAGGGATCGAGGGTTTTTGAGGAGGCTTTCCCCTGTCTCCGGGGAAAGTGGTCTTCTTGTTGTTATACCTACTACTTATTTGTTTTTTTTTCTCTAAATACGACGTATGAATTTTATTTTTAAAATTCTTTCTTAATTCTTTTTTGTATGTTTTGTTTAATGCTACATATTCCTTTTTTGTATTCTTTGTAATGTGTGTAATTGTTGTTAGTTGTTTGTCTGCTTATGGGTTTACTTTTACTTTAGTGTTGCCAGCTAGAGGAGCTTTAATCCTTACTCGCTTTTTCATGCTCTGTGTTTGTGTATGTGTGTGTGTGTTTAGTTTTTATTTTCCAAACCCAAAGGCATACGATTCGAGGACTGCCGTGAGTTCATGTATGAATTCGAGTTGGTATTGGAGGTGTTGCTTTGACCGCCGCGTCCTCCGCCACCACCCATGTGTCGTGGTGGAGGTCCATTACTCCGCGGATTCGCTGAATTATTGCCTGATGTTCGGGGACCACGATAATTACCGGCTCCTCCCGATTCATAGCGGTTGCCACCACCTTCTTTATTGGCGTAAACATTGCCTCCACCTCCACCACTGCCATTCTGATAGTATCCACCACCGCCGCCGCCACCAGCATTGTTGTTTTCATTGTTACGGAAGTAAATCCCACCGCCACCCGATTGTCCTCCACCTCGCGCATTGCCATTTTGTTGAGGTCCTCCCGAATTGTAGTTGGAGCGTCCTCTGTACCCTCCCCCACCGCCCGCATTTCCGCCACCCGTACGCCGATCATCGCGGCGATCATCATTGCGTCTTTGATAACCACCACCGGGATTACCGGGCCCTGCATTTACTCCACTACCTTGATTGCCACCGCCTCCTTGGTTGCGATTATTGGAGTTTCGGCCATAGCCTTGGGTTTCTTGTGCCGTATGCCAGTGATTAGTTTCCGCAGCACGATTGTCATAAACTCCCACATCGGCGACGGCGGCATTATTATTGCCTCCCGCTGCTGAAACATTGGGATTATTTGTTGCTGTTGTCGTTGATGATGAAGTCCATTCATTTTTACGTTGTTGTTGTTGCGTCTGCGAGGATTGCACCGTTATCGGTGAATTGGCATTAACTTCGGGGGTGGTATTCCATTTGTTGGTCGCTTCCACCACAACAACATTGGACGATTTAAAATCTCCCGCATTTGCATTAGAGGGAACCACTACTGCCGCCGAACCGCCACTGACTATATTAACTGCCTTCAAACCGGCATCTGTCCATTCATTTATCAAATCGTTTTTATTCAGCGATGACACCACCACCGGGGACTTATTGTTGGCTTCTTCCTCGTTTCCTCCCCGCACTCCTAACGACTTCTTGAGGACATTGGCGGCTTGGCTAAGTTGACTTTGCATTTGTTGCTCATAGTTGAGGCCGGCTACCACGGGATTATCAAAGGGAAAACCGGCAGTTTTGGGGGTATTACTTAAATCCGTGGCATTGGGCATTTGATGTGGCTGCTGCTGCTGTTGTAGAACGTTGCCGCCGGCGCCCACCATTAAATTCTGTTGAACATTTGTGTTAACTTGTTGCTGCTGTTGTTGCAGTAAACCCGCCGTCTGTTGCTGCTGTTGGATTAGTGGTGGTAAATTTTGCGGCATTTGTTGTGGCATTAAAGGATTTTGTGGATTACCCGCTCCAGATACAGCATTACCCAAACGATTCATTAGCATTAAAGCGGGGGCGTTGTTCTGTTGTTGGGGGCCACCTTCCACCACTGAGCCAGACATTAGCATTTGCGAGGGCGGCGCTTGTTGCTGCTGCTGCTGGGGATTTTGCATTGTCTGTCCTTGGACGGGAGAAAACAATTGCTGCTGCTGTTGTTGTTGGTTGGGGTTATGTTTTTGGGTTTGCTGAGGCTGTGGCATTTGCTGCTGCTGATGGAATAGAGGACTTGGTGTATTGCTGGCTAAGACATTGGCGGCGGCGGCGTTTGCCTGTTGTGTATTAGCCATTTGTGGGAATGATTGATTTGTGAATGTTTGAGTTTGTATAGGTGTCTGTTGCTGCTGCTGGTGCTGGTGGGCAACATTTTGTTGTTGCAACTGCTGTTGTTGTTGTTGGGGTGGCATAGTGGCCACTGGCACCTGCTGCTGATGTTGCTGCGGCTGCTGTGGTGTGGGCCCCACACCATTTGTCATGACTTCTGAGGGTTTCTGCTGCTGCTGATGCATATCCACCTGCTGCTGCTGTTGCTGAGGAGGAGGAAGCTGTTGCTGTGGCAGCATTTGTTGGGGCCCTTGTGGCTGTTGATGGGGCGGCGCTTGATTTTGAGTTTGTGGCTGTTGCTGCTCGAATATTAAAGTCGTCTGAGGTCCAGCCTGACCTTGTCCATTCAGCTCGGGGGAATCCAATTCGCTGTCCTGCAGGAAATAGAAGTTACCACCGCCAATGACCTCGGCCAACGGGCGCATTTGTTGCAAATACTGTTGATGTTGTTGCGCCTGCTGCTGCTGTTGTTGCTGCTGCGCTTGTTGCTGTGCTTGTTGTTGTACCTGTTGCTGTTGGGGATGTGGAGGATGCTTAAAGAATCCTTGCTCTACAGCATGCACAGGTGTGGGATTATAAAGACCCGGTGGCGGTAAAGGTGGTTGTTGCAAGGGAGCTACTCCAGGCGCCGCCACAGCAGCGTTTGCCGGACTACCAAGCATTTGACGCTGCTGCTGTTGTTGGGCCTGTGGACCTCCAGCGGCTGTTTGCTGCACGCCGGGTTGCTGTTGTGGTGGCATAGCAGCCGTTACCATTTGACCCGGTCCAGTTGGAGGGGGAACGCCACCCATTATCGCTCCGCCCGGTGGAATTTGTTGCATTTGTTGAGCTGTAGCCGCAGGTATAGCTGCGTACATGGCCACATGCACTGGCGTGGTGGCACCAGAGTGACCAGGAGCCCCTCCACTACCCTGGAAAGCTGGAACAGCCGAGGCCGGAGGAGCCATAGGGGTGGGCATTAAAGGCTGTCCCGGCATATTAGACATAACCTGCTGCTGTGGTTGCGGCGGTTGAGGCTGTTGATGCTGTTGTTGCTGCTGTTGCATTTCCAAGTGGTCATTATTCAGCTGAGCTACATGCTGATTTGTTTGTGGCTGCTGCTGCTGCATCGGTGGTTGATGATGCTGCTGCTGGTGATGATGGACCTGATGTTGTTGCTGCTGCTGCTGTTGCTGATGCTGTTGTTGAGCCATCAACACATTATCATTAACCATCACCACCTCATTGGCCACTACCACCACCGCAGCAGCTGGATTTTCAACCATATTCATAGTCTCCATACCCTCTTCCAAACTGACCATATTGTTCATTATTCCTCCATCTTCCTGTTCATTAACACCTGAGCCGAGCTGCTGCTGCGGTTCACCACCAACCAACAAGACGCCACCACCACCGCCTCCTCCATCCTCCAACAGATTTTCATTGGTGGTAGCAGCATTCACATCCATCACCACCACTTCATCTTTAATTTCAGTTTCTGGCATATCGGTCAAATAGATTTTATCCAAATAATCCGATTCTTGGATGCGATGGAAAATACGTTTAACATTTTCATAAGTGGTTTCACCATACTGCTTCGGACGTGCATCAATAGTCATGGAAAAAATTTCCGCTGCTTTTTGCGCTGTCGTGGCAAAGGGTACATCCTCAGAGGTTTCGGGACGTCTGGTTTGAACATCCAAGCAACTATAACCGGGAAAAAGAAAAATGGCAAACGTTAGTTTCCTAAGCAAATATAGGGAGAATATAATATTAACATACAACTTCTCAACGATATCTAGCTCATTGGGTTCCAATTTGGCAGCACCATGTTCACCAGTTAGGAAATCGTTGCGTACAGCTTCGTCAGTGAAACAAGATAAAATATTTTGTATGATCAAAACCTCACGTATTTTCACGGTTTCCGCCTGGGCTTTAGCAATCAAATCCTAGAAAATGTACGAAAATCATAAAAGTAAGTACATACAAATATATAAAGTTGTATTAAAGGATCAGAGTTAAAGTATTCCTTTTAAGTGAAAAGGGGGAGGGTTTTGTAAATAGTCAAGTGAAAAAGTTGGTGGCTGCGGTTCACTTGTTTTTAATTCTATTTATATGAAAGTATTTTTAATTGTTTGTATATATCGCACCTGTTCCACAAAAGGGTAACAACTCAAAATTTAAACAATTTCAGTAGAGGCCAAAAACTGTTTCCGTTAATATTAATGGTATATTACAAAATAATACCCTGTACCACAGTGTGGTGTAGGGTATAAAAAGAATATGTCGTTGCAATAAAATATCATAGAAAAAAAATAATAACACTGTTTCCTTTTTGTTTTTTTATTGATTTTAGAAAAATAACAACTTTTTTGAGTTGTTACTCTTTTCATGAAAAAAGTTTGTATATAAATAGTGGTATTATTTTGAGTTGTACCTTTTTAACTAAAAAATTTTACTCGGAAAATGGCACAACTAAAAATATTACTCTGTAGATGATAAATCAACGGTCCCATTTGCTTAAACACTTGGAGACAATTCAAAATGCAACTCTTTAGTTCAAACTAAAGACGTTATTCTGTAAACACAGAGAGTCATAACGGTTTTTTATTATGAAAAAGAAGAATAATCAACGGAAATTTTTTGCAGTTGGTAGAAGTTGTCATTGCACGTTGTTTTCTTGCAAAAAAGCAAAATTTAAAAATTTATTGGAAATTCTATCCAATAAAAACCATCTTAAGTCAAACGCTAGTCGCTCTTCTACTCTCAACACATTCAAGTTGTACAACAGCAATAATGCTGTTTGTATTATCAGCAATGCTCCGGCTCGGTGGATCTTATTCTACGATTCCCTACAAAAGTTTGATTTACAATTTGTGTTATGGCTTAGGTTAGAGTCGCTGTTGGTATGTCAGGCTCACCTACAACAATATGTAATCAGTTGTGAAACCACAGGAATCAAATGAAAAAAATATGATATTTCCCTAGTACCTGCCGCCGAACTGCTTTAAAGAGTTCAAGTGTTAGCGGATGCTAACATCAGTCATGTTTTCTAACTCACTAAAGATATATGAACCTATGGATAGGCTCTCTAGAGACAGCGGGGCACAGACAGAGTAAGATTCTTCGATTCCTGCTCCTTCATGAGAGACACAATAAATGATACGTCCTCTTGTTACGATAACGACAGCAGGTCGTTGATGTGTTTCCAGTTTAGGCAGAGCCACATAAGTACACAGGCCCTGAATTATGACCACCTGCCGTTTGTTGCCATAAAGAGCTTTGTTACATAAAAGAGCTTAAAAGAAGATATTGGATGATGTTACTGAAATGTTTCTAAGTTTCTATTTAAGAATTTAATGTCCTGTAATACATTTTTTTTGGCCTTGAAGGCTTTAAAATTATTAAATAAATGAATGAAATGAAATGAAAAAAAATGTTCACATATTCCAATACCCCTGGAACCCTACAATCTCATCTGCACTGGAGTTCCCCGAAATGTTAATGTTGTGCCGCAGATCTTTTGTCGAAATGGCTGAGTAATTCAAAATCCATCTGATATACGAGTCGGGGTAGTCAAAAGCCTTGAGCAAATCTTAATCGAATGGTATATTCAAATGTCAACAGACTTATATGAACGGGAAATCGGTAGAATCGGCGCTTCAATATTCTGATCTTGGTCTTTCAACGATTATGAACTAGCAACCTTCTTGGATTTTGAAGGTCCATTTAATGAAACAAAAATAGAAGCCAACACAAATTCGCTACATCGGAGTAAAACCCTACATCATCGACTGGCTGTCAGCTATGCTAACCCTATAAAGATATCCTCAGAACTTGGTGACCACACAAAAAATGCACTGGCAAAAAGGGGCTTTCTCCCTTGCTGTGGCTTTTAGTAGTAGATGAAGTTCTCAAAACTTTAACTGATTTTGGCGTTAAAGTAATCGCGTACGTTGACGATATAGTCATCATGACTTCAGGAAAATTCCCGCAGCCCACCTCTGATATCATGGTGGGTGCTTTAAACATCCTGGCGAAATGGTCACCCAAATGCGGTTTAGAAATAAAACCAACGACGGCAGAGATAGTATTTTTATCCAAAAAAAGGAAAATGCCGATCTTTACATTTCCCTCCCCTACGGAGCTGCTACCTGCAATTACCAAGATATGCAAAGTTTTTGGGAGTAATACTGAACTCGAAGCATAACTGGATAGAGAATGAACCAATGAAAGAATAAAAATCCTTTGCGGCAATATATACTGGTGGGGAGCAAATGAGGCATGAAGCCTAAGCTATTTCAATGGATATACACTGCGGTCGTCCAACCAATTGCCTCATATGGGTGCCACGTCTGGGGGCCGATAATGAATTTTCAGACACACTAAGCAGGATAAATAGAGTGGCATTGCTTCACCTCGCGATGATGACTACGGCCCTCGAAATTATATTGATTGTCATTCCACAGGATATTTTCATACAGGAAACTGTTGAAAATCTGCTAGTAATAGACTAGGAGGTGAATTAACCCCGATTGGTATGGTGCCTGTCAGACACACACAGTTTTATGTATATGGTGAAAACCAGAACTACTGCCCACAGGAAAATTGAATAGTAATCACCAAACAGCGACATTTGAAAAAGGATTTTTATGTTCAATAACACAAAGTGGCCAATATGAAGTGAGCCTTTCCGTCTTCTAAGACTTAAAAAATGATAAACTTTAATAATCAAAACCGTCTTTGCCATTCTTAGATTAGTTCCACCATAATTTTGTGAAAGAACAGTTCACCGGCAAACTAATGTTTGACACTTAATTTGAATGTATTTTTTATGAGCTGATTTAGGGTTTCTGCCTTTTTATACCCTCTATTATAGGAGGAGGGTATATTCATTTTGTCACTCCGTTTGTAACACCTGTAAATATTGATCTGAAAGTACGTACCTTGCGAGCCTGCTTCTTCTGCTCCTTTTCGGCATCCTTGGCAAATTGTTGCATTTGTTTGACCAAATCCCGGGCAAAATCCAATGTAGCCAATACAGCATCGTACTTGTTCACAGCTGCACGCTGTTCCGAACTCAACTCTCTACCAGTAGCATCGAGGGCACGATAACCTTCCAATTTCGTCTGTAATTATAAACAAATAAAATAATGAAAATTATATTCGAACAATTAGATAGACCCATTGTTTATTATACCGATCGACTCAGAATCACTTTCTGAGCCGATTTAGCCATGCCCGTCTGTCTGTCTGTCCATGTATTCTTGTAATCAAAGTGCAGGTCGTATTTATGGTCCGATTGTGATGAAATTTAGCATAGTGCTCTTTTTTGGCCCAAGCACGATCTCTATTGAAATTGGTTAAAATCGGTTCAGATTTGGATATAGTCCTCATATATATGTTTCACCCGATTTGACATGTAAACGCTGTAGAAACCACATTTTACGTCCGATCTTTATGAAATTCGGCAGAGAGAGTTTTATTATTACGTGAATGAACTCTACCAAATTCGGAGAAAATCCGTTCAGATTTATATATATGTTTCACCCGATTTGGCATGTAAGCGCTGTAGGAACTGTATTTTAAATCAGATCAGTACGAAATTTGGCAGAGAGAGTTCTCACATTAAATGAATAAACACTGTCAAATTCGGGGAAAATCGGTTCAGATTTAGATATAATATGTAATAAACATGAACAAACACTGCCATATTCGGGGAAAATCGGCTCAGATTTAGATATAGTCCCCATATATATGTTTCACCCGATTTGACATGTAAGCGCTGTAGAAACCTTATTTTACATCCGACCTGTATGAAATTCGGCAGAGAAGGTTCTCACATTAAATGAATAAACACTGTCAAATTCGGGGAAAATCGGTTCAGATTTAGATATAGCCCCCATATATATGTTTCACCCTATTTAACATTTAAGCGCTGTAGAAATCGTGTTTTATATCCGATCAGTACGAAATTTAACAGAGAAAGTTGTCTTATTACATGTATGAACACTGCCAAATTCGGGGAAAATCGGTTCAGATTTAAACATAGTCCCAATATATATGTTACACCCGATTTGACATGTAAGCGCTGTAGAAACCGTGCTTTATATCCGATCAGTACGAAAATCGACAGAGAGTTTGCTTATTACCTGTATGAACACTGCCAAATTCTTATCGCAATGCCCATTTTTGCATTGGTAAGTAGCTGTAGGGTATTATATAGTCGGCCACGCCCGACTTTCTGTCTTTCCTTACTGGTTTAAATTCCGATTCTTTTCAAACATTTTTTTATTACAGTGCCTTGGAATGGAAGAAGAATTTCATCCGGCTGACATTTTGAGGTATTGCAGATATACTCGTGAATTTTTGGAGCCCACTGTCATATTTTAAGTTAAACAGCACAGTTTTTTTCTATTTGGGCCTTATCAGGACGACTTTGGATTCGAAATTCTGAGTAATTTTCTTTAGCTTTAGAATAAGGGTCACGCTAATTTTCACGAAAATCGGGGTTACCAGTAAAATGAAGGGCGAGTTCGTGAGAAGATTTTTGGTCCATATAAAGTGTGACGCAGAAGGTGTTCCATCCTTTGCAAATGATGGCAGATGTTCATATTGGTGTGTTATCTGTTGTACTGTATTGTTTATTTATTAGATTTTAAGTTTAAATGAGAATTTTATACTCTCAAGCCACTGTAGTCCCGGGAGCAAGGACATTTATGCACACTATTATTAATAATTTAATACTAAATTCACTACATCTGTACTATTTAAAAAGCATGGTGCTGTTTTTCATATTTATTATAGTAATTTAAGATATTACATTATAGTCTTAAGTTCTCTTTAAAATATGTAGCTAATAATAATAGAGTAATTATAACGATTTAAAAGAAGGCTCAATAAAACCTAAAACCTAAAACCTAAAACCTGTTGTACTGTAAAAAATAAAGGTTTTCTGTTTCTATAAAAATTTATCGTTTAACAAAAATGGTTTCCTCGACTTACAGAGGAGGGTATATATCATTTGCTACAAGCCAAAAGTGTAACACTTCGAAGGAGAGACCTAAGACACCAAGTATGGTTGGTGGACATTCGATTGATTTCAAATTTGGTATGCGTTAATATTTTTCTCCATCTCAGGCTAAGTTCGAAGATGGGTCATATTGGTCCACAGCTTCTAGTACCTCCCCCACAAACAGTTAACATTTAGTAAAATATTGGTTCTTTAAAAACTTCTATAATACTTTTTCAAATGTTCCGAAATTCCACGCATAATACTAGATTATTAGTCGCTATCACCTCGAGAAATAGTTGCCACGCCTCCATTGATACCTCCTACCATTTGCACCAATTAACGCTTTCTTGAACTTCAAGAGTTAAACCTGGTTAAGCAATAATAACCGTTACTACCGAAACTCAACGACTCAGCTGAATCATTCTGTCCATATGAAATTTGCAGATATTTACATATCAGCCTAAAAATCTTCACATTCGCTGGGATTCACATTCGCTCTGGGATGTCTACAACTTACAGTCTGTTTCACGATAGCATTCGCATGATTTCTATGCAAAAAACAGCTTATTTGCGATCTTCAAAAAAGCATCAAAACGACAAAGCGATGCCTGATGCCTGTTTGTTTGTGCAAAACAGCTCCCTTTCGCATAGTAACCATGCGAATGTTACCGTTCGATATCGTGAAACAGGCTGTTAAATTATTTTTGGTGAATATCCATATGGAAGGTTTTTTCAAAGTTTTTGGTAACTGTTTTGGTTAACTGTTAAGCTACGTACACACGGTGGTCAGATCGTACAATGTTATTTATTTTATTTATTCAATTCAGTAATACTAAAGCCTATAAGGCCAAAAAACAATCAACTCGGTCAAAGTGCTACCAATGTATTTACAATGACAGATTATATTTTGTAAATCTTATTATAGTATACAAATATTCTATACAGAGTGTTGCCAATAAAACATTTCTCTGGCAATGGCGCCATTGTCAGATGCATTGACTTCGCACACCTTACAATGTTCTGACGATGACTTTTCTGCCAAGGTTGCAAGACAAAAATTTTAAATTAGCACGGCTGCACTTTTTTGACATTTTGCTGACAATATTTTAAGATCTGTTATCTTTACGCTAAAGTTACGGGTTCGTTTGCCTAACTCTTTGCGTGCATGTGCAAACAGCTGACTATAAATTGAGGTTATGATGCAAATAACATCAGTAAAAAATAATAAACGAAAAAAAACTGAGTACATTTCTAAAAAAACTTAAACTTCATAAGGGACTTAAACTTATTACAGCATGGTCCGATATACTCCATTTTCACGAAAGATTCTGTAATTCAATATTAAGTACAAAAGCATAAATTTCCGCATGATGTGTTAAAAAATGCGTCCCCTAATTTTTCTTTTATATGAGGGCAATAGCAAAACATGGACCGATATGTCCCAGCTTTATTAGGTCCAATCTTAAATTTCAGCTAGATTAATTGAAAAATGCGTGCTCTAGAGCGTCAAAAAGTGACATCGGTGGAGATGGTCTCCATTTTTAAAAAGGACGATTAGAACCAATATAAAGTATAAATTCTTAAGTTTCAGCCAGATCAATTGAAAAAAATGTTTTCTGAAGTGTCAAGAAATTACATCGGTGGGGGCACTTATCAAAACATTGTCCGATGTACCCCATTTTTAATAGGGACGATTAGGCATAATATAAAGTATGAATTCATAAATTTCAGCCAGATCAATTGAAAAATGTGTTCTCTAGAGCCTCAAGAAGTGACACCAGTGGAGACCTTTATATGGGGCTATACCAAAACATAAACCGATATGTCCCATTTTCCATAAGGGTTGTCCCTGGACCAAGCAGTACCACTGTACCAATCTTCGTAAAGATTTGTTTCATATTTGCGACCTGCACTTTGATCACAAGAATACATGGACATACAGACGGACATGGATAAAACGACCCAAAAAGTGATTCTATGCCGATCGGTATAATAAACAATGGGTCTAACTCTTTGTTTCCACAAACGAAATCGCCATTAGCTTCTATTTAAAAATTCCAAAATGTGTTATAAAAGTCTAATTTTCGGGAAAAGGGCAACGAAATTGTTGCACTTTTTGCAGAAATGAAATAATCTTGCCCAATATGATCCTTTCGAGTTGTTCCCCAGAAAAGTTCATCATTCTGCTCCGGCGGCGGCCTACTTTACTTGTAAACGAGAAATGAGGGCATAATTCAGTACATTTTTGGGGTTCTGTAACAAAGAAAACTACTAAATTGTGCAACTATGCGACAAAGAGCAGTGGATAATTCAGGTCAAATGAAAATAGGTAAACCCCCCTTTGTTTATAAACAAATGTGTGTGAATCACGATAAATTGCAAGAAAAAAAGTTAGAAAAATATAAATTACTCATTTGCCGATAACAAAATAAAATTAGTAACATTTTAAAAAATACTACTCATAAATAAAAAAGACTACTCTGGCGGGGCTCCCTCCCCCAAAAATCACACCAAACATTTTCATATGAGCAAAAACCAAAAAGAACAAAACACAGAGAATGCCAGAAATTTGTACAAAAACAGAACTACAAAAAACACATGCCAGCCCAACGAAGTGGAGGGCGGCATTGCCATATTTTACACACGCACACAACACTAATAGTCAGTCGCTAAAAATGATAAATAGTTTCAATTAGAAATAAAAATTCCAAATTTTTCTATTTATAAAAACAAATTTGATTTGTTCATATTCTATTGCCCATTCAATTTCTCGCAAAGAATTTCTAGATAAAAACAAACTTTCGATTTTCTTCTTCACTTCACGCATTACACCACAGGGAGGAATAAATCTGGCAACGCCTTTTGGGCTTTTTAATACTAAACATGGCGTCGCGAAAAAAAATCCGCAAAAACGAACATACAAACGAAACGAAATGCAAGAAAAAATGGTGGAAAAATGGGACAAAGAACAAGCAAAATTCCATCCTTTGTCCTAAATCCCCAATTGAAATGAATTTATATCGCTCTGACCAAACAACACTCGCAATGCTTTAGAACTAACGCAAAACTGCAGAATTTTTCTTTTGTTTTTAATTACCGAGTAGTTAGGCAAAAAAAAATTTGCCGGTTGCAGACGCCATGAGACAGACGACGGCTATGTATTTCTTTCACAATTATAAGAGACCACCACCAACACCACTGCTGTTGTTCGAAGGGGACAAGGGTGGGGATACCAAAAGCACGATGAAAATCTCTGAATCTTAATGATTTCATTGAAAAAACTTCTTGAATTTTCTTTGCAAAACTCAAGAGCCCGAATTGTAGTTCACCTTGGTTTTACATATTCATTATTTTTCTTGGGTTATAAGCTAAATTGTTTCTTGTTTTACTGTTCTTGGAATACCCATTTGAGACGTACGACGGCGACACTCACTCATATGCACACACACACAATCACTCATACGTACCTTACGTTTTTCCAAATTGCGTATTTTATGCTCAATTGTGGTAAAAGTCAATTTTAGGGGATTCAGAGCATCATTGCCCGAATTGCCAGTGGCTGAATTAGTTTCCCAATTCTTGCCATTGTTGTTGGTATTGTTGCTTTGACCAGCTACAGCAGCGGAGGCGCCCACAACCGCATTGTTGGTATTTTCTTTAGCGGATTTGTTGCTCGATGTCTCATTGCTGCTGCTGTTACTGTTGTTGGATTTGGTCGAACTTTCCGTTATTTTTTTATTGCCCTTACCACCAGAATTCATTGAATTCACGGAGGTTTCTTTCACTAGTTTAGAATTTGTTGTATTATTTGAAGCAGAAGGCATCCTTCCTCCGATAAAAACTGAAACAGGAATGAAGCAAAGCGAAAAAACCTATTTTTTCGCTCTACTATTTTCGCTTGTTTGCTTCCAGGGATGGAAAAGTAGGTATTTAGTACTTTTTTTCACAGTAAAACGTTCTGCAGCGCACCCCTGACCGAGTTGTATTTTGTATTAAAATTGCGAATTTCGCTCAGCAAACAAGGCGAAGAAATATAATGTCGCCGTCGATTTACTGTTGGGGCAAGCTTTGTGAAAACCGTTCACAGGCATGCAGTAACCTAAATGAAAGCTGCAACGGACAACGTCTGTACAAAAAAAAATTATGAATTTAACGTTAAATTTGACTTTTAATTTTTGTTTACAATTCTTAATGCTTCATATTAAAAAAGTGTTTTACTCCCGTTCCCAATTTGTAAGTCAATGCACGAGGTATTAACCAAATCTATTTTGCAAGACTATGTGCCGCGATCTGACACTTCTTTCTTGGAAGTTGCAGTTTGAAGATATATTGTTTTTTTTTTATAAAATTAGCTTAATTTGCAAAAAATCATTTTTTACTCATTGATTATTTTGAACTCTTCTAATTTCACTGTATGAATGAAAAAGTCGAAATAATCGAGAATAAATTCTCGATAACTTTCGAGTACCATTCATTTTGGCAAAACTGTTTTTGGCAGCTCAGCTGTTTTCGTGTTTTCATCTTTAACATTATTTTTCATCTTTGAACATTGAATTATATAGACCGTTCTATCGACTCAAATTTCATACATTTTTCTAAATTTTAGGTTTTTTTTAAATCAAATCCGAAAGCTCTTAAAAAATCACTCTTTATGTTTATGATTGTACCAGCATGCTGGTATCGTGTATTGTGAAATTTTCTCATTTAGGTAACAGTTGTCAAGCAGTAAACATCGCGTGACTATGAATTCGAAAGAAGAGAGATAAATAAAAAAAACAGCAATACTAATGGTATAACAAAATGGGAGAAAAACTAAAAGAAATTGACCCAGATTTCACAATAGAAAAAGTTGTTAAAAAACTAGTAAGAAAGTTTCAGTCGGGTAAACCGACTAAGAATACTTTCACTTTGTGAGTAATGTAATATGGAATATTACACTACTAAATCTGTCAATTTGTGTGGGAGGTATTTGAAGGGGTTTATCAAATACACTTATTTTTTGCTGAACAGGAGATACGATAAATACATTGCACTGTGCCGAATTATAAGTGTCTATTTGGTAGTACAGGGTGGGGCCATTGGACCATTTTGTGTGGGTGGTAACGCTCATTTTTCACATGACTATAGGTACTTTAAAAGCGTTACACTGTGCACAATTTTGTAGTATTTTCGTGCATTGGTACTCACGCTATATGCTTTTTGTACAAAATGGTACATTTGTGTGGGTGGTACCAAAAGGGACGGGGCCGCTCGAAGGAGTGAGAGGCAGAGAGCTTTTTCCGTCTGCTTCTCTCTCCAACAAATTTTGACACTTGCTCGGAAGAAGTTGCCGAGTGTGAATCTGGACTTACATTTCATTTGTTAGTCCAGATTCACACTCAGCAATTTTGTCCAAGCAAGTGTCAAAGTTTGTGGCAGAGAGAGGCAGGCGGAAAGAGTTCTCTGCCTCTCTCTCCTACAAACTTTGACACTGGCTAGGAAGAAATTGCCTCGTGTGTAGCACGACCTAGAGAGGATCGCACAATTAAATTTACGGTTTGCATAAGTTACCAAACTTTTAGAATTATCTGAATAATACCGACATTTGTAAGTTTTGCAAACGATTTTGAACGAATCACATGCAATTTCTCTCTCAAAAAACGTACGCAAAGTGTGACAATGTACATTTCAGACAAATCGACTGGGAAAATTGGTATTTATCCCACTACATACGATTCAAATTTAGATCATAGAAGAGAGAAGGAAAGGGATGAATTTCGCTTCAAATCCTCCTGCCTCTCTCTCTCTCTCTCTCTTATTGGACTTATGGTAGAAAGAAGCAAATTAGAGAGCGACCTCTATGTGATTACTATAAAATGTGATTGCTATAAAGAATTCTTGTCAAAGAAATAAAAAAAATCAAGATAAAGGTTGGTCCAACCATAATGCACGATTAACATCAAATTTTGTACCTTTGGCTTATATTTTGTTTCACACATACATAATTGTCATAGTCCTTGTCCTTCTATCATAAAATAACTCTCTGAAAACTTTACATACAAAATTGTTTGACAAATGTGGCGTATAGGGCTTAAGTCAAGTACAGATAATGGCGGAAACATTCAACACTGTGAACATACAACCGTGTGGACATACAATTTTTGTCTTGCAACGTTGGCAGAAAAGTCATTGTGAGATAACTTGCAGATTCTCAGATGTGCGAAGTTTATGCATGTGACAACGGCGGCAATGTCAGAAAAACATTTTATTGGCAACACTGTCTATAAAATATTTTTGGCAGTTTCCTCTCTTAAAACTTAAAAAAATTAAGTTACAAATGTTTTGCCTGTCATATATTGTCTGTTCGCATCTATGTCTCAAACATGAATGAAAGGACGAAATGTGGAAATGTTTGCAAACTAACCCTGCGTTTACACAAGACAATTGACAGAAGACAATTGAGAATATGTATTGGTTGTCAAAAAAGGGAGAAATTGTTCCTGTGACGCCCAGACAATAATTAAGAAAATACACTTGAGGCAACCCTGGTTAGTGTCGTTTCGCGCTCTGATTGACTGTTTACATCAAAATGGCTGCTTTCGTCAGGACAATTGTCGAATTTACTGTCATTAACAAATCAAAGACAGTACGAAGACAATGAGAGATGTGTAAGTGTATTAGTAAAAAAGTGTAAATGTATTGCTATTGTCTTCGGGACACTATCTCGTGACCTGCAAACATTTTTGACAATTTGGGAAGATTGTTGGTCTAGAAGAATATTCTGCGACTCTTTTAGACGATTATTTAATATTCGTAGTTTTGTGATCGGTTCAACATATCGTCCCTTCAATATAATAATACACTATGCGTAGTATGCGATATGTAAATTTGTGCGACATACATTTTAATTAAATTTAATGAATTTTAATGAACGATGAAAAAAATTGTCGAAACAGAATACGTTGTCTGAACGCAAATGCATCATCAAAAGAGAATTGCAGAAAAAAATGGCAAGTGTGAATATGCACACACTTTAGGAATCAGCCTGTATTAGGCTGATTCCTAAATCCGAGTGAGAGCTTACGTCAAACTCCACTACGAACGTTCAGTGACTAAACGTACTGGCGAGAGAGGGAAAAGCAAATATGTACAGTTGACTCCGGATAACTGCAACACGCTTAACCGAAAAATGCCGCATAACTGAAAAAGAATGCAAGGATCCGTTAATTTTTGTGTTGATTTTACTCAAATCACTACGTTTTAGGTTTAGGTTAGGGTGGCAGCCGTTTTTTTCTTCAGCTCACATAGACTAGTTTAGGTCCCTAGTGGTACCACGGACTAAAATGCCCTTTGTAAATGTTTAGGTTTAGGTTAGGGTGGCTCATATAGGTTTTTGTTAAAATTTTTTCCTCCAACATGTTTCATCAATTGAAAATTGTAAACATATTAATAATACTGTCTAATCTATAACATAAAGTAGAAAAGGAACACGCTCCTAAACTCTTTACTCTCTTGTCAAATGTAACAAACAACCAATATTAATGAATAAAAGAATTATGAATTAGGTTAGGGTGGCAGCCGTTTTTTTTTCTTCAGCTCACATAGACTAGTTTAGGTTCCTAGTGGTACCACGGACTAAAATGCCCTTCATCGAAACCAACCTGTTTGATATACAAATGTATCGATAGCACGAATATTGGTACTGGAAAGATCTGTTAGGCTGCCTAGAAAGGCCGACCCTAGTAGGTACAGTCGTCGTTTACTCAAAGCGGGACAGTCGCATAGCAAGTGCTCAATTCTCTCCACTTTTTCCTCATCTCCACAGCTTCTGCAGAAGTCATTGAAGTTAATACCCAATCTTCTGGCGTGTTCGCCGATCAGGCAGTGTCCCGTCAGAACTGATACTAACGTAGACAATCTTTTCCTTTATAGTGCGAGGAGATATTTTGACCTTCTCAGGTCATACCCTACAGGTGCCGATTTGTGTCCATCTTTGGTTGGACTGCCGGATTGCCTCTTGCCTAAGCCAAAGCTTGCACGTGGATAGTGGCGCACCAATATATGCAAATTCTTCGAGAATTTGTAAAGCCGTCCCTTTCCTAGCAAGTTCATCGGCTTTGCAGTTCCCCGGGATATTCCTATGCCCAGGTACCCATATGAGGTGTATATTAAACTGCTCAGCCATCTCTTTAAGAGATCTGCGGCAGTCGAGGGCTATTTGTGAATTTAGGGATGTGGCCTCCAGAGAATTGATGACAGCCTAGCTGTCCGAGTAAAGGTGTGTACTATGTTTTTTTAGGTTGAAAAAATTCCACAAAATGTTATTTCAAGTTGATAAATGGAACGCTTTTTTACTAAGGTCGCAATGCATTTTTGAAGTGTGTGTGTGAAATGTCACTTTTGTATGTATGTGTGTGTATAAGCATTTGCATTTTTTCCTTTTTGCTTTTCTTGAAAACAAACACGAGTTTAAATTAGAGTCAATAAGCAATTAAATGGAATAATGCCGACTTAGAAAATAGTTAATTTAAATTGCAGAATGGAAATATGGTTGAAGATCATTGTGCTAATGTTATAACTAAATAAATTATTTATTTTGTGTTGATACGATGGCGATGCTTGTGAGGTATCAGAAGCCAGGGTAATACAATGTTACAAATAACAAAATAATTTCCTACTGTTGTACGAATATAAATAAATAAAATGATGTTTTGATGAACCAAAAAATGTTTTATTATTATTTTTAAGGATTTACATTATATTTGTGGACATATATAAATTATACTTCCATCCATAAACGGATTTTCTTCTTCCAACTCCTATGGCTGGCAAGAACTCACTATGTTCTTTTTAACCATTTAAAAACGAGATCACAGGCACTGTCCAATACCATTGTCCTACTGCTTCGGTAGCGTTTGCCGTCCACAAAGTTTTTCCAGGCTTTTCGTCACGATTGTTCTAAACATACAAACGTAAATGTACATAAGTAATTATAAGACAAATTCCACATTATTACATATAGTTACATGCCCTTCCAATGTTTTGCACTTTTTTGCATTGCTATCCAATCGGAATGTCGCTCTTCTCGTTTATTCAATATACATAATTATTTTCTGTTCCAAAGCTTTGCATTAGTTTTCTTTCAGGTAATTTAATTTTGTATTCTTTATTAGGAAAATTTATCGCTAGGATTGACAACAATTGAATTTCTCGCGGACAAACATAAATATATAAATAAATAGGAGTGCAATGCTGTCGGCATTCAATTTGTTGCGGCGTTCAATTAATTTGTAGCGGCGCAAAATGTAAATTCCAGTGCAAAATATTAAACATTGAAATAAGTGAAACACACACAAACATAAACGCAGCAAAGCTAAACATTGAAAAGTTAGGGGAAAAAAATTAAAAATACACTGAACGAAACGGAACTGTTACAATTTACCAAAAACCAATGGAAGAGATACAAACACATAAAACTAAATTCCAAGACGATTCATTTACACAAATTAGAAAAATTAAAGAAAGAAAAATTCGCAAAATTGGGACTGCAATACAATGATCTTCATTGTATTGCAGTGGTTTATAAACTACACAAACGTTAAGCTTTCCATGGAAAATAAGTGGATCCTATCACTAGGGATAAATTTGCGTTGCCAATAACAAACAAGAATTTCGCTCCGATTCCATTGATTGCAGACAGAACAATGGGTACAAACAATAAAAGATGACACTGAAAAAGACATAATTAGATCAAAAATTGCAGGGCGAATATCTAATCCTAAAAGGAAATACAATAACAATGAAAGGGAAAAATTTATAACAGCAATTTACGAAGAAACGAAGAAAAACCTAAGGGAACATAAAAACATAATGATCACTACAGCGGATAAGGGAAATAAAACTGTAATTCTGTCTGGGGAAGATTACAGAAAAAAAAGAAGATTCTACTTGAAGACAAATCGACGTACAAGACAATCAGAACGGATCCAACAGAGAAACTACAAAAAGCAAACAACAACATAGTAACAGATATGTACAAAAATAAATATATAACAAAGTGGGAAAAAACTAAACTGACATGCAACGCAGCCGAAGCGCCAGAATTATATGGTCTTCCAAAAATACACAAGAAAAATGTACCCCTGAGGCCAATATCATCTTCCTTGAAAGTTCCCTGCTATAATCTATCACAATATATAGGACGAATTTTGCAAAATCTAATATCACCCACATACAACATCAAAAACTCGCGAGACCTAAAGGAAAAGTTAAGAAAAACAAATTTGGATAAAGATGACATTCTAGTTTCATTTGACGTGGTATCATTGTTCACCAATATACCTATACACTTAGCAATAAAAAACATACTTGACAAATGGGAGACCCTGCAAAAACATACGACAATTCCAAGAAGGAAATTTCTGGTACTTTTGCAATTTTGTCTAACAGACAACAACTATTTCAAATATGACGACAACATTTACCTTCAGACATATGGTATGCCAATGGGAAACCCACTATCACCGACAATTGCCGACATCCTATTGGACACGCTAATAGACGACGTAACTGCAGAACTAAAACAAAATAACATAGAAATAAGACTACTATCAAAATACGTTGATGATATTTTTGCAATTATAAATAAGCAACATGTGGACAAAACCCTTCAATTATTAAATTCCTGCCATACTAAATTAAAATTTACCGCTGAGAAAGAAGTAAATAAAGAGATACCGTACCTTGATATGAAAATAATCAGAGAAGACAACAGGATAATAACAAATTGGTACACAAAGATCACAGCATCAGGACGAATGATAAATTACTACTCAACACAGCCGAAAAACATGAAGATAAACACAGCAACAAATCTCATAAACAAAGTTTTATACTTAAGCGACGACAAATTTAAGGACCAAAACATAAAGAAAATAATAGAAATATTAACGAAAAATAACTACCCCAAATACCTGATAAACAACATGATGAAAAACTGCCAAAAAACAAAAGGAAAAAACGAATTTTTACAGTGTACCATACATCCCAAAGCTAACTGACAGCCGAATACTGAAGAATATAATAAACGATAACAAAACATCAATAGCATACAAGTCAAACGAAACACTAAAAAGAATATTCACAAGCAGATCTACAACAAAACCAGACATACTAAAAGAAAACAATGTGGTGTACGAAATCACCTGTAAAGGGAAAGAAGGGGATAATTGCAACAGAGTATATGTGGGGACTACAAAGAGAATGTTGAGTGTCAGACTGAGTGAGCACGAAGCTGACATAAACAAAGCAAAGGAAAGCACAGCTTTGGCACAACATGTAAAAGAGTGTGGTCATATGGCAGACTTTAAAAACGTAAAAATACTCGATAGAGAGAAAATAGAAAACAAGAGATACACTCTAGAGAGCCTTAGAATACAAGAGCGAATACACAAATCAATAAACACCAAAGAAGATAAAGACAACACTAAACTGCAATATTCAGTTGCAATACAATAACGTGATCGGTTCCTGTGATATTAGTATTAAGTTTTGCTGCAATATTTACCATTTTATTTATTAATTATTATTATAAATTTTGTGTCGTGATGTCCAGTTTTTTAATAATATTTAATAATGAAAAACTGTAAAACTAATTGTAAGTAATTCTACAATACTTTTATCAAAATTTAATCAAAAATAATAAATACATAATTTTGTCGCTAGGATTTTCAATAATTACTCCTGATGAAGTTGGAATAAAGCCAACGAAACGTTGAGTGAAACATGAAATAAATTAGTTTTATTTACTTCATTAAATTATCTGACCAAACAGCCCAGTTTAAACAACAAAGATAATAGTAAATTTCTCACGTTGAAAAAACTAGTACCACAAATGAAAAATGTTCACTCATTTTTTCACAACTTTGATTTTTGTATGGGATTTCAGCGTGAAACCGGAACATAGTACAGTGCTTTAATGACAACGCCAGTGTTGGTTACTATGTTCCGACTCAGCCACTTGGCGACTTCCCATATTGCCATTATTTCGGCTTGATAGACACTGCAGGTATCTGGTAGTCTGTGATCTATATCAAAATTAAGTTCTTCACAGTGTACTCCGAAGCCAACCTTTTCATCAAGCTTCGAACCATCCGTATAGAAGTGGAGATGGTTTCTATTTCCGGGAATTCTGCCATCCCATTCATCCCTGGCTGGTATCATAGTAATGTAGTTCCTCTCAAAGGTGCGCACCGTTGATATATAGTCCACTCGGTTGGTTACCATAGCACTACACTTTGATATCCTCATGTGACCGTAGTTATTGTACCTCCACATTGATAGGCAGTTTAATCTTAGTGCCGCTTTGCTTGCAACTTCTCTCGCCACAACATTAAGACTAGACTAGACATCAGAAAAGACTAGATCAGTTCCATTTATCCGAGGAGGAGGGTCCACATGAGGGACATTATTCATCCTAGTAAAGAGAACCAATTCTGTCTTGTTTGGGTTAACACCCAAACCGCTGCTTCTGGCCCATCTAGCCAACTTGTTCAGAGCCACCTGTAGAATATCTCGGAGGATGTTTTCGAATTTGCCACTCACTGCGATTGTCAGGTCGTCCGCATATGCCACGACCTTGTAGCCACAACGTTCTAGATCTAGCAGGATTTCATTCGCCGCTAGGTTCCTCCTTTTGGGGTCCCTCTGCTTACAAACCTTGTTAGAGTTGTGGACCCAACACATGCTGTTATGCGTCTTCTGTTGAGTAGTCTTTGAATTAGTCTAATCAAGCTAGAGTTCACCTTTAGATGTGACAATGCCGTTTAAGTGAAACTCCGCATAAAGGTGGGTACTATGTTTTTTCGGCACGAAAAAATTTCGCAAAATGTTGTTTCGAGTTGAAAAATGGAACGATTTTTTTATAAAGTCGCACTGCAATTTGGAAGTGTGTGTGTCAGTGTCACTTTTATATGCATGTATGTGTATTTTTTCTTTTTGCTAACATTCTTGAAAACAAACAAAAGATAAAATTCGAATCAATAAAGAATTAATTGGAATAATGCCGACTTAGAAAATAGTTAATTTAAATGTCAGAAAGGAAATATTGTTGGAGATCATTGTGCTAATGTTATACATAAATTAATTATTTTGTGTTGTTGCGGTGGCGATGTTTGTGCGACATGAAAAGCCAGGGTAGTACAATGTTATAAATAACGAAATAATTTCCTACTGTTGTACGAATATAAATAAATAAAATGATGTTTTGATTAATCGAAAAATATGTTTTATTATTATAGTTAAGGATTTACATTATATTTGTTGACATATATATTATAATTCCATCCATAAACGGAATATCTTCTTCCAACTTCTATGGCTGGCACGAACTATGTATGTTCTTTACAACCATTTCCAAATCAAGATCACACGCACTGTCCAATTTCATTGTCCTACTGCTTTAGTAGCGTTAGCCGTCCATAATGTTTCTCCTGGCTTTTGCACACAATTGTTCTAAACATACAAACATAAATGTACATATGTAATTACAAGACAAATTCCACATTATTACATTTAGTTACATGTCCTTCCAGTGTTTTGCACATTTTTTTGCTTTTGTACTGCAATACAATTGGAATTTCGCTCTTCTGGTTTATTCCATAAACATAATTATTTTTCCTACCACATCTTTGCATTATTTTTCTTTATTTCGGAAGATAATTTAATTTATTATTCTTTATTAGGAAATTTTATTTCTAATATTTACAACAGTTGAGTTTCTTGCGGACAAAAATAAATATAAACAAATGGGAGTGTGACGGTGGCGGCATTAAATTTGTTGCGGCGTTCAATTTGTAACGGCGTTAAATTTGCGGTGGCGCAAAATGTTACTTTTTCGCGTTGAAATAAACGTAGTACCACAAACGAAAAAATTTCGCAGTTTTTTTCGCGACTTTGTTTTTATATGGGATTTCAACGCGAAAAATGAACATGAACAATGAGTACCACGCTTATTCCAGAAACGAAATCAACATAAGTTTCTTAGTGTAGTTTTGTTTCTTTAAGTTTCTAGGGCATATGAATGATTTATTTAAAATCATTTCTTTAACGCATGATCTCCGAAACCATAAAAGCGAATGGGCTGAAACAATATATTCAGTTTGGGGTCATTTGTGTTTTAAAATTATTTTCACCGCGATAAATTGCGGAGTGGTGAAGTTATTTTCAAAATTCGCGTTGCCAGAGCGATTTGACTGAAATTTAAATTTTATGTACGGTTTGTCTTAATAATGGTTAGTTTTCATTGCGCCATCTAATTGTAACCGTTAGATGGCGCTGCTGTGGACATATGGTCAATATATAATTTTTTTTCTGAAACTCGGGATGTATGCATTTTGGAATGAAATATCAATGAATAACAAACCAATACATCCCAAACTGGACGGGCAGGACAACGTCTAGTATAAAATAAAAATTGTACCATATAACTGATCATTTTTAGTTTTTTTGCACTTAAGCGTAATTCGGATAAGTGAAATATGCTTCACTTATCCGAACTACGGTTTTACAAAAAACACAGATAACTGAAAAAAATGTTGTGCAATTTTCCATTTGCAGCTAAGCGGAGTCCACTGTATTTCTAACATAAAATTAGAAATATATATTTTAACAAAAAATACGCTGGTATGTTTTGTATTTGGTGCAGGGTATTATAAGTTTGTTTCATGTCAGATGTTTGTAACACCTGAAAATACTATAGCTAGACCCACATTAAAGTATACCGATCGACTCAGAATCACTAGCTGAGTCGATTCAACCATGTCTGTCTGTCCATCTTAAGTTGTTCGTCGACTACAGGTCGCAATTTCACTCCGATCGTTCTGATTTATATTTCAGAGTTATTCAATATTACGAGAGTGGTGTAGGGTATTATATAGTCGGCCCCGCCGACCTTTCCTTACTGGTTTTGACATATGTTATACGTTTTCACTCGTATTTAAGTAGCAGCCCTAAGAGTACTTTACAAAGGTCAGTTAAAAATAACGGTAAACTGTTTCCATTGTTGCTTAGCTTATTTAGCAATTTGTCAGCAGATGGCGCCAATCACACATTAGGTACTGTCAGAATAAAAATATAATAGTTACAAAAATTACCAATAGATATCAGGAGTGAGAAGAGTTCCTCTATTTGTCTGTGAGAAAGGCAGTCGTCAAGAGGGGGGAAACTCTCTTATACTCGGGCTCAACGTTTTGTGTTTTTCACTCGCACTTTGAAACAACAACAATTCACACAGGAATAGCCGAAAAAAATTACGTCGTCTAAACGCAGTGGCAAGTTGAAAAGTCTCTATTTACATGATACTTTTTTTTAAGAATTAAGTATTATCGGCGTTTTGTGGGCGAGAGAAGCAGTCGGAAAGGGGTGGAAAAAGTATGCCTTACTCGTACTTGTCGTACTCAACGTTTTGTGTTTTTCATTCGCGCTAGGAAATAACAACAATTCACATAGGAAAAGCCAAAATTAAAATAAGTATAAATACTCCGACTCCGCTTAACTGCAAATGGAAAATTGCACCAATTTTTTTTCTTTGACATTTGACAAGTAGAAACTACGCCATTACTAAAAATGGAACGATACACGATTCAGCAGCATTGAAATTATTAAAATTCGAAAATCATCTTGACTGATGAGGCCCATTTCCACCACGGTGGCTACGTCAACAAGAAAAATTGTAGCATCTGGGGCTCGGAAACTTCACTTGCTGATCTGTCGTAGTGAACGGACGTGTTTATCACAGAGCGGATAGTTGAATCCTATTATGCAGTACCTATTACGCAACCGCAAAAAAATCCGTACAAAGTCTGGAAGGCCTACACTGTAGTACCTATTACGGGCTAATACAGACAAGAAAATAAATAAATTCACTTGACGAGGATGTCTTCATGTTCCGATGGAGCGGGGTTCCCCAATCGTCTGTCCGTCCGTTGGTCTTGGCTAAAACCGACCACACCAAAAAGGGTGAAAAATTCCCCGCAGTACTCACAACAAGTGGTACGGTGAGGGGAAAACGTCATGTCCGACCTTCAAAGCGGAAGCACAATGAGCACCGGATAGCGCTCAGAGTTTTGACGAAGTTGGAGGCTGTTGAGGTTTCGGCTCTTACCGAGAAACAAAAAGAGTCACTTGCCTGGGCTAAAGGCGTCATAGATGCTTCTAAAGCCAATGAGTCGGCTGAAAGAGCCACAAATTCAGCTGTGTTAACGGCTAATAAAGTCAAAAGAATCAGATCACCTGATGAACCCCTGCCTTCAAAAAAGGCAAGAGGCCCTAATTTCACCACCAACAGGGCACTCACCAAGCCCTTCAATGAAGTAGCGAAGGAGTGTCTAGTGATGGCTGTTATAGATAGAAGTAGTGAGGATGGATCCATCCTCAATGACAAATGGAGCCATGTGCAATCCGCCATTATGGCTCATTACCTCGATGTCCGAAGAGAAATGCCGGGCAAACCACCAGTCTGCAACGATGCAGGATGGCATCAGGGGAGAGTAAAGCTCTTATATTTCGGTGATGCCAGTTCAATAGATCTATATAAGGCTGCTCTGAGTCGAGCGGGTGAGGTGTGACCGGGTGCCCAGTTGGATGTTGTGGAAAAAAACAACATCCCTCGTCACCCTAGAGCCATCACCTGGGTTACAGAAGAGCCCTCCAGCTGGGATGACATATTAGAGATAATTAAAGATTCCAATCCTGGTCTGCCGACCCATAATTAGAGAATTAGCAAGGTGGGTGAGACGGATGGTAAAAAGCGACAGGTCAATTTGATCCTTAACGCTGAATCCACCTCCCATATACAAAGTGCAAGTGCAACTCTGCAATATGGTTTCGAGACTATAGTCTTGAAGTATACAAGCAGGATATAGCTCCCACTGCGGAAGGCGAGTCGTCGACCGTGGTTGATACAAGGCTTTCTGGAAGTGCGGATGTCCACACGACCATTATTTCTGGTGACTCTAACTCTAACAGAAGATCTGTAACGTCATTCTCTGAGGATGAAAACACTACTTCGGATACTGAGGGGAGTCTCCGGACTCTTTGTCGCATCTGGCGGGGACACGAAGAGTTCGATAAGACCCTTGTCGGAGTGGATGTCAATATGTCGATTACCAATGATGATAAGAATTCTACAGATTAACCTCCATCACGCTAAAGCAGCCTCAGCGGCTCTATCGTCCTGATCCAGGAGCCCTATGTAGTAGGAGGACGGGTGTACGGTATCAAGACTACAAACTGCTTGTGGCCAACTGTGAAGGCACTCCAAGAACCTGCATTTTGGCCAGAAAAGATCTAAGTATTTTTCTCCTGACTAATTTAAGTGGTAAAGACCAAACAGCTGCTAGTCTGGAGATTGGTAATCACATATACTGGGTGGTCTCCAGTTACTTTCCTTATGAAACTGCAATACCGACAGATCTCTTCAGGGAAGTAGTAGAAGAAGCAACGTCTGACGAGCTCGAGATGATTATTGGCGCAGACAGAACGCTCATCATACTATCTGGGGTAGTACGGATATAAACAATAGGGCTGATTCGCTTCTTGACTTTATTCTAACTACCAACCTAACTATTTGTAACATTGGAAATAAACCAACCTTTACAATTAAACACACAAGAAGTACTAGACGTAACGTTTGCTACTGACCGGGTGTCAGACAAAATTATTGGGTGGAATGTACTGGACGACCACTCATTCTCAGATCACCATTGTATAGAGTTCAAACTCGCCGAAAAAGCGCCTAAACCTGCTGTCCACAGAAATGTGAGGAAGACAAAGTGGCACCTGTATGAGAAGAATTTTAAAAAGGTCCTCAACTCTAAACTTCTTTATGAACCGAATGATAAAGCCGGTCTGGATAATCTGATCGAGCATATCACCACATCATTCAATAGCTCCCTTGAAGAAGCCTGTCCAAAAACAAGGTACAAGGGTAAAACTAAACCTCAATGGTGGACTTCTGAGCTAACGGCAAGGAAAAAGACCAAGCTATTCCACAAGGCGAAATCTCTTGCTCTTGGTATTCCTTCTGTGGCGAAGTGGAAAAGGTCTCCGACACCGCAAGGCTGAGGAAGGTACTATCCACTTCCCCTTGTACAGTGGGGTATTTGCAGGATGAGGCAAACATCCTGCAAATACCCCGTGCTTTTCGTAAAACCGTACTTCGGATAACTGAAACACATTTTATTTATTTGTGATTTCCAGCACCGCAAGACATGTATCTTATAAATCTTATAAGTACTGGAATTTATGTGTTGCATTGAATTGTTGCATACATATAATCTTAATTTTAATTTGAAGCTTTGAATTGAATAGTTTTCTCTTTTACAATAATAGATTTTAATTAATAGAATTTAAATGACATTTCATGTAGTGCTATAATATGTGAAAACACACCTCTTGAACTTTGTTGTGTTGCTTATAATCTGAAGATTGTTTGGAAGTTGGTCCCAGAGACGGATTGTACGGATGAAAAACTGCCCCTCTGATGTTTGCCGTCGATGGACTGTTTGATTAATATTATTCCCACGATTTGATCTTGAAAAAGTTAACTTTTCATGTAGATATTTTGGTTCATCTGAGAAAATTTATGGATCTGTATTTTAAGTAGTTTTCCAGTGACATTTGAAGTATTTGAGTCGCATAACTCGATATCCTATCAAATTTTCTTAGACCCTATATGAACCTGGCTATGTTGTTATATGTGTTGTTGAGTTTTCTTTTGTCATTGGCATTACATCCAGAATACAACTCAGCGCCATATAGCAGTGTAGGTATGATATAGCCCTTAGCTAGAAGTAATCTAATGTGTAATGGAGTAAAGGACTGCGCCATCCACAGGTTCCTTAACATAGAATATACTTTACCGCATGTAGTGTCTGACCAGTTGAGATTGTTGTTAAATACAACACCAAGATTTTTAGCCTTATCAACAACTTCAATACAGGTGGTACTGCCGAGGCGAAGGTGGACAACGTTTGGGATATTCGCTTTTCGATTGCGAATAATAAGAACTTTTGATTTATTTGGGTTAAGATGTAAACCGTTGTTAGACGTCCAATTACTTATTCGTAACAAATCTTCGTTGAGATGTGTAAAAGCTACATTGATGGAGTCGACTGGTTGGGGTAAGTAAAGTTGGACATCGTCCGCATACATTTGTATCTGGGCGTATGTAACTTGATTTGGAATGTCATTTGAGTATAGCGAGTACAGTAGGGGCCCAAGAATTGATCCTTGTGGGACACCTCTTTTAAGCAAAAGTAAGGCTGAGTGATAATGCTTATTGGAAGTATATTTGGATTTTCCTGACAGGTAAGACGACACTAGCTGGATCGCTGTGCTAGAATATTTAAACTCCAACGAAATGTTTTGGCAAAGCATTCGATGGTAAACCGAGTCGAAAGCTTTAGAATAGTCGAACAGGACCAGTAGTATGACCTCACCATCATCCCTGCTGGCCCTTATGCCTTCCAAGACGTCCGTTAGCGATGTCAGGCAGCTGTGCTTCGGCCTAAAGCCTGATTGTCTCGGAGATAGCAATAGGTTTTCCGAAATGTAATCTTGAATTTGATTGTGAATAATTTTCTCCAACGCTTTCGATAAGAACGGCAATATTGCTATTGGCCTAAATTCATTATTACCCTTTGGTATAGGAATGACCTTAGCAATTTTCCAAGCAGCTGGAACTGTGCCGCTAACTATTGCTGTATTAAAAATATCAGTAATATATATGTATTATTATTTGGCACAGCAGTATTTTTAGAAATTTAGGTTTTATATCATCGTACCCTACAAAGCTCGATTTGATGGACACTATGGCGTTACATACTTCACGTACAGTTGTGATACGAAAACTGAATTTATTTTCCCTCAGGTAGAAATCGCGTGGTCCAGTGCACACTTCCGGTGGTATATCAATTGCTGGTATATTTACAAATTTACATAGTATTTAATATGTTTACATCCACGTTTTTATTATCGTAGTTTGTATTAGGAATAATATTTTTTTTTGATTTTTTTCCAAGTTATTTTTCCAGAGATTGCACCGTTGAATTAATTAAATTATTCTGGTTACATAACATTTTATCTCTTAGTATCTTGGCAACTACTGCCCTACGAGCTGATTTATATATAAGATGGTGCTCTGATGTTTTATATCTCTTCCATTTCTTATAAGCCATATCACGCTGTTGTATCAAAATGTTAGTGAAAAATAGACTGAATTCTTCGAGTTTTTACGGGTACGTGTTTATTGTACAGTGCCAGGAGGTTAGAGTTCAATATGTTTAATTTTTCATTTACATCTGTGCAGTTTGATATATGATCCCAATATATTTCATTGACATTGCGTTAATGTTAAGGCTCTTAAAGTCTCTGAATGTAAATGTTTGCTCTGCTGGAGGTACATTCAAATTATAAGACATAATTATTATGTCGTGTTTGGAAAAAGGAGATCCATGCAATTGGTCGTACTTCAAAACTGCATTTATGTTACTAACTAAGAACAGGCCAAGGAGGGTGTTGACGGTCGAAGAAAAATGTGTAGGAAAATTTGTGCTAATAGGAGTTAAGTTTATTGATTCCATAACTTGACATAAATACGATTCCTTCAGATTGCAATTGAAATCTCCTACTAAAAATATATCTCTGTATGATATGCTTATATCCTCCAGCTTCGTTATTAGAGGGTTAATGTCAATTCTACAGTGTGGCCTGTAGATACGTTTAAAGTTATTTCACGAAAAATATGTTCGATTTTATCTGCTTCTACGGTCTTTGATACAATTTTACCAGATATAGCGTTCCTTAGATATATATCCACACCTCCACCATGAGATAATCGATCAGATCTGAATATTTTGTATCCGTTATCAGATACATCATGACGAAACCATGTTTCGGAGATGCACATTGCATCAATGCCAGATTTTTCGAATAAATATCTAAACTCATCAAGTTTCTTCGACAAGCTCTGTGCATTTATGTGTCAGATATTAAAGCCTTTCGTAAATTTGGCCAACACTCGCAGCATATAAAAATGTCCGTCTCCAGAACTCAGACCTCTATTTCTTCCGAATTACGCTTAAGTGCAAAATGTTTCAGTTATGCGTCTCTAAATTATAAATAATCATTTGTATGGTACAATTTTTATTTTATGCTCTAAGGCCAATTAACAATAAATAAATAAACTACGTTTAAGAGCTAACTATCGGTAATAGCTGTCAAATTCCATACAATTTCACTTTCGTTAGCTCTAACGCTTGGTTATTTGGTTTTGTGTTAATGGGGGTAAATAAAACATTCATATGCTCTAGAAACTTAAAGAAAGCAAAGGAACTTATGGTGATTTCGTTTCTGGAAAAAGTGTTACATTTTCTTTGACCTTTTCTTGCAAACTGCAAGTGAAGCTTGAAAATTGGAGTTAAGTTAAATTCGAGGGACTACGTTATTTCGACTTAAGTTTAATTCAGTCATATTAAATAGCTTGCTTCGATCTCATAGCTTTGAACCATATAAGTAGAACGTCTTCAACATTTTAATTGGGCTTGATCACTACTCAAAACATTTCGGGTTTGCTTGACCACTTTCGAGATAGATTCCAAGTTCTTCATAATTCGGGTCACTGTTGCTGCGATACAATGGAACTGTACACTATGAATTTAATTTCTCCAGTTTGTTTTTTTTTAACGGTTAAACATTTTTTTGTTTGATGGTCCACACAAAATTTCAAAACATTTTCGAAACCCATAAATTTTTTTTTATTCTAAATTTTTATTTTGTTTTTGATAAATGGTAGTTGCTTGAGGAATTGTCAGCTAAGCGGAGCAATTTAATACAAAATTGAAATTTTGTGAGTGAATAATTTTTCAGTTATGCGAAATTTTCAATTATGCGGAGATTCACTTAAACGTAGTAATTTGAGTAAAATTAACACAAAAATTAACGGATCCTGGTCTTCTTTTTTGATGGTTCAAACAAAATTTCAAAACATTTTCGAAACCCATAACATTTTTTTATTCTAAACTCTTATTTAGTTTTTGATAAAAGGTAGTTGCTTGAGGAATTTTCAGTTAAGCGGAGCAATTTAATACAAAATTTAAATTTTGTGAGTGAATAATTTTTCAGTTATGCGAAATTTGAGTAAAATTAACACAAAAATTAACGGATCCTGGCCTTCTTTTTCAGTTATGCGACATTTTTCGGTTAAGCGTGTAGCAGTTATCCGGAGTCGACTGTATTGAAAAAAAGTACGTGTGTGAACGTAATCACAGATTCAAAAGAGAATAAGGGCTGATTAACATCTAAACGATCTGTCACGTGACTTTCCAGTGAGAATTTGCATTTGATGCTCGTCGTACAACAAGCAGGGATGGAAAAAGTTAATACCCTATTACTTTTTTCAGTAACTTGTCACTTTCAAAAGTTTTTTGAAAAATACTTATTTTTTATTTATGAATATAAATTGTGTCCCCATCAAAATCCCACTCAAATAACGGGTGATCCAAGTAAAGATACTTTTTTTCAATAGCCGTTTTTTGACAGATCACGTGTGAATCGTGTCATGCTGTCATGTTATTTTTGTTAAGTATTGTTTGGCATTTCATCATGGAAAGACTTACGCCTGAACAACGTTTACAAATCGTTCAATTTTATTACGAAAATTCACGTTATGTGAGGAATGTGTTTCGTGCACTTCGCTCATCTTATGGTCAACATAATCGGCCTACTGAGCGTACTATTAGCAACACCATCACCCATCTTGAGACCCAGCATCCATTATTGAATAATATTCGACCGAATAGACCACGTACAGCACGCAGTGAAGAAAATGTAGCGGCCGTAGCTGAGAGTGTACACGAAGACCGTGGAGAGTCGATTCGGCGCCGTTCGCAGCAGCTCGGACTGACGTATGGAACGACTTGGCGCATTTTACGTCGAGATCTTAAATTGAAAGCATACAAAATACAGCTTGTGCAAGAACTGAAGCCGCCCGACCTTCGCAAGCGACATCGCTTCGCTCTATTGGCTCTTGAAAAGTTCCAAGATGATCCGACGTTTTCGAGCCAAAGTTTGTTCAGCGATGAGGCCCAATTCTGGCTCAATGAAGAGATTCAAGAACTGCCACTTCATCCAGAAAAAACAACGGTTTGGTGTGGTTTGTGGGCCGGTGGAATCATCGGTCCATATTTCTTCAAAAATGATGCCGGTGAGAACGTAACCGTCAATGGCGACCGTTATCGTGCCATGATAACCGACTATTTGATGCCTGAAATTGAAGCTCGTGATCTCGGCGACATTTGGTTTCAACAAGGCGGCGCCACTTCCCACACATCGCATCAATCAATGAATTTATTGAGAGAACACTTCGGTGAGCAGATAATTTCACGTTTTGGGCCGGTCGATTGGCCACCAAGATCGTGTGATATCACACCGTTAGACTTTTTCCTGTGGGGATATGTAAAGTCTAAAGTTTATGAGGACAAACCTGCTTCGATTCAGACCTTGGAGCAAAACATCACGAGTGTCATTCGCCAGGTACCAGAGTCATCGAAAATTGGACTCAACGGATGCACCATCTGAGACGTAGACGCGTCAACATTTGATAGACATAATCTTCAAAAAATAAATGCCAAAGAATGTTCTTTCAAATGATAATAAATATTCCCCATTCAATTTGAATTTTCTGTGTTTTTTTTCTTTAAAAAAGTAGGGAACCTCGAAATGGATCACGCTTTACAATACTTTTTCAATCGCTTTTTCCAATCCTGGAAACACTTCTGGTATGGGATTATTGGTATGGCCTAGTATTCTAAAGCAATGGTCACACGATATTGTCAGTCCCCATTTACATACTACTTTTTTTTAAGGTAACCTATCGACTTATTCTCTTTTGAAAAAATATTTACGTTCACACACGTACTTTTTTTCCAAAACTTAAGGTAAGTACACACGATTTGCAGATCGGACAACGTTGCCAGAAAAATGCAACCCTGTGAATTTACAACCGTATGAACACACAATTTTTGTTTTGCAACGTTAGCAGAAAAGTCATTGCGAGATAATTTGCAGATTGTTATATGTGCGAAGTTTTTGCATGTGACAACGGCGCCATTGCCAGAAAAACATTTTATTTGCAACACTGTCTATAATGTATTTTTATTGGCAATCCTGCATATAAATATCTACAAAATATATTGTAAATATATAAAATTGTAATGTTTTCTTGCAATCGTCTGAACTGTCAATTCCCTTTGCCTAACAATCTGTCATTGTCGGTATATTTCCAGCACTTTAGCAGGGTTGATAACGTTTGCCGATCTGGCAATCGTCTATAATCAGCTTTATTTTCATTTGTTTTGTTTCGGATTTTCCTGTGTGAATTGTTGTTGTTTCCAAGTGCGAACGAAAAACACAAAACGATGAGTACGAGTACGGCATACTTTTTCCCCCGTTTCCGACTGCCTCTTTCGACCACAAAACGCCGATAAGTATACTTAAGGGCATCTCTTAAATACCGGTGAATTGCGTCCTGCGTCTGTCAAAGTGTTGTTGTATGCACAGAAAACAATTGGATGAAACTTGAGTTTGACAGACGCCGGACGCATTCACTGGTATTTAAGAGATACCCTAATACTTAAAAAAAAAGTATCATGTAAGTCCAGATTCATACTTGCAATTTTTCTGCTGAATTGCAGTGTTTGTGGGAGAGGGACGTATTCACACAAGCAATTTTTCCCCGCTGAATTGCAGTGCTTGTGGGAGAGGGACGCAGTCGGTAAGGGGGGAGAAAAAAATCTTCCGTACTCGCAATTTTTTTGCAATGCGTGTTGCGTTTTCTTTCGCTGTAAAGTTTTTCGACATTTCCACACTGCTTTTCATTTAATATTCGTTGTTTTGTGCTGGGTTCAACATATGTAAATTTGTGCAACATACATTTTAATAAAATTTAATGAGTTTTAATGAACGGTGAAAATAACAAATTGTCGAAACAGAATACATTGTCTGATCGCAAATGCAATTTCAAAAGAGAATTGCGGAAAAAAATTGCAAGTGTGAATCTGGACTAAATGCAGACTCAGCAAAATGTCAAAGAAATGCAACCGTGTGAACTTACAACCGGTGAACCTAAAATTGTTGTCTTGCTTCTTGTATTTATTTGGGAGATAAGATGGATCAGCTTTTTCGAATGAAAGAATTTTTCACGAACGAAAACGATCCATGTTTTTATACCCTACACCACACTGTGGTACAGGGTATTATAAGTTTGTTTCACGGCAGATGTTTGTAACACCTGAAAATAACACAGCTAGACCCACCTTAAAGTATACCGATCGACTCAGAATCACTAGCTGAGTCGATTTAAGCATGTCCGTCCGTCCGTCCGTCTGTGGATGTAAAGTTGTTCGTCGACTACAGGTCGCAATTTCACACCGATCGTTCTGAAATTTTGCAGTTTAGAGTATTTCGCATCTGTTAAGATCGCTATTGAATTTGGTTGAAATCGGTTCAGATTTAAATATAGCTCCCATATATATCTTTCGTCCGATTTGGCCCTTTAGTCCTATAGAAGCTGTATTTTACATCCAATCGTTTTGAAATTTAGAATGGTAGAGTTTCTTGATCCATGAACCAACATTGCCGAATTTGAAGAAAATCGGTTAAGATTTAGCTATAGCTCCCATATATATGTTTCGTCCGATTTGGCCCTTTAGTCCTATAGAAGCTGTATTTTACATCCGATCGTTTTGAAATTTAGAATGCTAGAGTTTCTTGATCCATGAACCAACATTGCCGAATTTGAAGAAAATCGGTTAAGATTTAGCTATAGCTCCCATATATATGTTTCGTCCGATTTTGCTCTTTAGTCCTGTAGAAGCTGTATTTTACATCCAATCATTTTGAAATTTAGACTGGTAGAGTTTCTTGATCCATGAACCAACACTACCGAATTTGAAGAAAATCGGTTAAGATTTAGCTATAGCTCCCATATATATGTTTCGTCCGATTTGGCCCCTTAGTCCTACAAAAGCTGTATTTTACATCCAATCGTTTTGAAATTTAGAATGGTAGAGTTTCTTGATCCATGAACCAACATTGCCGAAATTGAAGAAAATCGGTTAAGATTGAGCTATAGCTCCCATATATATGTTTCGTCCGATTTTGCTCTTTAGTCCTGAAGAAGCTGTATTTTACATCCAATAATTTTGAAATTTAGAATGGTAGAGTTTCTTGATCCATGAACCAACACTACCGAATTTGAAGAAAATCAGTTAAGATTTAGCTATAGCTCCCATATATATGTTTCGTCCGATTTGGCCCTTTAGTTCTATAGAAGCTGTTTTTTACATCCAATCGTTTTGAAATTTAGAATGGTAGAGTTTCTTGATCCATGAACCAACATTGCCGAATTTGAAGAAAATTGGTTAAGATTTAGCTATAGCACCCATATATATGTTTCGTCCGATTTGGCCCTTTAGTTCTATAGAAGCTGTTTTTTACATCCAATCGTTTTGAAATTTAGAATGGTAGAGTTTCTTGATCCATGAACCAACACTGCCGAATTTGAAGAAAATCGGTTAAGATTTAGCTATAGTTCCCATATATATGTTTCATCCGATTTGCCTCTTTAGATCCAATCGTTTTTTTACCCTACACCACACTGTGGTACAGGGTATTATTTAAATACAAAATGTCCCAAAAGTAAATTTATGTAAACAATTTATACATGAATTACAAAATTTATATATCAGAGTTATTCAATATTACGAGAGTGGTGTAGGGTATTATATAGTCGGCCCCGCCCGACTTTAGCCTTTCCTTACTGGTTTTTTTTTAATTTTATGACAACTTTTAACACTAATTAATAACACTACTTTTGTCCGGAATCGACAGTCACAACCGCAAGTTATCGTTAAATATACTTAACTATTTTATTTTGCAATTAATTTTATGCAGAAGCCGAATTTGCCAAATTGTTGTGTTATATATTTAGGTATGTATCAATGTGTGTCGTGTTACAAACAGAAGTGCTCGAAAATATTTGGTTCTCGTTTTATTGGTGAGTATTGCTGCGAATTTCTTGTTATAAACATTATTTTTAATTATTTCCAATTTATCGAATTACTACTGGTGTTTTGCCGTCATTTCCGATATTATTGTTTTTGCCGGCTGATCATAATTAAATGTTGTATTTGTGCTTCCAATGAACCATACATATGTCGTTTGTATACATTTCGAAGCAGTGATGTCTACCGTTATGAGTTAATAGGGATTCCGAAAATGACAAAATAGAGAATTTCATAAAGATGCTATATTTCCTAAAATATTATTATGCTATATTTCCTAAAATATTACTATTATATTATAGTTTTAGTATAAAATATATATTTTCTATGGATCAGTGAGTTGTCCTCTAACATTCATCAAAGCGGCAAGGAAATTTCAAATTTACCGAACTTCGTCAATTTTGGCAGCGCAGTGTACCAGAGATTGGAATGAAACTTACAGTGTGGAATTTGAAAGTAATTACAAAGCAGGTCGAACAACGCAAAAAATTAACCTTCCTAGTATTTTGGCGATTTTTAAAATACCAGAAAATATTTGCTCATTTCAAGTCGAAATTATGTAGTCCCTCGAATTTAACTTCTCATGGATTTTTTCCAAAATAACCATTTGTTAAAATTGTATATAATATAGGTATGTGGGCATTTCCCTGGGCTACTCAAAAAAACGCCTTACAATTTTGGAACTTTTTCTTGAGTATTTTTTGTTAGCAATGTACTCAAAGTGGCATGAAATTATTGCTTTAGACCTTGCTGATCTTGCTACGTTAAAAAAATTTATAAATATTGTATAATCTTGACATTAAAAGACATACAATTAAACAGAAATGTTAGGTTTAGGTTAGGGTGGCAGCCGTTATTTTTTATACAAGCTCACATAGACCAGTTTAGGTCCCTAGTGTTACCACGGGCTGAAATGTCCCTCATCAAAACCAACCTGTTTGATATACAAATTTATCGATAGGACGAATATCGTTACTGGAAAGATCTGTTAGGTTGCCTAGAAAAGCCGACCCCAGTATGTCCAGTCGTCGTTTACTCAGAGCGGGGCAGTCGCATAGCAAGTGCTCAATGCTCTCCTCTTCTTCCTCATCTCCACAGCTTCTGCAGAAGTCATTAGAGTCAATACCCAATCGTTTGGCGTGTTCGCCGATCAAGCAGTGTCCCGTCAGAACTGATACTAACGTAGACAATCTTTGCCTCTCTAGTGCGAGGATATATTTTGATCTTCTCAGGTCATACCTTGGCCAGATTTGTCTAGCTACCCTGCAGGTGCCGATTTCTGTCCACCTTTCGTTGGACTGCCTGATTGCCTAGGCCAAAGCTCTGCACGTGGATAGTGGCGCACCAATATATGCAAATTCTTCGAGAATTTGTAATGTCGTCCCTTTCCTAGCAAGTTCATCGGCTTTGCAGTTCCCCAGGATATCCCTATGCCCATGCACCCATATGAGGTCTATATTAAACTGCTCAGCCATCTCGTTAAGAGATCTGCGGCAGTCGAGGGCTGTTTATGAATTTAGGGATGTTGCCTCCAGAGAATTGATGGCAGCCTGGCTGTCCGAGTAAATGACAACGCCAGTGTTGCTTACTATGTTGCGACTCAGCCACTTGGCTACTTCCCATATTGCCATTATTTCGGCTTGATACATACTGCAGGTATCTGGTAGTCTGTGAGCTATATCCAAACTAAGCTCTGCCCAGTGTACTCCGAAGCCAACCTTTTCATCAAGCTTCGAGCCATCCGTGTAAAAGTGGAGATGGTTTCTATTACCTGGTATTCTTCCAACCCATTCATCTCTGGCGGGAATCATAGTGATGTAATTTCTCTCGAAGGTGTACATAGTTGGTATATAGTCCACTCGTTCGGTTACCATAGCACTACACTTTGATATCCTCATGTGACCGTAGTTTTTGTACCTCCACATTGATAGGCAGTTTAATCTTATTGCCGCTTTGGTTGCAACTTCTCTCGCCACAATATTAATCGGCAGTATATGGAGTAGGGCTTGTAGAGACTCGGTCGCTGTAGTCCTTAAGGCTCCGCTTATGCTCAGGCAGACTGTTCTCTGAACCTTTGTTAGTAGGTTGGTGATGGTTAGTTTGTCAGTTGTCGTCCACCATACCACAATGCCGTATAACAGTATAGGACGAACTACTGCTATATATATCCAGTGGACGATTTTAGGAGAGAGGCCCCACCGCGACCCTACAGCCTTTTTGCAGGAACATAAGGCGACGTTGGCCTTCCTTACACGTTCCAATACGTTAAGTCTAAATAACAGATTCCTATCTAGAATTATTCCTAAAAATTTTGCACTTTCAGAAAAGACTAGATCTGTTCCAATTATTCGAGGTGGAGGGTCCACATGTGGGACTTTATTCATCCGTTTACGCCCAAACCGCTGCTTCTGGTCCATCTAGCCAATTTGTTCAGAGCCACCTGTAGAGAATACGCAACATATAAATCGAACAGTGCCACGAGTGAAATTCGAAGATGATCGTGATAGATAGGAAAAAACCGTGCCGCAAGTGAAATTGGAAGTTAGAATAAACCGGGAATCAGAAAATTTCCCCCCTGAGAACTGGAGTCTCGTCGGACATCCAATTAATTTAAAAATTCTTCTTCGTATGAATTGGAGTGTAATCGGACACCCATTTTATTCCAATTCTTCGCCGTAAGAATTGGAGTACCGTCGGACATCCAATTTATTCAGAAAATATCAGATATCCAATTTATTCAGAAATTCTACTCCGAGAGAATTTGAGTGTCGTCGGCTGCCAACTAACCAAATAACATACACCCGAGGCAACAACTGCGCCACCAACAGGAAACTAGACTCCCGCACGACGGGACCCCAGAGATCCCGCAGTAAGACCCAATCGTACCCTTACAATCGAACGTAACAAAAGTAGTTTTAGTACCACAAGTGGAATACAGGATTTAAATAAAGAAACTACCATAACTGAAATTTGTTAATGAATCCTGACATCTTATTACTTCTCTGTCGCTGCAAAAATAAATTTCTGTGACGAACCCAACCACCGTATCTCAGCAATTGGAGGAATGTATACTTTTAATATTACATTTTCTGATTCTAGCCAATTTTGAGTTCTCAAAGAAAATGTATATTTCATGAGCATACAGATCAGAGTAAGGAGACCCTCTAAATCATTCAACAAAGTGTCAAGAAAATGTTAAGCTTAATGGATCCGAGCTGGTATTTTCCGAAAGTGATTCAGATTTAGGTTAGGTTAGTGCGGCAGCCGTTCACATAGACCAATTTTTTCATCGAAAAAACTTGTTTCATACACGAAGTTATCAATAATACGAATATCGGTTGCAGCAAAATCTGCCAGACTTGCTGGAAAGGCCGATCCCAGTATATCCAAACTCAATGCGGGACAGTAACAAAGCAGGTGTTCAATGCTCTCTACTTCTTTGTCATCTCCACAGCTTCTGCAGAAGTCATTGGACTAAATTCCCAACCTCGTGGCGTTTTTGCCGATCAGGTAATGTCACGTCAGAACAGAAACTAACGTAGAGAGTCTTTTCCTCTCTAGTGCGGGGAGATATTTTGACCTTCTTAGGTCGTATCTTGACCAGATGTGTCTAGCTACTCTACAGGTGTCGATTTCTGTTCATCTCTGATTGGACTGCCTCTTGCCTAAGCACCAACATATGCAACTTCTTCGAGAATTTTTAATGTCGCCCTAGCAAGTTCATCATCTTTGTAGTTCCACGTAAATCCCTATTTCCAGGTATTCACATTGTAAAGATGTTAAACTGCTCAGCCACGTTGTTAAGTGACCAGTAGATATCATTTCTCTAGAGGTTCTGAAAAGCCGATGAACGTGCTAGGAAAAACGTGATATTAAAATTTATCGAAGAAATTGCCAGTCTCCACATGCAAGCTTTGACACAGATCAGATTTTGCCGGTTCCGATATTCGTATTATGGATAACTTTATGTATCAAACAGGTTGGTTACAATGAGGGGCAACTGGTTCTGCGGTAGAACTAGGTACATCACAGGCAGCCACTCTGATCTAACATTATGTGAATGATTCACAAGCTCTCCTTCTTAAGATGTGTAGAATTAAAATTTCGAATTTATTTTTGGTATGGCTAAATTTTCATAAATTTTCCAAACGGCATGCAGTGGACCCCGACTGAAGGGCTAAAAGATAACGACTACGTATATGATATCTGCCTGACGGCTCACCGTTTCATGAATATTGAGGAAAAGCTGTAGAAACTCTGCAAAAACTCAGGTACAAATCTAAAAATACAAGTGTCATCAATATTAAGAAGATCAAATTAATGCGGAGTAACACAATCTTGTGCACCTCGCTCATATTAAATGGCATCACCATAGAAGGAGTAGATTCTTTTAGCTACATGTGGATTGTAATTACCAAGGATTTTCAGAAGTACCAAACATCGACTGCGGCGTCAAATCGGGCCTACTATAAAACTCAAGTGGTCACGGATTGGCCATACACCCAGCGAAAAACAAAGCACATACGTGCTTAATCTTTGCAAATTCGTTTATGATAATGAACCAACCCCGTATGTTACGAATTCCAGCAAGGCGGTGCATGAATAAAGCATCAAAAAACAACAACGCTTCGTTGCAAAATGAATACCAACTGGGGATAATTTAAATCAAGTGTTGGGGAAAACTATAGAACGTGCGGCGGACGACTAAAGCACTTGCTGAGGACGAATAAAGCACGCGCTGGGATAACTTTCCATTCTAAATCCCCCCTACCCCCTCCCCATTTAAAACAGTTTAATCAACATTAGCGTTTCACTACATTTATTAATGTTATAAGTAAATAAAACGTGAACACAACAAACATATAATTGTAAATTTGAATATTTATCACTAAGCAAATCACGTCTAAACAAAACACATTCGAATGTGCAGCAACACAGTATTACCTCTGTTTTTTCGCGGAATTCAGCTCGTAACCCTAATGGTGACAGTCTCCTTCGTATCATTCGTCTTTATGTACTACAAAATTGAATTCCTGTACTCTATAAAAAAAACATACACACTCATTATTAACTTTTAAAATTGAAATTTTTATAAGCTTAGGTTGTTAAATATTCGTAGGCCGACACCATTTCTATTGATTCTAGAAATTTCTGCAATAGGAAGATGTCACTGGAATCACCTTATCCTCCTCATTCCATAGCCCAGAGAATCATCCACAATATCAAACAGGTCATTAAATTCTATTTCTTCGTCATTAATTTTAATTGTTCACGTCTTTATAAATCCTCGTGGTTTCTTCTAAGATCAGACAATAACAAATCCAATGAACAACACAAAGCCGAACAAATAATCAGCAACCTTACGGCGACAATACATAACGCAACGCCGGTCAAAAAATCACCCCCGTTTCGTTGATAATTAATGAACGAATCGGTGGCCATTTTTCATGCACGTTACGTTTATAATTTGGTACCAAACGGTATTTATTTTGCAACGTCTTTTTTCCCTCAGTGTAGTCGTGATTCACACGAGGATTTTTAAGCAGATTCTCCGATAATTCTCTTTTAAAATTGCGTTTGCGTTCACACGACGTACACTTGCTTCGGCTTGACGTACTTTTGTCTCAGCGTTTCCTATGTTCATTATTGTTGTTTCAAAGTGCGAATGAAAAACACAAAAGGTTGAGTCCGATAAGTCCGAGTACGGGAGAGTTTTTTCTCCCCCCTTTCCGACTGCTTCTCTCTCGTACAAAACGACGATAATCGGCTTAACTTTGGTCACGTGTGAATAGTGACATATTTTCCGTAGAAGTGATGACGACATAACTAAATCATCTCTAAAGCTCTTCTTTCCAAGATGTGCAGCATAGTATTTATTTTGAACAATAATATTTATAATACCCTAAAAAATGAAGGATAACATATTTGCAGGGCCAAGACGTATCTGCATATTGTTTCATCAGCTTCTGTCACTTTAATTGCAAAATGTAATGGCCTTCTATTTCGGCTTTCTTAAACTAAAAACATACGAATAATACAAAAAATACGATTTAATTACCTTTTTCAACAATTATTTTATTCTTTATTTATTTTTTTTTAATTTTTTTATAATAGATTGATTTATTATATACTCTGTCAATGCCAACATATTTAACTTTTTGTTTTGCTTGTTTTCTCAAAACCTTAATATTAAAAATTAATAATAGTTTTATGTTTTCTTTCATAGATTTTCTTCTTGTTTTACTTTACTATTCAATGAATCGAAGTGCACTTGTGGGTGTATTTTGTTTTTTTTTGTATTTTTCTTCAAACTACTTAAATGGAGTACTAGACGATTTATTACTTTCTAAAATGGACGATTTTGGGATTTTTATTATTCTTTGTTGGAGTGGTTTGGAGGAAGATTAGTTATCCTTTTCAGATGGGGTTTCACAAAAAAATACATGTATTTCAAAAAGAGTTCATCAAATGATAGATGAAATGTATAAAAAATGGCCGAGTTATCTGTAGATAATTAGTCAAAGATATTAAGTCCACCAGTGGCTTATAGTCTGTATAGTAGGGGGCTTGAGTTAGTTGGAGGAGGAGTGTAGGGGAGAAGGGAGAAAAGGAATATAGGAGAACAGAGAAGACATAGATAGGGTTTTCTAGGAAAGGAAAAGGGAAGCCGAAAAAAAGAAATGGAAAAATTCGAATTGGTTAAGGAGTTATCAATTAAATGAAAAGGAAGACCAAATTATACTTTTTTCTCAAAATTAAGGAAGCTTTGTTTTTTTTTGAACTACTGGAAGTTATTGGTATCATCAATTGGAAATTGTTTAGATTTTATGTTTCATACCCTATTTCAATAAATTGTTTTTAAATTTCATTTTTGGATTTTCTTTCTTTAAAACTACTTTTTAAAAAAGCCATTCTTGTTTTCTTTTTTGTTGTAATTGAAATTAGAAAAAATGCAATACGTCTATATCTCTTCTGTGTGTTTGTGTGTATATGTGGGGAAGGATTGGTTTGCTACTACTACTACTCCCACTACTGGTATTCCAAAGAATCGCTGTCCAACATGGTGGACGATTGTTTGGAGTTGCGACGACGCCAGTAGTCCGAGTAGCGGGCCTCATACTGTGCAGGTGTTGTACGCCACGGTGGCCATTTCAGCTATTCCTCAACCAAATCCCAGACCATCAACGAGGCATCGGTACCACCGACCGTTACCAAAGTTTGGTCACCGAACAAAAAACGGGCACACGCCACCATGCCCGAATAGACCTTGGCTTCGTGGAACTCCGCTCTAGGACTTATACAGGGATATCTGCGAAGATAAAGAGGCGGAAATAAAGATTAACAACAATTCTTGTTCATCCTTAGTTTTCAAAACATACCTAAACAAACGTATATAACCATCGGCATCTCCGGACGCTAGCATATCCTGGGCCGCCGATCGACTACAGGTGGATATTATTGTATTGTTATTACTATAGTAGCGATTACTCCACATGCCAGCTACCAAAAAGCCCACCGTACAATTGCTGCTTAACCATTTGACATCTTTCATGGCAATCGGACTACGTTCAGGGCTAAGAGATTTGGCATCCCAGAAGAGCAAATCAAAATCTATTGTTACGGTTTGCACAAAATTACCATCCATACTCCAGTCTACATGGGTGAGGGGCTGGGAGCCACGGATTTTGTTGACTTTCTTGTAGGAGAAACCATCACGGGAGACGCGGAATAAATAAATGCTACCATTTTGTGAACCCATGGCAATCATGTCGCCCACTAAAAGAGAGAGGAAGAAAACACGGATTAACTTTGGTAAATGGTAACTGGTATTCGGTAGTTGGTATTTTATAATAGATAATTGGTACTAAGTTTTCCAAGTCGGTTTTCGCTAGTAAGTATTTGGTAGTACGTATTCGCCATTAGGTATTTTGTAGTTGCCTTTCGGTAGTAGGTATTCAGGAGAGAGGAAGAAAACACGGATTAACTTTGGTAAATGGTAACTGGTATTCGGTAGTTGGTATTTTATAATAGATAATTGGTACTAAGTATTCCTAGTAGGGTTTCCCTAGTAGATATTTGGTAGTACGTATTCGCCAGTAGGTATTTTGTTTTCGGTAGTAGGTATTTTGTTGTTGGCTTTCGGTAGTCAGCAGTTGCTATTAGGTAGTATTTAATAGTACGTATTCGGTACTTAATATTCAGGAGTAGGTATTTACTAGTAGGTATACCGTAGTAGCTATTCATTAGAAGTATAGGGATTTTAGATGTGCGAAAGCTGGGCATTGACACAGAAAATGTTCCATAGTTTCGATGTCTTCTCTGCATGCCCTGCATTCGTCGTTATCTGCTTGTCATATGCGGTGCAGATGTTTGTTTAAGCTTGAGTGTCCTGCTGGAACTCTCATCATCAACCTGTGTAATAAAGTTATCTATAATACGAAAGTCTGTCAGATCTCCTAGGAAGGCTAACCCCATAATTGCCAGATCCTAAGCCAAATCGTATATGTGGCCTAATGGTAGGTGAACCTAATGGCAGGTGAACCTAATGGGAGGGAATCCTAATGGTAGTTGAACTTAATGGTAGGTGAACCTTATAAAAGGTGAACCTAATGATAGGTGAACCTAATGGTAGGTGAACCTAATGGTAGGTGAACCTAATGGTAGGTGAACCTAATGGTAAATTAACTTAATGGTAGGTCAACCTAATGGTAAATTAACTTAATGGTAGGTGAACCTAATGGTAGGTAAACCTTATGTTAGGTGAACCTAATGGTAGGTGAACCTAATGGTAGGTGAACCTATTGGTAGTGGAACCTAATGGTAGGTGAACCTAATGAGAAGCGAACCTAATGGCAGGTGTACCTAATGGTAGGGAATCCTAATGGTAGGTGAACTTGATGGTAGGTGGTGTTAATGACAGGTGACCCTTATTATAGATGAACCTAATGGTTGTTGTTGTAGAAGCAGTATATGTGTTTGTTGTCCATTAGTTGTTCTTTTTATTCGCCTTGTATAGTGGGTTCTGCTGTATTTGTTTCCAGGCCGAGGAAGATGGCTGCTTCCACTGGTTGGGTCCAAAGAGACCTGGGAACAAGTTGAGTAGATTTGATAGTTCAGTTAAAAAGGTGTAGTGTGTCGTGTGGTCCCTGGTTACAAGTGGGACATGTGTTCGACATGGTGCCATCAATCCTTGCCCAGTACGAATTGAGGCGGCTACACCAGCCTGATCTTAATTAGGCCAAAAGTACTCTTGTCTGTCCTCTTCCTCTGAGGCTACTGGTGGAGGGTGGTCTCCTAGCAGGACATTGACTCTGTAATTATTAACGGCTTTAGCGACTGCATCAGAGTGCAGTCAGCCAGACCTGCCTGGTACGCTCTTTGATCTAGAGGTTCTCTCTTGTAGCGTTGGACCTCGCGCTCTAGATAATGAAGGTCTGATCTGCCTGGGAGGTGGGCGCCTATCCACAAGATTGTGGTTGGGATGGCTGGGACGGTAGCAGCGAAGCAGATACTGCTGCGACAGCAAAAAATTGTGTCGTCGCACGGTTATGATCTTCGTCACCTCATGTAGTTGGTCCACAGAAAACATGAGGAGGCACCCTGTCGCAGTTCTCAGGCGGCATTTTGGCAGGTCTGTATATTCGTCCACTGTGTCTCGCTTCAATTCGGTGACCACACTGGTGCTGCATAGTTTACCACAGACCGACCTATCGCTTTGTAAGAGGTCAACAAGGTTTCTTTATCTGTTCCCCAAGTGCTGCCAGCAAGCGACTTGAGGACCTTGTTCCTACTTCTCATTTTATTGCAGATAGCTGTGGCGTGCGCGTTAGACCTAAGAGGTTATCAAATGTGACACCAATAACCTTAGGGTAGTTGGTGGAATTCTTGTGCCATCGACTATCACATTGAGTTGCTTCTTCACTTGCGCTGTCCATGCAGTAAACAGTGTGGCCGATGATTTGGTGGCGGATATTCTCAGGTTCCTCGCAGCGAAATTGGCAATCTCAGCCAGGTAGACATTTAGCCTTCCACATATGTCATCGATCAAAGGGCCCGACGCCAGAATCGCAAAGTCATCAGCATATGATACGATTTCAGGTGGAGATGGATGCAGAGAGGTAGAGGTTAAACAGTGCCGGAGATATCACCCCACCTTGGGGAACTCCACTTTACGGGGTTAGAACTTCTTGTTTCTGAATTCCACATACGACTGGCGCCCACACATGTAATTGACGGTCCAGCGTTTCAAACTGTTCGGGAGGGACGTGTTGGCGATGCCCTCAAAAATCGAGGCGTGGCTGACAGTATCGAAGACCTTCGATAGGTCTAGCTCCACGAGGACGGTCGTGTTACAGGGATTGTTCTGGTTCCGCGGCTCACATGAGTGGAGATGGCGTGTAAAGCAGTAGTCGTACTATGCTGCTTTTGGAATCCGTGCTCATGATCAGCAATTGGAAAATGTCCAATCAGGCTCGGGAGGATTAACGCCTCAAGCGTCTTTGCTACTGGCGAGAGAAGGGAGATAGGCCTGTACGATTCTCCCTTGCTCGCATCTTTGCCCGGTTTCAGGCGTCGGGTATTATCAGAGTGGTCAGATACTCAACTTCCTGTATGTCCAACTGCTTCAATATCAGCATCGAAATTCTGTCGGGGCCAGGCGCTTTGGATGACTTAGCGCTACGGATGACATCTGCAGCATCTCCAACTGTAAATGGTAGGTGAACCTAATGGTAGGCGATTCTAATGGTAGGTGAACCTAATGGTAGGTGAACCTAATGGTAGGTGAACCCAATGTTAGTAGAACCTAATGGTAGGTGAACCTAATGGTAGGTGAACCTAATGGTAGGTGAACCTAATGGTAGGTGAACCTAATGTTACGTGAACCTAATGGTTAAGCATAAGAGTGATATCTAGATTTTAGGCGTATATTACTGATATCTCTGGCCCTGACTAAATTTGGTATTTGAACCTAATGGTAGGTGAATCTAATGGTAGGTGAAGCTAATGGTAGGTGAACCCAATGTTAGGAGAACCTAATGGTAGGTGAACCTAATGTTAGGTGAACCTAATGTTACGTGAACCTAAAAAAGTGATATCTAGATTTTAGGCGTATATTACTGATATCTCTGGCCCTGACTAAATTTGAAACGGTCCCACGATCTGCATTATATGTGTGTGCGATGTCCTATCGAATAGTAAGAGGGCTATTCTGAGTTCCTATTTCTGTATGACGCTGTCGATTTAGTCTACACCTTTTTAAGGCAATTCATTTCCAGAACCTGTGGCATCGCTATGGACTTTTTAGTCTAAGCGAGTCTGAATACAGACTACGACTCTCACCTAACCCAAGGTAATGAGTAAGTTAAATTTTATATTTATTATTCTAGTTATTTTGGGAATTTGTAATCGGTATTTGGTATCTAACATTTATGATGTATTACCTTGATTAAATGCCACACAATTTATGGGTGATCCACATACTCTTAGCGTCAGCATAACCGCTCCATTCTCACAATTAATCACCAGCAGATGGCCCTCTGTGCTGCCTGCAGCCAGGGCTGTACCAAACGGATGGAATGCCAGCGATACACATTCATAGCCCGTCTGTATGGTCCAAATAAGTTTACTTTTACGCCACAAAGCAATGTGCTTGTCATGACCCGCTGTGGCAAACAGATCATCTTCGGGATGAGCGGCCAAGCCCCATAATTGGCGGCCATGACCAAAAACAACCTGTGTAAAACGTCGTTGCAAGGAACCTTCCAATATGTTATTGCGTGTAGTGCCCACATAGATATTACCATCATTGCGGCCCGGGCGTTGGGGATAGATAGTGCGGACTCCGCCAGCGGATTCAGGAAGCTAGGGAACAACAATCGTAAATTTGCAGCCTAAAATAAAACGCCTTACCTTACCTTAGTATCAGCAATTTTCTTATAGTTTTGCAAGGAATCCCAAGCGGCAATTTTGCGATCCTTTTCACCACCCGACAGCAGAGTGCCCTCACCCAACATAATCAGACAGCCAATGCCCTTGGTGTGAGCCTCAAACTCGGTACGCACAAAATAGGCCCCATCTGAGTCCACCGAGTAAATAGTAATAAAACCATCCGAGTCGGCAGTTATAACATCACCATCCGGTTCAAATTGTACGCTAGTAACATGTGACCGGGAAGGTTGTTTAACAATATCGGTGCGTTCGAAGAATCCATCTTTACGGCGATGCCAAAAGGCCAAATGTCCGCGACCATGAGTGATAATTAAATTATCATCCAGGGGATGGAAAGCAGCGCCAGATAAACCTTCTTGCAAAGTCTAACGAAAAATATGCTTATAATATAATAGTATTCTTACGAACATCTCAAAAGCAAACTTACCGCAACTTTGCCCAACAGATGACCCCATTGCCATTGCCACACGGAAAGTATACTTTCACGCCCGCTATCCACGGCCAATATATAACTGCCTCCATTCTGGAATAGAAATATTAGTTGAGATAATTTTCTTGACGTTGAAGAATTTAACTTACCAATTGAGAGAAGGCTACGGCTGTCACTCCTGTATCCAGTTCGCCCATTCCAAAAACATACAATGTCTGCAAAGACTCTGTGCTCCATATACGCACATGAGCTTGCGATTTTCGATCTCTACCGGCTTTTTGTCCTGATGCCACAAGTTCTCGAGATGGATGGACATCCATGCTGAAAGAAAAAAGTGGAATAATGTCGAATTACTGAAAGGTAAGTAAATGAATAACACAAGGAAGAATTGCTCAGAAAGCTATGCAAATAATACTGAAAGAATCCTACAATCGGCTAATAGGATATCAGCCATGAATATCTCATTCCTGTAGTCCAGAATTCTGCCCAACCTAAAAAATGTCATCCTCCGAAGTTAATATGTAGGTTGACATCATATATAAATAATTAAGTTATCCGAATCGATGGCAAGATTTTATATCCACTTGGAATGTTTTTGACCTGGAAGGTTCGATGCTGAAATATCAGCATAACTATACGATTGTGAGCAGTTTGTTGATATCCTTCGTGTTATCAAAATCGATTTTATACAGGAAGATATTAACAAAAATTACCGAGTTCAGTGAAAAGTTCTTTAGAACCTATATGAAAATTCGTATAGTGATGCTTCTGCATCGAAGTATCTAAGTTCCCATTTAGGAAAAGCTACCAACTTTATATGATCAGTATCATCGGCCATTGATTTCCGATTCCGATCGACTTTCTAAAGTAAGATAGTAAAAATTATAAATGAAAAAATAACCCAACCGGAAGACAGGGTACCGATTTAAGTAGTAAGCCGTGGGTAGGTAATTCGAAGACATTCTACGAACCAATTTGATTATAATAGGATTCCATAAGTTTCGACTTTCTACACGAAGATCTTAATAACTTTCGAGTTGTATGAAAAACTCATTAGAATCACTCGAATATTCGTAGTGTGAAGAAATAACCATCGAAGTACCTTGGATCCCATCCAAGCTTACCTACCAACTCCATTTGATCAGCATGTTCAGCCATTTGTTTCTGATTCCGATCGTCAATCAATAGGAGTTTCAACCATTTGATCAGCAAGTTCAGCCATTTGTTTCTGTTTCCGATCGTCAATCAATAGGGGTTTCAACTAGATGGGAAGGATAAACTAAGGGGCGAGCTGATCCATAAGTTACCTACCAACTCCATTTGATCAGTAAGTTCATCCATTTGTTTCTGTTTCCGATCGTCAATCAATAGGGGTTTCAACCATTTAATCAGCAAGTTCAGTTATTTGTTTCTGTTTCCGATCGTCAATCAATAGGAGTTTCAACCAGATGGGAAGGGTAAACTAAGGGGCGAGCTGATCCATGAGTTAATTCTGATGGGTAGGTAATTCGCAGGCTGAAGTAATTCGAGCTGACAAACCTGATTTTCCAGGCGGACTACTTGTTCTGGAGTTAAGCAGGGAATCATGAAACTAACCGAGCTAATTTCAATGTAGGAGTAGATCTGCCGCCCCACTAAAGGATGAACGAAGTTGGGAAGATTAAGTTGCTTGTTCGAAACAAACCACAGAGTATAATTTACGAAGTCACGGATGCCAACCTAATCTGAGAGGGGTTTTGTGCTATTGCAAATTTGCAGAGTAAGGTCTCTGCAAGATCACAAATCTTCGGGTCTGACACATTACCATATTTGGATTATCTTTGAGGAACAGACTTGAAGATACAGGGTGGCCCGAAGAGGTTTGAGTTCATGCATTAAAGGGAGATTAAAGGAAGTTGGGAAAATAAAAACGCGAGTTGACAATGTATATTTTCTAATCGGAGTATATTTACGAAGTCATGAAGGAAAACCTATCCCTAAAGCTTTCAACTGTCGCAAATTTGCCGAGTGTGTTCATCCCGATACTTCAGGTTTGACACATTACCAGATGTGACTCATATTAGAAGATCTTATTGGAAATCTTGAGGTTTTCTTAGGTAAGAACTAAGTGTTTGTCCACGGATACGAGACATCTCCTCATTTTCAACCTATCCTAAGTTCTTCTACAACATTAGGTAGGGCTTGGTACTTACCCTGCTAATTAACTGTCACAGTAGTATTTTAATAGTGTCAACATAGTCGACATATTGACTGGCGTCAAAACTTGCAGCTAGGCTCCAGGATTTCACTCAATTAAAGTGAAAGCCAGACTGGGTATCTGCCGATCCCAAATTCCATTAAAAGGGGTTTCAACCAATATGAAACTGGTGATTAGTGGTTTTTGTGTTGGATAGGATCTTGAGACGACTTCTTGAAATCTATATTACCTTCAAACACTTAGATGAAATTGCGCAATCTAAGGTCAGGCAGAAGTCTACGTATCTATCAATATTCTAACGAAGTTCTTGCTTTATCCACCGTATTCTTCTTAGCTTCATTAGAATTTAGAGTTTGGAATTAGAACTTCGGGCGGAGCTGAGATTTTAACTAACATGATTGTTTTAAAAATCCCGAGATTTGACAGATGCTAATATGCTGGGTATCTGCCAATCCCAAATTCCATTAAAAGGGGTTTCAACCAATTTGAAACTTTCCTATCCAATCTTTTACTTTCCTATCTTTACACACGTGTTTTTATACTTCTTAGACATTTTGATTTCAAAGTTATTGTTATGACCCTGCGGCAAACTTATAGTAGATTAGTTCTGCAAATGACATGCGTTCCTTCGTTCTCATGTGAGATTTCCCCAGGAGAAACTTCAGTTTCTAAACTAGCCTTTGCTGCGGCCAAATTTACCAAGAAGGATCGCCTTAAGCGCAGGCACCTATCTACTATTTCCTTCGGCGGAAAAGTGCTCGGTTCCTTTCCAACTCTTGCAATAGGTGCATTCTTTCCTTGTTTATATTGCACCCATGACGGATTCGTAATGAGGAAGCAATGTCGTATTGCTGTAAAAAAGGGACTCGAGAGATACAAGTCGTTATCATCTATCTCTAATACTCATAGGTTTACTTGTCTTTTAAAAGGGTTGACCATTAAACTATACAAAAATTATTTGCTTCTATCTATTATTGCCATCCCTGATTCAACCCCTCGGCAGAGAAGATTCCAATTCTTCAAATACGAAGGATTTCAGTTATGTACTTTCCGTCCTCGCTGTTATTCCCTCCATGAGGAATTGGAAAGAATCACAATTAGGAAAAAATCTTAAGTTGCATTTGAATGGTGAGTTGTTGTCTCTAATTCTAATATACAATTATCTACTGATCCCTCGACAAAGTAGTCTACTTGCAGGTTAAAGAGTTCTGCAACATATCCTATATAAGAGCTTTTCCACCGTTTTGACTCTACAACTCCCCAGAAGTTCTGCTGACAGGTTAAGCGAACATACTTACATAGAAATGTCCTAAATTTGATTTCCCTGTATTATAAAAGGACTAATGGCTCTCAAGGCTTCCCTGCAGTAGCCAAATAGGTACATAGGGCTCATAGGGCCCACCAGGGCAAAGTATTCAGGTCGTTACTTAGGCTATTCTTAATAACGGGTGTTCCAAGTAGAGATACTTTTTTCAATAGCCCTTTTTTGACAGATCACGTGTGAGTCGTGTCATGCTGTCATGTTATTTTTATTAAGTATTGTTTGGCATTTCATCAGGGAAAGACTTACGCCTGAACAACGTTTACAAATCGTTCAACTTTATTACGAAAATTCACGTTCCGTGAGGAATGTGTTTCGTGCACTTCGCTCAACTTATGGTCAACATAATCGGCCTACTGAGCGTACTATTCGCAACACCATCACCCATCTTGAGACCCAGCATTTATTATTGGATAATATTTGACCGAATAGACCACGTCCAGCACGCAGTGAAGAAAATGTTGCGACCGTAGCTGAGAGTGTACACGAAGACCGTGGAGAGTCGATTCGGCGCCGTTCGCAGCAACTCGGACTGACGTATGGAACGACTTGGCGCATTTTACGTCGAGATCTTAAATTGAAAGCATACAAAATATGTACAGCTTGTGCAAGAACTGAAGCCCATAGAGGCTCTTGAAAAGTTCCAAGAAGATCCGACGTTTTTGAGCCAAATTTTGTTCAGATTTTGCAGATAATTTCAGGTTTTGGGCCGGTCGATTGGCCACCAAGATCGTGTGATATCACACCGTTAGACTTTTTCCTGTGGGGATATGTAAAGTCTAAAGTTTATGCGGACAACCTCGCTTCGATTCAGGCTATGGAGCAAAACATCACGCGTGTCATTCGCCAGTAACCAGTCGAAATGCTCGAACTAGTCATCGAAAATTTGACTCAACGGATGGACCATCTGAGACGTAGCCGCGGCCAACATTTGATAGACATATTCTTCAAAAAATAAATGCTAAAGAATGTTCTTTCAAATGATAATAAACATTCTCCATTCAATTTGAATTTGCTGTGTTGTTTTCTTTAAAAAAGTAGGGAACCTCGAATGGATCACTATTTTTTGCATAGCTGCCTCGCTTACTCTTGCACTTAAGTGAAAAATGTATTCACTTAGCTATTAACTGAATTGTGCACATAAACGAAATACACGTAAACATAATATTTTGTAATAAAAATTGACCTACGTTCAAAGTATTTTCCCTTTTGTGTAGGTAAGGCCAAAAAGCACTTAAGTGTAATGTAGCTAAGTGAAAAATACTGTGCTATTTGTAGAATATGACTAATTCCCTCTTACATCATCTAGCATGCAAATGTTGACAAGTTGAGTTATACTCGTATCTGCAGAATGGTAACTGATATTCCCGTTTTCGGCAGATTCGCTAACAAATAAGTGATTGACTCCCTTTATAAACATGTGACGTATGGATATATTCCCATAACTTCCTGAATGCCCTTCTTTACCAAGTTGTTTTCTTAGAAAACATCTACATACTTACCACATAATATCCTCCGTGTGACCGGTATAATGACGCTGAGCATCCTCTTCGCGATCCAGTAAAACCGCCACAGCGGCCACATAATATAACAGTTCTCCAGAGGGTAAAACCCAAAGATTACGTCTTGCATCAATACCACGATAGCCATGTCTGGAAAAATAATTAAATCACAATTCAAGTTTTTATAGGAAAAAAAAAATAAATCGCGTTCTTAACACTTACACCCATTGTAATTGCAGTTTCTTATCTGGCGGTGTATTATCAGCCGGTGCATGATGTAGTGGTGGATAGAAGGTGCGTCTCAAACCCCTGATGGTCACTTTTGAAGGATCCTCTTTCATCATATCCAGCATGCCGTAGTCACCATTTGTGCGTAATATTTCACTTTCTGGAGCATATAAAATACGTGGACGACTTTTACTGCGTGGTCGGGCACCACGCAAAGGAACCTTTGGAAGATCTTCATTTGGAAGTATGGGTGCGGCAGCCATGACGGAGGGACGCGAACGGGAACGCCGTATGGGAGAGCCGGCAATCAAAGCGGTACCGGTGGCCAAATAAAAGGTATCCACATCGGCAAATTCGTTGCGCAGCTGAGAGAAACTGCGAACCTACCAAAGTAGCAAAGAAAGAGAGTGGTCGTTAAGAGGAGCTTTAGATTTATGTCATCGTTCCAAGTGTTTGGTGATTTACAATGCTAATTTGTTAAAGCATCAAATTAAACTGTAAAGAAAAATGTATTGCACGTCCATCCATCCATTGTGCTTTTGGTCCTTCGATGCGATATTTTTTCTTTGGTCTATTTAATGTCGCTTTAGTTTTTATTCATTTATTGGCCTACATACCTCTTGTCCTGTGCCTGTGTACATTTTCTTAGCCCCATTAATTTTCAGCACTTGACCCAAATCCTCCAGCACTTCTTCGAATGGCTGTGAAGTGCGTAGATTTAGCAGGACACGACACTGTAACGAGAGAAAACCACCAGACGAGCAACGTTAGCAATAATATGAGCAACAACAAAGAACTTTCATAAATTATAATAGTAATTATGTATATATTTCCTAAAAGGAGAAGGAAAATCACGTACAATAAATAAATGAAAAGTTTGACGTTTGTTTTCGCGAAAGCGAAAGCATTCTCTCCTTGAGTTCTCAAAGTTCTGGAGCTACTTTATTCGTTTTTTCATGATTGTTATTATAATTTATTGTTAGTAAAAGTGGGAAGAGAAGGCGAGCATATTTATGGATTTGATGGCAAATAGACACACGCATTTGACAGGATATTCGAAAGATATCCAGGGAAAATGATGGGGAATCCTGTTAACGCCGCGTTTCTAAATGTGTAAGGAAATTAAAATGTAATGCTTCATTGTACTTCGAGCGGATAAGGGGAAAATAACAAGAAATAATGGGATGGCCATTAATGATTGTAGGGTAGAAACTTCAATATTAGTAAAAATATTTTGAAGGTAAAGGAAAACGGCACATTAACAATTTTAGGCAGATGAAATTATGTATATAATGGAACATTCTTCCTTAAAACTATTCTCAAACACCAAATTTTAATCAAAGCCAAGATGTTAACCATAATAAAATTGTCCTTATTGTGTAAACATATGAGAATAACTTAAACATTATATGAGAACCTAGCTACACGATATTTAGGATCTCATATTACAATTGCGCTAATCTATTTTTTGTGGTACATTTCTATAGACTTTTACTTCTGGAATTCTCATAACATTTATATTAATGGAAAAATAATTTTTACTTTTATTATTATGTCAGCAGAGATGCGGAAATGTATTAAAAAACCTTAAGAGTATTTTTCAAAGAAGATGAGAATTGTTTTAAAAGCTCTGCACTGGTTTTTGTGGTACACTTTGTGTGGCTTAAGTGTCCTCAAATTGTAATAAAATATACATGACTGGCATATTATTTTGTGAAGATGTGCAGAATCGCAATAATACATTAATACCTCTAGTAACTAATCTCGATTGCTTTGTTTTTCCATGGCATTTTTACCTACTGTCCAGTTTAAGAGTAGGGTTATTTACTGAATGACTATTTTACATTACGCAGTGCACTAATTACAGATGAGCACCTTGCGTCTGGAGCTACGGTATTAAGAAAACCGTGGGAGCTAAACTGAAAGCTACCGGAAGGTTAGTAGCGGATAGTGACACGACCTCTCCCAGAGGTTAGCTGCGAATATAGCGAATAAGCAGTTCCGGACAAGCAGCGGGAAGAAGGAGGGGAAATGGTAGACTATGCAAAAAACTATAAAAAAATCCATAATCCATTTATATGCCGCCAAGATGAGTTTGTGCCGCTTTCTTCTTACTGAAACTTGTTTTTTAAACTTTCAGCCTACACAAAGTCGTATCTGTCCTTGGGTCAACTCCCTTCAATGTAAACCCAGATATGTAGTCCATTGTGACACCACAGCGACGGAAGGAAAAATATGAGATTTTTCCTGATCCTACTCCCGTGGAATCAAGTTGTTTGCTTCGAAAAGATCAAAAGTTGGCGAAAGTTTGGTTTGCTCACTACACAAAAAAATCTGACTCCCCAAAGAAAGCCTGCCGCCTTCTAAAGAGAACGGATCACAGACACATGGTGTTCTATTAATTCCATCATCTCTTCGTCGCCACAGCTTCTGCAAAAGTCATTTCACAAGATCTTCAATCACTATGCGTGCCGTCTATTAAGGCAGTGATCCGCAGTGATAGCCTTAAACCCGATATATAGTCCATTGTGACACCACAGGGACGGAAGGAAAAATATGACATTTTTCCAGACCATACACCCGTTGAATCAATCTCAAGAGATGGCGAATTTTACGTTTGCTCACTACTCAAAAAAATATCTCTCCCCAAAGAATTCCTGCCGCCTTCTAAAGAGAACGGATCACAGACACTAAAGGTGTTCTATTAATTTCTCCATCTCTTCGTCGCTGCATCTTCTGCAAAAGTTATTCTGCGTGTCGTCCAAGAAGAAAATAAACGGTGGTATCATCAGGACATTGGTGCGTTTGAAGTTTAGTCTGGGCCCCATTAGCTCGGTCTCTATATAGTTTCTGACTGATGATCACCAGTCAGCTATTGCCATAAAGGCACTATTTGCAGGGTTATTCAGTAGATGAACGCCTCAAGGGGGTTCTGTATCCTCTGCTACAGAATTTCTCCATGAACATTATTCAGTTTGCTCTGAAGAATATGGAGATCTTTCTCTAGGACAGAGACAGAGGGGAGATTTAGAGTAATGTCAACATATTCCAATTACCCTAAACTATGTTAGCTAGTTATAATCTTATATGTGCATCGCTTTGCAGTTCTCTGCTATGTCCCTGTGGTCCGGTACCCAAATTAGGTCAGCTTCGGCAAAATTCATTTTGCAAGACCTTCAGTTTTTCTGTGAGCCGTCCAATAAGACAGTGATGCGTCATGACAGACACGATAAGTGAGACGTCCTGTCTTGATAACAACATCAGGGCTTTGGTGCGTTTGGAGTTATTGCAGGGCCACATCAGCCTGGAATGTGTGCAGTTCCTGACAAGTGTCCTGTTGCCATTAATTGCCATAAAGGGCACTATTTCTCAAGAATATCTTGCAGTTTATTAGAGGCATATCAACATATTCCATTTGTCCTGGGGCATGTAAGTTAGTTCCTAGTCTTGCAGGTTTATCGCTTTGCAATTACTTCGTATTTTCCTTTGTCCCGGTACCAAAATTAGGCCACTTTTTTTCAGCCATCCCGTTAAGAGATCTGCTACAATCGGAAGCAGTTCTTCAATTTAGCGAGACAGTTTCCCAGGGACTTTATAGCAGCTCGACCTTCAAAGAAAGTATCGATATCGACTTCAGTGAAAATGTTAGTGTATCAGCCATTCTGCCATCCTCTAATAGCTAAGCTTTATGACTGGTAAACACTACGGTGAAGAGGTAGTATTTTTTCAATGGATGGGTCATTAGAATATACACCAAAGACAACTTGACTATTAAGCTTTGAATCGTCATTATATAAGTAAACTAATCTCCTATGTCTCCAGGATTAGACTCCATTCAGGTCTATCAGGTATTTCATGTCAACAAGTGGTTCAGTCATGGTGTAACCAACAATGCCTGGAAGTTCTGGCACTGTGCTTAGAATGACAATATGTCCGTAGACATTTCCTGACTAGAGTGACAGTTTCCTAAATCTAGTAGCAGTAAATACTCTATGTACGACATTTTGTCGTTCTTCGCAGAACTTTATTTAGAAGGTGGATTTCTGCAGAGCCGTCACTAATCGACAATGCAATGATAAACTATTCGCGGATTCAGTCCCTGTAGTTTCCCTAATGCCATTTAAATATGTGTATATGTACATTATCTTCCCACAAAACTCCGTTTAATGTTTAAAGTTCTGTCTAGTAAAATATCTAAGAAGTTTTCGCTTTCAGAAAAGGGAATTGCAAAATCCCACAAGGCGACAGGTCCAACGGTTGGTACCTTATACCTCCTACTGGAAAGAACTAATTGTGTATTGCTTGATTTCACACCGAAATCATCGGAAGCCCATATTGCGGTGGTATGAAGGACCTGTTGTAGGTTTTTCTGATAATACTCGGAAAATTCCTACGTCATTTGCATGGGCGATGACCAACTTGAGGCCATCCTCTATTGACAAATCTATGGAGGTTAGTTGTCACTAAGCTAGCTGAAATGCGTCATTTAATAAAAAGGTTCTGATTTAAATTGCCTATATTGTTATCAACCCCATTTATTATTAATATTGACCATACAGTGCGGCAACCACAAGTCTCCTTTATCCTTAATTATTTTATTTTACAGCCAACCTAATATAAAGCCCATATAAATAAATTGATGTACCCTAAAACGGACGATGCTGAGATTTAGTTTTTACCCCAGAAAGGGTTTGACAGCTTACAACCATATAGATTTCATAAAATTTACTAGATACTGTGGTCAGATTTTCAATCAACAAGTCAATAAAACCTTTAAACGATGTTTCAATACATTCGAAAAAGCTAATTTATTTTGGGAAACCAACATAATGTTTGTGGGTTAAACTTGTAAGAACCCCACAAGTATGGGCTACTAACTGTTAATGGAGAATGTGTGCTCCTTATTATGGAGTATAAACATGATAGTGTTAAAGGATGTTTAAGTTGTGCACATGGCATCATTGAAGGCCTGCTCGTAGGCCTTAATTTGCAGCGTTATTAAGTAGATGAACGCCTCAAGGGGGGTTCTGTATCCTCTGCTACAGAATATCTCCATGAACATTATTCAGTTTGCTTAGAAGAATATGGATTTGAAGGTTATTGCCTGTGCAGATAACGTTGCAATATCGTTAGAGGACAGTTTCCACCAATTCTTAGATCCACCCTACAACTGCCCTTTATATCACCGTTTTGTTATCCGAAAATGGTCTTGGTATGAACTCGCCCAAGACATAACTAGTTCTTTTCAGCAGGAGGTATAACTAACTATAACATTATCTATAGTACCTGTTTTCTTGCGGGTGTTAACATTTCCTTCTCTGGAAGCGCAGACACTTACAAATTATATATCACATCCAACATTCTAGAAAGACCAAAAAAGGCTGTGGTAGAGCTATATATATAAGAAGGCTATAGGAAAACCCTAGGGTCTGAATTTGCATATGGAGTTTTGATGGACGGCCCTACAGAATCGGAGAAACTTACAAGTTAAACATCAAATCCAACATTCTGGAAAGACCATAAAGTCAGTGGTAGCGCTATGTATATAAAATGGCAATAGGAAAATGCTGGGGTCTGAATCCGCGTATAGTTTACTGATGCGAGTAAGAAATTTCCACTGGGGGACGACCCTAAAGAAATCTACCTCTAGCGCGATACCAAATAATGTTCAGGGAATAGCTGGTATGTGTATCACTGGCGCATTGATACCGACTCCGACACTTCACACTGTTGGAAAACAATATGCGCAGCTTCTGCTAATAGACTTACACAACCCTAACTCTCGTCAAGGAATGGTTACAGACATAGTGTCATTTTAGACACAATGTCTGATCTTCTGGGTATTACTAATCTCAGCATGACTGATCTACTATTTGACAACAACTATCACACTCATACAGCTGATAGATCAGAATGTAATAGTCGCATCCCAGGACATAAGATATTCGTGTACTTCTATACAGGCGGTTCCAAACTCAGGAACCAATTAGGCAAGAAACACGGGCTATCCATTGCAGGAATACCACCAGATCTTTATAGTGTTTACCAGATCTTAGCTATTAGAGAGGTAGATAACAAAATAGTTAAGAGTTTAAGCTCTGACTAAAGTCGGTATCAATCTTTTCCCAAAAGGTCAGGCTACTATCAAATCCCTGTAAATGGTTTATCTGAATAAAAGAACTGCCCTCGACTTTCCCAGATCTTTTAACGAGTTGGCTGAACACTTCCATAATCACCTGCTTTGGGTACCGGGCCACAGGAACATACCAGGGAAATGAAAAGTAGATGAACCAGGAAATGATACAGGAAAACTGGAATAAGTGTGAATGCTTCTAGAGGCCTATAAGCGTGTCTTGACAGATAGTGCCCTTATGAAAACAAAAGACAGGTGGTCACTAGTCAAGAACTGCTTAGATTCCAGTCTAATGTGGCCTTGCATAAAACCCCCAACGCACTAACGAGCTGCTGACGTTATCGAGACCTGACGTCTCACTTATCCAGTCTGTGTGTTTTTGGACGGCACGCCGATAGATTGAAGGTCTTGCAAAATGAAAGCGGAGGAGACCAAGAGGAGAAGGAATAAATAGAGAAGCTTCTTTTCCTTTTTATGACAAAGTTCTATCAGGAACTCATAGGGGATAAATTCAATTTCACGCCATTTATTTTATAAACACTTCCTACTATAAAAATTTTGTAATTTAAAATTATTTGTTATTTTCTTTTAAAATCCTTATTTTGATTATTTTGTTTGTTTTTAGAATTAAGTTAGTTTTAAGTTAACCTTTGAGAACTTACTCTCTAATTTTTGTCCAGCCCCGGGAGCAAGGGCGCCAACACAGTCCATTTTTATACACAGTATTCAATCCATTTTATGAAAAAGCAAGGTGCTTATAACTATTATGTTAATTAAGATAACACATTATAATCTTAAGTTATTTTCTAAATTATTAATGTAGTTACTCCAATAATAATTGTATAAAAGGCTCAATAAATTAAACTAAACTAAACTAAGCTTCTTTATCTGTGGCCATCTCTTTCTAGAAGGAGGCATGCAACCTTAGGCTCTTATTTCTTTGGGGAATTGGCTGACGTTAACATCCGGCAACTATTGTGCTTTGCAAATCAGCCAAATTGTGTCAACAGGAGAGGAATCTAGGGAAAATTTATGGTTTTCTGAATACCAGAGACGACCCCTTAGATATCTTTCCCTACACCAGAGGCGACACCCTTTGCGAGATCTTTCTCTAGACCAGAGACGACATCCTCCTTTCTATTTACCATATACCATACAATTTACTACCGCATCAGGAGATGTTTCCCTATCCCAGATACGACTTCCTTAGAAGATCTTTACCTACGCCTGAGACGACCTACTTAGAAAATTTTTTCCTATACTAGAGACGACTACAAGAGACGAAATCCTTAGGACCTCGTTCTCTAGACCAGAGGGGACCACACTGTGAGATTTTTCTCTAGACCAGATACGACCGCCTAAGATGATCTTTACCTTTACCGGGTACGCCTTTTTAGAAGATATACCTCTACACCAGAGACGACCTTGTTAGGACATTTTTCTCTATACCAGTGACGACCTTTTTTGGCAGATTTTACTCTACCGTATTAGGAAATTTTTTTGCCGTACTATCTCCCAATGTGGTAGTCTCAGACCACATTAGGAGATTTTTCTGAATACTAGTGACGACCCCTTAGATATCTTTCCCTACACCAGGGGCGACACTCTTTGCGAGATCTTTCGGTAGACCAGAGACGACCTTCTCTGTAGATCTTTCTATTTACCATACAACATACGACCTACTAGGGAGATTTTTCCCTGCACCAGAGACTACCCCCTCAGGAGATCTTTCTCTACGCCAGAGACGACTTCCTTAGAAGGTCTTTCCCTATACTAGAGTCGACCTCCTTACGAGATCTTTCTCTATATCAGAAACGACTTGCTTGGGAGATCTTTCTCTATACCGAAATCCTTAGGATCCCTTTCTCTACACCATTTTCAATTGTAATTCGAAAAAAGTCAATTGAAATTCGAAGATTCCATTTGAAATTCGAAAAATATCAATTAAAATTCGAATATTCCATTTGAAATTCGAAAAAGGTCAATTGAAATTCGAATATTCCATTTTAAATTCTAAAAAGGTTAATTGAAATTCGAAAAACATCACTTGATATTCGAAGAACATCAATTGAAATTCGAAAAACATCAATTGAAATTCGAAACACATCAATTGAAATTCGAAACACATCATTTGAAATTCGTAAAATTGCAATTGAAATTCGGAATACGTCAATTGAAATTCGAATTTTTCCATTTGAAATTCGTAATACACCAATTGAAATTCGGAAAACATCAATTGAAATTCGAAATTCATCATTTGAAATTCGAAAAATGTAAACAAAATCAATGCTGTATATTAGATGGGGTAGCATTTAAGTGATACAATTTTTCTTTGTTATACCTTTAATAAAGATAAGATCATTACAGTATATGTTAAGATTTAGTCAGCAAATGTGTTTAAATAAATTCTACCCAATCTAATGTGCAGATTTGTTTACATTTTCGAATTTCAATTGATGTATTTCGAATATCAATTGATGTTTTTCGAATTTCAATTGGTGTATTACGAATTTCAATTGATGTATTTCGAATATCAATTGATGTTTTTCGAATTTCAATTGATGTGTTTCGAATTTCAATTGATGTATTTCGAATTTCAATTGATGTGTTTCGAAATTCAATTGATGAGCTTCGAATTTCAATTGATTTTTTTCGAATTTCAATTGATTTTTTTCGAATTTCAAATGGAATCTTCGAATTTCAATTGACCTTTTTCGAATTTCAAATGGAATCTTCGAATTTCAATTGATCTTATTCGAAATTGAATTGATTTTTTTCGAATTACAGTTGAAAATGGTGTAGACCAGAGCCGATAAACTCGTATCTAGATACCAGAAAGATCTTCTCCTTCGGAGAGTTTTCTCTATACCAGAGACGGCCTTTATTATTCCAGAGAAATGTCTCCTTAGGATATCTTTCTCTCTAACTGGGATGCCGCCCTAAGGATATTTTTCTCCATACCTGAGACGACCCTTAGTATATATCTCCCTACACCAGAGACGAAACCTTTGCGAGATCTTTCTCTAGGCCAGAGACATAGGGGAGATTTATGCCTACACTAGGGACGACCCCCTCAGGAGATCTTTCCCTACGACGGAAAGAGAGAGATCTTTCCCTATAGTTAAGAAGACTTCCTTAATGGATCTTTATCTATATCAGAATCTTTCCCTATACCAAGGACAAAATCATAAGGTTCTCGTTTCGAAAACAGATAAGACCTACTTAGGAGATTTTTCTTTATACCAGAGATGACCCCCTCAGACGATCTGTATCTATACCAGGTACGACTCTTTAGAAGATCCTTATCTATACCAGAGACAACTCTTCAGAAGATCATTTCGTATACCAGGAACAACCTCATTAGGGGAGTTTTCTCTATGTAAGAGACGACCTTCATTGCAGAGAAATATCTCCTTAGGCTATCTTTCTTCTAACAGAGATGACTTCCTTAGGATATCTTTCTTCTAACAGAGATGACCTCCTTAGGAGATCTTTCTCTATACTAGAAACGACTTGGTGAAATCTTTCTCTACCGTGGAGGCAATCCCCTCAGGAGATCATTCCCTACACCAGAGAGGACCTTCTTAGGCGATCATTCTCCAAGTCAGACACGACCTTGCTAGAAGACATTTCCTTTAACTAGAGGCGACTTCCTTAGGAGATATTTCTCTATATCAGAAACCATACAACCTCCTGTGGAGATTTTTCCCTACATCAGAGACGACCCCCTCAGGGGTCTTCCTTAGAAGATCTTTCACTATACTAGTGACGACTTCCTTAGGAGATCTTTCTCTGTATCAGAAACGACATCCTTCGGAGATCTTTCGCTATACCAGAGACGAAATCTTTATGAGGTCATTCTCTAGAATAGATAAGGCTTACTTAGGAGATTTTTCTTTATACCAGAGACGACCTGAGACTATCTTTATCTATACCAGGAACGACTTTTTAGAAGATATTTATGTACTAGAGACGTCTCTTTAGAAGATCGTTCTGTATACCAGAGACGACTCTTTAGATGATCTATCTGTATACCAGAAACGACTTGCTTAGGAGAGTTTTTCGATACCAGAGACGACCTTCATTATTCCAAAAAAAAAAAGATCTCCTAAGGTATAAGATATATCTATATTTTTTGTTAAAGACGACTTCCATAGGAGATCTTTCTCTATACAAGAGACGAAATTTTTAGAAGCTCGTTGTTTTTAGACCGGAGACGACCTACTTAGGAGATTTTTCTCTAGAACAGTGAAGGCCCACTTTGGAGATTTTTCTATAGAACAGATCTTTGGAGATCTTTCTCTGGATCAGAGACGACCTCCTTAGGAGATCCTTCTCTAAAATCGAGACTTTACTTAAAAATTGTAATAAGAAATTATATTTTGGAATTTGTGATATATGTATATATACCTAAACGTCTTCTGAGGTATAGATAGAAGGCCCATCATCATCTTTTTTGCGACGGTTTGCAACTCATACAAACTGTGAAATAGTGTGTGAATTAATAACAAACTCTGCAAGTTATCGTACAATGTTTTAAACAGTCTAGTATATAAATATGTTGTATGTGTTAACAAAAAATTAAATCCAACTTAAAAAAATTGTTCAACACAAAAACACGCAATTGGCAATTTCACGCCATTGTTAACATCAATGGGTAACGCATAGGGGCCAAAATCAACACGACAAAAAAGAAACTTGGCAGGAAAAGCCAAATACTTGTATGGACAAAGCCAATGTTAGTTTCAGGGTTGGCCTTGCCAACATCGGACAGAGGACAGCGGCCAATGGCCAACAACCAGCAGCCACAAGTCCTTGGTAGCCCTGCGAGAGATAGGCGGACGAGCCATGTTACGGAAGCGAAAGCAGTTTTGGCTCTTGCCTCGTCTGGTCAGGTCCTGTCTCGTTTGTGTGGCAGGGGGTGTGGGAGTTACAATTTCAACAAAGGCTATCAACAATTAGTGTAATGGCTATAAGGGCATTTTATTTGCAATACATGTGAACATAAGCACACACCATTACACAAAAACACAACCGCACATACACACACTCTGGGATAATCACCTCGCAAGGCTTGAGAAAATAATGCTTTAATTTTCCACCTCAATAGTGATATTTGAAGAGACAAAAACAGGAGATTAACAGAGGCAGAGTGGAAAGCAGAGTCAAAGGCAGTGTGGGAGACCTGTAAATGAAAATAAAAGAGGAGTTTGAGTGCGCTCGCCATTTACTCTTTGTTTGCCTCAAAGAACGCCTCATTTTCTCAACGCGTTAGTGGCCTGGTGTTTAAAGGCCGTTTTTACATATTTTACATGAGTGCTGCCAACCCTTCGCTACTACTAAGTATCAGTACTTCTGTCGTTTGCCTCTCTTCTCAGCACCTACTCTGGACGCCCTTTACAACCGCCTCTACTGTTCGAACATCCTGAAGCGCGTGCTGCTTCTGCTACTGTTGTCCTTTTGTGGGTGTGTTGTTGAAGTGGTTAAGTTTAGGCAGTTATGGTTATAATAATTATGATGTCGTCTCTGACCCAAATGTTGTATGAAATTTTGTTACGTATAAAATTTATAGTTCTTTTGCAGGCCTTGTATTTCATTTTCTAATGTTCTGCAGCAAGAAGAAGAGGAACAACAACAAATACTCAGAACTCACACCAACACTTAACACACAGTGATGCATTCTAAAACACTTTCATTTAAAATAATAACGCAATGCAGGAAACAAAATTTTTAATGATAACACTATGCAACAAAATGTTTGTCCAAGGGAAGTGGATAACAGTTTCTGGTGCAAATAGGTGTCACAAACACGAAAAAAATATTAAAAAAAATTTTTGTGGTAAATTATTTTTTTTTAATTCCAGCTTTCATGGAAAGTACATTCAGTATTTGGACCATAATTAACTAATAATCAAGTATAAGCCTGATTGAGCTGTGTTATGCCCCAAATTAAAGGGAATTATGAGGGCTACATATGCTGCAAATATCGCTTTCACGTAGAATCTTTGGTTTAGTAACAGTCGTCAAAACAAGCAAGAATGTTTCAGTCGGGTAAACCGACTAAGGTATACCCTCACTTTGTGAGTCATGTAATATTGAATATTACACAAATTATTCTGTCAATTTTTGTGGGAGGTACCAGAAGGGGTTTAGGAAATACACCGATATTTCGCTGAACAGTAGATACTTTAAATACATTGCACTGTGCCGAATTGTAACCGTTTATATGGACTGGTATATTAACGTTGAGATATTAAATTGTGTTATAATTTGGCCATTTTGTGTGGGAGGTGCAAAAAGGTGAGTGGTGATAACGCTCATTTTTCACTGGACTGTAGGCATTATAAAAGCATTACACCGTACAAAATTTCAAGTAATTGTATACACTGATATTAATGTTATAAACTGTTATCTTTTGGTGCAAAAGGGTGCCTTTGTGGGAGAGGTAACAAAAGGGGCGTGACAATAACGCCCATTTTTCAATGGACTGTAGGCACTATAAAAACATTACGCTGTACAAAATTTCAAGTATTTTTATACACTGGTATTAATGTTATAAGCTGTTAACTTTTGGTACAAAATGGTGCATTTGTGTGGGAGGTACCAAAAGGGGAGCGGCAATAACGTCCATTTTTCACTGGACTGTAGGCACTATAAAAGCATTACACTGTACAAAATTTCAAGTATTTCTAAAAACTGGTATTAATGTTATAAGCTTTTAACTTTTAGTGCAAAATGGTGCATTTGTGTGGGAGATACCAAAACGGGCGTGGCAATTTCGCCCATTTTCCTCGAGTTGATAGCGACTAACCAACTAATACTATGTGTGGAATTTCAGAAGATTCGAATACGTTTAATAGCAGTTATTAAAGAATCAATATTTCACAACATTTTAACCCTTTGTGGGGGAGGTACCAGAAGGAGTGGACGAATATGGCCCATCTTCGAACTTAGCCGGAGATAGAAAAAAATATTACCACATACGAAATTTGAAGTCAATCGGTTACTCCTTTCGAGAGTTATCGTGCGCACCAGCCAGCAGACAGACAGACACACAGACAGACAGACAGACGGACGGACGGACATTGCTCATTCGACTTAAAATGACCCATAACGGATTTCCGCCGAACATACTTGGGGTCTTAGGTCACTCCTTCGATGTGTTACACTTTTTTCAGTAGCAAATGATATGTACCCTCGTCACACTAAAGTGACACATTTTTTCCTGGTACAAAAAAAAACGATAAAAAATAGAAAAAAATCGAAAACAATTATTTTATTACATACAGAAAACACTGTCTATTTGAAAAAATCTATGGATAGATGTAAAAGTTATGAGCCATTTTGTAAATGTTAGGGACATTCAAAAAAAATTGTTTCATATTTTTTCGTTTTTAAATAATTTTTTTGCGTATATTGAATTCGCCATATATGAGAGAGACATATAAGAGACATTGCACTTGCATTTTATTTTATGAGGATTGATGTCAGAGATTATAAAATTATAGAGAGGACGAGGTTTTATGGTTGTTCGTAACCATCCATAAAACATGATATGCAATGTCAGTGTAATTCAGCGCCTTAAAGAGATAAGTCGATTTTGTGAAAAATATTATAAAGTTATATTTCGAATTATGAGTAAACGGCAAAGAACTTTTCAATGTGTAAATGATCCCGACAATTTCTGCTACATCTGCGGAAAATATGCAATTAAAAAAATCGACGTGCGTTTAGTAAAATAATAGAAGAAATATATGTGTAATATTTTGGTATACGAGTTAAAAATATGAACGAACCGTGGACACCTAGTATTTTGTGTAATTCGTGCCATGTAAGTCTTACCCGATGGACTAGTAGAACAATGCGGTAAGTACTTTAAAATTAATGTATTACAATGTTTTATGGAATAAAACGTTTTAATTTTAGACATCACGTGCAATTTGGAATGCCAATGATTTGGAGACAACCATTCATTCACGATACGGACTGCTATTTTTGTCTAAGTAAACAGATTGAAGTAGGAAGAAGCATTCGCTGGTATTACGGTGAAGTAAAATCTGTCACTTTGCCAGTTGCACATTCGGAAACAATACCAATTCCCAAGTGTCCAAGTATAGCTATCAGCATAATTACGGAAACATCATCAAGTTCAACTGAGTACTCAACTCTGAGCGATTCAAGTTTGAGTCAGAAGTCATCGCTTTTAACTCAGTTTCAACTCATTGATCTAGTGAGAGATTTGGAACTGACAAAGATAAGGCAGAACTACTTGCATCTGGGATGAAACAGTACAATATTTTGGCCCCAGATGTTAACATATAATATTATAGAGTCCGTGATATACCTTACAAACAATTTTATACAACTGTGGATAACAAATGCTTTTGCAAGGACATTGTTCGAGGAACTTAATCAAACATACAATTCAAAGGAATGGCGGTTACTTGTTGACAGTAGTAAAGGAAGTTTGAAAGCAGTACTTTTACACAACGGAAATCAGAAACCGTCGATTCCCATTGCTCATGCTGTGAACACTAAGGAATCATACGAAACAATGGCTAAATTGATAAAATATGAACATGACTGGAAAATTTCTTGCGATTTAAAAGTAGTTGGTATGTTAAGCCTCTGGGATAGCCGATATTTTGCCACCACTGCATATTAAGCTGGGGCTCTTTAAAAATTTTGTAAAAGCCTTAAGGAAAGATGGCAATTCACTCTTATATTTAAAAAGTTTGTTTAAAAGGCTTTCTTTTCAAAAAATCGAAGAAAGAGTTTTTGATGGGCCTAAAATAAGGAAACTGATGAAAGATGTGAATTTCGAATCATATTAGACGTCGGATGTAATTGCAGCATGGAGGTCGTTTAAGCTTGTAGTTTAAAATTTCCTTGGATCCAATAAAAGCTCGCAATATGGAACAATTATTTGTTAAAAAATTATGAAAAAATTGGTTAGATATATAGTTTTTTATATTTATGTATATAACACATATGTACGAGAATGTATTCTTCCAACTTATTTTTCGTTTTATGTATTCCAACAGGTGTAAATATGTCCCTCAAAATTAATTTCTTGCATTCTCTTTTAAACCTTTTCCCCGAGAATCTTGGCGACGTAAGTGACGAACATGGCGAAAGGTTTCACCAAGAATTGAAGTCCGTCGAGCGGCGTTACCAAGGGGCACTGGGATGAAAGAATGATGGGACATTATATTTGGTTTCTCATTAGAGAAACCGATTCCGAAATCTACAAACGTCAACAAGTAACTCACAAATACTTCTAATGAAACTTGTTCATGTAAATAAACTCAAATGTACATAATATAATAAAAGTAATAAAAACAGAAAATATTTTTTTTTTAATTCTCTTACCTCTACTATAATATAATATTTTTTCAAATAGGCATTATTTTCTTCGCTAGGATGCAAACTTTTAAAAATAAAATAAAATATTTTTATACCCTCACTTTAGTGTGACGAGGGTATATATCATTTGCTACGGAAAAAAGTGTAACACATCGAAGGAGTGACCTAAGACCCCAAGTATGTTCGGCGGAAATCCGTTTTGGGTCATTTTAAGTCGAATGAGCAATGTCCGTCCGTCTGTCTGTCTGCTGGCTGGTGCGCACGATAACTCTCGAAAGGAGTAACCGATTGACTTCAAATTTCGTATGTGGTAATATTTTTTTCTCTCTACGACTAAGTTCGAAGACGGGCCATATTGGTCCACTCCTTCTGGTACCTCCCCCACAAAGGGTTAAAATGTTGTGAAATATTGATTCTTTAATAACTGATATTATACGTATTCGAATCTTCTGAAATTCCACTCATAGTATTAGTTTGTTAGTCGCTATCAACTCGAGGAAAATGGGCGAAATTGCCACGCCCTTTTGGTACCTCCCACACAAATGCACCATTTTGCACTAAAAGTTAAAAGCTTATAACATTAATACCAGTGTTTAGAAATACATGAAATTTTGTACAGTGTAATGCTTTTATAGTGCCTACAGTCCAGTGAAAAATGGGCGTTATTGCCGCGCCCCTTTTGGTACCTCCCACACAAATGCACCATTTTGCACCAAAAGTTAACAGCTTATAACATTAATACCAGTGTATAAAAATACTTGAAATTTTGTACAGCGTAATGTTTTTATAGTGCCTACAGTCCATTGAAAAATGGGCGTTATTGTCACGCCCCTTTTGTTACCTCTCCCACAAAGGCACCCTTTTGCACCAAAAGTTAACAGTTTAAAACATTAATATCAGTGTATACAATTACTTGAAATTTTGTACGGTGTAATGCTTTTATAATGCCTATAGTCCAGTGAAAAATGAGCGTTATCACCACTCACCTTTTTGCACCTCCCACACAAAATGGCCAAATTATAACACAATTTAATATCTCAACGTTAATATACCAGTCCATATAAACGGTTACAATTCGGCACAGTGCAATGTATTTAAAGTATCTACTGTTCAGCGAAATATAGGTGTATTTCTTAAACCCCTTCTGGTACCTCCCACAAAAAGTGACAGAATAATTTGTGTAATATTCAATATTACATTACTCACAAAGTGAGGGTATACCTTAGTCGGTTTACCCGATTGAAACTTTCTTACTTGTTTTTCGATTTTTTGTATTTTTTAGGTTTTTTGTCCCAGGATTTTTTTTTAAATCAACTTTTTCCAATTTGTTTAATGACTGTTACTAAACCACTGTTTCTAAGTGAAAGAGATATTTCCAACATTGGTAGCCCACATTAATAGCTTCAATTTAACGTATAAGTCGACCTGATCGAGCATATACTCCAAAAACTATAGTGCAAATACTAAGGGTACCTTCGACGATAATAGCATTTGGAATACATTTTTTTTTTTAAAAAAAAGTATCTATCTTGAGATAGGACAGTTTTGAATTTAAAAACGTATTTTCTATTTATTAAAATGTTTAACTCCAAATTTTTGCAAATACAAAAATTTTTTGTACGTGATGTCATGATATTTGAAATGTGATCGAAACATTTCGGCTCTCATTTCAAACCCTTCACAAACAGTAATTCCTCAGGTCGATATTACACATGTTTTTCACAGCTCTGAATAATTGATATCATAAATAAGACATCAGCTGATTTTTACAATAAAGACTGGGGCCTTATTCATAAAAATTTAATGAAGGTTTGAAGAACACTTTAACACTGCTAAAGCGTTCCTTAGGGCCTGGCATGCGTTGCGATCAATCGTGACACAGTAAACAAGGTAGTATTGTTTGCTAACCCATATAAAACAGCTAGTATTTACAATAATCCCCTGAGCAGTCCTGTCTTCTTTGAATTTGTAAACACTTTTTTTATTTTTAATATGTCAAACTACCAAATTTTTGGAAAAAAAATTTTGAAACCTGATACTTCTGCACACTTTTCAAATGCTTTACCTCAGGCCGATATTACACATTATAAGATCGGCTCATGTATGGGCTAGCAGATTGTTGTTTAAACATTTAATCAAATGATTTAAATGATTTTAACCAAAAAATTTACTTTAATTTTTAAAAAAAAAAAAATTTCTTCTTTAAATAAGATCAATAAAAATAACAAAAGCTATTTACGGGTATAATCTCTTTGTAGCTCAAAAAGAGGTCTGCGAGGTCCTGCTATTGATGTTAGTTTTTCATTATATTTTATCATAGCTGGTTAAACTATTTATATGATTTCCCAGCAAACATTGTATAGGCAGAAGTTAAATAGGTTATATAAAATATTAAATTATGTAGACCAAGAACTTGGCCTAGGACTACTTATAGAATGAAGACAATGATCAGGCCGATCATTGTATTCTTTATCAGGCTCCAATCTTGACTATCAGAGAGACATAATATTCTGACAAATTTTGGAATTTCTGGATAATTGAAACAAGCTCGAGGTCATGTGTTGTTGTTAATTTATTTTTGTTCAATATTTCGTTTCTCTTTGAGAAACATCATCAGGAACATCTGTTTTAAAAATGTACACAAATTTTACAATAACAACATAAACATAAACACAATCATAAACGTCGTAACTTACAAGAAATTTTGAGAAACAATAACAAACTTATTCTAAAATGCAATCAACCTGCACCGACGATGTCTGCATTGTTACTGTCCGTCGTTATTCTTATTCGACTTTGTTTACTCTTGTAATGAACAGTCGATAGTTATTTGTGCATCCCTCTGCGTCTGCTTTGTAGTTCATGCGTTTGTTTGTTGTTGTATTTATGATGTGCAGTGTTTCTAACGTTAATCTCTTGTTGTAGTTTGTCTCATTGTCAACCACTCTCACTCTCTCCAAATCTGGTTCGTGCTTTTCTTTCGCACAGTGTTCTGCTAACGCTGTCTTTTGGGTTAAATTTTGACTTCTTAGTTTTATGTCAGATTTATGGCCAGATATCCTAGTTTTCAGTTTATTTTTTGTTGTGCCTATGTATATTTTTGGACAATTTATGTCGCCGGTACCTTTGCAACCAATTTGATATACAATGTTGGATTTATCCATATTGTCAATTTTTGATTTCGTGTTAGAAAAAAGTTTTTGTAGCGTGTTTGTTGTTTTTGGTGCTATTCTGAATTTAGTTTTGTCTATGCAATTTGAGTTTTCAAATCTTTCTGATAATTTCGGGACGTAAATAACCGACTTGTAAAGTGTTGGGGCGATTTCCTTTATCTGTGGACATGATAATTTCTTATTTAATAGTGACTCTATTGATCTCTTGGGGAAGCCGTTTTCAAAGAGTATTTTTCTTATTTTTCTTTGATTATCCTTATGAAACTGGGTGTCGCTTATTGTTAAAACTCTGTTTATAAAATTTTGAGCAGTATTCCAAATAATTTTTCTTGGGTGATTTGAGTGGAAATTTAATAATCTACCCGAAGACGTTGGTTTTTGGTACCAATCGGTCAATAATCGTTTGTTTTCTCGAATTAGTTGTATGTCCAAATATGGTAATCGTCCATTTTTCTCATATTCTAGTGTAAATTTTATATTAGGATTGAAGCTATTGAATTTCGTCAAGGTATCGTCTATTGCACTTTTTTTAATAATCCCGAAAAGGTCGTCCACGTATTTTGTCAAGATCTTAGGCCTAATATCACAGGTTTCAATGCATCTATCCAATAGCTCTTCCATCACTATGTCGGCAACTATTGGGGAAGCAGAAGATCCCATCGGCAGCCCCTTCTTTTGTTGGGATTATTAAAAAAAGTGCAATAGACGATACCTTGACGAAATTCAATAGCTTCAATCCTAATATAAAATTTACACTAGAATATGAGAAAAATGGACGATTACCATATTTGGACATACAACTAATTCGAGAAAACAAACGATTATTGACCGATTGGTACCAAAAACCAACGTCTTCGGGTAGATTATTAAATTTCCACTCAAATCACCCAAGAAAAATTATTTGGAATACTGCTCAAAATTTTATAAACAGAGTTTTAACAATAAGCGACACCCAGTTTCATAAGGATAATCAAAGAAAAATAAGAAAAATACTCTTTGAAAACGGCTTCCACAAGAGATCAATAGAGTCACTATTAAATAAGAAATTATCATGTCCACAGATAAAGGAAATCGCCCCAACACTTTACAAGTCGGTTATTTACGTCCCGAAATTATCAGAAAGATTTGAAAACTCAAATTGCATAGACAAAACTAAATTCAGAATAGCACCAAAAACAACAAACACGCTACAAAAACTTTTTTCTAACACGAAATCAAAAATTGACAATATGGATAAATCCAACATTGTATATCAAATTGGTTGCAAAGGTACCGGCGACATAAATTGTCCAAAAATATACATAGGCACAACAAAAAATAAACTGAAAACTAGGATATCTGGCCATAAATCTGACATAAAACTAAGAAGTCAAAATTTAACCCAAAAGACAGCGTTAGCAGAACACTGTGCGAAAGAAAAGCACGAACCAGATTTGGAGAGAGTGAGAGTGGTTGACAATGAGACAAACTACAACAAGAGATTAACGTTAGAAACACTGCACATCATAAATACAACAACAAACAAACGCATGAACTACAAAGCAGACGCAGAGGGATGCGCAAATAACTATCGACTGCTCATTACAAGAGTAAACAAAGTCGAATAAGAATAACGACGGACAGTAACAATGCAGACATCGTCGGTGCAGGTTGATTGCATTTTAGAATAAGTTTGTTATTGTTTCTCAAAATTTCTTGTAAGTTACGACGTTTATGATTGTGTTTATGTTTATGTTGTTATTGTAAAATTTGTGTACATTTTTAAAACAGATGTTCCTGATGATGTTTCTCAAAGAGAAACGAAATATTGAACAAAAATAAATTAACAACAACACACGACCTCGAGCTTGTTTCAATTATCCAGAAATATTAAATTTCATAAAGGTCGATTATTAATAATTACTAAAGAAAATTTTGGAATATATATGTATATTCCCTGACTTACGAACAATCCTTAACTGTCATATATTTTTAAGGAGATGGTCGAACAGTTTAAAATTCGCTTGATAGGTGCAGGGCAACATGTGCCGTTTAGTGAACTGTAGAGCTTGATCTAGGGCTAGTCAAAAGGACATATACAGCAATGAGGCAGATCACTATAGTTTTTATGAGGCTGAAATCTTGACTATCAGAAAGGTAGTAGAATGACTGAGATATAATATGCTGACAAAAGGTGGGATATATACATTTCCCGACAATCAGACTGCAATAAAATCCCGGATTTTCTCTTCCTGAAGTTATGAATAGTCCTTATCTGACATACATATATATTTTAAAGAGATGGCTGAGCCGTTTAAAATTCGGCTGATAGTTGCAGGTGAGGAGGGAAAGTTCCTGGAACAGTAGAGCAGATGAACTTGACTTGACCTAGGGTTATTCATAGAACAAATGCAGTGTCCTGGCAGATCCCTGTAGTGTTTATCAGACGCAAATTATGACTATCAGACAGGTTGTTGAATAGCTCTGCTAAGCGTAGTCTAACATGGCGCAACGTCGGACAACACACATACTGCAATAAAATCTTAATATCTTAAAGATAATCGCATTCAGTAAGAATGTACCTTTTGATTTCAAAGAAGATATGTTCCGATTAAATATGGAAATTGACCATGACTTTTTCACAGAGATGTGGCTGTATCTCACAGATTGAGCGCTGGATCGCCCGGCGTTAAATCGCATGTTCTTAGTGGCCAGTTGATATCAGAATTTCTTGAGATAATACTCGTATGTTCTGGAAATCGTTGTTGCAATAAACTGATTGTTCTATGCGCGGTGTAGCAGGTGGTGCCGTCTTGCTGGAAACACATGTCGTCCAGATCCACGCCGTCCATTTGAGGCCACAATAACTGCGTTATCAAGTTCCTGTAACGAATGACGCTGTTGAGAACGTTGCCGAATTGATGTTTTCGGGTTTTCGGCGACCCAGTTTCTCCAAATAAGTTGACCCCTCTTCGAATGGTTGACACATTTGGTGCACTTTCTCGGCCCAAAACTCTTGGAAGTTTGCGAGCAGTCTCAGCACAATTTTCCAAATTTTTGTTTTTCAGGATTCCGTGTTCCTCGACTAAAGAAAAGTCCCCAACTGTCCAGAAATGGCTGATACGTTAAAAATTAGCCGGATAGGTGAGAAACTGGACAGTCTGTAGAGCAGAGATCGACAAAACAGCGCCCATGGGCGATTCTCTCCTATCTCACATTGTATGAGTATAAAATAATTCATTCAGTTTACATAGAGAGAGAAATGCTTTTGTATGGTTGTATGAGTGTGCCGATCCCTGGTCTAGAGACTGTAGAGCAGATGAACTCGCTAGACTAAGGACAACCTTACATATTCAAGGGAACCTTGAATCTGTGGAAATGTGACATTCAACGCATAAGGGGAAAAAAGCATTTGAGACAAATATCTGTGTAGTGGTTCTTCTTAAAACGATCTCGTCCAAAACACCGGGTTGAAATGCGACCTCGTGTCCATCGGTATAACGTATGTAGTCAGCGGTAACCGACTGTAATTGTACGGAGCCTGACTCTTACTTGGGCGCTTCAGCAAGTATAGGGTGTTTTTAACCCAGTCCTTGTCAATGCTGTGGCGGCCATGTATCTCCTCTATAGCAATGCTTGTGCTTAAAACGAACTCTCCTCAGTCCTGACTATTATGCGTACCGTGTTGATCTGACTTGTTGGTTCGCGGCTGCTCTTGCTGATACCTGGACGCCTCTGCAACGCCTCAGTATGTAACAGCTGCTTTTTAACCCAATCCTTGACGAAGTACCGGGGCTATGCTATGGCGGTCATGTATGTATCTTCCCTTGAGAAAGACTCCATCTCTGATCAAAAGGCAGAGAGGATCCCTAAACTTGACACTGAGTATTTCTGAAGAACAGGATACTGCGTCACCTTTTATACAGCAGCATATCCCAAAAGGACTAAATTCGTCAGTGGTAACACTGGTTCTAGGTCCTTCACTGACGTGGCTAAGGACAGCTTGGAACTGGCGGCCATTGACAGAGGAAATAAGAGACGGCAACATCCCCAGCGGAAAGCGGAGTGAGATAGAGAACACACTGTGCTCTGTTTTCTCCGATGTTCTTCAGAAGCTAACGGGTCCGGCTCGACGCAAGCTGATATCAGGGTCGGTTAAAACTTATGCGGTTAAGTAATATGCGGTTGCAGAACTCTGCTCAGTGCAACCACTGCGCTTCGAAGACAATTGGTGAAATCTGGCCGGGTGCGGCACTGGTTATGGTCAAAATGGATGACATTCTATTTCGGCCCAGGGCACATGCATGGATTCCAGATAAATATGTGGGAACCGATGTAGTGGTTCGCCCATGCCGGCTGTTTACATTTTTTTTGGTATAACTGACGACGTACACAAACAAAAAGGACTTCTCTCTATCGCTGACCTCCGCTTCCAGAGAGCAGTGTGTATGTATGGGGGTTGACAACGGACAGACGACGACTATAAGAGGACAATTGCTGACGAGACTTCCACAAGAGGTGCTGTGTATGTAGACGTTGAGACGTATAGACGTGAGACGAAATAAGACGATAGGAATAAAAGTTTATATTGAATTCACTACTAAGTTTAATTTCAGTTTGTTGGTGTATTTTATTTATGAAAATATCGAATCAATCCGAAGCCTCAAGTTTGCGAAAAATTTTAGCCTTGTACTATTGGTTACATCAAACATTTGACTACGTCCAGTTAGGAATCGCTGGGAGTGCTTCTGGATACATATTTCCAGCGCAATTATGAAGAGGCATTGAATACTTCAATTGTGGATTTCCTTGAAGTGCATCCAGCAGAGGTCGGCAGCGAGATTGTAAACGAATCTAGAAATCTTCGGCCAGTTATCAAAACCTATAAACCTTACCAGTTACCAGGACCAGACAATGCCGCATCGGCGGAGCTAAAAACAGTGACTGATACTGTGGGATAAACTCAAACTAATATGGGGGGGACAAAGTCTATGAGACAGATATAAGTGGTGCTAATAAATTTGAAATGATCTCATGATCTGTTGATAACTATACATAATCAGTCGTCTTACAGGAAGTCAGGCAGGAAGATATGGAAGTATTGATTAACGATTTCTGCGGAATCTGTGGAGACGTGGAAGAGAATGAGGAGGAATCTGAAAACATATTTTTAATGCCCTGCCTTTTGGAATATAATGTGGGCTATTCTGGGCATCTATTTCTTTATTATTTCATTGAAGACTTCAGCATGGGATTCCGTTTAAGTACAGCCATCAGAAGCCGCCAGCGAGATTATAACCGGATCTACAAGTCTTTGGGCTATCAGAAGCTATAAACCTTTTATGATGCCAGAAACACACAATTATTTGCCGGCGAAGCTACAAGCAGTGACTGATGCAATCCCTGGGCCAAGTCTATATACCAACAAAATGGAGAGAAACCTAGGTTGTTTTCATCCCAAAAGCGGGAAAGCGTCCCATACAGGAGCTAAGGCTATCCAGCCGATTATTCTATAGTCATTTCTCATTAAAAGCCTGGAGAGATTTACAGATAGTTGTTACCTTAAGAATAAAATTTATCACTGGCTACTATTCACTCAACAGCATGCCTACAGCAAGGGCAATTTCACCGCAAACGTTCTGCATGATCTAGTCAGCTTTATTGAAGAATCTCTCTCTGTTAAGGAATGTGGTAGCTTTTTCAATAACTTTAATGCAGCCACTATAAAGGCTGCAGGCTGCAGCAACCCTGGGGGTTGATAGCAGTATACGTAGTAGGTTCATTCACAACCTTCTGATTAAGAGACCTACATATTTCAGCTAGCTTGTGGTTAAGTGGGCCTCCATATATTCCTCAGCAGGGTAACCATGCATTGGGCTTCAAACTTTCTGAAAGAAAAGTCTCCCAACATTCAAGATAATGGCATTGGTTTGGCGGCAAAGACAAAAAACATTTACTTAATACTAATTATATTATTTTAAATTTAAGTTCAAAATGGGTTGTTGTCATTAGCTACAAATCAATGCCACCATTTTCAGTTCAGGTTTTATGAGTAATATTTTTGTTCATTCCAATTAGTTTGTTGGGTAACATTTTTCCACTTGCAATCCGTTTTCCTCTTGCTTGCTTGTTTTTTCTGACGTCCTTGAAGTCCATCAGCCTGGTTGTTGTTGTTGCAGTTACCACCACCGAAAAGAATGTAAATCATGCATTACGACGGATGTTAAGTAATAAAAACTTATATTTATGAACGGAATTTCGGCCTCCTTTTTGTTGCTGCGTTCCATCATCATCAACCAGAATTTGTCCATGCTTTCCATATAGCAAGCAAGCATGCAAGCCAGCAAAAAATATGGGAATAAGGATGATGCTCTTTTGTCATGACACAATTTTTATCACAAACGAGTTTTTGTTTTGGCGTTTGCTTGTGGCTTTCCTGACGAGGACGACAAGGATGATGGCTTTGTTTTAAAGTAATCTTCCCCATGATCCAAAAAATAATTTTGGAATAAGGGAAGGGGAAAAAACCTAATGCTACAGCAGCACAAGTGGATTTTAATTACTTAATAAAGAGCAGATGTTACTTTGGCCCAAGTTTGAATAATTGACGGTGCAAGTCTGTGCTAAGGAAGAAGAAGATGAAGAATGTGAGTACAAAATCGAGGGTGTAGATGAACAAATGTTCTCTAAAGTTAAGTTCAAATTGGAGCAAGTTTCAAGAGCCCGTGAAAGAAACAAAATAATAATAAGTTTTTCAGTTTAATTGTTGTACCATGAGGTTATTAATAAATATTATTATTTGACTTTATCTATAATTTGTATGCTAATTAATGGTGATTGCAAATGAGAAGATGCCATTAAGGCTACTGGAGTTTTCAATGTTGTTCGCGGCAAAACAGAAGGACAAGCAGGATACTTGAGGTAAAGCAAAACAAAAGAGATGACATGAGAGGGAGGGAGAAAAAACTAGTATAAACGGTAGTAAGTTCGGCAGGGCCGAATTTTATATACCCTCTCCATGGATTACAGTCAGTTCTAAAACAGGAAACATCTTCAAATGTGACATATATGGCTTATCCAAAAATATTTGGAAGCAACATATATATGTGAACTACATCGTATCGTATCGTAAAAATTCGAAAAGTGGTTCTTTTTATTGTTAAGAAAAAATCTAGTCGACAAAAGGCCTAAAAATTCCCAGTTTTAACCAGTTTGTTTAGAAAATGGGTTAAACAAACGATATTTAGGAGCGACCTCTATATGTGGACTATATCGTAAAACGTAGACCAATATGGTAATTTTTCGTTGTGGCGAAATTAAGTATAAATAAAATACAAACGGCAAAATTTTAGACAAATCGTCTGGAAAATGTGTTATTTATGGCTTAAATAAGAAGACCTCTATAGGGAGACTATATCCAAACATGGAGCGATGAGGTTTCTTTTTTCTTGTGAAAAATTCATGTGGAAAAATTTTCAAAATGCATATACAGGGTGGCTGATGAAAGCTGCTACCAAAAAAAATTAAATAACTTTTTTTCTATTTAATGAATCTGGTTATTTTTTTAACCAAAAATGGATAACTGGGACACAGAAACAAGAATTTGGATTGTCCGCCGCTATTACGCACTGAAGTCCGTAGTTTCGGTTCAAAGAGAGTATATAGGCACGTTTGGCGGCAATCCTCCGAACGGATGGACCATAAAGAGAATTGTTAAAAATTTTTCCGAGCATGGGACAGTCAACAGAAGACCTTACCATCGAAACCCTTCAGTTCGGACGGAGGAAACAATCGCTGCTGTAGCTGATGCCATACAAAACAATCCAAGAGTTTCGACAAGAACCTTATCTGCAAATGGGTATAAGCAGACAGTCATTGCAGTCAATTATGCACAAAGATTTGGAGTTATTCCCATATAAAATTCAAATGGCCAACAAAGTGAACTCAGCAGACTTCCCGATTCGCTTGGAATTTTGCCAGAAGATGCTTCAAATGGTGGAAGAGGACAGAAACATGTTGAAATTTCCCAATAAGCTGATATCCAGAAACTCCACATTCCGTTGGCCCCCCAGGTCGCCTGTGGGGTTATTGCAAACAGGAAGTCTACAAAGCAAAACCAACAAATTTGAATGAACTAAAGCAATCCATTCGAGAAACAATTGCGGCTATTCCCGTCTCAACTCTCCAAGCTGTAAAGAACAACTTTTTGGTAAGATGCCGCACATGCATCAACGAGCAGGGGGGGGGGGGCATTTCAATTCCATTATTTTTAAAATTAATTAAGCTATATTTAATTAAATTTAATGAGCTTTAAAATTTTTTTTTTTTTTTTTTTGGTTTTCTTTATTTGCAATCTGTTCTACAACAATAAGTAAATTGTATAAAATTATTTGTACTTAACATAATATGGATTCTTAAAATCCAACAATATTTATAGATTTTTTACAGATATTTATACATTGAATGATATAAAATTATTTTATTTTCTGAATGGTAGGTCTAATATGTGAAATCTCTTAAGTCTTGACACTTCTTCGGTTTCATCTAGTAAAGATATTGCTAGAGGATTGACATGATTACTTAGTCTTTCAATATAGTTGGAGGATGCTTGAATTATCTCTTCTTTAATTGTGGTGATTTTTAAGTCTTTGTGAATATTTCTATTTGCCACGTACCACGGAGCATTTGAGATCATACGAAGAGTTTTTGATTGATATCTTTGAAGGATTTCCAAGTTTGAGTTGCTAGCAGTACCCCACAGCTGAATTCCATATGTCCAAACTGGTTTTAAAATCATTTTATAAAGTAGAATCCTGTTTTCTAAATTGAGTTCAGATTTTCGACCAAGAAGCCAATGTAACTTTTTGGTTTTTATCTTCAACTGTTGATGCTTTGTTTTGATATGAGTTTTCCAAGTTAACCGCTTATCAAGATGAAGTCCAAGATATTTTACATTTTCCCGTTTAGGAATTACCTCACCATTTAGTGTAATATCAGGACAATCTCCCCTTTTCATCATTAACTGGCATATCAGAGGTATAAATTGTATAAAGTATTGGAGCTAAGACACTTCCCTGGGGAACGCCAGCATGAATAGAGGATATATCAGAAATGTCGTTATTTACCTTGACATAGAAATGTCGTTGGGTGAGATATGACTTAAGTATCATAAAGAAAGGCGCAGGTAGTATTTTTTTCAATTTGTAAAGAAGTCCTATGTGCCAAACTCTGTCGAATGCCTGTTTAATATCCAGGAATACTGCCGAGCAATATTGTTTCTTCTTTAGGGAATCTCTGATAACGTTGACTATACGATGACACTGTTCCGGTGTTCCGTGCTTGTGACGGAAACCAAACTGGTACTCTGGTATTATTTTATTATTCTCTAGAAATGGTAATAATCTTCGTAGCAATATTCTCTCAAAAATTTTTGAAAAAATTGGTAATAAGCTTATTGGCCGGAAAGATGAAATTAAATCTGGAGGTTTGTTGGGCTTTGGCACCATAATAATTTCGGCGCATTTCCATTGGATAGGGAAGTAATCCAGTTTTAATATCGAGTTGAAAATTTTTGTAAGATAAACAATAGCCTTTTTTGGCAATGCTTTGGCAACATTTGCACCAATTTTGTCATAACCAGGAGATTTTTTTATGTTTAGAGCATTAATATCCTCCTTAATTTCTCTTGGTGAAATGTGTTTTATGGGTAGATCCATTTGTAGAGGTGATTCCAGAAAGTGTTCAATATCTTTTACGTCATCAGCAGTATTTAATTCGAAGGGCTGGAACGTTTTCTTTAGATATTTGGAAAAAGCTTCTGTTTTACATATATCATTTTTACACCAATTACCATCCTCATCTTTTAAGGGTGAGTTTTTCGGAATTGGACGCCTTTTCAGATATTTAGTAGCATTCCAGAGATAATGTTCATTTTTTGATCCAACTTTAATGTCAAGATTTCTCAAAAAGTTCCCAATTTCATTGTTTTTGAATTCGTTGAGAAGGGCTGTTAACTGCTTTGAGGCACGATTGAAATTTGTTTTGTCAATTGGATTTCTGGTGGATTTCCATATTCGCCGTAATTTTCTCTTATGTTTTACAAGATATTTTATTTCTGCTGAAGCATTGCATAGGGTACCTTTAGCTGGAGATGGTTTGTCTACCGGAGTCGATAAAAATGCAGCTTCATGGATAAGACATGAGAAATTGTGAACGGCATTGTCCAAATCATCATTAGTCGCAATATTTACCGACAAATTTACATTCTGATCAATCCAATTTGAAAATGATTCCATATCTGTTTTATTTGTCAGCATATTAACAGATTTTTTTACCGTTTCCAATACAGAACAATATGTTAAAATTATTGGCGTGTGGTCAGAACTGAGGTCGTTACTGTCAACAATGTCCAGACTTCTATTGCAAATACCACTATAGACAACGAAATCTAGCAGATCTGGGATTTTTGTGTTGTCACTTGGCCAATACGTTGGGTTTCCAGTAGATATCACGGAGTAGTTGTATTTTCGAATACACTTAAATAGTTCTCTGCCTTTTGGGTTAATTAATCGAGATGCCCACCAAGGGTGTTTCGCATTAAAGTCACCTCCAACCAAAAATTTTGGGCCAAGTTGTTTAAAAAAGTCAAAATATTCTTTACTGTTTATACTATGCCTTGGTGGAGAGTAAATTGAATAGATAGCGACATCTTCATTGCCACATTTTATTTTAACACCCGCCGCTTGAATGAAGTTGTATCTATAACTATTTTGTGGTTCATATTTAATAGTTGACTTTATTAAAACTGCTGCGCCAGCATGGGCTCGATTATCGGGATGGTTTGTTGCTATTAGGTCAAATCCATTAATCTTGAAGTAACTTCTTGTAGTGAAATGGGTTTCAGAGATAAGACAAATATCAATTTCATGATTATTCAGAAACATTGAGAGTTCCTGGGTATGATTGGATACGCCATTGGCATTCCATACAGCAATTCTAATATTTAATTGCATAATTTGTTAATTAAGGTTGACATCATACTTATTAGGGTATTTGTGAGTTCCATTTGTTTAGTAAACATAGCCTCTATTTTGGACATAAATGAATTAGAAGGATTTGTTGTTTGAACAACTTCGGAATAGAGTGGATTTGTGGTTTGGTATTGCTGGTTTGAATTTAATTGCGGATTTTTGTTATAAGATGTATGAATAGGTGGGTTATTAAGATGGTTTGGATGACGTCCGTTGGGAACATTATTTTGGAATCTTTTCTGCCATAGTTGTTGATAAATTCTACATCCCTTGTAGTTAGCTGTATGTTTGTCTAAACACAACGATACGGTCTTTTACAATACGCCTTTGTATGACCAAACATTTGACAACGATGACATTGTATTAAGTCGTACGTTTTTTGAGGAGGTTCTATTTTTACTATGGCTTTTTCTATATGACGAATGTTGAAAATGTCTTTATTATTTGCCTTGGGATCAAGATCAACAAAGAACATCGATAATGGTTATTTAGAACCACGACTCTTTACATTAGTAATGTTTCTAACATCATGACCAAGTGATAATAAAATGGCTTTTAAATCTTGAATCGGATAGCTGTGATGTATTCCTTTTATTACCACCCTGTATGATCGCTCTTGTTTTAGTTGATATGTGTGGAAAATTATCTTTGCAGATTCAAGATGTTTCACTAGCTTTCTATATGAATCAACTGATTTTACCATTATTTTTATTTGATCATTCATTAGTGATTTATAGTTGAACTCATTAGCTGTTATAATTTTCGAAATGCTCTTTACCATTTTATTTATGTTTTTCACTTCTGGGATAAATATCGGTGCCGGTTTTAGGGACATTTCTTCATGTACATCTTCATTCACTTTATTTGCTTCATTACCTTTATTATCATCATTAGACAGTAAAGCATATTTGTTGCTAGATGTTGATGGTTCATCAGTACCTGATGTTCTTTGTTTCTTGTGTTGATGCAAATTAGGCGATCGTTGACGATTTCGTTTGTTTGTTTTATTTGTTGTAACCCTTTGCCAGTTCGAATCACCATCATCACTGTCATCACTTTCGGTTAAACTTGACATGTTGTTGTTGTTAAACTGATGCTGCAGTCTATGTTAGTTTAAATTTTTGTTTTATGTTGAATTGTTTTTTGACACCGAAAAAGCAATGTTGCTAATCCGTTAATGATCATTAATTCGTTTTGTTTGTTAAAATTTGAAAATTTTGCGAACAACCGAATTTCTACGGCGGCCGGAAGTTGGACCCCAAGAAAATACACCCCAAATTGAAAATGAAAGTGCGCCCCAAAGTTGGGGCCTATTTTCGTTACAAAAATTGCTTTAGGAAATTACACCCCAATCAAAAAAACAGCATGAAATGAAAATACACCCCAAATAACACTAAGACTAGGGTAATCAAAAGCCGCACCGGTTAACCGTTTAATCGGTTTCACTTTAAAAACCGCCTATCGGTTTCCGGTTTTTTTGCTTTTTCGAATAACTCGAACCGTCGGTTTTTTCAACTCGGTTTATTCGACTTTTCGGTTTTTTGAAACCATTATAAAATGATAAAGAAAATATTATTTTTGAAACAGGAACCTACCTAAAATTTTGAAAACATCAATATAAAAACCGTTGACATCATTTGTGCATATCCGTCGATTTCAAAATTCAGTTTTATATGTATTTATACTGTTTACATTGCTAACTTCTCTATTGACTTCGTCTGCATATTTTATCAAGGGTCTTATTGCGGTATAGAAATTAATTAACAATCCTTTCTAATTGAAATGTAGGTATAAATAAAAATACGTATGTTCAGTTTCACATTTCGACAAGTTTTCATCTCTATAGTATATAATCGGGTTGCCATTTATATGATGCTAAAAGCTAAGATTTTGCCGATCTTCACTATTGGTCAAGTTTTATAAAAACCATAATCAATTTTTTTGAAAGAAATCTCTTTAAAAATTGAACATAAATATTACGAATATTGCTATATAATATACAATTACATATTATAAATAAAAATATGAAGTGTTTAAAATAAAATTTTCAAATAAATCTTAATTTAATTGGAATATTGAATTTGCCCTACGCTTATTTTACGTCATCTAACAAAATGTTGAGCATTATTTATGCATTTTTATTAAAAAAGAAAAACCGAAAACAACCGGTTCACCGGTTATTTATTTTCGGTTAAACCGAAAACCGGTTTAAGAGTTAACTTAATTTTCGAAGAAACCGAAAACCGTATTTTCAAAATAACCGGTTTTTTGATCACCCTAACTAAGACATTTTCTCTTCGTAACTCGAGGGAGTACGTAATAATACACGCATAAGAACCTATTTTCCAATAATTATAAATCTTTTCCTGCGCGGTCGGCCTACGGCCTGCGGCCTTCGGCCTCTGTTTAAGACTTTCTCCTATGGACAGGATCCAAAGTTGGCAACGTGGAGCAAATCTTTTATGCGTAGCCTTTCTTGTTTCTAAATTTATAGACGAAAGTAAGCCCCAAAAAGCTGACAAAAAATGAAGTAGAACCCCAAAAAGCACACAAAAATGAAATTAAGCCCCAAAAAAATGTTGTTGTTGTTTGACATGTAATTTTTTGGGGCTCATATGCATAAAAATGTTGGGGTGTATTTTCCTGGGACCCAATTTCATTCCGCCAATTTCTACAATGCGTTACACGTCCGTTTGCAAAAGCGGCTGAGTAAAGACTGAGCTTTAACATGAATAAAAGAAATTCCATACACTGAAAAAAAAGTTATTTGAGTTTCTTAATGTAACAATATTCATCAGCCACCCTGTATGTGGATTATATCGTATCGGTGTGCCGAACTTTAGAATAAATAAAACAAATTTCAAAGAAATCGCCAGGAAAATGAGGTCCTTTTGGTATAAGGAAGCAATATTGAAAGCGACCTCTACATATAAGGAAATTATATCAAAACATAGATTGATAATATCTGTGAAAAATTCTTGTCGAAATACTTTCAAAATGCAAAGTTTCAGCCAATTTGTTTACAAAATATAGCATCTATGGCTTAACCAAAGATATTCAAGAGCGACCTCTATATGTGCACTACATCGTAAAACGTAGTTCGCTGTGGTATTTCTATAATGTCTAGCGGCATTAATGTAGTTGGTGTCGTTCTCTGCGCAGCAGTGATACATACATCAGCCATTCGCTGAACTTTGGTTAGTATTGCGCAGAATGTTGATTTCTGCAGAACATTATCGGTCTAACTAGTGCCGTATATAACCAATAAACAATACGCTGATTCAGACCCCAACATTTTCCTATTTCCCCTTTACAAGTATGTATATAGCGCTACCACTACTTTGTTTCTTCCAGAATGCTTCTTTTTTGCATGCCTAGTAAAATGCCTAAGTATTTTGCGCTTTTAGATCAGGGAATTTCAATACCCCCAAGGAGACAGGTGCAACGTTTGTTACCTTACATATCCTGCTGAAAATAACTAGTTCCCTCTGGTCAAGACCATTATCGGAAGCCCATCTATGTCAGTTAACGCTAAGCTAGCTGAAACTCATGGCCTAATCAGAAGGTTATGAATTAATTTTCGTATTATAGTACTCGTATCATAGAGGCTGGACTTACGTTATTAAAGGCCACCTCTATATCTAAGAAGGCTGCCTCTGTATATTCCTTAACAGAGAGATATAGATAGATCCTTGTTGACTGTACAGTAATCAGTGATACATTTTATTCCTAAGGTAACCATTGATTAATCTCGTCAGGGCTTTAAAGAGTAATGACGATTGATTGCCTTAGAAAAGCTCAGCAGAATTTAACATGAGCCATGTTTGCTAAGCCGCCCTTTAGAGAGAGAGAAGCACAGACACATAATTTGTGCTATTGATTCCTCCTCCTCTTCGTCTCCACAGCTTCAATAAAAGTCATTTCGCAGAACCTTCAATATCTCTTCGTGCCGTCCAATAACGCAGTGACCCGCCGTGACAGAAACGAAAAGTAAGACGTATGATCTCCATACCGGCAACAGGGAGTTGATGCGTTTGCAGTTTAGGCAGGGCTACATCAGCCTGGAATATATGTATGCAGTTCCTTACAAGTTACCACCTGATATATATTGTCGTAAGGGGCGCTATCTCTAAAGAAGAGCTTTCAGCTCGCTAGAGGCTTACCCCCTATATTCCAGTTCCCCTGGAGCGTGTAATGTATTTAGTTCCTAGTCTTACAAGTTAATCTGCTTTGCAGTTCCCTGGCTGTGGTCCGGCACTAAAATAAGGTGAATATTAAACTGATCAGCCATCTCGTTAGGCGATCTGCGATAGTCGAGTATTTTTCCAATGCATAGCTCAAGTTTCTTAGAAAAGACACCAAAGCCACTAGTATGCAGAGTGTGGAACCGTCAGTATAGACATTTACGTCTATCCTAAGTCCTAGATAATGAGGTAATAAGTGAGATAATTCTTGTCAAAAAGTGGGTCAGACATAGTTTAATCAACAGAGTTTGTGTCCAGATTGACACTATGTCCTCAGACATTTGCTGACCAGCGTGACTATTCTCTAAGTCTAATAGCATTAGATGCGGCATATCACTTAGTATGAAAATCTAGTAGTATAGCATTTGGTGCCTCAGTTAGTGTGGTTCTCAACGCATCAGTGATATACATTGCAGTCATTTACTGAACATTGTCAAGTAGTGGATTTTAGCAGAGCAGTCAAGCACACGGCAGTACCGTACAGAATTATTGGCGCGACTACTATCATATACAACTAATTAACTAAACACGAGTTCAGACCCATGCGTTTTCCTATTGCGAGGAAAATAAATATTACTATCATATACAACTAATTAACTATACGCGAGTTCAGACTCACGCGTTTTCCTATTGCGAGGAAAATAAATATTAAGGTAGCTCTTGCCAAGAATACAGACTCTAAATCTTCCATTACCTGTACCTACGTTCCGAACCCAAAAACCATATCTTCTCTCAAACATGGTTCCTGGATTAGAAACATATCGGCCTCTTCTTTCATTACGAGGGCTTGTGGGGCGGCGGATGCAGCCCACAAAACATAACTCTTTCCAACCATGGTTTCTGGATTAGAACCACATCAGCGTTTCCTTGCATTAGGATGGCTATTAGGGCAGCTCCTTAAGAAGGCAGCCTTAGAGTGGTGGATGTTTGCCTGTAGAAACCGGACAATGGTCAGGTTTGGCCACCATTGCTATGCAGCCTTAGAGTGGTGGATGTTTGCCTGTAGAAACCGGACAATGGTCAGGTTTGGCCACCATCGCTGTAGCTGCCTTTTCGTCCCCATATGATTCTTCCGATCCTGTGATGAAGAGATTTTCCACGAGTATCTGGTGTAATCTGTTGTAGTATTTTCGAATAGCCTCCGTTGTCGCTCTTGTGCACCTTAAGTTAGATTTTGCTAAATTCGTAAGACACTATGCCCTCTAAATTGGTGGAGGGGGCCGCGTTACTTCGAGACCTTTCCGTCTCTTTCAATCGACCGTCCTCCCAGCCTTCAGTTGGAAGACCGGGATTAGTAACCTTCAGCATCTGGATTCCGCATCGGATGGCCTGAATCTATGCAAGCACCCTGCGCCGAGACGTAAAGACCTACTTTTTGACAACATCCAATGCCGCGCTCGGCCAGTTTTCACTAATATTCTTCAAGGCGCAGCGGTAGCACCGAAGAAAACAGAGCACAGTGCGTTCTCTGTATAACTTCACCTGCCGTTGGTAATGTTGAAGACATCCTTTCCCCTGTTGATGAGCGTCATTAACAAGCTGTCCTTAACAACGCCAGAGAAGGACCGTGGACCAGCGTTAGCACTGACCATTTTGTTCCTTTGGAAAGCCAGCGGCTCGTCTGGAGAGCACAGCCTTTTATTATGCTGCTGTTTGGAAGTTGGCGCAGTATCTTGTTCACCAGAAATACTCGTGCCCACTTTAGAGATACTCTATGATTATAGGCCTGAGATGCAGAGTCGGCAGCTCCTTAAGAAGGTCAAAGAAAACTGAGCAATGTGCGTTCTCTGTATAACTTCACTTGCCGTCTTCCTCTGCCCTGTTCATGAGCGTTATTAACAAGCTGTCCTTAACAAAGTTAGAGAAGGGCCATGGACCATCGTTACCACTGAGAATTATGTTCTTTTGGAAGCCGGCGATTTATCTGTAAGTTGACGCATTATCTTGTTCATCAGAAATACTTCGTGTCCACTTTAGAGATTATCTCTTATTATATGTCAGAGATGCAGAGTCGGCAGCTCTGGTAGCTCCGTAAGGTCGAAGAAAACAGAGTACAGTGCGTTCTCTATATAACTCCACTTGCCGCTGGGGTTGTTATCGTCTTCCTCTCCGCTGTTGATGAGCGTCCGTACTAAGCTGCCCTTATCAACGTGAGCGAAGGACCTTGGACAAGTGTTAGCACTGACCACATTGGTCCCTTTGAGAACCAGCGGTTCATCTGTACAGCGCGTTCATCAAAAATACTCCGTGTCTATTCTGCTTGTAGATCAGAGATGCAGGATCGGCTTTCTCAAGTCTCTCAAGGATCCTGAGAGTCCAAAAGTAAGTCGTTGCTGAGCCGTGCAGGTATCAGCAAAGGCAGCTGCCTAAACACAGTCTACGGTAACACCTGACTGTTAACCGACAACTCCGATGAGCACGGTTCGCATGCCAATGCGGACTTAGGAGAGGTTGTTTTAAGTAGAACCACTACTTGGCAGACCATTTAGCGTTACCCACGGTGCACTACGTGAGTGGTATATACCGTGTCCTCTCCCCTGTCGATGAGCTTCAGTACCCGGCTACCTTGTGCAACGACAGCAAAGTACCGTGGACCAGCATTATCACTCACCACTTTGGTTTGAAGGTGGCGGTTGATATGCAGCCTTTTAATTGACTGCTGTTTTGCAGATGACGAAGTTTCCTGTTCTTCAGAAATACTCTGTGCCCACTTTAGAGATTATCTCTGATCGGTGGAGAGAGATGCAGGAGCGGCTTTCGCATTCGCTTTCCATGGATCTTGAGAGCCATGTACCGATCAGTAAACTTCTTCTTGGAAGGTAGAGTATGCTTGCCTTACAAAACCAAAGTACCAGGAAGAGCTGCAGCCCTAGAAAAGGAAGATGAATAACTGGACCTGCTGTCAAGCCTAGATTTAGATCCTTTTGTATTTTTGTACCATTAGCAGTGTCAGATTAATATTTCAAGATGTTGCAAGCGGAAGGACAAAATTAGTACTCCCCCATGCTACGGTGGAGGTGGAGGATACAATAAAAACAATGTGTTGCCATATTTGAAAGAAGAGATAGAGAACAAAAATTAAAATAATTGCCTATTTTTAGGTTGAATAAATATTTATGCTTTGCAGTGTGTGTTTAGAGACATCGCCGCCATCATCATCATCAATAGGATTTTTGGCCTTGGCAAACCCTAATGCCATAAGACAAATGGTTTTAATTTCAACAAATTTACAAACATATTTAGAAAATTGCCTAGAAAAAGCATTTGAATAAATTTGGCTCGTTTTGTAGGATAAAAAATGTGATTATTAGCAGAAAAATGATGGGGTCTATTTTTAAATATATTAAGAGATAGAACTTGTTAAGGGAGGGAAGTAGTAGTAGTAGTGGAATCCATTAGGTTGGTTGGTATTGCTTTAGCTGGCACGGAAAAAACCATAAAAAATTGAAAAAAAATCGCAAAAATTTGTTTGTTCCATTTTTTGAAAGCTGCAGAAGAAAACAGCAGAAAACGTTTTTTTTTTAAATCAAAGTATTTCTAGTTGTTTTAACAACAGTTACTAAACTTCTGTTTCCACATGAAAGAGTCATTAATAATATTTTTAAGTTGTATCCTGTCATTATTGAGCATATACTTAAAAAAATATGGTCCACATATTAAAGCCACCTTAGATCTGCGCTGTGATTTTATTCCATTTAACTTTAATTTTTTGTTTGATCTTAATATATCCCATTTTTAATGACGCAATTTCCAACAAATTGTAATTTTATTGAAGCGGCAACAAAATAATTCTCACCCCTAATATTTTGTAAATACTCACTTGTTCATGTACTATGAATGAATTTATATTAATTAATATCAAAACCTCAACCACAAGCATGGCATTTAAAACTTCTGCATATGTATGTAAGTATTATAGCAAGAAATTAATGCCTACCCCTAATATATAGGAGTATACTTATGAATGAATTTAAATTAATTAATATTGAAACCTCAACCACAAGCAGAGCATTTAAAATTCCAACCTATAATAATTCTCGACTTTAATATAGTTCTAAAAGAGTCTTTGTTTGGATATTGTTCGTATGTATGTCTGTTAATTTCTGTTGGAGAGCCATTATCTCTCTCACTATCTTTCTTTCTCTGTGGTGTGAGTCGGTGAATCATAGCTCGTGTGTAAATAGAGTATTAAATTAAGGTGTAAACAAAAACATATCTTGTATATACTCGTACTGCATATGAGTTGATATAAACAATTCCCAGAGCAACAACTATGGTATAGAATGACACTGAAAAAAATAACATTCAAATTTATTGTTATTAAAATTGGACAAGAAGTACTTATACTATTCAAGTAGAGTATAATGCCAGCTACACGATGTGAAAGGGAGAGCATATATTGTTTACGGACCTTGGCTCACTTTGACTGACTTTTCTCATAGAAAACTTCATGTTTGATGACTTTTCTCGTAGAAAAGTTCATCGTTGATGACTTTTCTCATAGAATAGTTCATCGTTGATGACTTTTCTCATAGAAAAGTTCATCGTTGATGACTTTTCTCATAGAAAAGTTCATTGTAGATGACTTTTCTCATCGAAAAGTTCATCGCTGATGACTTTTCTCTTCGAAAAGTTCATCGTTGGTGACTTTTCTCATAGCAAAGTTCATTGTTGATGACTTTTCTCATAGAAAAGTTAAGCATTGATAACTTTTCCCATAGCAAAGTTCATCGTCGATGACTTTTCTCATAGAAAAGTTAATTGCTGATGACTTTTCTCATAGAAAAGTTAATTGTTGATGACTTTTCTCATAGAAAAGTTCATCGTTGATAACTTTTCTCATAGAAAAGTTCATCGTTGATGACTTTTCTCATAGAAAAGTTCATCGTTGATGACTTTTCTCATAGAAAAGTTAATTGTTGATGACTTTTCTCATAGAAAACTTCATCGTTGATGACTTTTCTCATAGAAAAGTTCATTGTTGATGACTTTTCTCATAGAAAAGTTCATTGTTGATGACTTTTCTCATAGCAAAGTTCATCGTGGATGACTTTTCTCATAGCAAAGTTCATTGTTGATGACTTTTCTCACAGAAAAGTTAAGCGTTGATGACTTTTCTCATAGCAAAGTTCATCGTTGATGACTTTTCTCATAGAAAAGACTTTTGTTGATGACTTTTCTCATAGCAAAGTTCATCGTTGATGACTTTTCTCATAGAAAAGACTTTTGTTGATGACTTTTATCATAGAAAAGTTCATCATTGATGACTTTTCTCATAGAAAAGTTTATCGCTGATGACTTTCGTCATAGAAAGTTCATCTTTGATGACTTTTCTCATCGAAAAGTTCATCGTTGATGACTTTTCTCATCGAAAAGTTCATCGTTGATGACTTTTCTCGTAGAAAAGTTCATCGTTGATGACTTTTCTCATAGAAAAGTTAATCGTTGATGACTTTCCTCATAGAAAAGTTCATCGTTAATGACTTTTATCATAGAAAAGTTCATTGTTGATAACTTTTCTCCTAGGAAAGTCCAACCTTGATAGCTTTTCTCTTAGAAAAGTTCATCGTTGATAACTTTTCTCCTAGTAAAGTTCATCGTTGATGACTTTTCTCATAGAAAAGTTCACCGTTGATGACTTTTCTCATAGAAAAGTTCATCGTTGATGACTTTTCTCATAGCAGTGTTCATCGTTGATGACTTTTCTCATAGAAAAGTTCATCGTTGATGACTTTTCTCATAGCAATGTTCATCGTTGATGACTTTTCTCATAGCAATGTTCATCGTTGATGACTTTTCTCATAGCAATGTTCATCGTTGATGACTTTTCTCATAGCAATGTTCATCGTTGATGACTTTTCTCATAGAAAAGTTCATCGTTGATGACTTTTCTCATAGAAAAGTTCATCGTTGATGACTTTTCTCATAGAAAAGTTCATCGTTGATGATTTTTCTCATAGCAATGTTCATCGTTGATGACTTTTCTCATAGCAATGTTCATCGTTGATGACTTTTCTCATAGCAGTGTTCATCGTTGATGACTTTTCTCATAGAAAAGTTCATCGTTGATGACTTTTCTCATAACAATGTTCATCGTTGATGACTTTTCTCATAGCAATGTTCATCGTTGATGACTTTTCTCATAGCAATGTTCATCGTTGATGACTTTTCTCATAGAAAAGTTTATCGTTGATGACTTTTCTCATAGAAAAGTTCATCGTTGATGACTTTTCTCATAGAAAAGTTCATCGTTGATGACTTTTCTCATAGAAAAGTTCATCGTTGATGACAGACCTAAGATGTCGAGAATAATATTGACCGCAACAGCACGCTGCACGTCAGGGCGCGTATCTGAGTTCTTGCTGTTGTATAAAATGACTACTGTAGATACGGTGAGAACCATGAGGAGTTGAAGGTTGTTGAGCACCTATTTTGCTCCCACACGAGGATTGCTTGGCGGCCTATGCAGATGCTGGATTTGGTCTTCATTGAGTGTCTTCTTCACTACATACAACATTTGATAAGTCACACAATGGAACCTACTTGGCCTAAGCTAAAAAATCTGGCCTTCGCTCTAACCTACCCTATGCTTGTTGCGTGGCAGAATGTTATTTCCTTCAAAGACATCAACGTGTTAAAGTAACTCAAAGAAATTGATTTGATTTAATTTTGTAGGACCTTAGAAATAGAGCCGTTATTTGAAATTAAGAACAGTTTTTTCCTCAGTGTACAAAAAACTACAAGAATCTGCTCCACATCAATATGCCCTTGGCCTTGGTCACTCTTCTATATGTATTAGTAACGACAACAACAGCAAAATAAACAAGTGGCACACAACGACTATGAAATACAAAACAACATGTCACAGCAAAATAAAGGAGGGAAAGATGAACGAAAACAATTTCCATTGTTTTCCATTACCTACTCAATTGTGTTTTTGAGTTTTGTGTGCATTTCCTTTTTGTGTCGTGAATCTGTAGTTGAAGGTATGTATTTCGAATATAGAGAATGGGAGAAGTGTGATAATTTAATTAAAATAGTCAGTGGTACAAAATCGGGAAAGGTAATATATCTCTTTGCGAGAACTGCTATTTAGTTCTTACCACAAAATCAAAGTGAACCGAAATTGATGGTCCTTCGAGTGGAGAAATTCTCTTGGCCGTTATATAGAGATCTATGGTGTGCATTAGTTAAGTTAGGTAAATGTGGTAGCCTGTATGCCAGGCCCACGTAGACTATGTAGTCTACTGGGATACCACAGGTACGAAAGGATATCAGATTTTCTAGTTCCTTCGCCTAAACCAACTCGAATGATTTAAAAAGCTCAAAAGTTGTCGGATAGCGTGTTACCTTCTAGAGCGCGCGGGGTACAAACGCAAAGGCGTTCTTTTATTTCTGTCTCCTCTTCGTCACTACAGCTCCTGCAAAGTCTTTCCTTAGTGACTCAGTGACAAGTCACACGATAAGTGGGACGTCCCGCTTCTATAAAAACAGGAGACCGTTGTACCGTTTCGAGTTTAGACAGTACCAAAGTAGCTTGGAATGTATACATTTCCTGTATAGTAACCACCATTGTCATAAGGGCAATATCTCGTTAGACCTAAAACATTATCCATTGGATATATATAGCATTAGTAACCGACCGAGTGGACTATATACCAACGGTGTGAACCTTCGAGAGGATCTACATCACTATGATACCAGCAAGAGATGAATGGGTTGGCAGAATACCAGGTAATAGAAACCATCTCTACTTCTAGACGGATGGTTCGAAGCTTGATGAAAAGGTTGGCTTCGGGGTACACTGTGAAGAACTTAGTTTGGATTTGGCTCATAGACTATCAGATTCCTGCAATGTCTATCAAGCCGAAATAATGGCAATATGGGAAGTCGCCAAGTGGCTGAGTCGCAACATAGTAACCAACACTGGCGTTGTCATTTACTCGGACAGCCAGGCTGCCATCAATTCTCTGGAGGCCACATCCCTAAATTCATAAACAGACCTCGACTGCCGCAGATCTCTTAACGAGATGGCTGAGCAGTTTAATATACACCTCATATGGGTTGCAAAGCGGATAAACTTGCTGTGAAAGGGACGACATTACAAATTCTCCAATAATTTGCATATAGTGGTGCGCCACTATCCACGTGCAAGCTTTGGCTTAGGCATGATGCAATCAGGCAGTCCAACGAAAGATGGACAGAAATCGGCACATGCAGGGTACCTAGACAAATCTGCCAAAGGGATGACCTGATAAGGTCAAAATATCTCCTCGCACTAGAGAGGAAAAGTTTGTCTATGTTAGTATCAGTTCTGACGGGACGCTGCCTGATCGGCGAACATGGTAGAAGATTGAATATTGACTCCAATGACTTCAGCAGAAGAAGTGAGAGCATTGAACACTTGCTATGCGACTGTCCCGCTTTGAGTAAACGACGACTGGACATACTGGGCTCGGCCATTCTAGGCAGTCTAACAGATCTTTCCGGTACTGATATTCGTGCTATTGATAAATGTGTGTATCAAACAGGTTGATTTAGATGAGGGGCATTTCAGTAACACTAGGGACCTAAATTGGTCTATGTAAGCTGACAAAAAAATAAAAAACGGTTGCCACACTTACCTGAGCATCCAGTTCAACTGGAGCATATAAGATTCCTAGCTTGCAAACACATCTGCACTCTATTTCTCTGATATACCCCTGGGACCCTGCACCTATATCAGGTTGATTTGGAACTGCTCAGCCCTCTTGTTAAGACATCTGCGGCGGTTTAGGGTTATTCCGGAATTCAGGAATACATATTCCTGGTATTAAATGCCGATCAGACTTTCGGAGCAGTATCGCAGTCATTCCACTACCTCTCTAATAGCCAACATGTCAGGTTGTCTCCACCTGATTCTGAATCAAAGACATATTAAGTATGACTGTAAACTAAACCTGCTCTTCCAAAATCCTCAGTTCTCTTCTTGTCATAGAAATCCCAATCTCTATTTCCGCCATCGCTACCTACCCGATAGCTTAGAATTAGAGATGTCAAACGGGATTGGTTTTCACAAATCCCGGGATTCGGGATTTTGAAATTGCAAATCCCGGGATCCCGGGATTTTTTCGGGATCCCGAAATTTTTCGATATCCCGGGATTTTCGGGATAAATCGGGATTTTCGTAATCCCGAAATTGTTCGATACCCCAGTAATTTCGGAGTTTTCGGGACAAATCGGGATTTTTTCATTCTTAATAATGTGATATTTCGAAATGGAATACAAACAATTTAGTTCAGTTTTAATTTAATTTTAATTAATTTAAATAAGGATAAAAACAGCTAACGCATACATTAGCATTTGTTAGAATATACTAACTTTTACGATAATATTTCACAACATCTTAGCTATGAAATAATATTAGTCCAATTTCAGTTCGTCGTCTGAATTCTTATTAATGTTATAATTTTCTTTCATTAAAGCACGAAAAATATTTTTTTCAACTTGAGAAATCAGTTTGACTAATTCCGTTTTTATGAGACCAAATCGATTCTCATAAATTTGAAAGAATAGAATACAATGATCTTCGATTGAGCGAAACAAACTCTATTTGTGTTCTTGTTTTAAGTTTACTTATTTATAATTACATTTATGATATATTTTATAATTCTTCTCCAAATTTCTAATTTTTTCACCGGATTATGTCAATGTTTTTTGATGTTAACAATTTGATTCTTTAGTTTACATTTTCGACAGAGATTAACTATCTTTCACTTAATTTATTAAAATATCCCGGGATTAATTTAAAAAAAATCCCGGGATCCGGGATTTTTCGGGATCGGGATTTCCCGGGATTTTCGGGATCGGGATTTCCCGTTTGACATCACTACTTAGAATTGACGAAGACGTACAGTAGCAGACCCTGCTGCTGTGTGTGAGATCTCAGTTTTCTACTTGAGTGAACTCAGAGTTGAATGGTGGCACAAAGCATTCCCGTCAATCAATAAGTGAGACGTCCTGTCTCAACCAGAATATTGGTGGGTTAAACAGTTCCTGGCCATCTGCCGTTTGTTGTCATAAGAGAACTATCTCTCAATAAGAGCTTATTTTACTACGAATGTTACCCTAAAGCTGGTAAGGTAGCCCTGAAAGATAATCTTGCCCACTGGTCCTAATAATGTTTCTGTTTTCCGGTACAAGGTTAGATTGACTGAGTATGACGCCTGGCGAATAAAACCAAACATCCACTGCTACCATAATTGTTCCATTGGGATTCCTCATACTTTTCTTCTTCTACAAAGTCAGTTAAGGCAAGAGTTCAGATGCGATGCCTTAATGAATTATAGAAGTCTGAGAGGGTCCAACCCTATAAGTTCTGCCAATGAGGCCTATTGTTCGCTTCCCTCTGACCCAGGGTTCATGTATAAGTGCCACGTTCCTATTTACAGATAGGATAAGATTATCTGGAGCTATTATACACTGATGAGAGAGAGATTAATTTGCAGAACTCTGATCAACGATTACGCACAGTATTTCGATTTAATCTATCCTTCTCTTCTAACATTGGTCTAGCGAAAGCGCTGATGAGGCCAACACTAATTCTAAAACCACTTTGTTCTAGTCTGACCAAGGTCTCATGGTCTCGTGGTTTACAGCCAGGATGATGGTCCTACCTGCATCCAAAGGCATGTCCATTCCAAGAATCTCCCAATAACATATTGGCGGGTAGTTTTGCTATGCATCTCTAATAGCATATCCTTGGAAAGAATAGGCGCAGAGATGAAAACTCATACCCTAGGTTGTTTGGGATCTTCATCCTCCGGTAGGATCTGTAGTTTGGAACACTTCTAATAGCGTTAAGCCTTCTAAACCACCTTGTAGCCAGGACTACGTCTCCTTAGATTTGCAGGATAGCATCTTAAAACAATTATTCGTCTGAATATGATGCTTCAATGAAAATTTCCAAAAGGGAGAAGACGTATTGCCCTCTTTGATACACTCAGAGATGGAGAACATAAGTCTCGCTTCCAATGCGGCACATACTACGCACCGGAAAGGGCGGAATTACGTCGGTATGGCCAGCTAGTCTAACATATATCTGTTTCCAAAAAGTCATAACTTGACCAAGTTCTTCCTTTATGATCTCAAGAGCTATTCATATTGTTCTATGTTAAGGAAGAGCCAGAACAGCGTCTGCAGGGCCCGCAATATTATGTAAAAACATTTCTATAAGGTCATACATAGAACTCGAAGATATAAGTCGGAGATAAACCCTTTTTAAATTTTCATTTTAATCTACACTTCCCTCATTTCCATTCTTCCCTCCCATGTGAGTCTCCAATTGAAGTGCCTATATTTTGATTGCCTGGAACCAATATTTGCTTTTGATACCTGCATGCGTTACCTGTACTCTCCGTAACATCCTCCTACGCTCGCTTTCTCTCTCCTCATCACAAGGTTGAGTTTTTCCTATGCATCCCCTAACATATGCAATGACTTTCTGTGACTGAAAATCGCCTCTCAGAACATATGCAGTACATTTTTTCTGCAATATCTTGTACCGTTTTTGTCATCATCCGGGTATGTGGATGCGGGTATGTGTTTTGTGTGGCTATACCCAGGAAGTTTTTGAAATAGCAACAATTTCAATTAAATGGAAATTTGATTGATTGCCGTTTTTCTCTCGTTTTCCCTCATAGACCAATTTCAATTTTTTTTTGTTCTACGCCTGAGATTCTATTGAAAGTGAAAGAGGACTATGGTGTAAAGAAGTAAATGAACAATTTTGTATTGATGTTCGTATTCTTCTCCAACTCCTATGTATGTATGTGTGAGGGCCAATGTTTTTGTGCTATTTCCGGTTTGTCTAAGGTTTATTGAAAAACGTTTATTGAATCTTCATAGAGAGCGATTCGATAGATAACTACTCGTGTGTGAATATCTATCTATCTACATATACCAAATATCCTTTGTTTTTACTTGTTTGTCCTTTCTGTATGTTTTTTGCGGGAGTTTTTGGGGATTGTTCGTCGCAATATCTGTTTGTGTGGGTGAAGTGGTCAAGTTTAAGTGGCCAATTGATAGGGAAGTATTGAATGTTTCTCTCGAGTCTTTTGACTCTGTGTTTGTAGGCTTAAATGAAGGAAAAATTAAATAAATAACGCCAGAGAACGCGCAGCGACTGTTTAAATTCCAAGCAATGACAGAAAGGCAATTGATTTAATTAGTCTACATTAGAAAAAAAGTTGGCATGATATTTTTTAAGGATCCCTCAAAGGAGTGAGTTTCACTGCAGTAGTCATGGTGTTACGATTGAAGAAAATATCGCAATCGTTATCGAAATTGCAGTCATCACTGGCTACACTTTGCTCGATTCATTTTCGAAAAGAGTGATGGGCCGCATTCCGGGTGGTATGAGTTGTGTGAACTTCTGGTCTCGGTTTCTACTCTAAAGAGAACCAGTATCATTAGGTCGTAGACTGCCTGGTCACTGCACTGATTATCTGGCTGAAATATTGGCAATCCTGGAGGAAGCAGAATGACCGAGATATAACATTCGGACAAAATATATTCTTCGATAGCATAGCTGGCGTTGAATCCCTGGATTATGTATTCCTGAATACAAGAACAACCACCAAGTGCCGCATATCTCTTAACGAATCTAATAATATAAGTGTAGGGCCACGGAGACATTACAGAGAAAGCGTTTAGCTTATAAGGCTAGAAATATTCTTACATACTCCGGGGGAAATGTAATAAGTGGACATGCCTTTAGCATCCTGCAAGTTCTTCTTGAGAGATTGTACTCTTATGCCAAACAACGGCAGATGACCAGCCCCGCCTAAACTCCAAACGTACCAACGTCGTTATACCTTAATGTCGTTATCAAGACGTCGTTACTTGTATTGTCTGTCATGACGGGTCTTGTGAAATTACTATTGCAGAAGCTGTGAAAACGAAGAGGAGTAGGCATAAACAGAACTTCTTTGTATATGCCCGCTCTCTCCAGAAGACGGCAAGCTACCCTAGGCTCATAGTCTTTTGATAATCAAACTTGATGATGTTAATAGCCCTTTACGATGGCAGATCTCTTAACGAAATGGCTGATCAGTTAACAATCCAAAGGATATAAGTGTAGAGCCACGGAGAAGTTCCAGAGAACTGCGGTGCAGTTGAACTTACAAGGCTAGAAACATTCTTAAATATTCCAGGGGATCTGGAATATAGGCGAACGACGTTAGCGACCTGAAATATCTCCTAGTGAAATAGTGCCCGTATGTCAACAAAAGGGAGTTGATGAAGAACATTCAAAGCTAATGTAGCCCTGTCTAAACTCGAAACACACCATCGATATCGAGACGGCACGAAAATAGATTGTAGATCTTGCGAAATGACTATTGCAGAAGCTGTGGAGACGAAGAGGAGTAGGCATAAACAGAACAACTTCTGAGTATATGCCCGCTCTCTCCAGAAGACGGCAAGCTACCATAGGCTCATAGTTCTTTGGAGAATAATCAAACTTCATGATGTTAACAGCCCTTTACGATGGCAGATCTTTTAACGAAATGGCTGAGTAGTTCAAAATCCACCTGATATACATACAGAGTTGGTTTCGATGAGGGGTATTTCTGCCCATGGTAACACCAGGGACCTATACTGGTCTATGTGAGCTTGTATAAAAAAAATACGGCTGCCACCCTAACCTAAACCTAAGTGCAGGGCCACATGAACATTCCAGGGAGCTGCAGTGCAGATGAGGGGATCCAGGAGATCTGGAATATGAGGGAATGACTTTAGCGACCTGCAAGATCTTCTTGTGAGATAGTGCCCGTATGGCAACGAACGGAAGATGATGAGGAAAATTTCAAGCTAATATGGCTCTGGCTAAACTCGTTGTGGAGACAGGACGAATCACTTGTCGCTGAGAGATTGAAGGTATTGCGTAATGACTTTTGCAGAAGCTGCTACGCCCGGTTCTCCTCAGAAGGCGACAGGCTGCCCTTGACTCACATTTCTTTAGGGTGTAAGCAAACTTAGTTTATGTTAATAGTCCTTAACGATCGCAGATCAAAATCCATAAGTGCTGGGACACCAGGACATTCCCGGGAACTATGGTGCAGGTCTGCTAAGAACTAACTTACATGCGGGAATATTGCTCTTATGGCAAAAACGGCAGATGGTCACTAGTCAGGAACTGGTGTGGCCCTGGATATATATTCGAGACGCTTCATTGCCCCGTTGCCATCATCACTGCCATATTGAAATGACTTTTGCAGAAACTGTGATGACGAAGACTGTGAGGAATCAATAGAACAGATTTTGTGTCCGTTCTCTCTAGAATGTGGAAGGCTACCTTAATCTCACATTTCTTTTTAGGGTAACCGGAAAGGACTAGAACAGTTATCCCTGTGGTATCGTAATGGTCTACATAGTCTAAGTGAGTCAGGAATACAGGCTGCCACTTTAACCTTACCTTACATTATTAAACACATCTATTCACCTTTTTAAAGGGTAATAATAACGGGAGCAGTAGCTAAGAAGTAGTTTCAGATTCGCTGTAAAGAATTATAGACGATTATAGTTATTATTGTTTAGGAGGATTAGGAGTTATTATTGCTCCATCATTCGATTCCAGAGTTACCTATACTTACACCCACGTAGAAAAAATTAAACATCATGAGAACACATAAGGAATCCTTTACTCACAATGGGTTTCCTGAATAGGGATTTCATACCGTGCAAGAAAGGATTAGTTAGCAGTAGGGTCCGTTTCCATTTCTAAGCCAACCGGTAGATAGCGATGGCAGAATTAGAGCTTGGGATTTATTAAATCACGAGTCAACGGGGTTCGATTTTCAGCAGTGGATTTCTAAGAATCCTTATAAGCGATAATGCGGTTTTGACCCAATATGAAGAACTTTCGAAAGAGATAGCTCCCTTTCGAGACTTAGGACTTGGTAATCGACGAAAACGAATACCTAAAAAACCTAATCGACGAAAATACCTATTTTGGGATTTTTTTTAATATTTCTTGGCAGTTACGGAACCGTGATATAAGATGTTAATGGTTTAACCTGGAGTCTGCTAGAAAGACCTAGTACAATCTATAGATTGTAGGCTGTCTGATCACTGGATCATACAGTGTTTGCCAGGCCGAAATGATGATGTTGACAAAGGTAAGAATACATATGTTCGGGCTAAGCACTTCACAATCCGCCTGTTATGAGAGAAGCTCCTGGGAACTATAGTGCAGGTGTGCTTGCAATGCTAGAAATTACCATGCATTGTCCTGGGAAACTGGAATATGTGGGCATACCTTTAGGAAGCTTCAAGCTCTTTTTGGGAGATAGTCCTCTTATGGCAAGAAATGAATGGTTGTCACTAGTCAAGAACTGTGAACATTTCCATCGGGTAGGTAGCTATGCAGGAAATAGAGATAGGATTTATATGATAAGAAGAGAACAGAAGTTTTTGGGAGGGCGGATTTACAATATTACGATCAAATAAGAAAGGCTAACCCCAATAATTGCATTATCTTCAGTCGCTGCCCCGTTTTCCCTCTAGTTTGGAGCCAGCGAGTACCTATAGGCGATAAATAGATATCAAGTTACGGTCAAATTCTTCCATTACGATCTCAAGCTATTCGCATTGTTATACGTACCGGAAAGAGCTGAACTATATCGACAGGTTCAGCAAGTTTTAAAAAGCCAAAAGTCCATAACCTGATCAAACATTGCGTTTATGTTCATATTGTGCTACGTAACGGAAACACAAGGACTCCGCAAGTAAGTGTACTGCCTGCACTAATTTAGAATTTAGCGGTGAAAGGAATCCTGTTAGATCTAGAATTTGCAATCGCAGAACTTGGCAAATTCCGCCATCACCAATCAATTAATGAAGGTTCAGTTAGCTGCATCGACAAATAAATAATTAAATTATATTTAATTACTGATGTTGAATACCTATACACAAATAGTGCTTTTTTTTATTGTTTTTTAACCTATATTTTATATTCAATAAAATTAACTCCATATTAGTAGAAATATAATTTCAGAATTTTATGTTATTTAGCCTCCGGAGTCGAGTAATTTTGGCTCGACTTCACAGCCCTGATTTCTAATATCTTCTGATGATGCGGCTTACATATCGATACCTCCATTCTAAACACGCTAAGTCGACTTAGCATGTTCTTAGGCATTTTTAACTTCTAAATATTCCAAATTATATTCAGTCAAAGTTTGGTGTTTATCCGTCGACCCAATCAAAAGATCTTCACAAAACAGTACAGGTCAATCGATTTTCATTACAAAGGAATTCCACACAAATTTAAAAAATGCACCAAACTTTAATCGCCTCTCCTGAAAAACTACCTTTTTGCACTTCGCATAGTTTAGAATAGAGGTATCGATATGGTCTCGATTTATCCCATTTCTAATCTTCACTTATAGGCGCCTTGCGGTGCAAAGTGCCTCATATAATAACAGCTGGTTTTGTTGCCTGCGTCGAAGGGTGATCCGAAGAAATAACACTATGCAACAAAATTTTTGTCGAAGGGCTGCGCAAAACATTATCTTGTGTAATATGATGACCTAAACTCGAAAAAATATAAAAAAAAATTTAATGGTAAATTTTTGTTTAAAACAATATTCTTTAATATTCCAATTTTCTTGGAAAGTGCCTTTAATGTTTGGACCATATTTTTTGAAGCATATGCTCGATGATGCCGAGTTACACGTTAACTTGTTTTTTGCTGGCGCAAAAAAAAAACATAAAAAATACAAAAAAAAGCAACAAATATTATTCTTTCCAATTTTGGAAGCTAGCATTCTAACGAAGAACAACAATGACTTGTTGAAGAAAATGTACGGAAAAATGTAGAAATTAAAGCAATATCCTCTATACTACTAATCAGAACCTTTGACCATTCCACACATAGTATTAGTTTCTTGTACGCTATCATCATTAGAAAAATGGTCGAAGTTGCCAATGGGTACCTCCCTTACAAATGGAAAAAAAGCCGCTAACTTTTGCGGCTTATAACTTTAATTCAAATCCATAGGAATACTAGAAATGTTGTGAGGTTTTTTTGCTTTTATAGTACCTACAGTCCCGTGAAAAGTGGGCTTTATGGTTACGCCCCTTTTGGTACCTCCCATACAAATGGACCATTTTGCACAAAAAGTTAACGGTTTATAACATGGTTTTCTGCACATACAAATATCTGAAATTTTGTACAGCGTAATTTTTTTATAGTACCCATAATATGTTACAAAATGGGCGTTATTGCCACGCCCCTTTTATTGCCTCGCAAACAAAATTGCCTAAATAAAAACCAGTAAGAAAAGGCTAAAGTCGGGCGGAGCCGACTATATAATACCCTACACAACTCTCGTAATATTGAATAACTCTGATATATAAATTTTGTAATTCATGTATAAATTGTTTACATAAATTTACTTTTGGGACATTTTATACTTAAATAATACCCTGTACCACAGTGTGGTGTAGGGTATAAAAACGATTGGATCTAAAGAGCCAAATCGGATGAAACATATATATGGGAGCTATAGCTAAATATTTACCGATTTTCTTCAAATTCGGCAATCTTGGTTCATGAATCAAGAAACTCTACCATTCTAAATTTCAAAACGATTGGATGTAAAATACAGCTTTTATAGGACTAAAGGGCCAAATCGGACGAAACATGTATATGGGAGCTATAGCTAAATCTTAACCGATTTTCTTCAAATTCGGCAGTGTTGGTTCATGGATCAAGAAACTTTACCATTCTAAATTTCAAAACGATTGGATGTAAAATACAGCTTCTATAGGACTAAAGGGCCAAATCGGACGAAAGATATATATGGGAGCTATATCTAAATCTGAACCGATTTCAACCAAATTCAATAGCGATCTTAACAGCCGCGAAATACTCTACACTGCAAAATTTCAGGACGATCGGAGTGAAATTGCGACCTGTAGTCGACGAACAACTTTACATGGACAGACGGAGGGACGGACATCGTTAAATCGACTCAGCTAGTGATTCTGAGTCGATCGGTATACTTTAAGGTGGGTCTAGCTGTGTTATTTTCAGGTGTTACAAACATCTGCCGTGAAACAAACTTATAATACCCTGTACCACAGTGTGGTGTAGGGTATATATATGAAAAATTATTTTTTTGAATTCCATCAGAATTTATTTTGGTTCAAGACCATATGTTTCAGTTACTTTCTGTCTATTGCAAAAAAGTAATGGAAACAAATACAAAAATTGGTAGAGTTTTAATTGCTTGGTAGAATTGACTGAAGTTTCGATAGACACCACTCTATCATTTTCTGAATTCAGTAGCAATAGTATATGTCTTTAACTCAGCTGAAATACTTATGGATGATGACAGAGTGATGTCTATCGAAACTGCAGTCAAGTCTACCAAGCAATTAAAACTCTCTACCAATTTTTGTATTTGTTTCTATTACTTTTTTGCAAGAGACAGAAAGTAACTGAAACATATGGTCTTAAACCAAAATAAATTCTGACTGAATAACAAAAACACAGACCAACAATAAATAACAACAACACATTTTTGCTATTTTTACGGTATGGGTCATAATTTATACATTTATCCATAGATATTTTACAAATATAGGCACTGTTTTCTTCGTTAGGATGATAGCATTTAAGAAATGGAATAAACATAAACGAATTTTTTCTATTTTTTATGGATTTTTTCGCGCCAGCAAAAATGTTTTTTTTGAAAAAAATCGAATTTTTTCTAATTGTTTTAACGACAGTTGCTAAACTTCCGTTTGCACGTGAAACTGATGCTTTAAGCATCGATAGCCCTAATAATTTATTTTATTGTAAATACTAAAAGTAACTTCCATGAAAATTGGAATTTTAGAAAAAAAAATTAAAAAAAAACTTTACCATAAAAAAATTATGCTTTGGCTTCATAAAATAATATAACTCAATTTATTTAAAAAAAAGTTTTTAGGTCTCGGTCACCAAAAAATTTTGTTGTTGCACAGTGTAATCAGTGGTTGTGGTTTTTGCTAACATGATCGTTTTTTGTCTACCCTGTCAATAAGTGTATTTCGTTATTAAACTAAGAATTCTTATCTCTCCCACTTCTTGAGAAAAACAACTAATGCTAAACTGGAAATTATTTTGAGAAGTAATTTCCATTTTTTTTTTAAATTATCGAACAGTGTAGGTAATAAAACGCCGCGTACGAAACAGCTGATATTATTTACAATGTTGTACATGGTGTATCCGACTGTTGTTAATAAGAAATAAATATCCGATAGTGGTTGTGTTTTTTGCTATCTTTATAGTTTCTTGTCTACCCTGTCATTTGATAACATGATCACTTCATATCTATGTACCCTATCAACAAGTGTGTTTCTTTATCAAACTGAAGGTAGAGTTATCTCTCCCAGGTTCTCGAGATAAAGTTTAGTTTGTTTTAACAATTTCGCACAATAACAACCAATTAGGAATTTAATAGTAAAGCTATAAATTTTTCTGTTTTTCTATAATCTAAAAAAAACATTTTATTTACCCAAAAAAATTGTCTAATTAATAGCACAAACTACATTAGTAAACATTTCCCCTGTGATGCACTTCCATTAGATTTATCACGCTGCTGCAGGGCACATTTAGTCACAGCCTCAAATATCTCCGTTAATCCGGTCCCAGATCGGGCACAACATTCCACATATTGAAAAGCTTCGATTTCTTTGGCCAGGGCCAATCCCTGATCGCGTGTAATGGCTTTAGCGCCCTTTCTCAGAAGAACCGTATTGTTATCACGCAAATCGATTTTAGCCGCCACCAGTATTACGGGTACTTGGGGACAATAATAACGTATCTCGGGCAACCAACGTTGTCGTATATTATCCAATGAATTTGGTTCGGCTACCGAATAACACAAGAGCAAAACTTCAGTGTCGGCATAGAAGAGAGGCCGTACATCTAAACCCGCTGTGTCACATAAAAGCAGCGAAAGTGTTCTGCCGTCGGAGGTTGTAAAATGCGCTCGGTATTCTTCGTAAACTGTAGTTGCATATTCTTCGATGAAATACTTATCGGCAAATGTTCTCAAAATTGAAGTTTTACCCGCACAACCGTCACCGAGAGCCACGCATTTGATGGGAAGCATTTGCATTAATCGCAGAAAGAAAAGATAATCGCGTATAGGCTTCTAAATACTAGGGGAATCTTGGGACTACTGAATGTACTGTATAACAGGCAAATTTACTTAACAATGAATGAATGATGAATGGCCTTTATCATTGCGCGAAACACCTGCTGATAATATGAAAAGTAAACATAGTGATTGTAGCTATAATACGAGGGGAAGGTGAGAAGTAATCGGTTGGTATCTATTATAATTTTTGTTGTGGTCTTATCCATAGAGCACGAGACCGGCGATATGAGCTAATGTGGAATTTGTATATTAAATGGGGTAGTCCTTTTTACAAATGTTTGAAATGGTTTACAAATTGAATATTTTTTTAATAGCTTCTCGGTGTAAGGGCCGATCATTTAAAAGAAAAAAATCTAAAAACTCGGTTTTTATTTAGGCAAAAACGGTTTCGCAAATAGACGCCCTGTCACAGAAACCTAACTCCATGTATTCAAAATAAACACCGGGATCCTTTTTTCAGAAATAGTTAATTTTTTCTGAAGCTTATTATGCTAAATATCCGGTTTTTTCATAACAGGTTCAAACGAAAACAGGTTCTTAAAAGAAATCAATTTCAAAGAATCCTAACTGCAGAATAATATGTAAACAATTTATCTAATAAATAGCCGATTGGTTCATAAGTTGCCGAAAAATAACCGGTTAACCGGCGTCTTTCTAAATTTTTACGCCGAGAACCGGTTTCAGAAACAGAATTTTTTGCGGAAACGTATAATCCGATTACAAATATTTTTCATGTAAAAGAAAAAATCGAAAAGAAAAAATTAAAACCAGTAAGGAAAGGCAGAAAGTCGAGCGGGGCCGACTATATAATACCCTACACCTCCCTAACAATGCGATAAAGGTCATTGCGATAATAATTTGGAATAATTGGTAAGTCGGCAGCAACATATTATCTAATTCTGAGCCGATAATAGCTAAATTAAGCAATATTTGTTCCAAAATTGAGAAACATCTTTCCGGAAAATATTAATGATCGGAAGTAAAGTACAACTTCTATAGCGCTTTGATACCAAATCAGGAGGAACATTTATATAGAGGTTATATATAAATCTGAACCGATTTTCCCTGAATACTCATTCATGTAAAAAGACCTCTTTCTGTAGAATTTCGTACTGATCGGATTAAAAATACACTTTTTACAGCGCTTACATGTAAAATCGGGGGTAACATATATATGGGGGCTATATCTAAATCTGAACCGATTTTCTCCAAATTTGGCAGTATTCCTTCGAGTAATAAGAAACCTCTTTCTACCGAATTTCGCACTGATCGTATATAAAATATAGTTTCTACAGCGCTTACATGTCAAATCGGGGGTAACATATATATGTGGGCTATATCTAAATCTCAACCGATTTCCCTCAAATTTGGTAGTATTAATTCATGTAATAAGAAACCTCTTTCTGCCGAATTTCGTACTGATCGGATTAAAAATACACTTTTTACAGCGCTTGCATGTAAAATCGGGGTAACATATATATGGGGGCTATATCTTCATTCATATAATAAGAAACCTCTTTCTGCCGAATTTCATACTGATCGGATATAAAATAACATTTTTACAGCGCTTACAAGTCAAATCGGGGGTAACGTATATATGGGGGCTATATCTAAATCTGAACCGATTTTCTCCGAATTTAGCAGTATTCCTTCATGTAATAAGAAACCTCTTTCTGTCGAATTTCATACTGATCGGATATAAAATAACATTTTTACAGCGCTTACACTTCAAATCGGGGGTAACGTATATATGGGGGCTATATCTAAATCTGAACCGATTTATTCCAAATTTAACAGTGTTCATTCATATGATAAGAAACCTCTTTCTGCCGAATTTCAGACTGATCGGATATAAAATAAAGTTTTTACAGCGCTTACATGTCAAATCTGGGGTAACATATATATGGGGGCTATATCTAAATCTGAACCGATTTTAACCAAATTCAATAGGGATCGTCCTTGGGCCAAATAAAACATATGTGTAAAGTTTCGTCGAGATCGACCTGTACTTTGATTACAAGAATACATGCACAGACAGACGGACAGACAGACAGACGGACACAGCTAAATCAACTCAGAAAGTAATTCTAAGTCGATCGGTATAATAAACGATGTCTATTTCTTCTCCTTTTGGGTGTTACAAACAAATGCACAAAGTTATAATACCCTGTACCACAGTGTGGTGTAGGGTATAATTACATTTACACATTGATAGTCTTTGTATCTAGTTTAAATGACTTTGATTCGGTTTGGTAACCTGTTTTCTACCTAGCCCATCTTTGATTGATCCCAACTCTAGCTGCTTGTCCTTCAAATGTGTACTATATTTATCCTTTATTTATCCTTTACGGTCCGGTCCAACTTTTAGTCTCAAAAAGTACAGATTTCACAAAATTATTCACAGCTTACGATATGCGGGCTATATTTACATCAAGTTCATCCATTACCATTTTTATTCTTGAGACATCCTACATTAATTACCATTACGGCTTAGATAGTATATGACCACAGATTTATAACATTTTGGTTTATGAAACTAATTTTTATTTTTATACCCTACACCACACTGTGGTACAGGGTATTATAACATTGTGCATTTGTTTGTAACACCCAAAAGGAGAAGAAATAGACCCATTGTTTATTATACCGATCGACTTAGAATCACTTTCTGAGTTGATTTAGCTATGTCCGCCTGTCTGTCTGTCCGTCTGTCTGTGCATGTATTCTTGTAATCAAAGTACAGGTCGCAATTATGGTCCGATCTCGACGAAACTTTACACATATATTTTATTTGGCCCAAGGACGATCCCTATTGAATTTGGTTAAAATCGGTTCAGATTTAGATATAGCCCCCATATATATGTTACCCCAGATTTGACATGTAAGCGCTGTAAAAACTTTATTTTATATCCGATCAGTCTGAAATTCGGCAGAAAGAGGTTTCTTATTATATGAATGAACACTGTTAAATTTGGAAGAAATCGGTTCAGATTTAGATATAGCCCCCATATATACGTTAGCCCCGATTTGAAGTTTAAGCGCTGTAAAAATTTTATTTTATATCCGATCAGTATGAAATTCGGCAGAAAGAGGTTTCTAATTATATGAATGAACACTGTTAAATTTGGAACAAATCGGTTCAGATTTAGATATAGCTCCCATATATACGTTACCCCCGATTTGACATGTAAGCGCTGTAAAATCTGTATTTTATATCCGATCAGTATGAAATTCAGCAAAAATAGGTCTCTTATTATATGAATGAACACTGTTAAATTTGGAAGAAATCGGTTCAGATTTAGATATATTGACATGTAAGCGCTGTAAAAATGTTATTTTATATCCGATCAGTGCGAAATTCGGCAAAGAGAAGTTTCTTATTACATGAAGGAATACTGCTAAATTCGTTACCCCCGATTTGACATGTAAGCGCTGTTAAAACTGTATTTTATATCCGATCAGTACGAAATTCGACAGAAAGAGGTTTCTTATTACATGAATGAGTATTCCGGGAAGATCGGTTCATATTTATATTAAAGCTCCATATATATGTTCCTCCTAATTTGCTATCAAACCGCTACAGAAGTTGTATTTTACTTCCGATCATTAAAATGTTCGTTCCTAAATTGTTTCTCAATTTAGGAACGAATATTGCTTAATTTAGCGATTATCGTTTCAGAATTAGATAATATGTTTCCATCCATTTACCAATTATTCCAAATTATTATGGCAATGACCCTTATCGCATTGCTAGGGAGGTGTAGGGTATTATATAGTCGGCCCCGCCCGACTTTCTGCCTTTCCTTACTGGTTTCCTATCACTTTTGAACACATTAGACCCTATTGATTAATTCACATTCAAATCCCCTATATATTATGATATATATACCTGCATTAGACTAAGAACAATATTTAAACGAGTGTCAATATTTTAGACTGACCACAGATTTATTCAAATTTCGGTTTATCAAACTAATTTAAAGTATTTCAAATCACATTGAAATTTTCACATTAGACCACATTGACACTTCGTAGATTTGACTTTTTCCTGTGGCTTATAGTACAGACCACTAGCAGCCACAGTATCGAATAATAGCGCCAAACCGCTATCTTTCCGAGCCGAACATTCAATATAAGCAACAGCGCCGATTTCTTTGGCCATAGCAAAACCTTGAGCATAATTTATAGGTACTTCGGCTTGTTCTTCAACTCTTGCAATGTCCTGCGGATAATGATATTCATCACGCAGATCCACTTTAGTGGCCACCAGTATTATGGGAATTGAACGTGAACGAAATTTGCGAATTTCGTTTAACCAATGTTGAGGTAATCTCAGAAAACCGCTTGAATTTTCCACAGCGAAGCAAATAATAAAAATGTCAGCAGTTTTGTAGGCCAACGACCGGAGACGTTGGTAGTCATCCTCTCCCGAAGTATCCCATAGTTCCAGGCATAGAGTATTATTCCAACAAACTCTGGCAAAATAACCTTCACAGGCTACGGTGGGCTCATGGTAATCATGATAGATTTTCTGGATATATCGACGAAGCAAAGCAGTTTTACCACATCCACAATCACCAACCATGACACATTTGATAGTCCGCGACATGTTCGTGGCGCTATGATTGGTCTTACACTCAACTTGCTTCTTGACTCCAACAACTACTGGTGATCTCTACTAAATGTTGGAATAGAAAATATTGATTTCGAGTTTTTATGGTCTATTTGTTTGCAAATTGATATATCTAATGTTGAGTGATAACAATTCTCTCACATATACGGGGAAAAAGTTTGTTCGTAAAATCTAAAAAATATTCTTCATATGTATGACATTTTTTTAGAGTTTCACTGAAACATACAGGAAGTAGAAGAATTTGGTATGAAATTGTGCAAAGGTTCTGCTTTAATTTTAAAAGCATAGCTCTGAAACTTGAAGAAATACTTGAAGATTTTTATAAATATTCTTCAATGATTAGTCTTCATATGTATGAAGCTTTCTAAGATTTTCATTAAAACTAAGAAGAATTATGAAGAGTTTTTTTCTGAAATTAAGAAAAGGTTCTGCTGTGATCTTAAGAAGAAAGGAATGAGAGTTGACGATTTTGTTGGAGTGTACTCTTTTGCTGTAACTACGTTTGTTGCTCGACTTGATTGGACAACAGTAACATATTCGACCACACATGCTTAGCGAAGATTCACTATAAGTGGATGTTTTGGCATGTGTACATAACAATGTTTTGTTGGTCTGTCAGCCAAAGACATCTCTTCTTTATGTTGAAGAACATTTTCTTTATTCCACAGAAAATTTTCTTTATGTTTAAGATACATTTCTTTTGAAGTAAATACAATGTTCTTTGAAGTGGTGAAACAATTTCTTTGGCTGAAAAATTCTGTGAATCAAAGAAGTTCTTCTTTGTGCAAAAGAACTACATCTTTTATAAATTTTCAAACAATTTATAAAAATCGAAGTAAGTATTTCTTAAATCTAAAGAAACATTTCATTGAATTAATTAAATTTCATTATTCCAAAGAAAGAAGTTCCTCAAATTCAAAAGAATTCTTTCTTTGTTCTAAACTAAATTTTCTTGAGCATTAAAATAATAAAATCTTTGGACCAGATAACTTTTTCTATGTTTCGATGCACACCATTTTGTTCAGTGTATATGTATTCGTATGTCTATATTAATATATTATCATTTCTTGGGTTAGATTGTAAATGCACTTCACCTCAATACTTGCAACAAAGAAGAATAGCATTCAAAAATGTTATAAATATTAGTGTAAATACTTATCAATAGTTTGTTGTAGGGAAGTATGACTAATGCATTTTTACATTTATAAATTAATTAAATAATAAGTTGATAAATTGATTAGGTGGCCAGAATTTTGAAAACCCATTATTAGCTTTTCTCCAGGAAAAGGTTTATGCAAGGTGCCAATCCCGGTAATCCGTTATTGCTTCAGTAACACTATGCAACAAAAAATTTTTTTTTTGTGTCTTAGACCTAAAAATTAATTTTTTGTATAGATTGTGGCAAAATAGTTTTTATGGATACAATTTTTTTAAAGAATTTTTTATTAAATATTCTATTATCGTCTAAGGTACCCTTAGTATTTGTACTATAATTTTTGGAGTATATGCCCGATCAGGTCGACTTATATGTTAAATTGAAGCTATTAATGTGGGTTACCAATGTTGTAACAATCATTAAACAAATTGGAAAAAGTAAATTTTTTCCAAAAAAAAAAATTCCTGGGACAAAAAAAAACATTAAAAATAGAAAAAAATCGAAAAAAAATATTTTATTTTATTTTTTAAAAGTTTGCATCCTAGCGAAGAAAATAATGCCTATTTGAAAAAAATCTATGGATAAATGTAGAAATTATAGCCCTTTTGGTAGATGTAAAAGAATTTCAAAAAATCTTTTTTTTTTAATTTCTGTTTAAATAGCGATTTTATTTATTACTTTTATTTATATTAAGTACATTAGAGTTTATTTACATGAACAAGTTTCATTAGAAGTAATTGGGAGTTCTTTGTTGACGTTTGTAGATTTCGGAATAGGTCTCTCTAATTAGGAACCAAATAAAATCTCCCATCATTCTATCATCCCAGTGCCCTTGGTAACGCCGCTCGATGGACTTCAATTCTTGGTGAAACCTTTCGCCATGTTCGTCACTTACGTCGCCAAAATTCTCGGGGGAAAAGTTTAAATGAGAATGCAAGAAATGGATTTTGAGGGACATATTTAAACCTGTTGGAATACATAAAGCAAAAAATAAGATGGAAGAATACATACATATACTACAAGCTTAAACGACCTCCATGCTGCAATTTCATTCGACGTCAAATATGATTCGAAATTCACATGTTTCATCAGTTTCCTTATTTTAGGCCCATCAAAAACTCTTTCTTCGATTTTTTTAAAAGAAGGACTTTTAAATAAGCCTTGAGCGCCCCAGTAGGTGAGTTGGTAGCGTACTTGCCTATGAGTTTGGGGGTTGTGGGTTCGATTCCCACCAGAGGCTCTGGTCTGTCGCTGCAAACATTTAGCCATATGGTCTTTGTAACCCGGCCTTTCCCTGGACCTTATAATTAGAATATAAATTTACTTTGTATTGTAATTCATATAAATAAATACATAAATAAGCCTTTTAAATATGAGAGTGAATTGCCATATTTCCTTAAGGCTTTTACAAAATGTTTAAAGAGCCGCAGCTTAATATGCTGTGGTGGCAAAATATCGGCTATCCCAGAGGCATAACATACCAACTACTTTTAAATCGCAAGAAATTTTCCAGTCATGTTCATATTTTATGTATTTTATCAATTTAGCCATTGTTTCGTATGATTCCTTTGTGTTGACAGCATGAGCAGTGGGAATCGCCGGTTTCAGATTTCCGTTGTGTAAAAGTACTGTTTTCAAACTTTCTTTACTACTGTCAACAAGTAACCGCCATTCCTTTGAATTGTATGTTTGATTAAGTTCCACGAACAATGTCCTTGCAAAAGCATCTGTTATCCACAGTTGTATAAAATTGTTTGTAAGGTATACCACGGACTCTATAATATGATATGTTAACATCTGGGGCCAAAATATTGTACTGTTTCATCCCAGATGCAAGTAGTTCTGCCTTATCTTTGGTCATTTCCAAATCTCTCACTAGATCAATGAGTTGAAACTGAGTTAAAAGCGATGACTTCTGACTCAAACTTGAATCGCTCAGAGTTGAGTACTCAGTTCAACTTGATGATGTTTCCGTTATTAGGCTGTTAGCTATACTTGGACACTTCCTACTCCAATCTATTAACTTAGACAAATATAGCAGTCCGTATCGTGAATGAATGGTTGTCTCCAAAGCATTGGCTTTCCAAATTGCACGTGAAGTCTAAACCTAAAACGTTTTATTCCACAAAACATTGTAATACATTAATTTTAAAGTACTTACCGCATTCTTCCATTAGTCCATCGAGTAAGATTTACATGACACGAACTACACAAAATACTAGGTGTCCACGGTTCGTTCATATTTTTAACTCGTATGCCAAAATATTACACATATATTTCTTCTATTATTTTACTAAACGAATGTCGATTTTTTTTAATTACATATTTTCCGCAGATGTACCAGAAATTGTCGGGACATCTGCCGTCTGGGAAAGTTCTTTGCCTTTTACTCATACTTCGAAATACAACTTTGTAATATTTTTCAGAAAATCGACTTATATCTTTAGGGCGCTGAATTACACTAATTTATTAATAAGAAATTTCATTCATAAATACCGGTTTTAAGGTTCATAAGTTGCAGTACCTGTAGCTGACATATAGTTTGCTTCGAAAGTAGACACCCAATATTTTCAAGACTGCCGCGTACTACTTTGTATTGCGTACATATAATTTTACTACCTGTATATACGACTGGGATGTCCATGCCCCTAAAAGGCGTAACTGAATGGAAACCTTATAAATAAAAAACCACAAATATTGTTGAATGACCCTCTATCTGAGCGGATCTCATCCAATATAGCTCTCACATTGCATATCATGTATTATGGAAAGTTACGAACGGCCATAAAACCTCGTCCTCTCTATAATTTTATAATGTCTGACATCAATCCTCATATAATATAAAGCAAGTGCAATGTATCTTATATGTCTCTCTCACATATGGCGAATTTAATATAAGTAAAAACATCATTTAAAAACGAAAAAATATGAAACAAGATTTTTTTGAATTTCCCTAACATTTACAAAATGGCTCATAACTTTTACATCTATCCATAGATTTTTTCCAAATAGACAGTGTTTGCTTCGTTAGCATGCTGGCTTTTTAAAAATGTGATAAAATAAAAAATATTTTTTTTCTCATATTTTTGACGACTGTTACTGAACCAAAGATTCTACGTGAAAGTGTTATGTGCAGCATATGTAGCTCTCATAATTCCCTTTAGTTTGAGGCATAACACGGCTCAATCAGGCTTATACAAATTATGGTTTAAATACGTACTTTCCATGAAAGATGGAATTAAAAAAAAAAAAATTTAAAAAAAATTTACCATAAACATTTTTTAAATATTTTTTTTTGTGTTTGTGACACCTAATTGCACCAGAAACTGTTATCTACATCCCTTGGACAAAAATGTTGTTGCATAGTGTAATTGGAGAGAATATCATATTTGGGCCATGTGCGGTCAAACTTTCACCGGAAAATGTGTATGAATGACCAAAAAGGTATGAACCTCGTTAACGCTTCATCCATTAGAGGGAGCAGCATATTTAGGCGATTTTTATTAAATTTTCATCTGAAAAATTCCCTTGTCCGTTTTTACTTTAGTTTCCACAAGAAGAGGGTACTATATTTGGACCAATTTTTCTTCTTTTTACGTATATTAAAAAATAACAATTTCGTTCTCTGTCACTTTTTAAGCTCAAAAGTAGGATTATTCATTCTTCGATTCGGGATTTTTTAGGGCCTTTTTAACACGAAACTAAGACTAACTACCATATTTTGGACGTTTTTTTATCCAACTTTCGTCTGAAAAAAGTGAATGTCTATTTTGCGTTAGGTCCTAGAAGAGGGTACTATATTTGGGTCCATTTTTCGTCCGACTATAATAATAGAGCTAGGTGGCTGAAATTTGGTACAGATACTTCGATATCGGTCCATATTTAGATATAGGTCCCATATATAGCATCTAACGTGTTCCTACTGTTCTCATCCACTATTTTTTTTTCTGTGTTTCGGTGTTATTTTCTTTAGGTATATATGATTCGGCATGGCCGAACTTAACGCTTTTACTTGTTTATGCTCAAAAAGTAGGATTATTAGTTTCAAAAATTATTAATTGGTTTTTTATGACCATTTTTCTTCTTTTTATGTACATTAAAACATACCAATTTCGATCTTTAGGAAATGGTACTATATTCGGAGCCTTTTTAAGTTCAAAAGTAGGATTTTTAATTCCTCAAAATGGGATGCTATATTGAATTTCGAAAAGCGGGAGTACCATATTTGGATCTTTCATAATAGAATGAAAATAACAATAAGTTAAGTTTAAATAATAATGGATTTCATTGGAATATCAATTTATCAAACTTCTACTACAATGTCATCTTCAATGTATATAAATGTGTTATAGTAAGTCCAGTGTATTTCTTCTTCTAAGGCGAGTGTTTCTTTCATTGTTTAGAATTTGTCTGGCCAGGATATTTGGGTGATCGGATAGTTTGTTCACATAGTTTCGGCAGTATTCTCGTATTTCCTCAGCGACGATTGGAATGTTGAGGTCCTTATGGATATTTGCGTTTCTTATATACCAAGGTGCACATGTAATTAAACGAAGAGTATTCGACTGTCTTCTTTGTAATTTGCATATGTTTGAAGCGCACGCTGTACCCCAGAGCTGGATACCATATGTCCAAATTGGCTTTATTATAGATTTGTATAAAAGGACTTTATACTCAAGGTCTAGAGCTGACCGTTTGCCAATGAGCAATTGAAGTTGATTCGTTTTGAGTTTTATTTGTGTTAACTTAGAACCTATGTGGTGAGTCCATGTCAAACGACGATCTAAGCGAATTCCAAGATATTTCACGTGATCTTTCTGTGGAATCAACGAGTTGAAGATGGTTATTGGAGGAGTAGTATCTCGTCTTAGGGTAAAGGTAACATGAGTGCATTTTGTAGAATTTACCACTATTCTCCATTTTTCTAACCAGTTCTGTAAGACTCGGACATGCGACTGCAGTTGATCGGACGCAACTAAGGGGTTTTTATGAATACTGACGAAAGCAGTATCATCCGCAAAAGAGGACGTATGAGTAAATGTGTATGTTTATGATTCTAATTTAAAGTATTTCTAATGACTGAATTCACATTATACAACATAGCCAGGCGTCTCTTGCCTTTGGGCTATAGTATAACCCACTTTCTGCCATAGTATCGAAAAATAGCGCCAAGCCGCGATCTTTTAGAGCTGAACATTCAACATCATCCGCAAAAGTGGACGTATGAGTAAATGTGTATGTTTATGATTCTAATTTAAAGTATTTCTAATGACTGAATTCACATTATACAACATAGCCAGGCGTCTCTTGCCTTTGGGCTATAGTATAACCCACTTTCTGCCATAGTATCGAAAAATAGCGCCAAGCCTCGATCTTTTAGAGCTGAACATTCAACATATGCGACTGCTCCGATTTCTTTTGCTATAGCAAAACCTTGAGCATAATTTATGGGTACTTCTGTTTGTTTGCTATCCCTTGCAATGTCCTTTGGGTAATTATAATTATCACGCAGATCCACTTTAGTGCCCACTATTATTATGGGAATTGAACATGATCCAAATTTACGAATTTCGGATAACCAATGTTGCGACACTCTTGGAAAATCGCTTAAATTTTCCACAGCGAAGCAAATAATAAAAATGTCAGAATTTTTGTAGGCCAACGACGGTAGACATTGGTAGTCATCTTCTCCCGAAGTATCCCATAGTTCCAGACATAGAGTATTATTCCAACAAATTCTAGTGAAATAACCTTCACAGGCTACGTGGGCTCATAGACATCATGGTAGATTCTCTGGTTATATCGACGAAGTATAGAAGTTTTACCACATCCACAATCACCAATCAGGACACATTTGAAATTTCGGGACAAATTAGTGTCAATTTGCTTCGGTACTCCAACAACGACTTGTGATCTTTAACAAATGTCGGAATCGAAAATTGGAAAAAAATGCAGAATGACATTGTAAAAGTGTAATTAAGATTAGAAGAAATAAATAATAACGATTTTAGTTTTGGGGATTATGATTGTTTTCATTCTTTACATTTGTAAATTAATTCAATTATGAGCTGATAAATAGATAAGGTGGCTAGACTTTCCAAATACCGGAAATGGTTTATAAAAGGTAAAACAAGTAAAAGCGTTAAGTTCGACCTGGCCGAATCTTATATACCATCCACCATGGATAGCATGTGATTGGTTTCGGATACAAATAAACTTAACATATCAAATTTCAGCCCAATTCGTTAAAATTTGAGGTTTTTGTGGTGCTAAGAAGTCCAATCTAGAGAGACCTTTGTATGGGGGCTATATCAAAACATGGACCTATGACTTCCGTTGTTCGTGTGAAGAATACCGGGTATACATAAATCCCAGTTACCAACTTTCAGCCCGATCAGTTGACGTTTGTGGTCTCTATGACGTTAAGAAATCATATCGGGGAGATGCCGTATATGGGGGCTTTATCCAAAATTGGACCGATATTGCCCATTTTATATCCCAACATACCTGCAGATATAAGAAGTATATGTACCAAATTTCAGCCACCTAGCTCAAGTATTATAGATTGTGGCGTGATTACAACAGACGGACGGACATGGATAAATCGTCTTAGAATTGTACGAAGATTAATAATATATATACTTTATGCGGTCTCAGATCAATATTTAGTGGTGTTACAAACGGAGTGACAAAATGAATATACCCCCATCCTATGGTGGAGGGTATGAAAAGGTGCGAATCTCGAAGAGCGGATAGTGCTTCATTCAATTGGAGAGCCTCATAATTGGGTCATTTGTTCCAAATTTCATTGGAAAATGTGTATGACCAAAAAGGGACGAATATTGAAAAGCCCTTAGTGCTTCATCCTTTGGCCCTATTTGGCCCATTTTATCTAACGATCTTCTGAAAATGTTTATGTCTATTTTTCCTTAGGTCCTACAGAAAGGGGGTACTATATTTGGGACCTTTTTATACCCTCTACCATAGGATGCGGGGTATATTCATTTTGTCACTCCGTTTGTAACACCTCTAAATATCGATCTGAGACCCCATAAAGTATATCATATATTCTTAATCGTCGTAAAATTCTAAGACGATTTAGCCATGTCCGTCTGTCCGTCCGTTTGGTGTAATCACGCTACAGTCCGTAATAATAGAGCTAGATTGATCAAATTTGGTAGAAATATTTCTTATAGTTGCAGGTAGTTTGGGATTGCAAATGGACCATATAATTCAATGTTTTGATATAGCTGGTCGATATATATAGGTCGCTCCAAAATACGGATTTTGAGCCATAGATACCACATTTTTAAAGCAATTTAGCAGAATCTTTGCAGTTTGTATTATATTTTGACGAGAATTCATCACAGCAAAAATGTTACAAATCGGCTCATATTTTCTTATAGTCACCCTATAGATGTCGCTCCAAAATATACGTATTTAAGCCATAAATACCATATTTTCTATACATTTTAACTGAATCGGCAGTTTGTATTCAATTAAGACAAGACTACATTGTACTGAAATTTTTTTAAATCAATTTATATTTTGTTATAGTCCACCTATAGATGTCGTTCCCAAAAAAGGCTTATTCAAGATATAAGCACCACATTTTCTAAAAAAATTGGCTAAACTTTGCAGTTTATATTCTATTTTGGCTAGAATTCATCTCAATAGAATGTATACAAATAAAATTTTATTTGGTTGTAGTCCCCGTGTAAATGTAGCTCTCAAAAAAGCCATAAATACCACATTTTTCAGGTGAAGAGTTTGACTAAAGAATTTGCGACCTAAAAATTGCAGCGTTCGTTTTTTTTAAATAACACTGTCCAACAAATTGAGACTTTTTGATTGGAACAGAAAAGCGACCCTATAATTCTGAAAGGGCATGTTGAGTAGATCATTTTTGTAGAATAAACTTATGGTCCGGCTGGTCTGAGTTTTTTTTGCAGTGGGTCAAAGTTATAATTTTTTGGTCGAAGGGAGCATTATTATAATTGAAAAAATTATGTAAGTTAATCTCTGAGAGATTTCTTATTGTCAGAGTTATATAGTGGAATTTTATGAGTATAATTTTTGTAGAAGATCTTAACCTCTAGCTTCCCTATTAGTGGGCCAATTTGACCTTTGTTCGAAAAAATCAAAAAAGTTCTTTCAAAAGGAAATTTAAGATTTAAACTATTCTACAAAAATTTTTGCCGCAAAATTTCATTGGGGGGTCGCCAAATACACCAAAGTTGTAAATACAGCTCTTTACGTTTAATTAGCAAAATTCATGCCAACTTATAAAAAAATACTGTCATATAAATTTATAGGCGTGATATCTGTGGAATTATTGGAGCAGAAGAGCGACTCTATAATTCTGAAAGGGCATGGTGAGTAGATAATTTTTGTAGAATAATCTTATTGTCCAGCTGGTCTGAGCTTTTTTTACAATAGGTCAATGTTTGCATATTTTCGTCGTAGGGAAAATTATAGTAAATGGAAACCAGTAAGGAAAGGCAGAAAGTCGGGCGGGGCCGACTATATAATACCCTACACCTCCCTAACAATGCGATAAGGGTCATTGCAATAATAATAATTTGGAATAATTGGTAAATGGGTAGGAACATATTATCTAATTCTGAACCGATAATCGCTAAATTAAGCAATATTCGTTCCTAAATTGAGAGAGATATTTCTGGAAAATTTTAATGATCGGAAGTAAAGTACAACTTCTATAGCGCTTTGATATCAAATCAGGAGGAACATATATACGGATGTTATATATAAATCTGAACCGATTTTCCCTGAATACTCATTCATGTAAAAAGACCTCGTACTGATCAGATATAAAATACAGACACTGATCGGATATAAAATAACATTTTTACAGGGCTTACATGTCAAATCGGGGTAACTTATATATGTGGGCTATATCTAAATCTCAACCGATTTCCCTCAAATTTGGCAGTATTAATTCATGTAATAAGAAACCTATTTCTGCCGAATTTCGTACTGATCGGATTAAAAATACACTTTTTACAGCGCTTACATGTAAAATCGGGGGTAACATATATATGGGGGCTATATCTAAATCTGAACCGATTTTCTCCGAATTTGGCAGTATTCCTTCATGTAATAAGAAACCTCTTTCTGCCGAATTTTACACTGATCGGTTATAAAATAAATTTTTTACGGCGCTTACATGTGAAATCGGGGGTAACGTATATATGGGGGCTATATCTAAATCTGAACCGATTTCTTCCAAATTTAACAGTGTTCATTCATATAATAAGAGACCTCTTTCTGCTGAATTTCATACTGATCGGATATAAAATAAAGTTTTTACAGCGCTTACATGTCAAATCGGGGTAACAAATATATGGGGGCTATATCCAAATCTGAACCGATTTTAACCAAATTAAATAGGGATCGTCCTTGGGCCAAAAAAAAGATATGTGTAAAGTTTCGTCAAGATCGGGCCATAATTGCGATCTGTACTTTGATTACAAGAATACATCTACAGACAGACATACGGACAGACAGACATACGGACAGACGGACAGATAGACAGACAGACGGACAGACAGACGGACATAGCTAAATCGACTCAGAAAGTGATTACAAGTCGATCGGTATAATAAACAATGGATCTATCTCTTCTCCTTTTGGGTGTTACAAACAAATGCACAAAGTCATAATACCCTGTACCACAGTGTGGTGTAGGGTATAAAAATGCTGTAATTTAATGCTTTAGCGATTTCTTATTGTCAGAGTTACACAGTGGATTTTTATAAGGATCACATTTGTGGAAGATCTTCACCCTCTAACTCCCCTGTTAATGGGTCAATTTGGAACTTTTTTCGAAAGAAATCAAAAAAGTCAGTTCAAAAAGCACATTTAGGGCTTAAAATTGTTTTTGCGGGAAAATTTCAGTGGTGGCCGCCAAAGACATCAAAGTTGAAAATTACAAACCAACTAATAAAAAATACTATAACGTAAATTTAAAGCCGCGATAAATTATAATACAAACACTTGCAATTTTGTACAGTGTACTATTAAAAAAATTATGAAGATGTTACCAAATATTTCTCGTCACTTCTTAATAAATGTTTTAGCAACGTTTTACGATTGAAAATTTGCATTATGAAGGGTTTTCCAATAAGAGTGATATGATTTCTTTGCAAACAAACACACTTATTGTTAAGGAAATTCAAAAGTTTTTTATTTAATGTGAAGTACAATCGATACAATTAAGTTCTAAATAAAACGTCATTCAAATGGCCTTCTTCTGCAGGAACGAATTCGATGAACCCAATTTTCAAGCACTTTTTCCACTAAATAAAGTCGTATGTCACGAATGACTAAGAGCTAAAATATTGCTCATGGATTTTTGGATTTGAAAAAAAAATGGAATTAGCATCAATTTCAAATGTGAATTGCTCTAGCTCCTTAAAGGTACGCCGGATCGGGAATCTGTCGATAGTAAAAATGAGAGCTAAAATATTGCTCATGGGTGTCAAGGTCGTAGGTCGACCGGAAAGTGGTCTTTTTGGGATATAAAAAAAATGTGCTTAGCGCACGAAAAGTTGCAATTGGAGAGCGATTATTTTGATAATAAAACTGAATAATTTGTAAACGTTGTTCTTGCGTATATCTCTCCATGATGAAATTGTAAACACTACTGAATACAATGAAAAACAAATGACAGATCATGATATATTACAAATGGCCTAAACGTCACTTCAAAATCATATCATCCCTGTTGGAAAACCCGATATTATTTATTTATATAAGTTGGCGAGTAATTTTGCTAATTAAGCTTAAATAGATATATTTGGTGTCTATGGCGACCCCCACTGAAATTTTTCGGCAAACATTTTCGTACAATATTTGAATCCTTAAATGTCCTTTTCAAAAGGACTTTAATGTCCTTTTCAAAAGGACTTTTTGCATTTTTTTCGAAAAAAGGGCCAAATTGAACCATTAAGAGGAGAGACAGATGGTTAAAATCTTCCATAAAAATGAGCCTCATAAAATTCCACTATGTACTTTGGCAATAAGAAATCTCTCAGACATTAACTTACACCATTTATTTTCATTTAGTATAATGCTCCCCTTGACCAAAAAATGAAAACATTGACCCACTGTAAAAAAAAAAACTCAGACCAGCTGAACCATAAGTTTATTCTACAAAAATGATCTACCCAACATGCCCTATCAAAATTATAGGGTCGCTATTCTGTTCCAAAAATGTTGTACAGTGGTATTAGTTAAAATGGGCCAAGAAAGGTCCGAAAATAGTACCATCGCGTCGAGAAGAATTAAAAACGGATTTAGAAAATTTTCACTTTTTGGTGTTAAAAGTGGGCCAACAGCAAAAAATCTCACCAGAGTCCAATAAACAACGGACCTCTGAAATTCTACTTCTTTTTAAAAAAGAGGACCAACCAGGCACACATGTAACGACTTGATATAGGCCTGATGTGTTATAGATTTCCGAAATTCGTACGTATTGGATGAAAAGTATTGAAAACATCAACAGGTCGGGAATATGGTACTCTTTCACGAGGTGAATTAATAATAATTAATAATAAATGTGTACTTGTTGGGTAAAAAGGAAGTTGTTGCAACTAAAATATTCCGTATTTCGCACTGTTAAAAAAAGCGAAAAATTGGGCCCGACCATAGTATCCTCTCATACATATAGTGGATATTAAAAATTCATACTTTTTGGGTGAAATAGGAAAAAATAAGTTAAAACGGGCCGAAACATATCCGAATATGTCAGCTCCATCTGCTTGAGAAAACGTAATAAGGAATTTTGGAAAGTTTTACTTTTTGAAGTTAAAGGCTGCCCGGATATCATTCTCAAGATGAAATAATAACAGATTTCCAAAATTCCAACATTTTGGGGAAAACAAAAGAAAAATTGTGGAATTATAGTACTCACTGCTAGGACACAACTTACTTTCTTCGCACTTTTCGGATGAATGGTGTGAATAAATCAGCAATCCTATGAATAAAGCAATAACGGAAATTCGTAGTTTTAGGGGGTTTTATTAACCTTTCGGCCCTTTCTGGTTCTTTTTACTGGGGATAAGCGAATAAGGTTTTTTCTTTGGTAATTTCTACTTTTGTGTTACAACGGGCCAAAAAAAAAAGGCCCATATCTAGTTATTCTATTTAAGAATAAATATTAAGGGATTTTGTAAACTAAACTGAAAGTTTATACGATAAAATCGCCCAAAAAGGTCCCGAATATATCACCGCTTTTTTTAAGAATAAATAAAAAGAGATTTTGGAATCTCCTACTGATTGTGCTTAAAAAGGGCCCTGAAATAGTATCATTTCCTAAAGATCAACAAATAATGGTATTTTGAAATTGGTACTTTTTGATTAAAAAATACGACAAATGGGCCGAAATATAGTACTGTCTGCTAGAAACCAACTTAAAACAGACTTTAGCACTTTTCGGATGAAAGGTGGAGAAAAAAGATCCCAAATATGACATTCCTTTCTTTAAACTTTTGAACCTTTATGGGCCCCGCCTTTCCCCGATGATGATAAAAATTGCACAAGAAGGTCCCTAATATATCATCACTTTTTTAGGAATAACTAATAAAGGATTTTGGAATCTCCTACTGTTTGTTCCTAAAAAGGGCCCCATTTAATTTTGGTACGTTTTGATTCAAAATATACTACTCTCTGCTAAGACCCACTTATGAGGGACTTTCGCACTTTTCGGATGACGGGTGAAGATGATAGATGGTCCCAAACATGGCATTCCCTTCTATGGGTGGAGCAATAACGGATTTCTGAAATTCGTGAGGGGTTTTTTTTATCTACCTTTGGGGCTTTCTCTTCGAAAAAAAATTAATAACGATTTTTTGAAATTCTTATTTTTAGGTTTTATAATGGCCCAAAAGTGGACAAAATAATCACCGCTTTTTTTAAGAATAAAAAATAAGGGATTTTGGGAACACCTACCTTCAAAGCTTAAAATGCTTAGTATCCATATAGTATCCTATCCTAATGATCAAAATTTATACTTTTAGATGTACAGGGTTGCCCATATTCGACGGACCCATGTTTTTTTAAAAAAAATCAAAGAAAAAAATAAAAATTTGGCGGTTGGCAATCTTAATCATTTAATTTGTTCCAAGTAGATTTGTTTACATCAATTTTTGAATATGATATCTCTCAAATGGCCGCCTCTGGCGTTGATGGCGTATTGTGCCCTTTTTGCAGCATTTTCCATCGTTTTCGCCAACACAACATTTCGGCCGGAATAGCGGCTATTTCTTCACGAATGTTGTCCTTGAGCTCTTCTACGGTCCTTGGCTTGTTAACGTAAACCTTTGACTTCAAATATCCCCACAAGAAGAAGTCAGGCGGCGTCAAATCGGGCGAACGCGGTGGCCAGTCCAAATCACCACTTTTCGACATCAAACGGCCCGGAAACAAATTCTTCAGAAAATCGATTGTTATGCGACTTGTGTGCGGTGGAGCGCCGTCTTGTTGAAACCAGAACTGCCTCATACGCTTTCGACGAATAATTGGCATCACAAAATTGGTCATCATGTCGCGATAACGCTCCTGGTTGATGGTAACAGCATGGCCATTTTCGTTTTGGAAGAAAAACGGCCCAATGGCCGTTTTCGCACTAACGCCGCACCAAACTGTGACTTTTTCGTCATGAAGAGGCAATTCTTGAATCTCATGAGGATTTTCAGTGGCGTAAATACGGCAATTTTGCTTATTTACGGTCCCATTCAATGTGAAATGGGCTTCATCGGACAGTTTTTTGAGTTTTTTTGAGTTTTCACAATTGACTTCTTCTGTTGAATGTAAATTTCAACTATTTCAGAGCGCTCGCGTGGCGTGTATTGTTCCATGGTAAAAATCTGCTTGGACTGACGCTTCAAACGCGGTATGTCATTAAGCGATCTGACATCTCTGTCAAAAGTTATGGCGTTGCCAGATGGGTCCGTCGAATATGGGCAACCCTGTACAAAACAAGAAAAAGAGGCCGAAATACAATGCACTCTGGTAGATTCTAAGTTATAACGGACTTTAATACTTTTCGATTGAAAGGAGGGCAAAAAACACCAATACTCATTTCAATCCTACCTACGGGTGAAGCAATAATGGATTTTTGAAATTCGTTAGGGTTTTTCGCCTTTTGGCCCTATCTGTGCACTTTTACTCCAGTTAAGTTAATAACGATTTTTTCGAAATTCTTACGTCTAGCGTTTAAACGGTCCCAAAAATGACCCGAATATTGCAACTCTTCTTGAGAAGGATTTAATAAGGGGCTGTGGAAACTCCTACTTGTTGGAGTTAACAAGGTCCCGGATATGGTAACATTTCCTAAAGATTCTTAATGTCCTTTTTGAAAGGACTTTTTTTAATTTTTTCGAAAAAAGGGCCAAATTGAACCATTAAGAGTGGAGCTAGAGGCTTAAGATCTTCCACAAAACTGATCCTCATAAAATTCCACTATGTAACTCTGACAATGAGATATCGCTCATACATTAACTTACATCATTTTTTTTTCATTTATTATAATGCTACTTACGACCAAAAAATTAAAACTTTGACCCACTGTAAAAAAAACTCAGACCAGACATGTCCTTTCAGAATTATAGAGTCGCTATTATGTTCCAATCAAAACAGTCTTATTTTGTTGGACAGTGTAATGGTTTGTTATACATAGGTCCTATACATTCCTCCGTTTATTGATTGACAAATAATGTTGAATTCTTGTATACAGTCGGTCCCGTCCTTTTTAAGTATTTTCTTTCAGGATTTTACTTGCAGACGATTTTTAAGGACAAGAGAAATGCTAATAATTTAGCTGTGTTTGGGTTTATTTTTACACACTTGTCATTTTAATACAAAAAGGTAATATTAATCTTAATCCTAACAGCTGTTTGAGGAACGATAAACTAATAGTATAATATCGATAACACAGTGAACAATGAACTGCACTGCACTGTAACGCACTGTAAAACAATCGATAAACTTCATCTTAAAACTAATCGAACATCAATCTATGTGTATACTTTTTCTAAACACCAAACACTTGTGACGATATTGTTATAGCAGAAATAAAGCTTAATTTATGCATTTCTTTGAGAACGGTTTTGATTTGCACCAAATTTCTTGCGATAGTAAAGACCACACGTTGCAGCTATATCAAATACCACCGAGACGCCAATAGCTTTGAGAGCAGAGCACTCCAGATATTCAACGGCGCCGATTTCATGGGCCAAGCGCAAACCCTGACTAGGTGTCAACGGGGTAAATGTCCACAGATCTTGATATTCCTTCTCTTCGCGTAGATCTATTTTAGTGCCCACCAATATTAGCGGTACATTGGGATAAAACTCACGCAGATGTGGCAGCCAGCGTCTTCGAATGTAACCAAAATAACCGGGATCTGTCACAGAGAAACACACGACAAAAACATCGGTATTTGCAAAATGCAGACGGCTTTCGCTGTCGTACGTTTCCAAACCGGAAGTATCACAAATTTTCAAATTTAATTTGCTGGCATTGGTGGCTGTGGCCTTTGTCACGTATTCATGGTATGAAGTGGGTGTTGCGCACTTGAAGAATTTCTTATTGATATAGGTGCGTAAGAGGGTGGTTTTACCCGCATCACTATTCCCAATCACCACACACTTGATGGGAGGAGGCATTGGGAATCTGAAAAGTCTTCACTTTTGCTTAGGTTTCTAAATTCAACCGAACAAAATAAATACAATTCAACACTGAAGCACAACATTGCGACTTGTGATTCATATGCACTGTTGAGATTAAGCGGTTCTAAGTAATAATGAAGTGTTCTCATGAGCGGATTTAGAATTCTTGCTTTGCTTGTTGGTAATTCCCCCCTTATGTAGGTGTATTCACACAGCAAGAGAATTTTGTATGCACCGTATATTTTCAGCGCGAGACAGAAAGAGAGAGAGAGAGCGCCGCACGCAGCAAACAGAACGATCGATATTTACAATATATGGATAAATAAATAGATGAAAAAACAAAGGCGGTAATGAGCAGTGTTGCCGTTTTCGGCATTTCGGACCAAATTTGGGCAGAAAAAATTAAAAATGTGTAGTTTGGGCAAATTTTGGGCCGATTTTCCACCATGAAAAATCTAACGTATATTCTACCCGTTATTAATAACACTGTGCAACAGTGAAAAAAATACACGGACTTGACAGTATAGGTTCGATTCTACTATCAAAGGGTAGTATAACCCTATACTCGGTTTGGCAAAATTGGTGACCAATTTTTTTTATGGGCCTCCAAAGTTTCTGACAATCAGTGGGCCCCTCAAAAAAGGTGTCATCAGCTTTTGTCCAACAACTAATTCAGACTTGGTGATACCGCTTAACTATATTTGGCAATAATGTAGCTAAGAATATGCTGAACAAAGTTTCTTAAATTTTTTTGCGAAAAAACTATTTTTCCGGTTTTATCCCAACCCTCCCCATTTTAAGGGGTGTTTTTTACGTTTTGTTAAAATGGGGCCAAACATTACAGTTATGTGGGGTAGCTAGAGGGTTAATATGTTCCACATAAATATTGGCCTTAATATTTTCTATAAATTTGCTGAACATACCCTATACCAAAAAAATATATTTTTGTTACATAATAGTGAAATACTAACATTTTTGGGGTACAATGTAGTTTTTTGAGCTATTTAGGGTTCCCAGACACGTTCAGATTGTATTGATATGTTCACAAAAGTTGTTCAGATTTACGTTGGCTACAATTTTGCAAACCATTGTTATTGAAGAATTACGAGTCCCTGGCATCAGCTTCAAAATCCTCAGCCCCACAACTATTGTCTATAGGTTTTTCAAAAAACAAAAAGTTGTCTCCTCATGTTTTTCTAATTGTTTTATTATAATAAGCATACATACCTAAAACACATTCAATGGCCGACCGAATTCTATATCTTCCAATGACATGCGGGTTTTTAGATCTTTCCTAAATAAGAGGAACCCAAATCTCTTCACCCAAGTTTTCAAGAAATAGCTTTCTTTGTGACCCTTTTGATTATTTTCTTTGTATATTATGAACGCAGGAAGTGCTGATGAGTCCAAGATGTTAAAAAAGCCATAGACCAGCGCAACGTTGCACGTTTTGTTGTGTATTGGGCCAACATTTTATCCATAGCATCGACACCTCCTTTGGTATTATTGTAATATAGAATAATTTCCGGCTTTTTTTCTGGTCCAGAAACAGCTCTATCTTGTGCATTGTTGATAGCAAAACTACGGACTTATTCTTGGCTGGCACATAAGAGCACAATGTAACATTTTTAGAAAATCCAAATAAACTTGATTTGATTTCCCGACTTAGCGATGGCTTGAATTCATTAGGAACATACCTTTTGTTTTTCTTTACAGTGCCCACAACTGATAACTTTCAATTCGCCAGCTAAAGGCAGTGTTGTAAAAAATTCTCCATTGTTTGTACATATATTATCTTCCATAATTTGTATACTCATAAACTAATTCTTTTACAACACGCTCACCCTGATTAACATCTCTCACGTTATTTACTTTTCCAGTATATAGTTGAGCTTGTAGTGGACAAATTGTAAATGAATCACAGGCCCACCAGATTTGTATACCATACTTAGCCGGCTTAGATGGCATATATTGGGTGAATCGAGTTCGAACCCTGTATCCGAAGCTCTCAAGTTGACGAACTGCTCTGGTTACATGTCAGTCAGAACGGAGAAATCTTAGAATATCGGTAAATCTGTCGCGAGACATAGTTGCACGGTACAATGGATATGAATTTTTCTTCCAAAGTTCAGCCAGGGACTCTTGATATAAAATTCCATTCCATTCATTTTATTTTGCATACTCAGATTCTACTTTCTTGTTGGAATATCTCCTTATCAAATCTCTAACAGCGGGACTTATAATGCAATTGAATGTATCAACTTTTGACATATTCTTTGTATTTGGATTTGGTCCTAAAAAATGTCTGTCGCGAAATATATTGCTGGCCCTGAAACGGCTCAGGGCTGGTGGTTGCTTTAGCCATTTTAGCGAATAATGTCTGCCACCGTTTCGGAAGCTTCATTGGTTAATTCCTCGTTTTCATCACTGTCACTTCCCCCGTTAGGTTCAACTTCGAACTGCTCCATTTCTGCATCAGAATCGGCTACTGCACCGTTAGGAATGCAATCCATATTTTCAATATCGTCGATACACAATGCGTCTGATTCTTTGCATCGGGGTCGACTTTAGACGTTATCAAATTGATTCAAACTAATATTTCACTTTCTTCTGCAGACAACCTGTTACAGATTTATGTACCAATAATTTAGTTTGAATATTAAACCGTAAAATTTAAAATTACCTTTGAACCGCTAATAATATTTTTTTTGTAATGAGATGATGCATTGCAGTGAGTTGTTTTCTTTCATTCTTCTCTTCATAAAGTAAGTAACTACAAAGAATTTCATATTTTGGGGTTTTAAACCGGTTTTCTCTATGTAACAACGCATTTGGAAAATAAATAAAACACGAAACAGCGGTACTGATGCCAAACTGGGATCTAAATTAAAATTCTGTATTTAATTTCGATCAGATGTAACTTTATATGTGCAATAAATTTCCTTGCATATATATGTGTATAAAAATAGTTAAGAGTAGTATAAAAAGTCGTATGGGTCACCCGGGTGGGTTTCAGTAAACGACGACTACAAAAATCTTCAGGAAGGCGAAGGTTAAGAAGTAAAACCGAGCGGGATGTTTGTATGGGGCATATTTCAAAACATGGACCTATGGCTACCGTTGTCGTGTGAAGGTTTTTGGGTATAAATAAACCCCAGTTACCAATGTTGAGCCCGTTCAGTTGACATTTGTGGACTCTATGGCGTTAAGAATTAAATCGGGGGAGATGCTATATATGGCAGCTATATCAAAATATGAACCGATATAGCCCATTTCCAATCCCAAGTTACATGCTGATATAAGAAGTAGTAGTAGACCAAATTTGAGCAACATAGCTCAAGTGTTACAGATTGTAGCGCGATTACAACAGACAGACGGACGGACGTGGCTAAATCGTCTTAGCATTTTAAGACGATTAAAAATATATATAAATATGTATACTTTATGAAGTCTCAAATGAATATTTAGAGGTGCTACAATGGAGTGAAGATATAGGTATAGTTATTTATGAATGTAATGGGTTGAAAATTTACGTTCAGCGACGGCGGAATTTTGTGGAAGTACTAATAAATTAATAATTAAGCTTGAATATTCACACGAACAACGGTAGTCATATGTCTATGTTTTGATTAGCCTCCATACAAAGGTCCTCTAGATTTTACTTCGTAGCGCCACAAAAACCTGAAATTTCAACAAATATGGCTGAAATTTGGGATAATTAGTTTAGATGTATACGAAACCATTCACATGCGATCCATAGTGGAGGGTATATAAGATTTGGCAGGGCCGAACTTAATCCGTCTTTACTTGTTTTTCGTTTGGGCAGATGAGGTCGATTTTAGGCAGTTTTTGGGAAAATTTTGGGCCAAAAAAAATTTCCAGCGGCAACACTGGTAATGAGACATGTTGTTGTGCCAAATGAGCGAGAATTTGAGTAGGGAGAGTGTCAAAGATATTTAAACAAACTTAATATCATATAATTTGAAAATTAAATAAACTTTAAGATTAAATAACCCAAAATTATACAATATCTAGTTTCATACAAAATTCTTTGGATATAGGAAACTGAAGATCTTTAATAAGGATTTGTGATAAATTTCGAAGAATTTAAAGACATTTTGGACAACACCTCAGCTTCAGTACATAATTTTGAGAAAATAGCAATGGAGCAATAATATCTTTTATTTAAACTTTTTGTATTAAAATATGCGATGTGTTTCACAATTTTTAGCATAATTATAAATCTATTTGTCTTTTTTGATAGTAGGAAATCGCAAGCTTAATTTTCTAAGCTAATATCTCTTGATATTATTTTATGTGGCTTTAAATTGAAAGATTTATAATATGTCATTGGAAAAAGGTTATATGGCTATATAGAAATACTAACAGATGTTTTAAAATTTTCCAGGAATGTTCAAGAGGAAAAACAACTAAGAAAGTTCAGTCGGGTAAACCGACTTATGAATCCCCTCACCTTGAGTCCCACAAAAATATTCGTAAATTTATTTATTTTTTGTTTTAATTAAAAGAAAATAAATTGGATTTAATAACTTTAAAGTCAGTACTGGTACTAAAGTTATAAGCTGTCAACTTTTGGTGCAAAATGGTCAATTTGTGTGGGAGGTACCAAAAAGGGATTCTAGGTACTGTAAAAACTGTACAAAATTTCAAGTATTTGTATCCACTGGTATTAAAGTTATGAGCTGTTAAATTTTCGTGAAAAATAGTCCAATTGTGTGGGAGGTACCAAAAAGGGCGTGCCAATAATTCCAATAATAACACTTTTCTCCGTACACTAGGAACTATAAAGGAATTACACTGTACACAATTTCAAGTATTTGTATGCACTGTTATTAAAGCTATAAGCTGTTAACTTCTGATGCACAATGGTTCGTTCGTGTGGGAGGTACCAAAAGGGGCGTGGCAACTTCGCCCACGTTTCTCTGGATTCGAGGTAATATGAAATCATTACACCCTACAAAATTTCAAGTATTTGCATCCACTGGTATTAATGTTATACGCTGTTAACTTTTGGTGCAAAATGGTCCATTTGTGTGGGAGGTACCAAAACGGGCGTGCCAATAATGCCCACTTTTCTCTGGACTCTAGGTACTATGTGTGGAATTTCAGAAGGTACTATGTGTGGAAATTCAGCCACATCAATAGAAACATTTGTTCTCTAGAGCAGCGATGGGCACACAAATACTTCCACAAAATTCAATATCGTACCTCTGTATTTGTGAGAAGTGCTAACGCTCCCTTTGTGCACTGCGAGAAATATTATGTTTGGTTTCTAGCAAATTTAATTTGATAGGTAATAAAGAAAAAATATTTCCAAAGCAAAAAGAAAAGTTGAACATATTCCACATGCAATTTTTTTATTATTTATTTTATTTAAATTTTTCGAGTGTCCAACTTTTTTTGGTTCTGTGTATTTAAAAATGTTTAAATTTTTTAATATGTTATAAGCAATATTTGTAGGTAAACAAAGAATCTCAGATATGTTACTAACGTTATAAAAAAAAGTTAATACAATTTTACGCGTGACAACGCATTTACCGGAAAAATACACCAAACAAAAAATGTTGCTGCAATTTATCACACATTTTTTCTTTATGTGCACGCTAAGCAACAAGCGACGACACAACCTCGTCGATCGAATGTCCAAGCGCGACTGAATGATAGTGAACTCTCATTCAATGTGTATGCTCATGTACACGTGAGAGGAAAAACCCCGGGTAGTGCTTTTGCCCATCGCTGCTCTAGAGCATTAAAAAGTACACCCAGGAAAATAATTGGTTGGAATTCGATAGTAACAATAAAAAATAGTACTAGCAGCCTATATTAATATATTAATATAGGGTGATTCTAGTAGAGATACTTTTTTCAATAGCCTTTTTTTGACAGATCACGTGTGAGTCGTGTTATGCTATTTTTGTTAGGTATTGTTTGGCATTTCATCATGGAAAGACTTACGCCTGAACAACGTTTACAAATTATTCAGTTTTATTATCAAAATAATCGTTCGCCAATTGTGCTGTCCATTTTTTTCCAAATCCAAAAAAAAACTCTTTCCATCCGCCCCCCGACCTTGACACCCATGAGCAATATTTTAGCTCTCGTTAAGAGCTATCTTTTTGCCATTGACCGATCCGTTGTACCGGATTCATCGGTCCATATTTCTTCAAAAATCATGCCGGTGAGAACGTAACCGTCAATGAAATTGAAGCACGTGATCTCGGCGACATTTGGTTTCAACAAGACGGCGCCACTTTTCACACATCGCATCAATCAATGGATTTATTGAGAGAACACTTCGGTGAGCAGATAATTTCACGTTTTGGGCCGGTCGATTGGCCACCAAGATCGTATGATATCACACCGTTAGACTTTTTCCTGTGGGGATATGTAAAGTCTAAAGTTTATGCGGACAAACCCGCTTCGATTAACCCTTGCAGCAAAACATCACGCGTGTCATTCGCCAGTTACCAGTCGAAATGATCGAACGAGTCATTGAAAATTGGACTCAACGGATGGACCATCTGAGACGTAGCCGCGGTCAACATTTGATAGACATAATCTTCAAAAAATAAATGCCAAAGAATGTTCTTTCAAATGATAATAAACATTCCCCATTCAATTTGAATTTTCTGTGTTTTTTAAAAAAGTAGGGAACCTCGAAATGGATCACCCTATAGTTAGAACAACATTAATAACATGGGTACAATCAAATTAAAATGATTGTAACCAAATCAATGGTTGTATGAATCGATTTAAGATTGTTTTTTCATTAACACTCGGTGAGTTGTTGTAATTACTTTTAAATTTTCATTATAGTACCATATGATCGATTTTTGGTTGTGACAACCAATGTTTTATTCTTGACAACAGAAATTGTATCAATAGACCAAAGACTATTATTGCAACGAATTATTGTTTATTACAACAGAATTAAATATTGATATATAATCGTTTTGTAGTTATCCCAATAATTTCCTAGATTTAGAATAACTTAATATATTTTTGTAAATACAACCGAAAGCTTGGTTGCTGTTTTTTTGTTGATACATGGCAAAAAAAATATTTATTCGACATAAGCAAATCTTCAACATTTTGTTCAACAACGGTATATGTAGTCAAATATACAGCCCGTTTCTCTATTTCGCACGAAAGCTATGCGAACGAAGAACAGCTGATTTTAGACCTACTAAAAGGTATCGGAACGACAAAGTGACTGCAAACATAATGGCTGATGCCAGTTAGTAGGTCTAAAATCAGCTGGTTTTCGTTCGCATCGCTTTCGTGCGAAATAGAGAAACAGACTGATAATTTCGTGTGGATAATAATGTGTTGAATGCCGAATATGTTGTGCAATTTCTTTTACATATATAAAAGATAAAAGCAACAATCTTGAATTTAAAAGCACAAGGTTAACTTGTATACAAGTTTGGTATGCATTCTACTCTCGTGTACTAAAATTTGTTTCAAGTATTTCCACATCTCGTAATAGTGATGAATTTGTAATATGGGATTTTTAATTATGTTATGAGTTGAAATTTTCTTTAATAAATAAAATAGAACTTAATGAAATCTGTTTTTAATTTATTGTCGGTAGTATATAACTGTCAAATTGTCAGAAAAACCAATTTTTAAAAACAGTCGGTTGTGGCAACATGCAAAAGATAATTTTAGCTACCGTTTTCGTTGGTTGTCTTGATGGAATCGCATGATAGTAGACAGAACTGCCAAAATTCGGTTGGCAAATAATTCGTTTGAGGCAACCAAACTCTTTACTGTGTGTAGCATCGGAGGGGACCTTGATGTATGTGGGCTATACCGAAACATGGATCTATGCCCTTCGAATCGGAAAGGACCTTTATATTTGGGGAGGTCGATTAGGGCAGTATAAGTTATAACTGCTTAAATTTGAAGCAAATCGGTTGAAGAATGTGTTCTTTAGAGCTTCAAGAAATCTAATTGGTTTGGATGTTATAGTGTGCCCAAGTTGGTCAACTACAAATTTTTTTATTGTTTTTCTCACTGTGGAGTTGAGCTGAAGATCAAAGAATTCCTTCAAAGTGAAGGAAGGTATTTTTGAATAGTTAAGTGAAAAGGAAAACGACCTTGAAATCCAACATCAACCAATGCATGACGTTTCGTTGGTGGTTAGTCAACTCTTCGGATGCAGTAATGTTGTTTTTGGCCTGCGCTCCACATGTCATTACTTCTACTTATACGAAAGTTATACCAAATTTACATATAGGAATTGTTTTTCAAGTAAGAGTAATTTCAAGTCAATCGCCTGCCGCCGTGTTCTTTTTCCCTCGACAATTCAAAGTTGTTTTTGTTGTTGGTAAATGTTTTGTTTACACGAACAATTTTTTTACAAATTAGTCTTCATAACTTTTGAACGGAATATCAGATTTGAACGATATAAGCTCCATTTGAAAGAATTTAACATCCTCTCTAAGAATCGTAAATTAAGTTATTAATTTTTTCTTTTAAGGGCATCGGAAGGACGAATATGTCCTTAATCCTTGAGTATCCTAAAAAATCAAATCTTCATGTCTTTTCGTTTTGTTTTTAAAAATTTTGCCACAAAATGTAAAAATTTCAGCATGGGTTAAACAAATTATTTATGTAGTGTCCGTCCGTCTGTCAGTTCGACTGAACGACAAAAAGTTCATAGCTTATAACATTAATACCAGCGCCTACAAATACTTTAAATTTTGTTCATGGTAATATTTTTACAGTACCTACAGTCCAGCAAAAAGTGGGAGTTATTGCCACGCCCCTTCTACTACCTCTCACACAAACGGTAACAATTTTGTGAAAAGTTAAAAAATGAGAAACTCATTAACGTAAATATAAAAATAAAGAGTTTAAACATTTCACAAATTGTTAAATTCTAAATTGAATTATAAATGCATATATATTCGGAGTGGGTCGGTTTCCTTTGGAATTACCCTATATAAATTTCCCATTTCAGGCATTCCGCGGTTCAGAAATAAAATCATATTATAAATGTATATTAAGTCCACTACAGCGCCACCCATCAGGTAGAATCATACATACGATCTAATCCAAGACAAACCACAAATAAATTTTTCATTCCGTCGATTTTGGGTCAAATTCGTCTGGCAACATTGAGTGAGAGTGTCAAATATGTAGATTATGCCGAGCGTACGTTATATATACCAGGGATGGGCAAAAGCACTACCCGGGGTTTTTCCTCTCACGTGTACATGCGCCAGGGATGGAAAAGTCAGTACTTTAGTACTTTTTTCAATACTTTTCCACTTTCAAAAGTACTGAAGTACCCCAACGACCATTTTGATACCATTATCTACTTATTCTTCAGAAGTTAATTCGATATATGTCCTTATAGAAAGCCAATTTTGATTTCTGTTAGAAAAAACGGCATTTTATCTCCTAAAACACAAACACCACGTAAGTTTTTCTACCAAAGGTAATTTTTATGCGTAAGAAGTTTTTAACGTTTAAAAAAACAACTAAGTTTTAAAGAACATGCATTATAAGGGTGATTTTTGGCGAACCGCTTGCAACCATTTGAGGTTTTCTTTTAAAATAGAATAGCATTTGACAATTTCAAAATTCTATAAAATTATTTTAGGGAATGATTTTATGAACTATTTTGAATCTAATCAAACTTAATTCCCTTCTATATTCTATCAGATGCACATGTCGTTGTTAGTTGGGATACTTCCTTATTTATTTTTATGTAATTATGGCTGGGGAGCCGCGTATGTAAAATGTTTTTGTATTTTTAATGTTATTAGTAGTTCTAAGTTTCGATTTAGGAATTTAATGTCATGTAATACATTTTTTGGCTTTGAAGGCTTTAGTATCGGGTTTCCAATAGGGATAATATAATTTTGAAGCGACGTTTCGGCCATTTGTAATATGTCATGATCTGTCATTGGTTTTTAATTGTAGAATTTACAATTTCATCATGGAGAGATATACGCAAGAACAACGTTTACAAATTATTCAGTTTCATTATCAAAATAATCGTTTTCCAATTGCAACTTTTCGTGCGCTAAGTCCATTTTTTTTAAATAAAAAAAAGACTTTCCAGTCGGCCTACGACCTTGACACCCAAAGATAGCTCTTAGCTCTCGCTTTTGCTATTGACCGATTGTGGCTACGTGCCATACAGCAAATGAAACAATTGAATTGTTGCGAGAAAAGTTTGGAGATTCGATTATTTCAAGAAATTGTGATATTGAATGGCTTCCAGGAAGTTGTGATTTAACACCATTAGACTATTTCTTGTGGGGTTATTTGAAGCCATTGGTCTTTCGAAATAAACCAGACTCTCTTCAAGCTTTACAAGTCAATATTGAACGTGCCATTCATGACATACGACTTGATTTAGTGGAAAAAGTGCTTCGTTCCTGCAGAAGAAGTCGCGGAGGCCATTTCAATTACGTTTTATTTAGAACTTAATTGTATCGATTGTACTTCACATTAAATAAAAAACTTTTGAATTTCCTTAACAATAAGTGTGTTTTTTTCAAAGAAATCATATCACTCTTATTGGAAAACCCTGTATTTTTAAATAAATGTATGAAATGAATTGATACTAGTGGAATGTATATTTAAAGATGCCTTATTATAGAAGTTTGTATAGTTATTGATCAAAATTATTTAATATATCCTTAAATATTTTACATTTAACGATATATAAAATAATTCCATTATATTTGCATTAATAATTATTATTACTAAGAAAGAAGTACCTTTTCAGTTCAAAAAGTACCATTTTAGTACTTTTGAGAAATCGAATTTTCCATCCCTGACATGAGCACACACATTGAATGAGAATTCACCATCATTCAGTCGCGCTTGAACATTCGATCGGCGAGGTTGTGTCGTCGTTTGTTGCTTAGCGTGCACATAAAGAAAACATGAATGATACATTTATTACAATACATACTTCAAGTATCTGAATAAAGTTTAGTATGTATTGTATTTTTACCGAAGAATTCATAAACATTTCTCAATAAAAGTTTAAATTATTTATTATATTACTGTAGAAATGTATATATTATTTTCTTTTTGTCAAAATTAAATAAAGTAACGAATTTTTTAAAATAATTTTAAATGTATATATTATTATCTTTTAAAGATTTTAAAATAAAATTTGTATAAACACCTAAATATTCTAACCAAAAAAAAATTGGACACTCGAAAACGGTTAGCAGAACAAATAAACAATTAATTAAATAAAGAATATGGCATAATCAATAGGAGTGTGTAGATCTTTTCTTCAAATATTTGGATTGATTACTTTACATAGCATAATAAATATGTATGTGGCTAATCATAACATATTTAAAGTTTGATTTCTTTATGTACGCGTATAATAACCCCAAATCTAATTCATTATTTTCGTTGTCCACTTTATTTATTATCTTACTCAACGAATGTATGTTAGGAAAATGCAAATACCATTTCTCGCAGTGCATAAAGAGAGTGTTAACACTTCTCACAAATACATAAACATTTTGTAGAAGGATTGTGTGCCCATCGCTGATATATACAGTGTTGCCACCAGTGACGCCAACTTTACCACGTTCGGGCTAGAAATAGGCCATTTTAGGTGACTTAAAACTCGAAAAATATTTTTGGCCCGAAACGATCAAAAACGCGCGCAAATTTAGCGTATTTTTCAAATTATGATTAGAACGAAGTGAACAAATTTGTAAATTGAGCTCCTTTTTCTTTCACATTGGCTGAGAATCGTATAACATTTTTATATCAAAACATTGTATTTATACGGCTCACCGTTGACGATGATGGATGGACCAACATTCTGCTCAGAGAAATATCGACCGATGCCGCCGGCAGACCAAAATCCACTCGAAACAGTGTGTGGATTATTCGGGATACATTGAAAGCTCTTGGATCTCATGTGGATTGGTGTCGTCTCAAATTCGACAGTATTGTTTGTGGGCGTACCCATTCATCAGGAAATGGGACTTTCCCAAGAAAAGCGCATGGAATGTTGCCCGAATAGAAACCCCATTGAGATAAAAAATTATCATTTGCACGTGTTGCGCAAAGACTGTCGTCCTATTTTTTCTAAGACCTTACGTTAAGAAGCTATGACCGTTTTAAGTTATTGAAAATATAAATTTTTTAGCAATAAATTTATTCCAAATTATCGTCGATTTTGCTCCAATACCTTTACTTAAGGAGATATGACAGTTTAAAGAAGATATAACAGTTTATAGGAGATATGACCAGAGAATGAAGCCGAACCAAAATTGTCGGCGGCGGCTTTCATTTAATTATAGATCGGTGGCGGCGGCTAGACGGCTTAGCCGACATACAATTGACACTCGGCGGCTCTATGATTATTATAGCCATTTTTGTGTTTTACTCACGGCGATTCCGATTCTGGAAAAAGTGCTAGATTTTCTTTGCCTTCTTTCCGAAAACTGCACTTTTCTAACATATTTTGGAAATTTGAAAATTGGAGCCATGTTAAAATGTGCAACTACTTTCTAGTGTTTCACGTCGACGGTGTAACATTCCTTCCAGAAACAAAATCGGCATAAGTGTTCGTACGAAAATACCTCCTTGCTTATGAATAATAATTTCGGGATAATACATTTATTCTTAAATAGTGGATTTTACCAATTAAATAGTAAATAGCGTGTAGTTTTTCAGGAGAGGTAAATCAACATTTTAAAATTTGTGTGGAATTCTACTGTTTTGAGTTTAAATTATGATTGCTTTGAAGAAATTTACTGTAGATTATTTTGAATATTAGGGATTTGAAATGCAATGTTTGATAAACAACGTAACGATGTAAGTGAAAATCTGAAGGCCGGGTTAGGCATACGTAACCGTAATTTATCTTTACCGCCCCCGTAACGTTGCCCGTTTGAGCGATTAGCCAACGTTGAGAAAACGAGTCATATGTTCTGACAACAACAACACATAAGTAAACAAAAAAGCCGCGATATCTTTTTGTTTAGATTTATTAAAAATGAAGTTAAAAATAATGTTTATAAATTTGTGCTTTTAAATCTGTGCAGGATTTACAATAAAAGTAATCAAGAAAATATCGTCGGATAAGAAGATGGGGTGGACGTCCTATAAACAATGACTGGGCGAAAGCCGGACACTAGAATGCCTACGGCAGTTTTTAATTTGTTATTAATATTAATAAAATATGAGTTAACTACGCCAAAGCAACGGATTAGACCGGCAGAGAGACTAGCAATAACACCACTGTATGTCAAATATTGCTTTATCCTATGATTCCAAGATGGGAAATATTAACATTCTATTCATTAAAATTTTAGATATTTGGGTCACGGTTGTTCCATACAATCGATTGCATGGAGTCACAAGCTGGGGAAAACAACAATTCGAAATATTATTTTAGAATGCAGTGAAGTTTTGTGGCGCTTGCTTTCGCCGATTTATTTAAGTGAACAAACTACACAGCAGTACAAACACATTACCAATGATTTTCAACGAAAGTGGGATATGCCCAATTGTGTGGGAATCTGTGATGCTAACTATACATTAATATTAGTCAATGCTGGAAGTTATGGCAGCCAACACGATGGGGGTATGTCCATTAAACTTATATTTATTTATAATCTATTTTAATACAAACAATTTCCATTTCTTAATTTAAATTAAATACAGCTATATTCCAGTACTCTCCGTTTGGCCAATCAGTTATTTTAGGTACAGTACCTGTACCTCCTTAAACCATTATCGTCAGCATCCTCTGAAGCCTTTCCTCATTTTTTTTTATTGGCGATGCAGCGTTTCCCCTGAGGAATATCCTTGGTCTAAGTCAACTTTAGACGAGCTCAGAGACAACATCCAACGCGAAATTGCCAACGTTCCGGCCGAAATGTGTCCAAGAGTGGTTGAAAATTGGGTCCAAAGAAAAGATCGCTGTTGACGGGCTCGTGGTGGCCATATGACCGAAATTGAATTTCATTCTTAACATGTAACATTTGCACTACAGCTGGAATAAATTTGAACTCTATATCTTAAATATTCTGTGTTTTATTAATATATGAAATTCTTATGTCCTTAATGGAAAAGCCTTTACTTATGTCTATTTCCATTGAAGAGGGACTCAGCCAAATCCAATCCAATCTCTATCTATAAATAAGTCCACGTTTGTAGAGACGCTTATATTGCTGTCAAATTAACCCACAATGAAGAAGATTGGCGCAATGATTGTCTCGTACTGTCGTCAAAAGAATCCTGAAGCAGATTATAAATTTAATTTTAAATGTAGTCAGCCGCGATCTTCATTAAACTCACCTGTAACGCCCAGCTCCTTGCCAATTTGCTTCCATGCTTCTCGCATTTTTCCGATATCCTATATGCTTTATTATATATTGTATAAATATTCGTGCGACTGCACCAATGAAATCAATTATTCGTCTTTCATGTTTATTTGCACTTTTAAACAACAAATAATTAATAAATTATTTTCTTTACTTTTCTCGGTGAACATAAAATTGTAATTGTAAACAACATGTAGTATCAGCTGTTGACAAATTGTACGTAAACGGAACGTCCAATTCTGATTTCAACAGATTCAGCCGTCCGTTTACGTTTCGTTTCCGTTGGCTAATCGTTTACACTGATTTCCGTATGACAGATTGAATCAGCTGATTCGTTACGCTACGGGGGCGTTACGGTTAAGTTTGCCTAACTGGGCCTTGAGTGTATGTTTCGAAACAGAGTTTGCTTTTTCATCAAACACAAGTGTACAGGTTTGTTGTCAAGCAAACTTATCGTTGACGAGGCACTTTTTTCCCTTTTCGGCTGTTTATTTTAAAAATATTTTTTATCTCTATATACATAATCTAATAACAGAAAAAATCATATAATATCCTGTAAAAATTAATTTTTGGTAATTATTTTTCTATAACTATCAACATTTTTATTTTAATAAATGATAGGCGCCCTCTTATGGCAGTACAACGAATTAAATCGAAAGATATTTTCCGTATATCCGGTATATTGTTCTTTGCTTATCAAAAGTTTAAATGTTATCAATAAATATTTTAGAAGTTTCCTATGGGGCGGCGGCTGTGTTTCAGCCGACTTTAGCCGCCAAAAACGGCGGCGGCGCCGGCTGACGGAAAAAGTTCGGCTGCGGCTAAAATCGGCGGCTCGGCTCGGCGGCTTCATACTCTGGATATGACTGCATAAATTTTTTGGAATATAATTTAAAAACTGTCAGCCTTATTTAAGGAGACCATTTGAATTTTTTGAAAGAGACTTTTAAATGTTGACGGACAAATTAAGCTATTTTACAAAGAATATTTTAAAAATATTTAAATAAATAATATTTAAATAATCATTACAAAGTTGAAAAGGACAGAAATTATTTATATATCTAAATCCGCACCGATTATGACCAATTTCAATAGATTTTGTACCTGGCGCAAATTACGACCTGCATTCTGCAAACAACTTAAGATCGACAGACAGAAATGGTGAATACTGGGCTGTTCAATCACCTACGTTAAGAGGTCTGCGAGTGTCGCGGGCAGTTCTTGAATTCAGGAAGACAGTTTCCAGGGACTTTATAGTAGCCGGCCTATCAGAAAAAATATTGATACAGACTTCAGTAGGAAAATTAATTCTCAATCATTCTGCTACCTATCTAATCGCTAAGATTTCTGCCTGATGAACACACCAGGATATGCCAGCCCTTTGAAAAGAACATCAATGCCCACTTGGTTGTTCCGATCTAGCAGGTGTAATAGTGAGTTACTTGTAAACAAGTCTCAAATTCGTGGCCACCAAATTCTCAGTATATTTCTCCAACGCCGGTATGTAAAAGAATGTAGTTTTCTTTTTATTTCGTTGGTAACATGCCATGTTTCAGAGCCGCAGATAAGTACCGTTTTTACACAGGCATTGACTACCAAGTCAAGATGAGTTCATTACATTGTTCCACAATTAATCTACGGCTGCTAATGTGAGCGATGGAGGACCTGTTAGGGCGAAACCCAGCTTGCTCTCTATGCAGTTGCTGATCGATAGGGGCAGATATTCGATTTAATAGGACTTAAAAATGTTGCTACCAGCTGGGGTCAGCGCAATACCTCGCCAGTTGATTCACTCCCTTTGATCGCCTTTTTTTTTTTGGTCAGACCTTCTTTCCATTCCAGTGGCATAATTTCCGTTTGCCATATGTCTTACATAGGTGGTATATAAGTTCTGAAAATGTATCTGGGGATAATTTGAAAAATTCAGCTGGTAGGTTGCATCTTCCTGCTGCTTTGCCATTTTTATACCCTCCACCATAGGATGGGTGGATATATACACCAGAATATTTCTGAGCCTTATTTAACAAAAGGTGGTTTTCTATAGAGTCTTCCAGCAGGTGATACGAGTAATGACATGCAGCATTGTCGGCTTAACTATTGTCGTATGCAACCCCATAGTTTAGTCAAGATTCACACTTGCCATTTTCCCCCGCAGAATTGCAAGTGTGAATATGAATGCCCTTTTCTAGTATCCCGAAAATCGGCTAAGTTGGCATCACTGTTTGTCGCAAATTTATATGTTGAAAGCGGAGAGCGAGAGAGTACAGAACGCAGCTGTTTGCTGGTTCTGCTTAATGTCAACAACAACACTCAAAACGAAAGATTGACATTGAGGTAGGAGTATCAGTGTTACCGTTTTGGGCATTTCGGACCAAATTTTGACGGAAAAAACTCAATATTTGTAGTTTGGGCAGATTTTTTCCGCTATGAAAAATCAAGTAGTATTTTGAATCGTGCAAAATAGGGTTGGTTTAGCAACAGACGGTGAGAATGTCTGGTGTAGTTGGAGGACTCTTTAAAAAAAATAGAATTATTTTACATAAAATGTTCGATATAAGCAATACACGGTGGCCTTCGCTAGAGGGTGTTATTTCAAGAATTGTTGAGAAATGGGATTGTATAAAATTGTATTTCACTTCGTGTTATTATGAAGTACCACGAATACATATGTGCTGGTGGCATTGCAGAAAAGATGACTAGCAGGGTTAAATGCTATTTTTTCTTTCTAACACATATTCTACCCATTCTTAATAATTAAAACAAGGAATTTCAAGCGGAAAGCTTATGTCTGCGCTACCTATATACAAGCAGAAAATATTTTTATTTTTTATTTTTTTTATTTATTTATATGAATTACAATACAAAGTAAATTTATATTCTAATTTTAAGGTTCAGGGAAATGCCGGGTTACAAAGACCATTTGGCTAAATGTTTGCAGCGACAGACCAGAGCCTCTGGTGGGAACCTACGACCCCCAAACTCATAGGCGAGTATGCTACCAACTCGCCTACTGGGACGCTCAAGCAGAACATAAAATTTTCTTCTAATATTAAGCGCTTTCATAAAAAAGAACGGGTTAATAACATAGATATTGACTACAAAAATAAAATCAATAACTTTGGAATTTCTAAAGCATTCATTGGCTCAAAGGCGGAAATTTACATTAAAAACTCATTTAACTCAATCAGAAAAAATAAAAGTAAAATCAGTCAAATAGACTGCTTTGCTCAATTCATCATTAGAAAAATTATCATTGAATATAGGAACATTGAAGTCTTGAGATGATCTGAGTGCAAATAATATATAACTATTATTCACATATCCTTTAACGATACGCCACTTTCAAAATAAACAGTTCATATTAATATAATTATGGTAAAAACAATTAAATAATAATAAAATTGCATACATATGTTTACATAATTAAGCATAAAGATGTCAACATTGGCAGCTCGCTAAGAAGAAAAAAAAACAGAATTAGTGCACAATGAGAAAGACGTAAGAGAGAGCGAAAAAATTGAGATTGTTGAATCAACTCAGCTGACCCAACCAGGGTTGATTTTTGGCCACCGCTAGTGTAAAGGATACAGAGGTGTATTTGCTAAGGTCGACCATACAAAAAAGTGTCCGTTTTTAGACCGGAACTTGTGAAATTATTGATCTGGCAATTACATTATTTTCCAATTTGTAAATTGCTAACGTCATTGACGTAAGGACAGGCAAACATACGGACGAACCTTAGAGAAACCAAATTCCTGACGAAAGTGAGTGACTGGTTTTCGTTCGCAGATGTTTCGCTAGAAATACAGAAACAGGCCGTTATACATTTTTTTCTGTATAGAATAAATTGTACTTAGAATTTCTAAGTTGTAAAAGAAGCACAACTTATTTTTTTATATTCGGGCCGATAAAGTCGATTTTGGTCAATTTCTGGGAAAATTTTGGGCGGAAAAAAATTGTCCAGCGGCAACACTGCTGATTATTGCTATTTGTGCACAATCGTCTTCTCTCGCTCCGGAGAAAAAAATTAAAAAAAAAACAACTCTCATTAATTACATGCACACCTTATTAGAGTGCTTTATGGAACTGCTGACTAACCAATTAAATAATAATCAAAAATATACTCACATTTAACATATGATGATAAAGAAATGCAAAAAGCACAATAAAGATTAAAGTAGGGCTAACCTCTAGACAGAAACTATTTTTCAAATAATCAACTATTACAGTGGACGACATTTGTCAATATCGATTATCTATTTTTCTTCCTTCTATAACTGATTGATTGTAGGATTTGTCCAATTTGGTCAATATAAATAAATTAAGTAAATGAACTCTATTTTTTCATCAGCTCAATAATTTCGGAGGCATCTAATATTTTTTAGGCATACTGTAATAACTTCTTTTAAAAAATGCATAGAAATATTGAAAAGTAAAAAATGAAATCTGATGGGATCAACAACAAATTAACAACAAAGTGAGTTTTCGTATTTTGTTTAATGAACTAGAGCTATACTGATCACTGTAGTGTTTACCAGTCTGACATCTTAGAGAGGTTGCAGAATGGCTGAGAATTATGAATGTTGTGACTAAATGTTCTGTTAATGGCCCTGGCGAATGTCTTCCTGACATTTCAGTATTCACCTGATTTACGTGCCGAGCCATTGTGAAATAACAGGGAACTGCAAAGCAGTTTAATGTGTAAGACAAGAACTGGGCATGCCTCGAGCGACCTGCAAGCTCTTCTGGAGAAACATTAAAGGCGATATGTATGATCGTATAGGGTTTTGAAATGGATTTTAAAATTTGTCTCCAAAAAAGTGATTCCAGATTTCCCTCCTCTCGAGCAAGAGGACCCTTATTCAACCCCCTGTTTTTGTAAAACATTGAAAACGAAAAAAATTCCAGTATTACATTGTTTAAAGTTTTGAAAAGGAATTTAGATTTTTTGATAAACAACAGCTGGGATTCCTTGTTCGTCCTTGTTACTCAAGGGCTCTTAATTAAGAAGATATGATCGTCTAAAATTTCGGATTGCTTCACCGTTTTTAAAAAAATGTCCATTCTATAATCCATAATAGAGGCAAAGATGGTCTAGAGCCAGAAGAATATCCTAGTGACAAATCAATTTTGGAAAACATTTAAAATGCATTACGAAAAGGCGAGCCAAAATGTTCGTTCCTTTTGTTCTTGGGTCCATAATTAATGAAATATGGCCGCTTGAAATTGTGGAAAGAAATTTAAAATTGCTGATTGAGCAATTGTTGCTCTGTGGACCTTATTTAAGGAGACATGACCATTTAATTGAAATCTTGGAAATAAATTAAAATCTGTTGGCTGATTTTGCAATTGTTGCTCTGTGGACCTTATTTAAGGAGACATGACCATTTAAAGTTTTTCCCTCCTCTGGAGCAAGAGGACCTTTATTAAACCCCATGTTTTTGTAAAACATTGAAAAAGAAAAAAATACAGTATTGTATTGTTTAAACTTTTGAAAAGGAATTTAGATTTTTTTGATAAACAACAGCTGGGATTCCTTATTCGTCCCCCTTTACTCAAGGGTTGGGGATTGCTTCACCGTTTGTGAAAAAAACTTTGCATTCTACAATACATAGTAGAGGTAAAGAAGGTCTAAAATCAGTAGAATATCCTAGTGACAAATCAATTTTGGAAAACATTTAAAATTCATTACGAAAAGTTAAGCCAAAAGGTTTGTCCTTTTTGATCTAGGGTCCATAATTAATGAAATATGGCCGCTTGAAATCGTGGAAAGAAATTAAAAATTGCTGATTGCTCTGTTTTGCTCTAGGGTCCATAATTAATGAAATATGGCCGCTTGAAATCGTGGAAAGAAATTAAAAATTGCTGATTGCTCTGTTGCTCTGTGGACCTTATTTAAGGAGACATGACCATTTGAAGTTTTTCCCTCCTCTGGAGCAAGAGGACCTTTATTTAACCGCCTGCCTTTGTAAAACATTGAAAAAGAAAAAAATATACAGTATTGTATTGTTTAATGTTTTGAAAAGGAATTTCGATTTTTTGATAAAAAACAGCTGGGATTCCGTGAAAATGTGACCGCAATTTGTTTTCAAATTTCATTTATTTGTCATACAATTACATATTTTATTTATCATACAATTTGTTATTCAAAATTTTGTGAAACATTCAATTAAAATCCTTATATTATATCAGAGAACATGTGACCCTTCTTTTCTTTCCATGCGAATTTTTCTGATAGTACAGTCCACTCATTGCCGCCACATCGAATACTGTTCGAACGTGCGTTCCTTTTAGAGCTGAGCATTCCATATATGCGATAGCTCCAATTTCCTTGGCTAACTTCTTGCCCTGAGCATTGGATATGGGAGTGCATTTCCATTTGTTTAGGAATTCTTCGTCGTCTCTTAAATCCACTTTAGTACCAACCAAAACTATCTGTACATTAGGACAAGACGTGCGTATATCGGAAATATAATGTTCGAGACTATCTGTCGAAAAATCTACCACCGAGAAGCAAATGAGGAAGACATCAGTATTAGGATAGTATAAACGCTTGATGCAGCTATATTCATCAGCCACTCCCGTAATATCACATAATATCAATTTACACGATGAGCCCGAAGATGTGGTGGTCTTTATGGCATATTCCATATAGATGGAAGAAGACGGATTACTTTTGTAGCTCTTGCCAATGTAGCTACACACGAGGCTGGTTTTACCTGACTGCGCATTACCAAGAACTACACATTTAATCAGTGGAGCCATTGGGTATACTTTTTAAGTGATCGTGAAAGATGGCCGTATTATTGTGACTCTCTATTCCACAAGATCTATTGGTATAAACTAAAGTTGTTTGTCAGTTGTTTGGCTCCTAGTCGTGAATCATTTTCTCTTACAGTTCTATTTTAAGAGTATAAAATCCGATTATGTGGTGATGTTATAAAAATCATTTCGACAAAAAGCACAACATATTTTTTTATATTCGGGCCGATAAAGTCGATTTTGGTCAATTTCTGGGAAAATTTTGGGCGGAAAAAAATTGTCCAGCGGCAACACTGCTGATTATTGCTATTTGTGCACAATCGCCTTCTCTCGCTCCGGAGAAGAAAATTAAAAAAAACAACTCTCATTAATTACATGCACACCTTATTAGAGTGCTTTATGGAACTGCTGACTAACCAATTAAATAATAATCAAAAATATACTCACATTTAACATATGATGATAAAGAAATGCAAAAAGCACAATAAAGATTAAAGTAGGGCTAACCTCTAGACAGAAACTATTTTTCAAATAATCAACTATTACAGTGGACGACATTTGTCAATATCGATTATCTATTTTTCTTCCTTCTATAACTGATTGATTGTAGGATTTGTCCAATTTGGTCAATATAAATAAATTAAGTAAATGAACTCTATTTTTTCATCAGCTCAATAATTTCGGAGGCATCTAATATTTTTTAGGCATACTGTAATAACTTCTTTTAAAAAATGCATAGAAATATTGAAAAGTAAAAAATGAAATCTGATGGAATCAACAACAAATCAACAACAAAGTGAGTTTTCGTATTTTGTTTAATGAACTAGAGCTATACTGATCACTGTAGTGTTTACCAGGCTGACATCTTAGAGAGGTTGCAGAATGGCTGAGAATTATGAATGTTGTGACTAAACGTTCTGTTAATGGCCCTGGCAAATGTCTTCCTGACATTTCAGTATTTACCTGATTTACGTGCCGAGCCATTGTGAAATAACAGGGAACTGCAAAGCAGATTAATGTGTAAGACAAGAACTGGGCATGCCTCGAGCGACCTGCAAGCTCTTCTGGAGAAACATTAAAGGATTTGAAATGGATTTTAAAATTTGTCTCCAAAAAAGTGATTCCAGATTTCCCTCCTCTCGAGCAAGAGGACCCTTATTCAACCCCCTGTGTTTGTAAAACATTGAAAACGAAAAAAATTCCAGTATTACATTGTTTAAAGTTTTGAAAAGGAATTTAGATTTTTTGATAAACAACAGCTGGGATTCCTTGTTCGTCCTTGTTACCCAAGGGCTCTTAACTAAGAAGATATTCGTTTCAAATTTTGGATTGCTTCACCGTTTTTTAGCAACTTTGCATTCTATAATACATAATAGAGGCAAAGATGGTCTAGAGCTAAAAGAATATCCTAGAACAAATCAATTTTGGAAAACATTTAAAATGCATTACGAAAAGGCGAGCCAAAATGTTCGTTCTTTTTGCTCTTGGGTCCATAATTAATGAAATATGGCCGCTTGAAATTGTGGAAAGAAATTTAAAATTGCTGATTGAGCAATTGTTGCTCTGTGGACCTTATTTAAGGAGACATGACCATTTAATTGAAATCTTGGAAATAAATTAAAATCTGTTGGCTGATTTTGCAATTGTTGCTCTGTGGACCTTATTTAAGGAGACATGACCATTTAAAGTTTTTCCCTCCTCTGGAGCAAGAGGACCTTTATTAAACCCCATGTTTTTGTAAAACATTGAAAAAGAAAAAAATACAGTATTGTATTGTTTAAACTTTTGAAAAGGAATTTAGATTTTTTTGATAAACAACAGCTGGGATTCCTTATTCGTCCCCCTTTACTCAAGGGTTGGGGATTGCTTCACCGTTTGTGAAAAAAACTTTGCATTCTACAATACATAGTAGACGTAAAGAAGGTCTAAAATCAGTAGAATATCCTAGTGACAAATCAATTTTGGAAAACATTTAAAATTCATTACGAAAAGTTAAGCCAAAATGTTCGTCCTTTTTGCTCTAGGGTCCATAATTAATGAAATATGGCCGCTTAAAATCGTGGAAAGAAATTTAAAATTGCTGATTGCTCTGTTTTGCTCTAGGGTCCATAATTAATGAAATATGGCCGCTTGAAATCGTGGAAAGAAATTAAAAATTGCTGATTGCTCTGTGGACCTTATTTAAGGAGACATGACCATTTAAAGTTTTTCCCTCCTCTGGAGCAAGAGGACCTTTATTTAACCGCCTGCTTTTGTAAAACATTGAAAAAGAAAAAAATACAGTATTGTATTGTTTAAAGTTTTGAAAAGGAATTTCGATTTTTTGATAAACAACAGCTGGGATTCCGTGAAAATGTGACCGAAATTTGTTTTCAAATTTCATTTATTTGTCATACAATTACATATTTTATTTATCATACAATTTGTTCTTCAAAATTTTGTGAAACATTCAAATAAAATCCTTATATTATATCAGAGAACATGTGACCCTTCTTTTCTTTCCATGCGAATTTTTCTGATAGTACAGTCCACTCATTGCCGCCACATCGAATACTGTTCGAACGTGCGTTCCTTTTAGAGCTGAGCATTCCATATATGCGATAGCTCCAATTTCCTTGGCCAACTTCTTGCCCTGAGCATTGGATATGGGAGTGCATTTCCATTTGTTTAGGAATTCTTCGTCGTCTCTTAAATCCACTTTAGTACCAACCAAAACTATCTGTACATTAGGACAAGACGTGCGTATATCGGAAACATAATGTTCGAGACTATCTGTCGAAAAATCTACCACCGAGAAGCAAATGAGGAAGACATCAGTATTAGGATAGTATAAACGCTTGATGCAGCTATATTCATCAGCCACTCCCGTAATATCACATAATATCAATTTACACGATGAGCCCGAAGATGTGGTGGTCTTTATGGCATATTCCATATAGATGGAAGAAGACGGATTGCTTTTGTAGCTCTTGCCAATGTAGCTACACACGAGGCTGGTTTTACCTGCCTGCGCATTACCAAGAACTACACATTTAATCAGTGGAGCCATTGGGTATACTTTTTAAGTGATCGTGAAAGATGGCCGTATTATTGTGACTCTCTATTCCAAAAGATCTATTGGTATAAACTAAAGTTGTTTGTCAGTTGTTTGGCTCCTAGTCGTGAATCATTTTCTTTTACAGTTCTATTTTAAGAGTATAAAATCCGATTATGGGGTGATGTATAAAATCATTTCGACAAAAAACAACAAACACTTGACCACAACAGTATCGATTTATAGTATCTAAGTACCAGAGACGTACGCAGGGGGTATTATTCTTGAAATAACTCTTAAAGAGAATTAAAAAAGTGCAAAATCTTTTCACATTTTATTGTTAGAGGGCGGTTCGGAAACTTCTTAGCCTAGCACAAAAAGCGCGGTATAAACAGAAAAAAGTTAAGTGTTTTGGAAACTTCCATCTCTGCTATGAACACATGTTAAATTTTGTTTCGATCTGGCAACTCCTTCATATAGAAACAGGTGTTCACAAAAGACACATCCGCGATTTTTTTACAATGGAAAAATTAGAAATGCGTGGTGTCATTAAATATTTACATAAAAAAGGTTTATCGGGACAAGAAATTCATAATGATATGGTGAATGTGTTAGGTGAAAGTGCTCCTTCATATGCAACAGTAAAAAATTGGGTTGCTGAATTTAAACGTGGTCGTACAAGCATTGAAGATGAACCACGTAGTGGACGTCCAAAAACAGCAACAACAACAGAAATTGTAGCCAAAGTGCATGATATGGTATTAAATGATCGACGAATAAAAGTGCGTGAAATAGCTAATATCATGGGCATCTCAAATGATCGAGTCCATTTAATTTTGCATGAAGAATTACAGATGAAAAAGCTTTCTGCAAGATGGGTGCCGCACTTGTTAACAGTCGACCAAAAACGCATAAGAATGAACATTTCTCAAGCTTGTTTGGATCGTTTTAAGCGAAATAAAATGGATCCACCACTATACTCCAGAGACAAAAGAACAATCCAAACAATGGACTGAAGCTGGAGGAAGTGCCCCAAAGAAGGCAAAAACAATTCAATCGGCTGGTAAGGTTATGGCAACGGTTTTTTGGGACTTCAAAGGTATTTTATTGATTGACTATCTGCAAAAGGGTAAAACAATAAATTCAGAGTACTATTGCAACCTTTTGGGTCAATTAAATGTACAAATTCGAGAAAAACGTCCTGGCTTACAACACAAAAAAATAATTTTTCATCAAGACAACGCACCAGCGCACAAGAGTGTTTTAACAATGGCTAAAATCAACGAATTAAAGTACGAGTTGCTTGACCACCCACCTTATTCTCCTGATTTAGCTCCCAGTGACTTTTACCTGTTCCCAAATCTAAAAAAAATCCTTGCTGGCAAGCGTTTTACCTCAAATGAAGATGCAATTACAGTTGTAAACCACTAATTTGAAGACCTTGAGGAAAACTATTTTAATCAAGGGATAGAATTGCTAGATAAGCGTTGGACTAAGTGTATTGAAGTTCAGGAGATTATATTGAAAAATAAAAATGTTTCTGAAAAACTAACTATTCTCTTTCATTGATAGGCTAAGAAGTTTCCGAACCGCCCGTATATCAATTTATAGTATTATTCTGTTTACCTATCCATAAGCATCCAGAAGAGGTGAGTTCTGCCATCTGATCTGCCATGTCTTTAGGAGATTTTCCACAATTGAGATCTGTTTGTGAGTTTAGAGAGTAGCGTAGAACCTTTTCAAGTTCTATTATGATCAGATTTTCAAACAGGTATCTACAGGGTTTTCCAACAAGAGGTGTTATTATGAATCACCCGGTATTTCGGTAGCTGTCACTTTTGAAGCTTTTATTCTTTGACATTTGACAAGTAGACACACGATTCAACAACGCCTTGAAATTATTAAAATTGACTACAAAAATGGTGAAAATCTTGCAGTCACAGTTCGCAACACAAAGCATTTTTGGGTCGTCGTGAAGCACCTTGTCGGACCGTAATACAGAAATTGGTGGAAAAATCCGGGCTGTTGGGACAAGTTAGTGATGTGAAGAATAAAACCCGTGCAAGTCGCTCAAGAACAACTGAGAATATTGCTGCTGTAGCCCAAAGTGTTGAAGATTCCTCGTCGTTCTTTGGAATTGGGCATTCCACAAACTTCATTACACCGTATCTTGCTTAAAGCCTTGGGTCTTAAGGCTTATAAAGTTCAGTTAACACTAGAACTCAAGGCGGCCGATCATCAACTACGTCGTGTCTTTGCTGATTGGGTCCTTGAAATGCATGAAAATGATCCGGAATTCCATCGAAAAATCATCTTGACTGATGAGGCCCATTTCCACCTCGATGGCTACGTCAACAAGCAAAATTGTCGCGTCTGGGTCTCGGAAAACCCAAGAGTTATTATTGAGAAGCCTCTCCATCCTCAACGTGTAAATGTTTGGTGCGGTTTATGGTCCGGCGGGGTCATTGGACCTTACTTTTTCGAAAATGAGGTTGCATCAACAGTTACGGTGAATGGATTGCGCTATCGAGAGATGATTAATACTATTTTTATGTTCGGAATTGGATGGTATTGATCTGGACAACGTTTACTTTCAACAAGGCGGCGCTACGTGCCACACAAGCCACAAAACCATTGCTCTGTTACGGGAAAAGTTTCCGGACTGTGTTATCTTTCGAAGAGGTCATCACAATTGGCCACCGAGATCTTGTGATTTAACACCTAGCGACTCCTTCCTTTGGGGCTACGTGAAAGATAAGGTCTACGCCACAAGCCCAGCGTCGATTCAAGACCTCGTAGATAGAATTCGTGAGGCTATCGATGACATAGGGCAGCCACTTTGCGATTTGGTTATGGAAAATTTCATGAAAAGGATATGGTCATGTAAGCGTGGTCGTGGTGGCCATTTGGCTAAAGTTGTTTTTCATTATTAACGGCATACCTTCCTCTTTATTTTGAAATAAACATCCGATCATTTATCTCAAAAAATGACATTTTTCTTTGAATACCAAAATAACACCTCTTGTTGGAAAACCCTTTAGTTCTGCCCATTTTTGGTTGGACATGCTTCAAGCTATATGCTCTATAGGGCCAACATAAAGCTAGCAGGTTCATCATCTCTGCAGTTCACTGGGTCAAAGGGTCATACATATTCCCAGGCATCCAAATGAGGTTGAACTTATCTGTCATCTCCTTAAGAGATTTCTGACAGTTGAGTTCTTTTGGAGAACTGAAGACAGTCGTACATCTGCAATGAATCTCAATATCTCTTCAGACCAGGGTGGCCCTGCGTCTCCCTTGAAAACGTGAGAACTAATTAAACAAACATTCTCACATAGAAATGCTCTAAACTTAATACCACTTTATGATATAGGTTTGAATTTTTCTACTTCTTCCGGCTCTCCTTAGATAGCGGAAAGGTTTGTCATTTCAGAAGTCCTGCGGTAGACAACCGAACACGTGTTTACGAGTCAAAATATACACTTTAACTCCCGTCGATATGTGAGTTGAGGATCTTGTTCCTACTTGGCATTTGGTAGCTGTGGCACGTTCTCACAGCTTGAACAGCAACATGACACAACTTCGATAGGTCGATAACCACTAGACCAGGGCTTATAAGGCGTTTTGGCCATGCTGCTCCTTGAAGCCCTGCGGTTCCTTCGGCAAAGTTTCTTATTGTAATCCCTAGAATACGATTTTCACTGAGCAATGGGCGATTTTTAAATCGACCCGTCCTAACGTATATCATACCAAGATCCATCCATTGTCAAAATGTTATTAAATTACATTTATTTATCATTCTTAAACTACAATTAACAGCTTAAATCCTTAAATACATTTTTATATAATAAATTTCAGAAACATGTTAAAAGCCTCTTAACTTACAATAAAGAACATCTACCTTTTTTGGCCTTAGCAAAATGTGTACGATAATACAGTTCACATGCCGCGGCCATATTGAATACCGCTGATATACCAGTTCCCTTGAGAGCTGAACATTCCATATATTCAATAGCTTCGATTTCCTCGGCCAATTCCTTGCCTTGATCATAGGATGTTGGGGTAATCTTGCGTTTGTTTAGGAATTCTTCATCTTCGCGTAAATCAACTTTAGTGCCCATCGTACGAGACAGGTTTTACCCGCGCCAGAACTACCAAGGACGACACATTTAGGAAGTGTAGCCATAGAGACACGTTTATATGATCCTTGAATGCCAAGAGTGCTATAATGACTTCCTCTAACACCAGGTCGATCGTCACTGAACGATTTAATCTGTAAGTCAGTTTTGTAATCTAGTATCATATTGTCTTACACTTCTATTTTATGAAACCACAAACAGTTGGATGTGATGATGTTGACCACATTGACCAATCAATATAGTTATAGCCTCTGTAATACCCTGAAGAGATAATAAACTAAATATAGAAATAGAGAACCGTGGCGATTTAAGTTAACATGCACAGAGAGATGCAGTCAAAGTAGGCTCCAATATCTTTAGTTGTCCAACAACCTAAAAAAAGTTATCAATATCGGAGGAGGAGAGATGGTCTTTACTTCCTAAGCAACGGAGAACCGTGAGGACTTATCTCAGCATGCCCAGAAATACAGTCAAAGGAGGAGGATTGATGGAGGAGGAATGTATCGTACTTCCTATCCACTGCAGACCGTAAGATCTCCATGCCACAACCACCGACAGACAAATAATTTCAGGTGCAATGTTAAGATTCACCTCACCCATATAAAAAAATCTGCAAAAAAGTAAAAAACTGTAGAAATTAAGCTTCTTCGTCTTCAGATAACAAGTGTAGTTCGTGAAGAATTTGTAGTATCTCAACATGCTACAGGTAATTTGCAGTATCGTCATCATCCTAGCAAGTTCATCAGCTCTACTCTTTCCTGGGTTATACAAATTCCCTGGCATTCAAATAAGGTAATGTTGAGATGTGTAACAGTTGATTGCTGTTTGTTCATATAGGGAGTATTGTAGGAAATTTCTTGACCTTCTCAGGCTGTTTTGCGGCCAGAGCATTCAAACTATCCTACAGGTATCTAGTTCTGTCCATGCATCTTGCCAGTGTCACAGTTTACATGTAGATAGCGGCGCACTTTTAGGTACAAATTCTTGAAGAATTTGTGGTATCATCCCAATCCGAACAGGTTAATCAGCTCTTCAGTGCCCTGGGTCATACCAATTTGAGTGACATGATGTCTGTCCTACCACAGATGTGCAGAACTAGATATCTGTAGGATAGTTATTAAGATCTGGCCCCCAATACTGCCTTTAATGGCCAAGAAATCTCCCGTTTGGAGTAGATAACCCAACAAGTCTCCTCCTAAGAAATATATAACCCAACTGACCTTATACTAAGAAATAGATAACCCAACTTGTCGTTGCTAAGTAGTAGATAATCCAACAGGCCGCCTACTAAGGAATATATAACCCAACTGGCCATCTACTAAGGAATAGATAACCTAACTTGCCGTATTCTAAGGAGTAGGTAACCCAACTGGCCGCCTAATAAGCAGTTATTAACCCAACTGGTCATCTATGTACTAGATAACCCAACAGGTTATCTACTGTGGAGTAGATATCCGAATAGGTTATCTACTGTGGAGTAGATAACCCAACTGGTCATCAGTTAAGGACCAGTAGATAACCAAGGACGACACATTTAGGAAGTGTAGCCATAGAGACACGTTTAAATGATCCTTGAATGCTAAGAGTGCTATAATGACTTCCTCTAACACCAGGTCGATCGCCACTGAACGATTTAATCTGTAAGTCAGTTTTGTAATCTAGTATCATATTGTCTTACACTTCTAGTTTATGAAACCACAAACAGTTGGATGTGATGATGTTGACCACATTGACCAATCAATATAGTAATACCCTGAAGAGATAATAAACTAAATATAGAAATAGAGAACCGTGGCGATTTAAGTTAACATGTACAGAGAGATGCAGTCAAAGTAGGCTCTAATATCTTTAATTGTTCAACAACCTAAAAAAAGTTATCAATATCGGAGGTGGAGAGATGGTCTTTACTTCCTAAGCAACGGAGAACCGTGAGGATTTATCTCAGCATGCCTAGAAATACAGTCAAAGGAGGAGGATTGATGGAGGAGGAATGTATCGTACTTCCTATCCACTGCAGACCGTAAGATCTCCATGCCACAACCACCGACAGACAAATAATTTCAGGTGCAATGTTAAGATTCACATCACCCATATAAAAAAATCTGCAAAAAAGTAAAAAACTGTAGAAATTAAGCTTCTTCGTCTTCAGATAACAAGTGTAGTTCGTGAAGAATTAGTATTATCTCAACATGCTACAGGTAATTTGTAGTATCGTCATCATCCTAGCAGGTTCATCAGCTCTACTCTTCCCTGGGTTATACAAATTCCCTGGCATTCAAATAAGGTAATGTTGAGATTTGTAACAGTTGATTGCTGTTTGTGCATATAGGGAGTATTGTAGGACATTTCTTGACCTTCTCAGGCTGTATTGCGGCCAGAGCATTCAAACTATCCTACAGGTATCTAGTTCTGTCCGTGCATCTTGCCTGTGTAACAGTTTACATGTAGATAGCGGCGCAATTTTAGGTACAAATTCTTGAAGAATTTGTGGTATCATCCCAATCCGAACTGGTTAATCAGCTCTTCAGTGCCCTGAGTCATACCAATTTGAGTGACATGATGTCTGTCCTACCACAGATGTGCAGAACTAGATATCTGTAGGATAGTTATTAAGATCTGGCCCCCAATACTGCCTTTAATGGCAAAGAAATCTCCCGTTTCAACTACATAAATTCGCAAACAGTACTTAAATGTCACAAATTTCTTAACGAGATGCCATCTCGTAGAAATGGGAGATTTCTTGGCCATCAGAGGCAGCATTGGGGGCCAGATCTTAATAACTATCCTAAAGGTATCTAGTTCTGCCCATCTGCGGTACTACGGACTCATGGCATTTTGCCTGCTTCATAGCTTAAACGTTGATAGCGGCGCACCTATGTATAAGTGGAAATTCTGGAAGAATCTGTGGTATTGCAGGTTGCGAGGGTTATATATATCTAGGGATCCAAATGAGGTGAGGTTGAAGTGTTCTGTGCTCTCATTGACAGACTTGTGACAGTCGAGTACTGTTTATGAATTTTGGGATTAGAGATGGAAGATATTTTGACCTTCTGAGATTGTATTGTGGCCAGACTTTTCTAACCATCCTACAGGTACATAGTTCTGCCCTTCTATGATTGGTCAGCATTTAAGCATCTTACCTGAGCCATAGCTTACATGTGGATATCGCACCTATAAGTGGAAATTCTTGAATAATTTATAATAACGTCCCTAACATAGCAGGTTTATCAGCTCTGCAGTTCCCAGGGTGATACCTATTCTCAACCAGACGTGGCATTTTGGAGAACTGGAGACCAGGGTTTATAAGCCATTTCGTCTCTGCGTCTCCCCAGAAAACCTGCGAACAGATTAATCAAACACTCCCACATAGAAATGCTCTAAGAATAAGAGGCAATTCTTGCAGAAATGAAAAATGTATATATACTCCTAGGGATCCACATGTATCCTTTCTCTGTGACTTCCACGTATTTGCCTATATCACACCAAGAAAAAAATCATAATCCATTGTAAAAATATTATTAAATTACATTTATTTATCATACTTAATACTACAATAAACTGCTAAAATCCTTAAATATATTTTTGTATACACAATTTCAGGAATATGAAAATAAAACCCTCAAGCCTTACAATAACGCACATCTACCTTTTTTATCCTTAACAGCGTATTGCATGCGATAATTTAGGCCACATGTCGCCACCACATCGAATACCGCTGAGATACCAGTTCCCTTAAGAGCTGAACATTCCATATATTCAACAGCTCCGATCTCCTCGGCCAATTTCCTGCCCTGATCATAGGATATTGGGCTAAACTTGCATTTGCTAAGGAATTCCTTATCTTCGCGTAAATCAACTTTAGTGCCAACCAAAACTATAGGCACATTGGGGCAACACATGCGTATATCGGAGATATAATATTCTCGAATGTCCTCAGAATAATCTGGACCTACCACCGAATAGCAAATAAGGAAGACATCTGTATTAGGATAGCACAAGCGTTTAACACAGGTGTAGTCATCCACTCCTGTAGCATCACACAGTATTAATTTGCTTGACGATCCGGACGATGTGGTAGCCTTTATGGCATATTCCACGTAAATAGTGGCTGGAGGATTACTTTTGAAGGTCTTGTCAATGTAGGTACGCACTAGACTGGTTTTACCCGCCTGAGTACCGCCAAGGACGACGCACTTCAGAAGTGGCGCCATAGAAGCACAATTTAAATGCTAGACGGGCTATAATGACTAAGAGTGATATACTGACTTCCAATAACACCAGATCGATTGGCACTGAACTAGTTAGTCAGTCAGCAGCTTTGTGTGTTGCAATCTTGAATCATTTTCTCTTACGGTTCTATTTTTTGAAATCAGCAAGAGATGTGTGTGATGATTTGATTAAATTGAAATCGGAAAAAAGTACAACACTTTGTTTGACCACATCGGGCAAGAAATAAATTTGTAGACTCTGTGAATCCCCAAAAGACATACGAGGGCGGTTCGGAAACTTCTTAGCCTAGCACAAAAAGCGCGGTATAAACAGAAAAAAGTTAAGTGTTTTGGAAACTTCCATCTCTGCTATGAACACATGTTAAATTCTGTTTCGATCTGGCAACTCCTTCATATAGAAACAGGTGTTCACAGAAGACGCATCTGCGATTTACAATGGAAAAAGGTTTATCGGGACAAGAAATTCATAATGATATGGTGAATTGAATTGAATGTGTTAGGTGAAAGTGCTCCTTCATATGCAACAGTAAAAAATTGGGTTGCTGAATTTAAACGTGGTCGTACAAGCATTGAAGATGAACCACGTAGTGGACGTCCAAAAACAGCAACAATAACAGAAATTGTAGCCAAAGTGCATGATATGGTATTAAATGATCGACGAATAAAAGTGCGTGAAATAGCTAATATCATGGGCATCTCAAATGATCGAGTCCATTTAATTTAGCATGAAGAACTACAGATGAAAAAGCTTTCTGAAAGATGGGTGCCGCACTGGTTTTAAGGTGAGGACATGTAAGTCCTGATTCACACTCGGCAATTTTCTCCAAGCAAGTGTAAAAGTTTGTTGGAGAGAGAGACAGGCGGGAAGAGCTCTCTACCTCTCTCTCCTACATAGTCTAGAGATGCAGTTAAAGTCGAATTTATTATCACTTGATGATCACAGGTCTACGCAAAATTCTCCGTATCAGAGAAAGATATATGAATCGTACTTTCTAACCAACGGAGAACCGTGAGAATTTATGCTGGCATGCCCGGAGATGCGCTCAGAGTCTGATATAATACCATTAGTTGACTAACATCCTAATAAAAGTTATCTATATCAGAGGAAGAGCAATGGACCGTACTTCCTAACCAATGAAGAACTTAGAGAATTAATGCTGGTGGTCTACTATGGAGTAAAGAACCTATCTCTTCTATTAAGGACTGGTCAATAACTAAGGAGCGATCCCAACATCGCCTAGTAAGATATATTTAACCCGACGGGCCATATACTATGGAATGGATAACCAAACTTTCCGTCTACAAAGGAGTAGATGACCCATCTTGCCGCCTAGTAAGGAGTTAATCATTCAACTGATCATCTACTAAGGAAATACCGCAACTGGTCAACAACTAGGGAGCAGACAACCCAACAGGTCGCCTATTCAGGAATATATAACCCAACTTGCCGGCTACAAAGGTATTTGGTATGGAGTAGATTACCAAAGTGGTCGTCTATGTATTAAGCAGTAGACAACCCAACTGGCCGCCCAGTAAGGAGTTATTAACCATCTACTAAGGAGTTATTAACCAAACTGGTCATATACTAAGGAAGAGGTAAACCAACAAAAAAGGAGTAGATAACCAAAGAGGTCGCCTACTAATGAACATATAAAACAACTGGCCATCTACTAAGAAATAGATAACTCAACTTGCTGTCTGCTAAGGAGTAGGTAACCCAACTGACCACAACTGGTCATCTTAAGGGTCCGCCAAATAACTTTTTTTTTTTTGAAAATGCTTTAAAAAAAAAATACTGAAAACGCATTTGATGGTCAGTTGGCTTCAACTCCTGAACCAATTGGACTTTGTATGGCGTCATACCAAGGTCTTTATGCAAAATTCGTCTCAATGATATCTCCGAAATGCTCAATTTTTGAGAACGACGGTGAATTGATGTTGATGGCGCTTCACGCACACTTTCTGCCACAGCAGCAATATTCTCGGGTGTACGCACTGTTTTTGGCTTTTCACGCTTTGGTTTATCGATGAGGATGACAGTTTCTTTCACTTTTTTCACAAGATAACGAACATACGGAGCTGACAGTGCTTCTCTTCATCCAAAATCCGTACGCAATTTTCGTAAACACATTCTGCAACATTACCATGATTTTCAAAGTAATGTCGCAATATTCTCAATATACACATATTCGTTCAGCGGAAGGATAAAACTAATTATCTGTCAAACCGCACATGAGCCATTCACGAAATAAGCACTAGTTGAAAAAAAAAACGTTAGATGGCGGTTTACTAAGGAGTTATTAACACAACTTGTCATCTACTAACTGATCGTCTAATATGGCGTATATAACCCAACTGGTCATCTGTTAAGGACTAGATAACCCAACTGGTCGTCTACTAAGGACTGGATAACCCAACTGGTCAACAAGTAAGGAGTAGATAACCCCACAAGTCTCCTCCTAAGAAATATATAACCCAACTGGGATTAGATAACACAACTGGTAGTCTATTATGGTGTAGATAACCCAAATGGTCGTCTATTATGGTGTAGATAACCCTAATGGTTGTCTACTAAGGAGTAGATAACCCAACTGGTCAACAAGTAAGGAGCAGATAACCCAACAAGTCTCCTCCTAAGAAATATATAACCCAACTGACCTTATACTAAGAAATAGATAACCCAACTTGTCGTTGCTAAGTAGTAGATAATCCAACAGGCCGCCTACTAAGGAATATATAACCCAACTGGCCATCTACTAAGAAATAGATAATCTAACTTGCCGTATTCTAAGGAGTAGGTAACCCAACTGGCCGCCTACTAAGCAGTTATTAACCAAACTGGTCATCTATGTACTAGATAACCCAACAGGTTATCTACTGTGGAGTAGATGACCCAACTGGTAATCAGTTAAGGAGTGGATAACTTAACTGGTCAACAACTAAGTATATGACAGAAGAGGTCACCCACTAATGAATATATATACCAACTGGTCATCTAATAAGAAATAGATAAGAAACCCAACTGACCGCCTAATAAGGAGTTAATAACACTACTGGTCACCTATTAAGGAAGAGAAACCCAACTGGTCGTCTAATATGGCGTATATAATCCAACTGGTCGTCTATTAAGGAGTAGATAATCCAACTGGTCAACAAGTAAGGAGTAGATAACCCAACAGAAACCTTATAAATATATAACCCATCTTGCCGTTTTTAAGGATTAGATAAACCAACTGGTCGTCTACTAAAGAGTAGATAACCAAACTGGCCTCCTACTAAGGAGTTATTAAACCAACTGGCCATCTACTAAGGAAGATATAACCTAACTAACAGTCTATTGTAGAGTAGATAACCCAAGTGGTCATCTACTAAGGAATGGGTAACCCAACTGTTCATCTATTATGGAGTAGATAACCCAACGGGTTGTCTATTAAGAAGTAGATAACCAAATTGGTGAGCATATCCGTCTCATGTTATCAATTAAATCCCTGCTACGACGATACATACAGGTTTATTGATCACTAGTAGCTTCAACACTTCCATGCTCGTCGCCATAGACCGGACCAGATATGAAACAGAATATACTTCCAGGATGTCTGTTCATTGACTTCATTAACGCAGCCGACGCTCTATATATTGTACCTGCTGGTCGAATGTCCGAGTTAATACCACAGTTCCCAGTAGAGGCATCTTGCCTCACAATGATAGCTATCGTAGAATCGGGGACCTTAACATTGGGATTAACGGATGGTATGGTTAACGAGTGTAATAACTTTCATATGGTTTATTATGGTTGGTCCATAAAGATCCTAGAATCAGGTATATGATGGTGAAGAATTTATTAGTTCCATTTGATAAATGAAATCTGTCATACAGTCCTTGATGATTATTACTTAGTTGAGTTCAACATCGAAAACCCCAAAACGACATGGACAAGCTATAAATCATCATGACTTATTGAATACTCGTAAAAGGGCTACTATATCGATCATTTGAAATGTACATATAATACAAATTAATTTCAATTTATATTTAATAATAAGCACGACAATTTAAAATGTGTAGAAAAAGGATCGCTTCCCATTTTTGCAACAAGGACCAATTCTTGCAAAACTGCTGCATAACTCTAGAGTACTTGTACTTGTTCGGCCTCTCACATCACTTGGCAATTCTTCTGCGGGCTTCACTACGGGTTTGCCCATCAATATTGCTTACAAGCTTTCGCTAAAGCTTCGAATACTTCTGAAACACCTTTCTCATCCAGAGCCGAACATTCTAAATATTCAACAGCCCCCAGCTCGTCGACCATCTGCTGGCCCTGTTCATAAGTTAATGCGTTTAAGTTCCATTTTCGCAGGTACTCTTTATTTGCACGCAGATCAACTTTATTACCCACCAATACAATGGGAGCATTAGGACAGCACATGCGTAGGTGGGAGAGCCAACGTTCGGGTATTTTTTCAAAATAACCTGAATCGGCTACAGAGAAACAAATGAGGAAAACATCAGTATCGGGGTAATATAGGCGTCTAATATAATCGTTGGATATCAAGCCAGAGGTATCCCATAATTTTAAATCCAAAGCAGAGCTTTCACTTGTCGACACTTTCACAGACTAGAGACTATAGGCCGTTGCTCCACAATCTCCCGGGAAAGTCTTGTCTATGTAGGTGCGCAAAAGACTGGTTTCACCCGCCTGTGTATAGCCAAGAACCACGCATTTGCAAGCGTTTTTATGGTTGGCAATGATTGATCTCTTCACGAAGAACCGTAAGACTACACTGAATAACTGAGGGTTGATTCATTAGTTTTCGAAGTATTGAATATAAATAAATATTTACATTTTATTTAGAAAATCCGTATATAGCTTAACCACAAAATATTATATATGCAAAATCGATGTGAATCCCTTTACATTGCAAAAGGGATTCACAATTTCTTACAGTAATAGAAATGTTGCAATATCTTATTTAAATTTTGTTTTGAATAATTCTCTAAAGTTAAATTATCTTCTTCTCTTTCAATATAACCCACATTAAAATATTTTTTCTATATGAGCCATTTGCTTATAACACTATGCAGCAAAAATATATATTCTGGGACATTAAAAAAAGAAACAAAAGTATTTGTTTCTTTTTTTTAATGGCCGCTCTATTTATACCTGTTGTTCGAAGGAAACCAAAATTTGCCGAAGAGCAGGAGGGACTTTCATTCGACCATAAGGTCACTCGTAGGACCAACCATGAAGATCCCTGAACCTAGAGATCAACAGGATCTTTTAGGAATAGAAGCTTAACAAAAGGGCCAGAGTATCTGAAACAATGCATCCAGAGTTCGGGTACAGGTAAATTGCTGTTTCGTCTGTGGTTTCAGAGAAATTTGCTGCATAGTAGACGGACAGTTGGGTTATGAACTCCTTGTTAGACGACCGCCCAGTTTATTCCTTAATAGACCAGTTGGGTTATCTGCTCTATAGTATGCGACCAGTTGGGTTATCTATTCCTTATAGACGGCTAGTTGGGTTATCTATTCCTAAGCAGATAGCCAGGTAGGTAATTTACTTCTTAATAGTTGATAGGTGATTATCTCCTCCTTAGTTGTCGACCAGTTACGTTATCTAGTCCTTACTGGACGACTAGCTGGGTTATGTAATTCTTAGAAGACGAACAGTTGGGTTATCTATTCTTTAGTAAATTACCAGTTGGGTTATTTACTCCTTAGTATGTGGCCAGATGGGTTATCTATTCCTTACTAGATTACCGGTTGGGTTATCTATTACTTAGTAGGCGGCCAGGCGGGTTATCTATTTCATAGGAGATGGTCAGTTGGGTTATTTACTGCTTAATAGGTGACCAGTTGGGTTATCTACTCCTTAGTAGATGACTACTTGGGCAACTACTCTTTAGTAGACTACCAATTTAGTTATCTATTCCTTAGTAGACGACCAGTTGGGCTATCTACTCCTTAGTAGATGACCAAAAGGTCGCGTCAGTAGGCGACCTTTTGGGTTATTAGTTGTAGAACATTTGGGTAATCTACTCAATTTTAGGCGACCAGTTGGGTCATCTACTCCTTGACAGACAACCAGTTGGGTTATCTACTCCTCAGTAGGCGACCTTTTGGGTTATTAGTTGTCGAACATTTGGGTAATCTACCCCTTAGTAGATGACCATTTGGGTTATCTATCCCTTGGTTGATGGTCAGTTGGGTTATTTACTCCTTTATGTCCAACATGTTGGGTTATCTACTACTTAGTAGATGACTACTTGGGTTATCTACTCAGAAGTAGACCACCAATTTAGTTTTCTATTTCATAGTCGATGACCAGTTGGGTTATCTACTCCTTTATATTCGACCAGTTGGGCTATCTACTCCGTAGTAGATGACCAGTTGGGTTATCTACTACTTAGTAAATGAACAGTTAGGTTATTTATTGCTTAGAAGGCGCCATTTGGGTTATCGGCTACCTAGTAGACGGCAAGTTGAGTTATATATTCTTTAGTAAATTACCAGTTGGGTTATTAACTCCTTTGAAGGCGACCAGTTGAGTTATCTACTCCTTGGTAGACAACCAGTTGGGTTATCTACTCTTATTTGTTGATCAGTTGGGTTATGCAACCATGTAAACATACCGGTTGTTTCACATAAAAGGCTAAGTGGACCCATAATGATTTTTATTTTATACCGTTGTGATTATTCAGGCACATCATAAATGCAGCAGACGCTTACTTTATTGTACCTGTTTGTCGAATGCCCTAATTAATACCCAATTTCCCAGCAGATGACATTCATAGGACCAATCATAAATATTCTAGCACCAGGGAACTGAGTATGGAGATCAATGGATGGTATGGTCAGAGGAGTATAATAACAATCATCGGATCAACCATGAGTTATCTAGAATCAGATGCCCGATGATCGTACAGAGAAACAGAATGGTTAACTATTATAAATAGAGTATATAGACACAACAATCGCTTGCATTATTGTACCTGATAATCGAATGCCCTAATTAATACCAAATTTAACAGCAGAGGCAGCTTGTCTCATCGACGAGCGTGATGACATTCGAAGGAGCAACCATTGAAATCCTGGAAACAGGAACCTAAACCTTGAGATTAGCGGATGATATGTGTAGCGGATAAGGGTCGAATAAATGGCTAGAATATCAAAAATCACAGCAGGGGTAGATGGAAGCGCGGGCGAGGTTGATGACATTCATAGGAGCAACCATGGATATCCTAGAAGTCGTGATCTGAATCTTGAGATCAGTGCCAGATATCCCAGCAGAGGCACCATGACTCGCTGACGAGCGTGATGACATTCGTAGAAGCAACCATGGAGATCTTAAAATCAGGGACCTAAACCTTGAGATCAACGGATTTTATGGTCAGTGAATAAAAGCCGTATTATAGTATGCGATGTCGAGTGCCGGTATAGGTACATTGTTGATAACGGTTGAGTCGCTATTGACGTTTACAGATAGGACTGTAACGATTTCAGAGAGGTGCGCGCGTAATTTTATCGGGAGTGACAAGGCGATAGAGAGAGGGATACTTCGCATACCTGTTCTCCGAGTCGTGGATGAATCACCACAATTTACGGCTGTCGTTCTCATGCATAGCACGAAATTTTGAAAACATCTAGGCCAGACCGAATTTCTGACCAGACCAAGTCTGACCTATAGATCAACAGAAAGGTTAACGACTAGAAGCGGAATAAATGGTTACATCTACCAGAGTTCTTGTACAAGTACATTTTGGGCAGAGGGGGATGATCGGACTGCCATTTCGTTTGTTGATGATTGAAAAGGTACATGTACTGAACAAGAACAGTTTTCATCAACGCAGAGCCTTGCTTTGCAGCTGCTGGGACTAACAGACGAGCATTATGACATTCGTTGAAGAAGATCCAAGAATCAGCTGCCTCAAGATCCTACGGATTAACAGGATGGTTAACGAATAGAAGCGGAATAAATGGCTATAGCTCATGAATTAAGCCAACCTGAGTTCTGGTGAAGGTAAGAGTGCTTATATATTTTTAAACAGTAATTCATAGGGAACCCCGATAATGGTAAGGTGAATTGGATTGGTGTTCTCCGTGATCTCGGAGGGATCACAACAATTTACAGTTGACGAGGTTGCAGATCACATACATAAGGAATTTCTACGCCTGTACTAAAACACTTAAATAAACCAGGAGATGAGTATTCACCCTACGAATAAATAGCCTGGCACATTCTGTAGCCCTCATGTCCTTAGCTGACTGCTATATGCGGTGATAAAGATCATCTCCGTGCGAAGACTCAATATTATGTTTTTTAAGCAGTACCTATTTTTGATGTTAGGGTCCGACACGTAATGGGAAAGCTGTGCGATCTGAAGAGGGATGTCCAAAGGTTGCAAAAGAGAGCATTATCTTTGCATTATCTTTTGAATGTTACCATCGTAGCCAAGCGAATCGCAATCTTATGGCTAGGCACCCTCTGCGCAGGTACGTAAGGGAAATCAATGCGATCTGGTGAGGGAGGTCCAAAGCTACAAAATAGATCATCTAGCTAATCGGGCGTCTGGGGCTGGACTAAACAGAAGCAAGGATTTATGACAATGTGGGGTATATCGGCCCATCGTGCGATCTGCGGTCATTCGATACTCTAAACTCTTTTAACAGTCCCACAAATTCCCAGCTCCATAACCTGAGAAAAAAACCACACTGTGACGAGTGACAATGCAAAATATCTGTTGTATAGTGTCATACTCATTTCAATGTAAAGAATAAATTAGCGGTCAAATATTAAAAATACTTTATTTTCGAATATAGAAACTTTGTGGTCTGCGAAAGTAATGAATCATTTTGAAGAAATTCATCTCTTCTTATGATCTACGACATTCATCAGTGATTACAATAAACTCTAAGTATGCAGAAGTACTTCCCAGTCAATTTAACAAAAATAACATCGCAGCTACAACGAATATAACCTACTGGGAATAGTTTGGGGAAGTCGATGATTCGCAAATGCCTCCCGTCAAGTGTGTGATCCTGGGCAATGGTAATGTGGGCAAAAGTACTCTTATACACAGCTACATTAACCGTCACTTCACGCAACCTCCAGGATTTTCATGTGGTCACTATCTGACAAAGGCCACTGCCACAGATCGCTCTAGAGTTGATTTATTACTCTGTGATACTCTGGGCTGCAAGGATTATGAGCGTATAAATCGTTTAAGTTACCCGCATACTGAAGTCGTTCTAATTTGCTTTAGTATAGAGCGGCCGGAAGATTTATTTTATGTAAATTTGCGTTGGATATCAGAAATTCGGAATTATTGTCCGCCTGCCGTACCCATAGTGCTGGTGGGTACCAAAGTGGATACGCGTAATGAGAATAAGTCAAATCCCAGGCGAGGAGGCTACGTAACCTATGAGCAGGGCCTGAAGCTGGCGCAGGATCTGCATGCCTTGGACTATAAGGAATGTTCGTCGCTGCATGACTTAGGAGTGTCAGCTGTATTTGATACTGCAGTTACATGTGGTCTCTATTATCGTTCACAAAATCGACAGCAAACAAAAAAGCGGACATGTTCTTTAATGTAAGGGGGGTTGCTTTGTTGGGATATTTTGTGTAAAGTGTTAAGCTTTAAATAAAAGTTATAAAAACAATTTGCAAAATATTTGCATCTATCATGTAGTAAAACTCGTACGTCATCGACAACACCGCGAGGCAGGGGTTGGGATTGATTTTAGCTTCAGTTCAAACCCCAGAACTCAAAATTGACCTTCGAAGCTCATTGATTTGGCAGCAAAAGGATCTGGAAGTAGATCTTATACGGTATCTTATACCAGATTTTTTTTCGTGTGAGAAAGGATGTTGTGAAGTTAGGCAGGAATTTGTATGGTGCCTTACAACTACAAAATTTCCATTCGTGATGCTCAAACGGGTATTCACTGATCTGACAGAAAAAGGGTTTGGAAGTAGATCTGCATTCACTCTATCGTCTAGTAAATACACCGCGAGGAAGTCGTTGTTGATTATGGCTTCAGGTCAAATCCCAGAGCCTAAAGTTGACTTTCGAAGCTCAAAGCAGAGCTCATAGATTTGGCAGCGAAAGGGTCTGTAAGTAAATCTTCACGGTATCTTCCGCCAGGATTTCTTTGGTGGGGGAAAGCGATGTTGTGAAGAGCGGCAGGTATTTGTATGTTGTTCCACCAAATATCCATTAGTGACGCCGAGTCGACCTTCGTCATTAGTTGGCGAAGGTGATAGATAGGTGTGGAAGTAGATCTGCATGCACTCTATCGTCTAGTAAATACGACAGCGAAAACACCGCGAGCCAGGGAGTCAGGGCTGATCTTAGCTTTAGTTCAAATCCCAGAACCAAGAGTTGACCTTCGAAGCTCAAATCAGAGCTCATTGATTTGACAGTAAAAGGATCCGGTATAACATTCCAGGACTTCCTCTGTGGGATAAAGGTTAACTCGGGATAAAGGGTTGTTAGAAAGACAGGCACGGATTTGACATTAAAATCTCAAATCAGAGCTCACTGATTTAACAGAGTAAGGGTCCGTAGGGAGATATGCTGTGTATCTCATTGAAGGATGTTCTCTGTGGGAGAAAGGGTTGTTAAAAAGAGAGACAGGGATTGGTATGTTACGATACAACTACCAAATATCCATTCGTGACGCCGAGTTGATCTTCGCCATCAGTTGGCAAGGGTGAAAGATAGGTTCTGAGTGTAGATAGATAGGTATTGAAATATATCAGCATTCACACCTTCGCCAACAGCTATCGAAAGTGATAGATATGTTCTGGATGTAGATAGATAGCTGTAAAAGTAGATGTACATTCAATGAGTGGAGGTTTATTATAGCTTCAGTTCAAATCTTATGGCAGAAGTTGACACTCGAAGATCAATCCGGAGCTTCTTGATTTGGCAGAGAAAGAGTCTGGAAGTGTATCCCTATGGTATTTCCCCCAGAATTAACTTCGTGGGAGAAGGGGTTGTTGTGAAGAGGAGCAAGGAATTGGTAAGAAACGGGAAGCTGGGACACGTTGTTGTTAAATGTGGCAGGGATTTGGAAGTTGGCATTCGACAACAGCTGGACTGTCTTAGTAAGGAGGCAGGAATTTAAAATTGATCTATGGTGTGGACGTTAACTCAAACAATTCTCTTCTCTTTACTAGGAAGTAAAGGAAGGGGCTCCTCATGTGGATCATCCTCGGCTAAATGGAACTGAGTTAGTGTTTTCCGATAGTTCAAAATTTCCAGGCAGAGGTTTTCGATCCGAAAGCGATAACACCGTGCAATAACAGGTTGATCTACATCTTCCTTTCGTGGTAGAAAGGGCATCTAGAGGGCATCACTCGTGTAATACTCGGCAGATATGTCTCCTTGTTGTTGAAGTTGGTAGGGATTTGGTAGTGGACCTACATCCAACGTACCTTCCATTCTTGAGAGTAGAGTTGACATTAATTAGGCTATGACGCATTGGGCTCGTCATAGATTTTCGAAGCTCAAATGTGTGTTCATTTGTCTGGTAGAGAATTGGGAGTGTGGAAGTAGATCTACATTTACTCTATTGTCTAGCAAACACGAGAGCGATTTCACCACGTAAAAGGGATTTTGATATTGAGAACATAGATCTTACCTTGAATGTGGTACCTAATTTCAGATGAAAAAGAGAGTTTTTAAAGACTCACCTGAAATGAAAATAAAGAAAATATTTTTGTTTTTAAAATTTAAATAGAGTATTGAATTAAACTATTAAATATTGCGAAAAAAATAAATGTTAATTTCATTAATTCATTAGGAAATTTATTTCAGGTTATAACTTTTGACCCAGTATTGTATATGATGGCGACTTTTTTATACAAATTATTATCAAAAGAAAGATTGTCGTCCCAAGGTTTTACTATTGTAGAACCTTGATAAGCAAAACAAGTAAGAACGGCAGTAAGTTCGGCCGGGCCGAATTGTATATACCCTCCTCCATGGATTGCATTCAATACTATTACCGGAAAAATCCTTGGATATGGTTCAAATCATGGAACGATATGGTTCCATTTTGTTTTAGCAAATCATTAAAAAACGAACGCTGTTCGTTTCTTAGCCAAATTCTTCAAGCTTCAAATTATTAAACCAAACTTTTCAACTTAATGAACTGAAAAATGTGATATTTATGGCTTAAATTAGCATATGTGAGAGCGACATCTACGCGGCGACTACAGCAAAATGTAAACTGATTTGGAAAATTTTTCTTGTGATGAATTTTTGGCAAAATATAATACAAATTGCAAAGTTTCAGCTAAATTGCTTAGAAATTATGGTATTTGCGGCTTAAAGGTCAGTGACCCTCAGGTCACCATTCACAGTAACTGCCTTGCCGGCCTCATTTTGAAGAAGTAAGGCCCGATGACGTCGCCAGTCCATAGGTGTATTCACATCTTCAGAACTCTAAAGCGTTGCTCGATTGTGTATCTTTCCACGGTTCAAATTGAGTTTGTCTGAAATTGAGAAATGTCAAATGAAATGCAGAAAAAAACTTGACGTTTAGGTGTGGTTCACATTCAACATCGGCCCTTACAATTTAACCACCCTTTAGTTTCAAAATTCCTACAGTCCTGTATAAAATGGGAGTTATGGCCACGCCCGTTTTAGTACCTCCAATACAAAAAGAGCCAAGACATACCAAATTAAATAGCTGATAATATTAGTATCTATACCAGTGCGTATTTACATTGCTCACAAAGTGAGGGTATACCTTAGTCGGTTTACCCGACTGAAATTTCTTACTTGTTTTGTCAACTGTTGTGTAACAAACGATTTCATTCGACCGATTAGGGCATTCTTCGAAATTCAAAATTTGTGAAAAAAAAAGATTATCGAAAGTCATTCAATCAAGGTTTCAGGTCAGTGACCCTCCGGACAAAGGTTATGGACGGAGGTCAAACATAATGGACCCTCCGGCCAATCGTAACTGAACACAGGTCAAAGTTCATTGGCCCCAGGTCAAATAACATTATCCGCAGGTCAAAGAACATTGACCTCAAGTCAAGTCAAAGGACATTGACCTCAGGTCAAAGGACATTGACCTCATGTCAAAGGACATTACCCTCAGGTCAAAGGACATTGACCTCAGGATAAAGGACATTGACCTCAGGTCAAAGGACATTGACCTCAGGTCAAAGGACATTGACCTCAGGTCAAAGGACATTGACCTCAGGTCAAAGGACATTGACCTCAGGTCAAAGGACATTGACATCAGGTCAAAGGACATTGGCCTCAGGTCAAAGGACATTGACCTGAGGTCAAAGTACATTGACCTCAGGTCAAAGGACATTGACATCAGGTTAAAGTACATTGACCTCAGGTCAAAGGACATTGACCTCAGGTCAAAGGACATTGACCTCAAATCAAAGGACATTGACATCTTGTCAAAGGTCATTGGTCTCATGTCAAAGGTCATTGACCTCATGTCATAGGTCATTGACCTCAGGTCAATGGACATTGACCACATTTCAAAACCTTAATCGTGGAGAATGTGTTCTTTACAACGGGTGTTTTTTGAGACGTATAGAACTTCCGATAGGGATGAAGTCAGTTTCATTTTCGTCAGCATACTTAGGCAAATCACTGCGCAAAAACGTACACCATAACAACGTTCCCCGAACAACGTTTCCAAATCGTGGAAATTGGGCTGAGAAACAACTGGAAGTTGAATAAGATTTTTATCATCATCTGAGCCTCCATTCTGGCTTACATGGCCGAAGGCGTCATCGGCCCATTTGTCTTTAAATCCAAAAAGGTCGCCAACATTAATGTAAATGGCGAACCGACTAGCACATTCTTTCTGACTTTGTTTATTCCTCATGTCATTGCAAATCAATTGGAGTAGAAATGTTACCAACAAGACGAAGTAGCATGCCATACAGCAAGTGAAACCACCACTTTGTTGAGTCAAACCTTTGGTGACTGAAATATCTCAAGAAACGAAACTGTGAGTTAGCCACCTCCTTCATGTGATTCGACCACCTTGGACTATTTTTTGTGGGGATAAGTTAAATTTCTGGTATATACTGACAAATCAGCATTTAGAAGCCAAAATGCGATACATTATTGACGAAATAAGACCGGGTATGCTCGAAAGAGTGGTGCAAAATCGGGGGGACAGGATGGCGTTCGCGCCTTATAAACGCGCAGGTCATATGTCAAAAAATATTTCTACACAATGTGTGAGCTACTAAAGCGAAAATGTTGGTCAATCCATTCAACTTGTTGTGTATAATTTTTACATCAGTAAGGAATGACAAACGTGGGGCGGAGCCGAATATATGTTACCCTACACCACCTTGATAGAGCAGAATATACATACAAAATTTAAATTCCAGTCAACATCGCTCTTTACTGGTATCGTTATTGCTTCGACCACTAGGTCGTATGACTAACATTGCTGCATGAACACAAAGTCTGATTCAGTTGTTGGACAAAAGCTGATGTCATCTTTTTCGAGGGGCCCACTGATATTCAGAAACATTTGAGGCCCATACAAAATATTGGTCACCAATTTCGCCAAACTGAGAATAGGGTTATACTACCCTTTGGTAGAATCGAACCTATACTGACAAGTCCGTGTATTTTCCAAAAATTATTAATTTGTTACATAGTGCTATTAACCTATGACTGAACCACTTTTTGGCAAGAAATATCTCACTCTTATAGATCTTGATAGATCAAAATGGAATGGTCATATTTCAGGACACAGGAGATTCGTGATACAGACGATTCCAAACACAATAACTAAGAGGGCTTTAATGTATTTTGTGAGGAACTAGCGTTATCCATAGCAAAAAGACTGGAGTTCGGTACCGGACCACTGACAAGACTTGGAACAACCTCTCAAGCTCCAGGAGAACTGCCTAGAGCGACCTGAAAGCTCGTCTTGTGAGGTAGTGCCCTTATGACAGCAACAGGCTGCATACATTCCTGGCTTAAGTGGGTCTGCCTGAAATTTAACGCACCAACTTCTACCAGTTGCTGCCGTGATCGAGAGTGGACTTTCTCACATATCGTATCTGTCACAACGAGTCATCTTGAGAGATGACGCGCAAGAAGTGAAATTGCTAGAAAAAAGCTACAAATTATTTTTGCTTAGCTGCCTTTCTTACTTTTGCAAGGCATTTTGCAAACTTAAGTGAAAAAATGCCTAAATGCGGTATTCACTTAGCTGCACAAATGTGCACTTATCGGACTCACATACCTATATCAGGTGCACTTAAGTGAAATGATGTTGATTCTGCATTCCGTTTGATCATAAAATGATCAAAATCACAGCGAAAACAAACATTCGTATGTAATTAGTAATGAACTGTGTCGCAGTGCTTTTGTGTAAACGAGCTTTCTTCTCTCTAATTTGCTTCTATTTAGTAAATGTTGGATTTGGTCCCGAGTTCTCTCTGAACTTCGAACACGAAAACACAAACAAACGCCCCTATTCTGTATTCCCAATATAACTTTAAACGGATTTTTCCACTCGGAAGCGTGTTTCTAAAATAAGTGCAATCTGAGTTTACAGAAAATCTTCAAAAGTTCTCAAATATTTAGAAATCATGGAGAATTTTAAGAATTAGAAATTGGGATTCAATCCGCTCTCGGAATACAGAACTGCGTTTCATCCAGATATATTTATATATTTATAACCTCAGATAAGTGTGACGAGGGTATATATCATTTGCTACGGAGTGATCTAAGACCCTAAGTATGTTCAGCGGATATTCGTTTTTGGTCATTTTAAGAATGAGCAATGTCCGTCCGCCTGTCTGTCTGCTGGCTGTTGCGCACGATAATTCTCGAAAGGAGTAACCGATTGACTTCAAATTTGGTACGTGGTAATATTTTTTTCTATCTCCGGCTAAGTTCGAAGATGGGCCATATTGGTCCACTCCTTCTAGTACCTCCCCCACAAAGTGTTAAAATGTTGTGAAATATTGAATCTTTAGTAACTGCTATACTACTTATTCGAATCTTCTGATATTCCACACATAGCATTAGTTTATTAGTCGCTAAACTCTAGAAAAATGGGCCAAGTTGCTACGCCCCTTTTGGTACCTCCCACACAAATGCACCATTTTGCATCAAAAGTTAACAGCTTATAACATTAATACCAGTGTATAAACATACCTGAAATTTTGGTACAGTGTAATGCTTTTTTAGTGTCTATAGCCCTGTGAAAAATGGACGCTATTGCCACGCCCCTTTTTGTACCTCCCACACAAAGGTACCATTTTGCACAACAATTTAAGAGCTCACAGCATGGGTACCAATGCTCGAAAATGCAACAACATTTTGCACAGTGTAAAGCTTTTGAAGTGCCTATAGCCCTGCAAAAAATGGCCGTTATCACCACGCCCCTTTTTGTGCCTCCCACACAAAATGGCCAAATCATACCAAAATTAAATATCTCATAACGTTAATATACCAGTGCAAATAAACGCTTATAATTCGGCGCAGTGCACTGTATTTAAAGTATCTACTATTCAGCGAAAAATAGGTGTATTTGTTAAAAACCTTCTGGGACCTCCCACACAAATTGACAGAATAATTCGTTTAATATTCCATATTACATTACTCACAAAGTGAGGGTATACCTTTGTCGGTTTACCCGACTGAAACTTTTTTACTTGTTATTTATATGAATTACAATACAAAGTAAATTTATATTCTAATTTTACGGTCCAGGGAGAAGCCGGGTGACAAAGACCATATTGCTTGTTTATTTTTGTTGCGACCGACTAGAGCCTCTGGTGGGAATCGAACCCACGACCCCCAAACTCATAGGCGAGCTCGCTACCAACTGAACTACTGGGGCGCCCACACCCAGATATATATTTTTCTAAAAAGCTACTGAATGTAACATATACATAGTAATAATAATGCCCGTAAGTGAACGAAAAGATTATTGTGCACTTAGACGAAATGCACTTAAACGTAACATTCTCTAATAAAATCAAACCAACGTGAATATTTTCCCTTTTGTGTAGCTAAGGGCAGATGACGCTTTGGAGCAATGCAGCTAGGCGAAAAATACTGTATTTTAAGCGCCTAAGGGAAGGTAAAGGTATGTCATGACAGACGATGGAGATATGTTCGAAAATGTGACATACCCTTCAAAAGTCAGACCGATTCGGTAGGTTTGTAAGACAAATCATCTCTCCCTTACTAACCAGCTGAAAGAGTGCTGTTTTTTGCGGGATTTTTCAGCATTTTTAACTACTATATTGCCCCTTTTTAAGCCGTTCGTTGACGTCAATTTTTAAGCACATTTTCAAGTAATTTTTCTATATTATTTGTTGTTCGACATTCAACATTTTACTCCGCATTCCTTCAATGACGCTTAAGGTGTGTTCTTCACAGAAGCGTTCAAGCCGCAAATTGCAGCAAATCTCTCAATGTTGCCAAAAAATCACACACACACATGAATACACTAAAAAAATATTAAAAAAAAGGTACTTTTTTTAATCCGAAATTTTTGAAAAATTTTGCTAAACTTTGATCTATTGGCCTTCGTTTGAAAGTAGGTCCGTTTTGAAGTAAACTGTTCCTATAGATTTTCATTTCGTGATATAGATTCATTTCTAAAGGATATGACAATTTTAAAGTACCCTAAGAAAAAAAATCGCTTCTGTAGTATATTTTCTGGAAACATACTATATTTGGGAAAAAATACTTTTTTCCTATTGGTAGGAAAACAAATTCTGTGGCCGATTTAAATATGTCCCCTTTTTATACCCTCACTTTAGTGTGACGAGGGTATATATCATTTGCTACGGAAAAAAGTGTAACACATCGAAGGAGCGACCTAAGACCCCAAGTATGTTCGGCAGAAATCCGTTTTGGGTCATTTTAAGTCGAATGAGCAATGTCCGTCCGTCTGTCTGTATGTCTGCTGGCTGCTGCGCACGATAACACTCGAAAAGAGTAACCGATTGACTTCAAAGTTCGTGTGTGGTAATATTTTTTTCTATCTCCGGCTAAGTTCGAAGATGGGCCATATTGGTCCACTCCTTCTGGTACCTCCCCCACAAAGGGTTAAAATGTTGTGAAATATTGATTCTTTAATAACTGCTATTATACGTATTCGAATCTTCTGAAATTCCACACATAGTATTAGTTTGTTAGTCGCTATCTACTCGAGGAAAATGGGCGAAATTGCCACTCCCCTTTTGGTACCTCCCCCACAAATGCACCATTTTGCACTAAAAGTTAAAAGCTTATAACATTAATACCAGTGTATAAAAATACTTGAAATTTTGTACAGCGTAATGTTTTTATAGTGCCTACAGTCCATTGAAAAATGGGCGTTATTGTCACGCCCCTTTTGGTACCTCCCCCACAAATGCACCATTTTGCACTAAAAGTTAAAAGCTTATAACATTAATACCAGTGTATAAAAATACTTGAAATTTTGTACAGTGTAATGCTTTTATAATGCCTATAGTCCAGTGAAAAATGAGCGTTATCACCACGCTCCTTTTTGTACCTCCCACACAAAATGGCCAAATTATACCACAATTTAATATTTCAACGTTAATATACCAGTCCATATAAACGGTTACAATTCGGCACAGTGCAATGTATTTAAAGTATCTACTGTTCAGGGAAATATAGGCGTATTTCTTAAACCCCTTCTGGTACCTCCCACAAAAATTGACAGAATAGTTTGTGTAATATTCAATATTACATTACTCACAAAGTGAGGGTATACCTTAGTCGGTTTACCCGACTGAAACTTTCTTACTTGTTTAAAGATATTCAAACTTTTTTTCCGGTATGTAAATATAAAATATTTGCACCAAAGTATATTTTATTTAAATTTTGATCCCAAACATATTATATTTCCTGTTTTTTTCTCCGTGTATATATTTTGTAAATTTGTTATAAATAATTGGACACATCGTTCGAAGTCAAACTTGATGCCAAATAAAAGGGGAGAATCGCAGCAATGGATTGCAATTTTTTTTATTATTTCCGGATTATAGGACCAACATCGCCCTTTAAAATTTTTATCTTCCGATATATTTATATTGAGCCTTCTGACAGACCCTTAATTTATAGTTTGAATGTACTTATACGCAACATTTTTGTCTTTACCTCTAAATCCATAGCAATTCCTGTAATATTTATATATATTTTTGTTTCAGTGCATATCTACAAAATATCAAGGAACATATAGCCGAGTTTTTGGTGTAATGTATCTGTGTCTGTGCAAAGGATATTCATGACTTTTTCCGGTATTCACTGCTTTGCAATTTATTGTGGCCTTCCGCATTCACATTCTCACACACACACAGCAACAAGACCACCACCACCACCACAACTTGAAAAAGCCATAATATATGTGAATATTTGCAGCTACATATTCGAATATATAGATGTACGAATACAATGTACCTGATTCCGTTTAATATATATATTTTTTTGTATTTGCACGATTCTTGGCTTGATTCTAAATATTTTTATGACAAATAACGTCACGTTTTGTGGTGTGACCACCAAACAAGAATCAGAAAAATACGACTTGGATTCTAACCACCAAATGCTGTTGCTTCATTTGGCAGAAATACGAAAAGTTTCAATATCAATAACAAAAAATTAAATTGTTCAATGATGCGCCAAGGTAGGAGAGATTTCAAGATGAAATATGATTTTTTTTTGGCTAAATAAGCCAAATTTGCAGGAAAGTGGAAGCATTATGTATGTCTTTATGTGTAAGAGAATATAGGATTTAAAGATATTTTCGTATTGTTTTGGTCAGTAGCCTAAGTGACTACTAGTTGAGTAAACCCACTACAGAAGTGTTAACTTACTTTTAAAGAAATTTAGTATGAAATCCGACTTTTTGATTATTGGAAATATAAAGCTATTATCAGGTAAAAAAATGCAGAATATTCGCTTAAGTATTATATAAGATATAAAATGTTAAATATACAAATTAATAAATATTTCTAAAAACACTTGTGAGGGAATAGTACCAATGCGATCGATGGGTTTTTTGGTTGGAAAAACTATTTCCACATCAACAATCTTTCGTTTCATCTAGTGCTTAGGGTCGTATACGTTTTTATACCCTACACCACACTGTGGTACAGGGTATAATAACTTTGTGCAATTGTTTGTAACACCCAAAAGGAGAGAAAATAGACCTATCGTTAGTATACCGATCGACTTAGAATCACTTTCTGAGTTGATTTAGCTATGTCCGTCTGTCCGTCTGTCTGTCCGTCTGTGCATGTATTCTTGTAATCAAAGTACAGGTCGCGATTATGGTCCGATCGCGACGAAACTTTACACATATCATCTGTTTGGTCCAAGGACGATCCCTATTGAATTCGGTTAAAATCGGTTCAGATTTAGATATAGACCCCATATATATGTTACCCCCGATTTGACATGTAAGCGCTGTAAAAACTTTATTTTATATCCGGTCAGTATGAAATTCGACAGAAAAAGGTTTCTTATTACATGAGGGAATACTGCTTAATTCGGAGAACATCGGTTCAGATTTAGATATAGCCCCCATATATATGTAACTTCCGATTTGACATGTAAGCGCTGAAGAAACTGTATTTTATATCCAATCAGTGCGAAATTCGGCAGAAAGAGGTATCTTATTACATGAAGGAATACTGCCAAATTCGGAGAAAATCAGTTCAGATTTAGATATAGCCCCCATATATATGTAACCCCCGATTTGATATGTAAGCGCTGTAGAAACTGTATTTTATATCCGATCAGTGCGAAATTCGGCAGAAAGAGGTCTCTTATTACGTGAAGGAATACTGCCAAATTTGGAGAAAATCAGTTCAGATTCAGATATAGCCCCCATATATATGTTACCCCCGATTTGATATGTAAGCGCCGTAAAAACTGCATTTTATATCCGATCAGTATGAAATTCGGCAGAAAAAGGTTTCCTATTATATGAATGAACACTTTTAAAATTGGAAGAAATCGGTCCAGATTTAGATATAGCCCCCATATATAAGTTACCCCGATTTGACATGTAAGCCCTGTAAAAATGTTATTTTATATCCGATCAGTGACTGTATTTTATATGCGATCAGAACGAAATTCGACAGAAAGAGGTCTGTTTACATGAATGAGTATTCAGGGAAATCGGTTCAGATTTAAATATAACCTCCATATATATGTTCCTCCTGATTTGGTGTCAAAGCGCTATATAAGTTGTACTTTACTTCCGATCATTTAAATTTTCAAGAAAGATGTTTCCCAATTTAGGAATGAATATTGCTAAATTTAGCGATTATCGGTTTAGAATTAGATAATATGTTCCTAGCCATTTACCAATTATTCCAAATTATTATCGCAATGACCCTTATCGCATTGGTAGGAAGGTGTAGGGTATTATATAGTCGGCCCCGCTCGACTTACTGCCTTTCCTTACTGGTTTTTTTTAATTCATTCTTTATTTACAATCTGTCCAAGGACAATAAGTAAATGTGTTTTTATAATAAAAGTAACAGAGGTTATGTACAGGGTGGCTGATATGTATTGCAACCAACTTCAGGTTGCTATCATTTCTAAACCGCTAGTCTGATAGCTGACAGATTTATTTCAGTGACAGTTCATTTTATTGTTTACAAGCTTACAAAAGCATTTTGATCTATTGCATTCAGAAAAAAGTTATTCGTGATGGAATTCAAGCGTGATAGTGTGATTGCTTTATATTTGGGTGGAAAAACACAAGTGGCTATCGTTAGAGCCCTCCAGCATTTAAATGTGAATAAATCTTTTGCTCGTTACCGTGATACTGGCAGTGTTGCATCGCGTCCAAAAAGTGGACGAAAAAAACGGTAACAACACCAGAAATGATCCGAAAAGTGAAGGCCAGCTTTGATCGAAATCCACGCCGCAGTGGTAGAAAAATTGCTCGTGAGCTGAACATATCGCGAGAACGGATACAACACATATAAAAAAATGAGCTTGGACTAAAGCCATTGAAGTTCCAAACAGTGCAAGAGCTCACCGATGCACAAAAAAAGTTAGACTGGAAAGAGCCAAGGAGTTGCTTCGCTTGCACGAATGTAGCCAGTTACCGAATTTGGTTTTATCCGATGAGAAGCCATTCCAAATTGAGCAGTTTGTGAACAAACAAAATGATCGGGTTTACTTTCGAAAGAGGCCAGCTGAAAATTTACACCTTCGATTGGCCACAAGAACTCAACCGCCGCCGATGGTAATGGTGTGGGCCGCCGTAACGGCCGATGGTCGCTCCCCGCTCGTATTCATCGACCATGGGGTCAAAATAAATGCCGAATATTATGTCGTAAAGACAGTATTGAAGCCCTGGGCAGACAAACATTTCGGCCGCAGACCATGGACATTCCAACAGGACTCAGCACCATCGAACTCAGCACGCGTCAACCAAGAATGGCTTAAAAAGGAGGTTCCTCGCTTCATTTCTACCGCACAATGGCCACCAAGGTCTCCGGATCTCAATCCGTTGGACTTTTGCGCCTGGGGCATTTTAGAGAGTAAGGTTCGCACTAAAAAATACCAAAGTATCGATCATCTCAAGACGGCGCTTCGCCGGGAATGGGCCAAAATACCGCAGAGCCACTTTCGTGCAGCGTTTGATGGCTTTGTCGGCCGTTTGAAGGCCATAATTCGTGCCAAAGGTGGCCTATTCGAACAAATCGAAACTGTTTCTAAAATTTTATGTTATTTCCGACATATTTTGCTTTTGAACAATAAAATTTAAAAAAAAAATTAAAAAAATATAGCGCTTTACTGTGTTGCATTACATATCAGCCACCCTGTAATTATAATATCATCTTATAGTAGGCTATTTATTTGAGTACTTAAGGTTGTATGATGTATTTTAATTGGTAATGTCTGTACTGGATGTCGTATGAGTTGTATGAGATTGTATACTGTATTACACATACGTCAATAAGTCATATGACGAGCTTAAATTTTCAGAGTATTTTATTTGAAAAATCATCAATACTGTGGAATATAAAGATTCTAAAATGAGAGATTGCTCTTAAAACTCGAAATAGGCTTTTATTTAAATGCATTGGCTTCATAACCGTTAAACAAACGAGGAATGGATCATGTGTCTCGAATTTTGGTATCCCTATTGGTAGCTCTTATTTAAACAAAGGGTGGTTAAATTTTAAGAGCCGATGTTGATTTTGAATAAAACACAAATTATTTAGGAAATGATTGTCATTTCTTTTTATCCCCTCACCTTAGAGAGGAGGGTATACGTAGTATGTTCAAAAAAATTTGCAAATTTTGTTATTTTTTAAAAAAGTATTTATTTATTCATATTCATTTTTTTTGTCCCCTTCAAAGTAATTCCCCTCGGATATAATACACTTCTTCCAACGTTTTTTCCAATCCTCGAAGCACTTCAAATAATCATTTTTTGTGATCTTGTTCAGCACCTCCTTCGATGCCGTCTTTATCTCCTCAATCGTGGCGTAGCGTCGTACTTTCATGGGCCTTTTCAGTTTTGGGAACAAAAAATAGTCACAGGGGGCTAGGTCAGGGGAATACGGTGGCTGCGGCACCATTACTGTGTTGTTTTTGGCCAAATATTCCCGCACAAGCTACGATGTGTGTGCAGGGGCGTTATCATGGTACAAAAGCCAGTTTTTGTTCTTCCACAAATCCGGGCGTTTTTGGCGGATTGCTTCGAGCAATTTGCGCATAACTTGCAGGTAATGTTCTTTATTGACCGTACTACCCTGTGGCAAGAACTCATAATGCACCACGCCCCTGCAATCAAAGAAAACTGTGAGCTCGGGCGTCCGGCACGCTTTTCTTCCTTCGCATCTTCTCGACCCTCTAAGAACATTTTGTACCACCGATAAACGTTGCTTTGGTCCAAGGTAGCTTCACCATATGCCACAGTCAACATTCGGAATGAAAAATTCCCGATATTTTTTGAACATACCTCGTATACCGATATCATTTCATATTTTCTATATAATTTTTGTTCAAGAAATTATAACATTTTTATACCCTCCACCATAGGATGGTATCGTCTTAAAATTCTAAGACGATTTCTTAAATCGTCTTAAAATTCTAAGACGATTTAGCCATGTCCGTCTGTTGTAATCACGCTACAATCTATAATACTTGATCTAGGTGGCTGAAATTTGTTATAGATACTTCTTATAGCTGCATGTAACTTGGGATTGAAAATAGGCGATATCGGACCATATTTAGATATAGCTCCCATATATAGCATCTAACTTGTTGTTATTCCTACTGTTCTCATCTACTATATTTTTTGTGTTTTTCGGTGTTATTTTCTTTAGGTTTGAGTTATTTTGTGAGGTCACATGCTATCCATGGTGGGGGGGTATATAAGATTCGGCATGGCCGAACTTAACGCTTTTACTTGTTTTTAATGACCTTGGACAATATTTTAAAAACTCTCTTTAGGTTTATGTTAAGGCAATTTGGCGCTTTAAATAGTATGAATTAGGGATGTATCGAATATTCGCATATGCGAACGCGAAATATTCGCATCATTTTAACATTCGCTTTCGCATTAGCTTTCGAAAAAACCATCTTTGGATTATTCGCTTTCGCAAAAATATATTTCAGTATTCGCTTCCATTTGTTACAAGTGTTATATCTTCTTATTCGCTTCACACATTTTGAAGATATTAATTAATACCAATGAAAACCTCTGCTACTCCTTTTCAAAACAGTTGACAAAAATATGTTTATCCTTGTGGTAACAGGAGGTAAAAATATGGAAAACATTCTTAATACATGAATAGGAAATGTGTCAATTCTGTTCCTTAATTTTGTTGATACTAAAGGGTCAAACTATTATTAGCTTTCTCAAAAATGCATATTTCACTATTCGCATTCGGAAGAAATATAGTTATGTATTCGTTTTCGCTAAAGTCACTTTCGTTACATCCCTAGTATGAATCAATTTTGGTGGGTTTTATCTGTACTTAAGGTCGTATGAGCTATTTTAATATGAAGTATCAATGTCCCTATGAACGTGTGATTTATGGTAATAAGTAATATCAGCACATGGGGTCGTATGAGTTATGTTAATAGGAATTATCAATATTTGTTGTTATTTATTGTTGGTCTGTGCTTTTGTTATTCAGTCAGAATTTCAATATTATCAACCTATCACACAAAATTTGTGTGAATTAATTCCTAATAATAGTAAGTTTTTGTGAAATCTTGAATACTTTTCCCAACATCAGTTCAATTTTTACTTATAATCCAATTAAGGGATCTACAAATTTAATATTTCATTTCCAGGCATATTTAATTTTTGAGCGTTAATTAAACATACTTCTAGTTTAAGGAGAAAACTGCAAAAGAAAAAAAGTCCCCCCTCGAACAAACACATATACATACAATTTGTATGAAATAAATTATTATTATACACCTTTTGGGTTGTTTTATGTGAATTCAATGCATATGTTTACTTCCAGGTAGTTTCTGTGTTAATTTTTCTCTTATTTCTTTCTTTCGTTTGTGATTTTGGTTTTGAGGTCAGTTAGTTTATTATTGAATGCTGAACATACAACATCGACAGTCCGAAATATATTTTTTTTGTGCGGAAACTAAAGTGAAATTATTACTATTATATGGCAGAGGATTTAGAATTTGTGTACAACACGCGCTTGCGTACAGGCAGCCTTACTGATAATTTCCAACAACAACTATCATCAGCGTTACAGCGTGATTTCGCACTTCACACAGAACCAGCGAAGACTTTTTGCCCGAATATGACGCCTCGGACATTGAATATGAATTGGAAATTGAAGCAAATGAAATATTCTACAGCGATGAAGAATCCGAAGAAGAAAGTGAGAATGCACCAACTCAAGCTGCAGACGGTTTTTTGCTTAGAAAAGATGGTACCAAGTGGAGTACAGCTGAACCCGCTACAGTGAGATCCGGCAGCACAACATCATGCGTTTCGCAGGTGGACCAAAATTGACCTCTCCGCTTGAGGTGTTCAAGCTTTTTTTTTCACCGAATATTACGTTCATCATCGTAACACAAACAAATCTATATGGAGAAAAAGTTACACGCAAATGGAACGCAGAACATGCAAATATACCACGAGTATGGGTTGATATGACAAGTGTTGAGCTTGACGCTTTTATTGGAATACTATTGGCGTCTGGTGTTAGTCATAATTCTATGCAGCTCTCAAGATTGATGTGGCAAACTGATGCACTTCCAATATTCCGTGCAGCCATGTCATATAGACGATTTGTTACTTTTATGCGCTGTATTCGATTTGACGATAGTCGTACGCGCGTATTTCTTCAATAAACCGACAAAGCTGCTCCCATACGCGACATATGTAACTTCTTTAATAACATTCTTTCCAGTAATTTTGAACCATACGAAAGTGTAACCATCGATGAGCAGTTATTTCCATACCGTGGGCGCATAAAGTTCACGGAATACATCCCATGGTGGACATGAACCAAAATCCGTTGCAAGGAAAACTGTACGCTGGTAAGGAGGGGGAACTACGAGAGACAAACCATGGCGAAAATGTGCTCATGAGTTTGGCTAATCGATACACCAACAGCGGCAGAACTATTATTGCTAATAACTTCTTTAAAACATTAGACGCAGCTAAATGTCTTTCGACGATTGGACTAGCAAACGTTGGCACCATTAGATCCAACAAAAGGTGTCTTCCCAAAGAAGTGAAAAAAGACAGCCAGCGGCCAGTGCTTTCATCAGTGTTTGGTTTCTATGATAACCTTATATTATTGTGCAGCTATGTTCCAAAGAAGAAGAAAGCAGTAAATCTACTATCCACTGTGCACTACACCAAGAAGTTTGAAGGAGTATAAAAAACCGGAAGCTATATTACTTCACAATTCCACAAAGGCCGGTGTTGATATAATGGACCGAATGGTGACGCATTACTCAACAAAACGGTCAACCAGACGTTGGCCATTAGCATTTTTTTGCAACATGATAGACGTCATGGGATTAGCTGCTTACATCATATGCAATGAAAATATAGAAGGAACCAGAAAAAACAAGCGACGATTGTTCTTGAACACGCTGAGTAAACAATTGGTGCTTGCTAATACTGAAAATCGCATGAACAACAACCATACTGTGGGAAAACATTCAACCCGTTTGGCCATTGAATCCTTCTTTAGAAGTCCGTTGAATATTCCCAGCAACATGCTGCCTATCCAACAAAGCGGCCCTAGTACACTGATTTCCAGAAAAGATTGCAGAATTTGTTTCACCCAAGACGAAAAGAGGAAGACACGTTTTTACTGCACCAAATGCCATAATCCTGTGTGCCAACAACATTCTAAAGTTGATTATACTTGTTTTTCATGCATTACACAAATAATAAAAATATTTTTACATTTAGTCTAAAGTTTCAGACAATGTGTTTGACGGGGCGTTAAACAAATTTACAATAAACAATTTTTTTATCTCTTAAAGAGGATAAGGTGTTTGGGTCGCCTTTTAGCTCCATTTTAAATAATACAATTCAATATCATTTGCAGCAAAGTGAGCCATAAATGGGATTTTTTGGGTACTTTCGCCCATAAAAAGAAATCTGAACCAAAAAGTACAGATTTCGATATTCTATTATTATTGGTTATTTTGAAAGTGTAATAAAGTACAAATACTAGTGCGTAGGATGAAGCAATATGACAGGGTAGCACTTTTAAAGCCCATTTTGTAAGGACATAAAAAGTACGAATTGCGACAATAAACTATTAACGGGTTTTCCAATAAGAGTGATATGATTTCTTTCAAAATAAAAACACACTTATGGTTAAGGCAATTTAAAAGCTTTTTATTTAATGTGAAGTACAACTGAAACAATTAAGTTCTAAATGAAACGTCATTCAAATGGCCTCCAGGACAATTTTCGAGCAATTTTTCCACTAAATCAAGTCGTATGTCATGAATGGCACGTTCAATATTGACTTGTAAAGCTTGAAGAGAGTCTGGTTTATTTCGAAAGGCCAATGACTTCAAATAACCCCACAACAAATAGTCTAATGGTGTTAAATCACAACTTTTTGGAGGCCATTCAGTATCACAATTTCTTGAAATAATCGAATCTCCAAACTTTTCTCGCAACAATTCAATTGTTTCATTTGCAATGGCAAAAAGATAGCTCTTAACAAGAGCTAAAATATTACTCATGGGTGTCAAGGTCGTAGGTCGACTGGAAAGTGTTTTTTTGTATTTAAAAAAATGGACGTAGCATCATTTTCAAATGTGAACGGAAAGTTTATTTTTGCTCTAGCTCCTTAACGGTACGTGTCATGAATTTAAAAAAAATTGACTTAGCGCACGAAAAGTTGCAAATGGAGAACGATTATTTTGATAATAAAACTGACAAATGACAGATCATGACATATTACAAATGGCCGAAAAGTCACTTCAAAATCATATCATCCCTATTGGAAAACCCGTTAGTTATTTGCTGAACCAAGTCAACGAAAGAACTCTGCACATTTTTGGAAAAATAGTTTTCCTTTGATATAAAATTTGTTACAATTTGATATGTAGAAATACTTTAAAAATGTACCACAAAAATTTGTATCGGTACGTATAGTCGTATGAGTTATTTAATTACTTCGTTTTGCTACTGGTTGTCGTATAAGTGCTATCATTAAAAAAATATTGCTCCTTCAACACCATTTAAAGCATTTCTCAGTACTATTAAAAGGGGAACAAAGTTTGTGAACGGTTTTTTAGGTTTTCATTAATTAGTACCGGGGTACCGGTTTGAGCTTTTCGCAGTTTCTTGAACTTTTATTAAATTATAATTTTTGGGAAAAAATCTATTAATATAGGTGTGTGAGTAAATATGAAATCCAATGATAAATAGGTTAGTATGTACATATTTATACAATCATATATCAAATGTTTATGTTTTGCATCGGACATTAATTGTGCATTTTATGCATAATTTATGGACATTTATTGTAGCATAACATTAGGCGTTTGCCAGAGCACGTATACGCATTCAGATATCCTGGCATGCACATTTGCATTTATGGACTAGGACAACAGCAGGGTTTTGTCTTGAAGGAGTTGCAGGTATTCTTGTGCAATGCTTCAACCCATTCAACCCTCATCTGTGGACGCAAATGTGCCAATTCTTGGCAGCAAATACTATGACTACGACTGTGACCACCACCTTAGGGCTTTATGACTTTATCTTGTTAATGGTTTGTGAGACATGCCTATTGAAGTCTTTGGTTAGCCGATTGTAATTCATTATTTGCATGTTAAGCAGCGGGCAATAATCGTCTTAGATTCGTATTGGGAAATTTTCCAAATCACTTGATAAATGTCTAGAAGATGTTCCACCCAGATATATATGTGGGTTTCAAATACAATATGTCTTAGTGAGGGTAGATGAGGCAAAACGTCAATGAGTTGAATGAATTTCTTCTATCTTTGCATAATATGAAGGATTTTCTAAACATCTGCATATTCTAAACATCTTCATATGCGAAAATTGTGCAGATAATTATGATCCTCAACACATATTACCCGTGAAATATGGAAAACAAAAGGTTTGCAAACAAAAATTCTTCTCCAATTACAATACAATTCTCCTAAAAGAATACTTTATGCAGGGAATTTTCATACGCCCCTAAAATCATGCTTTTGTTTTTAGGGGTATATTATTTGAAAGCAAAATTATACTGCAAAACAAATTTCTTTGGAATTGTACCATCTCCAACTCCTGTGGTTTCGTTTGAAGAAAGTGTATGAATATAGAAAAATGAAACTACGAGAATTTAACGCCCTCTACTTGATTGATGTATAATTACCTCCTAAAGCTATGCCAATGTTGAGTGTCCTGAACGTTAGAAAACCCAACCGAACGTTTGAGCTTGTGTGTAGTTGATTGTTGTTTCGTATTACTTAGTTTTTTTGTTCGTTGATGAAATGTGTAAAAGGCTATTACAAACACGCCGTCGATACTTTTTTTTGTTACGGCAGTCGACCATGGCCATTGCTCTTGAAAATCTTGCCCAACCTGATGATACGAGGGTCACATTTAATGGAGAATCCATTCATCATGGATTCTATGAAAATTGTCTGTATTCCGCGTAAATGTTGTATACGTTTTAGTATAGGACGATAATGGCCGAAATAGGGTACGTTCTATCACAGATTAAACTATAATGTATTTTTGATATTGGTCTTTTGGAGATACGCTCTACAAAATAAAAATCTAATTTTTTGGGGATAAATTGGCCCAAATATGGTACCGTCTTCGTGATATGAAATTATAATAGATTTGTGAAAAAAGTTCTTTGTGGGGTGAATATTGCAGAAGAATATATCAGAGGTTAAACTATAATGAAATTTTGATTTTCTTATTTTTGTTGGTAAAAAGGGCCTATATATTGAAGGAATGTCGAAATTCGTACTGTTTTTCTATTAAAATGTGTCCAAAATTTGGCACACTCTAAAAAAGATCAAATAATAGTGGCAAATGGGAATTCATAGTTTTTGGTGGTAAAAACGAACAAAAATCGCCCAAAGATGTTAACACCTCCTAGCTATCGAATTATAAGGGATTGTTGAAAAAAGTACGTTTTGAACCGAAAAGGTCTCAAATATTACCGTAGCCTCTTCCTAGGATTAAATTTGTCAAATAATAATGAAACGTCGCCCTAAAAGGGGCCAAAGAAATTCCTTAAAATGGTACAAATGGATTTTTGAATGGAGCTCTCTGTTGTCTGAAAATGTCCCAAATATGGTACACTCTACCAGAGATTAAACTAGAAAACATTTTTGATATTGCTATATTTTGTGATAATAGGGGCCCAAATTTTGGGGGGCTCTCCAAAATATCAAATGAATATGGAATGTCAAAAATTGTCCCAAAAATTGGCCAAATGTGGTACCCCCTGGCAAAATACCACATAATAATTAGTCATTTTTCGTAGTGAGAGAGGGCGTCGGAATTGGTATAAAAGGGTGTTATAGACAACCCAAATATTGTACCATATTTAAGGTATGTAATTGTAATTGATTTTCTCTTTTGTACAAAAGTGGCCCAAATGTGGTACTCTCTTCAAGGGATTCAATTATAATGCGTTTTTGTGGGGACCAAAAAGGCCCAAATATGGTACCCTCTTCCAGATATTAAATTACAACAAAAAAGATCAAATAATAGTTTAATATCTCGAAATTTTTAATTTTTGGGACGAAATGGTTTTAGTGGGCCCAAATATGGTACCATTCACATAGGGCAGGGATTAAATTATAATGCATTTTTGGTTTTTATACATTTATTGATAAAAAAGGCGCTAAAGGGATTAAATGGGCCCTAATATTGTACCCTCTACCAAATACACTATGCAACAAAATTTTTGTCCAATTATAAGGGATTGTGGAAAAAAATACTTTTTGGACCGAAAAGTAGCCTCTTCCTAGGATTAAATTTGTCAAATAATAATGGAACGTCGCCCTAAAAAGGGGCCAAAGAAAGTCCTTAAAATGGTACAAATGGATTTTTGCATGGAGTTTTCCGAAAGCATTTTTGATATTGCTATATTTTGTGATAACAGGGCCCTAAATTTTGGGGGACTCTTCAAAATATCAAATGAATATGGAATGTCAAAAATTGTCCCAAAAATTGGCCAAATGTGGTACCCCCTGGCAAAATACCACATAATAATTAGTCATTTTTCGTAGTGAGAGAGGCCATCGGAATTGGTATGAAAGGAGTTATAGACAACCCAAATATTGTACCATATTTAAGGTATGAAATTGTAATTGATTTTCTCTTTGGTACGAAATTGGCCCAAATGTGGTACTCTCTTCAAGGGATTAAATTATAATGCGTTTTTGTGGCGACCAAAAAGGCCCAAATATGGTATCCTCTTCCAGATATTAAATTACAACAAAAAATATCAAATAATAGTTTAATATCTCGAAATTTTAAATTTTTGGGACGAAATGGTTTGAGTGGGCCCATATATGGTACCATTCACATAGGTCAGGGATTAAGTTATAATGCATTTTTGGTTTTTATACATTTATTGATAAAAAAAGGCGCTAAAGGGATTAAATGGGACCTAATATTGTACCCTCTACCAAATACACTACGCAACAAAATTTTTGTCCAATTATATGGGATTGTTGAAAAAAATACTTTTTGGACCGAAAAGTAGCCTCTTCCTAGGATTAAATTTGTCAAATAATAATGGAACGTCGCCCTAAAAAGGGGCCAAAGAAAGTCCTTAAAATGGTACAAATGGATTTTTGGATGGAGTTTTCTGTTGTCCCAAATATGGTACACTCTGCCAGAGACTAAACTAGAAAACATTTTTGATATTGCTATATTTTGTGATAATAGGGGCCTAAATTTTGGGGGACTCTTCAAAATATCAAATGAATATGGAATGTCAAAAATTGTCCCAAAAATTGGCCAAATGTGGTACCCCCGTCAAAATAATTGATTGTCTATATTAGTCATTTTTCGTAGTGAGAGAGGGCATCAAAATTGGTATAAACGGTGTTATAGACAACCCAAATATTGTACCATATTTAAGGTATGAAACTGTAATTGATTTTCTCTTTGGTACGAAAGTGGCCCAAATGTGGTACTCTCTTCAAGGGATTAAATTATAATGTGTTTTTGTGGGGACTAAAAAGGCCCAAATATGCTATCCTCTTCCAGATATTAAATTACAACATATAAGATCAAATAATAGTTTAATATCTCTAAATTTTAATTTTTTGGGACGAAGTGTGGGCCCAAATATGGTACCATTCACATAGGCCAGGGATTAAATTATAATGCATTTTTGGTTTTTATACATTTATTGATAAAAAAGGCGCTAAAGGGATTAAATGGGCTCTAATATTGTACCCTCAACAAAATTTTTGTCCAAGGGATGTGGATAACAGTTTCTGGTGCAATTAGGTGTCACAAACACGAAAAAATATTAAAAAACATTTTTATGGTAATTTTTTTTTAATTCCAGCTTTCATGGAAAGTACATTCAGTATATGGACCATAATTGTGCAACCCTACTATATGGCTTCGAGACTATAGTCTTGAAGGTATACAAGCAGGATATAGTTCCCACTGCGGAAGGTGAGTCGTCCACCGCGGTTGATACACAGCTTTCTGGAAGTGCGGAGGTATCCACGACCATCATTTCGGGTGACTCCAACTCTAACAGAAGATCTGTAACGTTCTACTCTGAGGACGAAAGCTCTACTTCTGACACAGAGGGCTGAGGGGAGTCTCCGGACTCTTTGACGCATCTGGCGGGGACACGCTTATCGATGATACGGACGAAGAGTTCGATAACACCCTTGTCGGGGTGGAAGTTAATCTGTCAATTACCAATGATGGTAAGAATTTTACAGATTAACCTCCATCACGCTAAAGCAGCCTCAGCGGCTCTATTGGTGCGCCTGTCCACAGACGCAGTAGACATCGTCCTGATACAGGAGCCCTACGTAGTGGGAGGAAGGGTGTGCGGTATTAGGACTAGAGTATGAAGCCGCCGAGCCGAGCCGCCGATTTTAGCCGCCGCCGACCTTTTTTCACCAGCCGAAGCCGCCGCCGATCGTTGCGGCTAGAATCGGCAAATAGCTATATAGCAGATATATCGTCCCCTTAATAGAAGCATAATGTGTACGCATATGCGCTATTATTTTTTATTGCATTCTAAGAATCTACGCAATTGGTTTTATGTCCGGTGAAATTCTACCTCCACAAATTGGGTTATTGGGTTATTGGGTGTTTGAAATTGTTCTGTAATAAATAATAATATCGAGTTTCAATTTCACAAAAACTTCAAATATGATTTGCTCGAAACGACAAATAAATAATACACTATTCATTTATTGGGTGGACGATATGGAAGTGAGTGATTTTCGTTTTGATTCGTTTATACCTCCATTCTAAAGAATCAATCAAGTTAAGCTCAAAACAGTAGATGTCATTCTATTTAAACCACAAGGTAATTCCACACAAATTTAAAATTTCACTAAAACGTCGATTCGCCTCTCCTGGAAACAACCTGTTTCGACTTAAGCTTTGTATAGACGAATGGCGGAAAAATGGCGCCATTGTCAGAAAAACATTTTTTTGGCCACAGTTTATAAAATATTTTTATTGGCAATCCTGCATATAAATATTTACACAATATATATTTTAAATATATGAAATTGTAAGGGTTTCTTGCAATCGCAACTGTTCGGACAAAACAATATGTCATTGTCCGTACATTTGCGGCCCTTTCAATGGGTTAATAAAGTTGTCCGATCTGACAATCGTCTATACATAGCTTTAGCATACTTTGAAAATAGAGTATATTATAGAGCCGCCTAGTGGCATGGAATCGATGATTTTTTCACCTCACAATATCTTACAATTAACTTGAAAACATCTATTATTTAAGAATAAATACCAGAGCTTAACTTTTCAACCATTATTTTAAATGTTAAAATGTCTATTATAGAGCCGCCGTATGCCAATTTTAGGTCGGCTTAGCCGCCTAGCCGCCGCCGCCGATCTATAATTTTCAATGGCAGCCGCCGCCGCCAATTTTGGCTCGGCTTCATTCTCTGATTAGGACACCCAACTTTAAACTGCTTGTGGCCAACTGTGAAGGCACTCCAAGAACCTGCATTTTGGCCAGGAAAGATCTAAGTATCTTTCTCCTGACTAATTTAAGTGGTAAAGACCAAACAGCTGCTAGCCTGGAGATCGGTAATCGCATATATTGGGTGGTCTCGCTGCTCGACTGCTCTATTCAAGGAAGTAGTAGAAGAAGCAACGTCTGACGTCGAGCTGATTATTGGCGCAGACACGAACGCTCATCATACTATCTGGGGTAGCACGGATATAAACAATAGGGGTGATTCGCTTCTTGACTTTATTCTAACTACCAACCTAAGTATTTGTAACATAGGTAATAAACCGACCTTTACAATTAAAGACAGACAAGAAGTACTCGACGTAACGTTTGCTACTGACCGGCTGTCAGACAAAATTATTGGGTGGAATGTACTGGACGACCACTCATTCTCAGATCACCATTATATTGAGTTCAAACTCGCCAAAAAAGCGCCTGAACCTGCCGTCCACAGAAATGTGAGAAAGACAAAGTGGCACCTGTATGAAAAGAATTTCAAGAAAGTCCTCAACTCCAAACTTCTGTACGAACCGAATGACAAAGCCGGTCTGGATCATCTGATCGAGCATATCACCACATCATTCAATAGTTCCCTTGAAGAAGCCTGTTCAAAAACAAGGTACAAGGGTAAAACTAAACCCCAATGGTGGACTTCTGAGCTAACGGCTATGAAAAAGACCTGCAACAAGCTATTCAACAAGGCTAAATCTACAGGGGTCGCTAATGTTTGGGATGCCCATAAAGAGCAACTCAAGATCTATAAGAAGGAGCTTAGAAAGGCGCAAAGACGCTCTTGGTATACCTTCTGTGGCGAAGTGGAAAAGGTCTCCGACGCCGCAAGGCTGAGGAAAATATTATCAGATTCACCCTGTACAGTGGGTTACTTGCAGGATGAGGCAAATAATTGGACCAAAAACAGCGAGCAGTCGCTCAATGTACTGCTCGACACACATTTCCCGGGGAACTCTCTAACAGAACCAGAGGATCAGCAGGACCAACAAGAGTGCGAGTGGCTAGCTTGGTGACTGAGAGATCCAGAATAATCTGGGCTATTAATAGCTTTGAGCCCTTCAAGTCACCTGGACCAGACGGCATCACTCCAGCAGAAATGCAGAAAATGTTGAAATACATTATCCTCTGGCTGGAGAAAATTTATGTAGGCTGTATCAGGCTTTCATACATCCCGAATCGATGGAGGGATACCAAAGTGGTGTTCATACCAAAAGCGGGGAAGATATCACACACTAGGCCAAAAGACTTCAGACCAATTAGCCTATCCTCCTTCCTATTGAAAGGTCTGGAAAGACTTTTAGATTATTTCATTAGGGAAAACCTGGATACAAAACTCCTGTCAGTGAACCAACATGCTTACAATAAGGGGAAGTCTACAGAATCAGCCCTGCACGAACTTGTGAGCACTATCGAATCGTCCCTGCATTTCAAGGAATTCACCATGGTGGCATTTCTTGACATAGAAGGGGCTTTTAACAAAATTCACTCAGATGCAGTAATTGCGGCACATCTTAATGTTAACTCTAGTTTGATTAGACTAATTCAAAGTCTGCTCAACAGAAAACGGATAACAGCATGTCTTGGGTCCACAACTCTAACAAGGTTTGTAAACAGAGGGACCCCACAAGGAGGAGTGCTGTCTCCACTAATTTGGAACCTAGCGGTGAATAAAATCCTGCTAGATCTAGAACGTTGTTGCTGCAAGGTCGTGGCATATGCGGACGACGTTGCAATCGCCGTGAGTGGCAAATTCGAAAACGTCCTCCGAGACATTCTACAGGTGGCTCTGAACAAATTGGCTAGATGGGCCAGAAGCAGCGGTTTGGGCATAAACCCAAACAAGACAGAATTGGTTCTCTTTACTAGGATGAATAAAGTCCCACATATGCACCCTCCACCTCGGATAAATGGAACAGATCTAGTCTTTTCTGAAAGTGCAAAATTTTTAAGAATAATTCTAGATAGAAAGCTGTTATTTAGACTTAATGTATTGGAACGTGTAAGGAAGGCTAACGTCGCCTTATATTCCTGCAAAAAGGCTGTAGGGTCGCGGTGGGGCCTCTCTCCTAAAATCGTCCACTGGATATATATAGCAGTAGTTCGTCCTATACTGCTATACGGCATTGTGGTATGGTGGACGGCAACTGACAAACTAACCATCATCAACCTACTAACAAAGGTTCAGAGAACTGCCTGCCTGAGCATAAGCGGAGCCTTAAGGACTACAGCGACCGAGTCTCTACAAGCCCTACTCCATATACTGCCGATTAATATTGTGGCGAGAGAAGTTGCAACCAAAGCGGCAATAAAATTAAACTGCCTATCAATGTGGAGGTACAAAAACTACGGTCACATGAGGATATCAAAGTGTAGTGCTATGGTAACCGACCGAGTGGAATATATACCAACGGTGTACACCTTCGAGAGAAATTACATCACTATGATTCCCGCCAGAGATGAATGGGTTGGAAGAATACCAGGTAATAGAAACCATCTCCACTTTTACACGGATGTTTCGAAGCTTGATGAAAAGGTTGGCTTCGGAGTACACTGTGCAGAGCTTAGATTGGATATAGCTCACAGACTACCAGATACCTGCAGTGTCTATCAAGCCGAAATAATGGCAATATGGGATGTAGCCAAGTGGCTGAGTCGCAACATAGTAACCAACACTGGCGTTGTCATTTACTCGGACAGCCAGGCTGCCATCAATTCTCTGGAGGCAACATCCCTAAATTCACAAACAGCCCTCGACTGCCGCAGATCTCTTAACGAGATGGCTGAGCAGTTTAACATACACCTCATATGGGTGCCTGGGCATAGGGATATCCCGGGGAACTGCAAAGACGATGAACTTGCTAGGAAAAGGACGACACTGCAAATTCTCGAAGAATTTGCATATATTGGTGCGCCACTATCCACGTGCAAGCTTTGGCTTAGGCAGGAGGCAATCAGGCAGTCCAACGTAAGATGGACAGAAATCGGCACCTGCAGGGTAGCTAGACAAATCTGGCCAAGGTATGACCTGAGAAGATCAAAATATCTCCTCGCACTAGAGAGGCAAAGATTGTCTACGTTAGTATCAGTTCTGACGGGACACTGCTTGGTCGGCGAACACGCCAAGATATTGGGTATTGACTCTAATGACTTCTTTAGAAGCTGTGGAGATGAGGAAGAAGTGGAGAGCATAGAGCACTTGCTATGCGACTGTCCCGCTCTGAGTAAACGACGACTGGACATACTGGGGTCGACTTTTCTAGGCAGCCTAACAGATCTTTCCAGTACCGATATTCGTAATATCGACAAATTTGTATATAAAACAGGTTGGTTTCGATGAGGGGCATTTCAGCACGTGGTAACTTTAGGGACCTAAACTGGTCTATGTGAGCTTGTATAAAAAATACGGCTGCCACCCTAACCTACACCTAAAAACCTAAACAGTCGTCAAAAATATTATAAAAAAAATGTTTTTTTTTTTTAAAAAAAAAACACTTTTTTCTGATACAAAAAAAAAACCATAAAAAATAGAAAAAAATTGTTTTATCACATTTTTAAAAAGCCAGCATGCTAACAAAGAAAACACTGTCTATTTGAAAAAAAATCTATGGATAGATGTAAAAGTTATGAGCCATTTTGTAAATGTTAGGGAAATTCAAAAAAATCTTCTTTCATATTTTTTTCGTTTTTAAATGATGTTTTTGCTTATATTGAATTCGCCATATGTGAGAGAGACATATAAGAGACATTGCACTTGCATTTTATTTTAAGAGGATTGGCGTCAGACATTATAAAATTATAGAGAGGAGGAGGTTTTATGGCCGTTCGTAACCCTCCATAAAACATGATATGCAATGTGAGAGCTATATTGGATGAGATCCGCTGAGATAGAGGGTCATTCAACAATATTTGTGTTTTTTTTATTTATGTGGTTTCCATTGCCCTAAAAGGCGTAACTGACATCCCTGTCGTATATACAAGTAGTACAATTATATGTATTGGGCAAACTATATGTCAGCTACAGGTACTGCAAATTATGTACCTCAAATCCGGAATTCTTGAATGAAATTACTTATTAATAAATTAGTGTAATTCAGCGCCTTAAAGAGATAAGTCGATTTTCTGAAAAATATTATAAAGTTATATTTCGATGTATGAGTAGAAGGCAAAGAACTTGTCAATGTGTAAATGATCCCGACAATTTCTGCTACATCTGCGGAAAATATGTAATTAAAAAAATCGATGTGAGTTTAGTAAAATAATGGACGAAAAATATATGTGCAATATTTTGGTATACGAGTTGAAAATATGAACGAACCGTGGACACCTAGTATTTTGCGTACATCTACATCTGCGGAAAATATGTAATTAAAAAAATCGATGTGAGTTTAGTAAAATAATGGACGAAAAATATATGTGCAATATTTTGGTATACGAGTTGAAAATATGAACGAACCGTGGACACCTAGTATTTTGCGTAATTCGTGCCATGTAAATCTTACTCGATGGACTAGTGGAAGAATGCGGTAAGTACTTTAAAATTAATGTATTACAATGTTTTGTGGAATAAAACGTTTTAATTTTAGACATCACGTGCAATTTGGAATGCCAATGATTTGGAGACAACCGTCCATTTACGATACGGACTGCTATTTTTGTCTAAGTAAACAGATTGGTGTAGGAAGGAGCATTCGCTGGAATTACGCTGAAATAAAATCTGTCACTTGGCCAATTGCACATGCGGAAACAATACCAATTCCCAAGTGTCCAAGTATAGCTTACAGCCTAATTGCGGAAGCATCAGCAAGTTCAACTGAGTACTCAACTCTGAGCGATTCAAGTTTGAGTCAGAAGTCATCGCTTTTAGCACAGTTTCAACTCAATGATCTAGTGAGAGATTTGGAACTGACCAAAGATAAGGCAGAACTACTTGCATCTCGGGTGAAACAGTACAATATTTTGGCCCCAGATGTTAACATATCATATTATAGAGTCCGTGATATGCAAACAATTTTATACAACTGTGGATAACATATGCTTTTGGAAGGACATTCCCGGATTGTTCGAGAAACTTAATCAAACATACAATTCAAAAGAATGGCGGTTATTTGTTGACAGCAGTATAGAAAGTTTGAAAGCAGTACTTTTGCACAACGGAAATCAGAAACCGTCGATTCCCATTGCTCATGCCGTCAACACTAAGGAATCATACGAAACAATGGCTAAATTGATAAAATACATAAAATTTGAACAATATGACTAGGAAATTTGTTGCGATTTAAAAGTAGTTGGGATGTTATGTGGAATACAAGGCGGATATACAAAATATTGATTTTTTTATGCCTCTGGGATAGCCGAGCTCGCGAAGATCATTACAGAAGAAAGAAATGGCCAACAAGAAAAGACACTAAACCCACAATTTTGTAAAAGCCTCAAGGAAAGATGGCAATTCACTCTCATATATAAAAAGTTTATTTAAAAGTCTGTCTTTTCAAAAAATTTAAGAAGGAGTTTTTGATGGGCCTAAAATTAGGAAACTGATGAAAGATGTGAATTTCGAAACATATTTGACGTCGGATGAAATTGCAGCATGGAGGTCGTTTAAGCTTGTAGTTTAAAATTTCCTTGGATCCAATAAAAGCCAGCAATATAATCCAATGATTAATGATTTGTTAAAAAATTATAAAAAATTTGTAAGAAATGTTATATATTTATGTATATAACACATATGTATGTATTCTTCTAACTTATTTTTTGCTTTATGTATTCCAACAGGTGTAAATATGTCCCTCAAAATTCATTTCTTGCATTCTCATTTAAACTTTTTCCCCAAGAATCTTGGCGACGTAAGCGACGAACATGGGGAAAGGTTTCACCAAGAAATGAATTCCATCAAGCGGCGTTACCAAAGGCACTGGGATGAAAAACTGATGGGAGATAGAGAAACCGATTCCGAAATCTACAAACGTCAACAAAGAACTCACAATTACTTCTAATGAAACTTGTACATGTAAATAAACTCAAATGCACATAATATAAATAAAAGTAACAAATTAAATCGCTATTTAAACAGAAATTAAAAAAAAAATTTTTTTTGAAATTCTCTTACCTCTACCAAAAGGGCTATTATTTCTACATTTATCCATAGATTTTTTTTCAAATTTGCATTATTTTCTACGCTAGGATGCAAACTTTTAAAAAATGGAATAAAATATTTTTTTCGATTTTTTTTCTATTTTTTATGTTTTTTTTCGTCCCAGGAAATTTTTATTTTTTTTTTTTAAAAAATCTAATTTTTCCAATTTGTTTAATGACTGTTACTAAACCACTGTTTTTAAGTGAAAGATATATTTCCAACATTGGTAGCCCACATTAAGAGCTTCAATTTAACGTATAATTCGACCTGATCGGCCATATACTCTAAAAATTATGGTGCAATTACTAAGGGTACCTTTGACGATATTAGTATTTTTAATAAAAAATTATTTCAAAAAGAATTTATCCATAAAAAAATTTTTGGTTTTGATTTTATATAACAGTATGCCACAATCTATACAAAAAAATAATTTTTAGGTCTAGTACACAAAAAAAATTTTTGTTGCGTAGTGTATTAATAATGGAATGTCGGAATTCGTACTAATATAAGATAAATACAGTACACTTTGAGAGCGATCAAATGATGTTGAAATTCGTACTTTTTAGAGTGAAAAAACATTGAAAAGGGCTTGGATATAGTACCCTTCTAATATATCAAATAATAATGGAAATCGCATTCTAAAAAAATATTGGATAATAATGACGAAAATTCGTTGTTTTTGTATAAGATGGTGGGGCCCGAAATTCGGTTACCTCTCAAAAAGATAAAATAATAATGGAATATCGGAATGAAATTATGTTTTAATGTATATTTTGTGGTAAAGGTGGTCTTGAAAAGGTCCGAATATGGTACCCTCTCTAAACATCAAATCATTTTGGAACGTCCGCATCGTACTTTTTTTCTTAATAGGATATAAAAATTATATTCTCTGAAAGAGATCAAATAATAGTGGAATATCAAAACTCGAACTTTTTGGGATGTTGCCAAATATTGCACATTTTCGTATATATGTATAGGAAATTATGTTAAAATATATTTGTGAGAGTCGTATTTTTTGGGAGTAAACAATGCCTAGAAAATAGTAGTCTTCTAGATAGCGAGTAATAAGAGATTGTTGAGTTTCGTACCTTTTTGTTTTGAAAAGATACAAAAAGGTTCGAATATGGTTGCTTTACTTGGAAATTACATTGTAATAGATTTTTGAAAATTTAATTAAAAAGAGCATCAAACATATTATTCTTTCAAAGACATCAAGGAATAGTTTATTCTCGAAATTCGTACTTTTTGGTCTCAAAAAATAGTACACTGTTATGTTGCTTCCTTTTTTCGTTGAGCTTAAAAGGGGCTCAAATATGTTGTCCTCTCTAAGAGATATTGTAATAGATTATTGTTGAAATTCGTACTTTTTAGGCCCTGACAAAGTGGTACCATGTCTTTTAGCTTAATCTTACGCAATAAAGACGGAATAGCGAAATTCGTACTTTTTGGGATATGGCCAATATGAGAATCGTACTTTTTGGGTAAAAAGGAACTAACAAAGGCCCAGTTGCGTACAAGGGCTCAAAGAAGACCCAGTTATGACTCAGTTTGCTGCAAAATGTTATTGTATTGTATTTTTCAAAAATATATCTAAAAAAGGGGCCAAAACATCAAATAATTGTTTACTGTCGATTTTTTGTAAAAAATTACAAAAAGTGACATCGGTATTTGTACTTTAGTACCCTTTCGAAGAATGAAAAAAATATGGAATAACGAAATTTGTTCTGTTTGGAATGTAAACAAAATAGTCGTACATTTTGTTAAAAAGGAGCTAAAAATATTAATTTCTTCTAGAGATGTAAAAACTATCTATAGTGGATTTTTGTATCTTTTGGGATTAAACGGCTACAAAAAATCCCGGCAATGATTAATTTTTTTAGAAATTATATTGTATTATATTTTTGAAAATTGGCCCAAAAAGTGGTACCCCGTCATGTGGCTTTATCTTAAGCATTAGTATTTGTACTTTGGTACCATCTCATAAAATTCAATAATATTGGAGTGTAAAAAGTCTTACTTTTTTGGGATGTGGACAAAAATGTTGTAGTCGTACTTTTTGGGTAAAAAGGAACTGACTATTTTACCTTCATCTAGAGTTGGAGTACTAATGGATTAAAAAGACATTTTCTATAGGGCTAAATGGTCAAATCGGATGAAACATATATATGAGAGCTATATCTAAATCTGAACAGATTTTCTTTAAATTCGGCAATGTTGGTACATGGATCAAGAAACTCTACTATTTAATATTGCACAACAATTGGATATAAAATACAGCTTCTATAGGGCTAAAGGGTCAAATCGAACGAAACATATATATGGGACCTATAACTAACTATGAACTGATTTTCTTCAAATTCGTTAATGTTAGTCCAGGAAAAAAAGGAACTGACTATGTTACCTTCTTCTAGAGTTGGAGTACTAATGGATTAAATAGACAACTTCTATAGGGCTAAAGGGCCAAATCGGATGAAACGTATATATGTGACCTATATCTAAATCTGAACAGATTTTCTTTCAATTCGGCAATGTTGGTCCATGGATCAAGAAACTCTACTATTTTATATTTCACAACAATTGGATGTAAAATACAGCTTCTATAGGGCTAAAGGGCCAAATCGGACGAAACATATACTCGTATATGGGACCTATAACTAAATCCGAACTAATTTTCTTAAAATTCGTCAATGTTTGTCCATAGATCGACTAAATTTCAAAACGATTGGATGTAAAGTACAGCATCTATAGGGCTAAAGGGCCAAATCGGACGAAACATATATATTGGTGCTATATCTAAATCTAAACCGATTTCAACCAATTTCAATATGGTTTTTCCAGGTGCAAAATACTCCTAACAGCAAAGTTTCAGTACGATCGGAGTGAAATTGCGACCTCTAGTCAAAAAACAGATGTGTGGACAGACGGACAGATATGGTTTTTTGTATTAGAATGTGGCTAAATTGGCCCAAAATTTGGTAACCTCCAAAAATGTAAAATAATAATGGAATATCGGAATTCCACTAAGAAGCACTTTGATCCCCATAGTCGACTGTGAGCATTTCGATAATTAGAAATGTTGTCAACTATATCCATGGACGTAGTGACATCGACTTAGTGGACATTACGACACCCTTGAAGGTGTCTCAATGACCATGAACCTTATGACAATTTTTGCTGTATCACAATATCCATGGACATTATGTCCCTGGACGTTATAAAAATGCCATATATAGGTACATATTCTGATATAGCATCCACATAAAATTCCATTTCGATGTGACTTCCTGGCCCTCCATAGATCACAGTTTTAGTATGTATTTTTCACCTGATACCAACCAGTGAACCTGACATATATTACTGATATATGTCGTGTTCATGATATACAAGTTTTATATCAGTCCATGTTTTTATATACATAGATTCCATTTAAAGGTCCATTTATTTTTAGGATCTTGTCTTTTAAATTTTCTAAAAATCAGTCCTAGTTGACAGTCCTGATTCTGGAGACCACATTTCGCAACCAATCTGCTATGGCTATATTTTTTGCGTAACTATGTTTTTTCAGGGTGACAGGTTCGCCTTCGACATTTTTTTTTGCTTCCACCTTTCCAAAACCATTTTATATTGTTTTTAAAAACATCGTATTTTTTGAGTGTGCCGTGAGAAATTAGGCGACGGCTGAGAAAAGTTAATAAGTTTTTCCACTCGAATAACACTCTCGCTGACGTCATTTCACTTTGCACAGTGAGTAGGTTTACATTGTTTTAAAATAAAACAATTATACACCCAGGGATAAATAATAGTCACCCAAATCATATTTAAACACAATATTTTTACTTTTTTATGATTCCCTTTTTGGGATAAAAAAGGGCCAAATGTGGTACAGCCTTCTAATAGTAATAAAGGATTTTTGAATGTAGTTCTTTTTGGGGGTGAGAAGGGCCCAACTGCGGTGCTCTCTTCTGGAGATTAAATTATAATGCGTTTTTGACCATAAGTGCCCAAAGGCCTAAATAAAGCGACATTATAATATATTTTTGAAAGAAGTTTTTTAGGGGTGAAAAAAGAAAGCAAATTTAGTAACCTTTTTTATATGCTTTAATTATAATGCACCCAGGAAAATAATTGGTTGGAATTCGATTGTAACAACAAATCTGTCGGTTGTATTTATAAATAAATAGTTAAAATAACAATAATAACATGGATACGATCAAATGAAAATGCTTGCAACTAAATCGATGGTTGTATCAATCGAATTAAGATTGTTTTTTCATTGACACTCGGTTAGTTCTGGTAACCAATTTTAAATTTTCATTATAGTACCACATGATCGATTTTTGGTTGTGACAACCAATGTTTTATTCTTGACAACAGAAATTGTATCAATAGACCAAAGATTATTATTGCAACGAATAATCGGTTACTACAACAGAAAAAATATTAATAAATAATCGTTTGTTGGTCATCCCAATCGTTTCCCAAATTTAGAATAATTAAATGTATTTTGGAAAATACAATCAAAAGATTGGTTGTTGTTCTTTTGCTGATATATGACAAACAAAAAATAAAATTACTCGACATAAATCTTTTTGTTCAAGAACGGTACAGGTAATCAAAAATAATCTAGTGTGGATAATAATGTGTGGAAAGCAGAATATGTTGTGCAAAATGTTTTACATAAATAAAAAATAAAAGCAACAATCATGAAATTGAAAGTAAAGGGTTAAGCGGTATTTGCATACAAGTTTTGTGTTTTTTTTTCGTGGCCTAAAATGTGTGTCAAAAATTTCCACATCTCATAATAGTGATGAATTTGCAATATGGGATTTTTAATTTTGTTATGAATTGTCTTGTTTTTTGTTCAATAAATAAAATAAAAATTAATGAAAACTGTTTTTAATTAATTGTCGGTAGTATATGACTGACAAATTCTCAGAACAACCAATTTTTTAAAACAGTTGGTTGTGGCAATTACAACAGATAATTTTAGTCACCATTTCCGTAGTTGGCGCAACCAAATATGATTGTTGTCAACATGGAAGCTGAAGTATACCACAACCAAAATATTTGTTGTCCTGATGGAATCGCATGATAGTAGACATAACTACCAAAATTCGGTTGAGGCGACCAAACTGTATTCTGTGTGTGGAAAAGGGACCGAATATAGTACCGCTTTCTAGTGACAATAAAGTATTTTTGAATGTTTTAATTCTTTTAGGGGTATAAACGGCCCAAATGTGATACTATTTTTTCATACACGTATTAAATTTTAATCCATTTTTTACACTCTAACTTTTTTATGGTAAAAAGGTCTAAAATACCTAAATTTGGTAGACTCTGCACCAATACCAAAATTACTGAATAAATTGCCAATATTCGAACTTTTTTGTATTTGAAGGACACACAGTTGGCAAGCTCTCAAAGGTATCATATAAAAACTAATTGTGAAAATTCGTACTTTTTGGGACACAAAGGCAGCAAAAGGGTCCGAAATATGGTGCCACCTCCGGAACACGAAATTTTAGTGGATTTCCGAAAGTAGCTCTTTTTGAAAATTTTGCCAAAAACCGATTCAACTATATTATTCTCCCTAAGACATCAAAGAATAGTTTATTGTCGAAATTCGTACTTTTTGGGCCCTAAAAAAGGTACCCTGTCATGTGGCTTTCTTTTTTCGTTATAGATTCAGTTATGTTACTGTGGTACCAAAACTGATGGGTACTTCTACACGCTGAAAAAACATCGCTTCTGTAGTATATTGTCCCAAACATATTCGGCTTGAAATAAACATATGTTTAGGGTACACTCCAAATATATAATATTTTACACACACAAATATTATATGTTTGTGAGGATATTGTTCTAAACAAAAATATGCTCCCATTCAAATATTTTTTATTTGGAACTAGTATTTCCGAAACAAGGATTCATTTGTAATTATTTATTTTGGCAATGTATTAAATGCCTTAGCTTAAAGACAAGTTTTCTGTTTTTCAGATTTTCAAAGAGCAATTTTTTTATAAATTTTATATGTTTGTAAAATTTAATCAAAACTTAAATCGAACAATCTTTCGTAAATATAAACGACATTGATGGATTGACAAAAAGTGATGAATAGGAATATTTATAAATAAGGACATTTTTAGCTATAAAGTTTAGCACGAAAACTAGAAAAAACTAACTAAAATTCGAATAAGTCAGTAATGTTTTAAAAATCTTTTTAAATAAAACATATTTGGTGAGCGCCCCAGTAGGTGAGTTGGTAGCGTGCTCGCCTATGAGTTTGGGGGTCGTGGGTTCGATTCCCACCAGAGGCTCTGGTCTGTCGCTACAAACTCTAGCCACATGGTCTTTGTAACCCGGCTTTTCCTTGGACCGTACAATTAGAATATAAATTTACTTTGTATTGTAATTCATATAAATAAATAAATAAATAAATAAAACATATTTGGAAATCTTCTTAAACAATAACTTTGTTTGTGTGTAAACACATATTTTATTTGTGAAATTCAGTTTGCAAATAAATTATGTTCTAATATATTAATGTATGCGTTCCAAACAAAATTTCTTGATTTTCAAATAAAATTTATTTGTTAACAAATATATAATATTTAAACAAATCGTTTCCAAGTATATTTTCTTTCGTTTCAATCATATCAAAAATGACGATTTTCCTCCGTGTAGAAATTGAATAATAACGGATTGTTGAATTTCATACTTTTGTGTTTTCAAATGATACACAAAAGGGTCGCATATGGTTCATTATATGATAAGGGCCAGTTACGGTACTTCTTTCTGGAAATTATATTGTGTTACATTTTTTAAAATTTATCTAATCTAATTTATCTAATAGTTTATTTCGAAATTCGTACTTTTTGGGCCCTGACAAAATGGGCCTAAATGTGGTACCTTGTCGTCTTACGCATCAGTTTTGGACCCTTTAAAAAAATAATTGAATATCAAGATTTGTACATTTTGCTTTCTAGATATGTAATAATTATGGATATTCGGATTCCATAGCTTTAGGAATTAAAAGGACACAAAAAAGGTCCAGTTATGGCAATTGTTTCTGGAGATGATATTGTAATAGATTTTTGAAAATGGGGCTAAAAAAGGGTCCATATATGTTAATATTCTTTCTAAGAGATCCTTAATAGTTTGTTGTCGAAATTAGCATTATTTAAACCCCAAAAAATGCGCCCAAAAAGTTGTACGTTGTTATGTGGCCCAAACATGTTATCCTCTCTAAGAGGAAAAAATTAAAAAATATGGAATATCGAAATTTGTTCTTTTTAGGATGTGGCAAAATATGGTGTGGGAGTCGTACTTTCGGTTTTAAAAGGAACAAAAAAAAAATAATTTCTTCTAGAGATGTAAGGCTAATGGATAGTCGAATTTCATAGCTTTTATGATCAAAGGGTCAAAAAAATGCCCAGCTATGGCTCGTTTTTCTAGAAATTAACGGCAAAAAGGCCCATATACTCGTATGTTGTCCTCAAATAATAGTTCATTGTTAACGTACTTTTTGGGCCCTAAGAAAATTGACCAAAAAATGGTACCCTGTCATGTGTACACAGTTTTTGTACTTTGGTACCCTCTCAAAAAAAAGCCCAATAATATAGGAATATTGAAATTTATACTTTTTGAAATACAGTAGACTCGGGGTAGAGGAAACCCAGGATTAAGGGAACTACTCGATAGAGGGGACAGAAAAAATCTATCATTGAGTACTCTATAGGGGGAACCTTTGATCTGATTAATACTGCTTAGAGGGTACTTAACACGGAAAATCAAAATAAAAGCAAAAAGAAAGCAAAAGTCATGTGAATAGCGCCAGCGTGCAGTACAAAACGAAAATCTTTGAAGAATGGTGAGTTTTCTGGTACGGAAGAAGACTGTATAAACGGTTCGTTACTCAGAGATGTCGACACATTCCAATTTCTGGTAATCTTATAAAAGAAAAAGCTAAAAAACTGCATGAAAACAAGTATCGGAAAGATACCATACTTGTTTTCATGCAGTTTTTTAGCTTTTCCTTGAGGATTTTATGCAAGCTGAGGTTGGCTCAATGGATCCAAGACCAGATTCGGAATAAGATTATGAAAAAATTAACGGAGAAAAACTATTGCAAAATTTCATACTCTTTTGTTTTAATGGGGCACAAAAAAGGCCCACTTGGTTATATTTCTACAAAATATATTGTAACGGATTTTAGAAGGTAGAGCTTAAAAAGTGCTCATATATGTCATCCTTTCCAAGATATCATATAATAGTTTATAGTGGCTTCATCTTATGCATAAGTATTAGTTTTGGTACTTTGTATATCGATATTTGTACTTTTTGGGCAGAAAGAAGCTAAAAATTTTTCTTTCTTCTAGAGGAGGTGGAATAATACGGATAATCTAATTTCTTACCTTTTGGGATTATACGAACATAAATGCCCAGTTATGGTTTCATTTTCCAGAAAGTGACATGTTATTATATTTTTGAAAATGGACTTAAAAAGGGATCCAATTAGGTCATCTTCTCTAAAAGATATTATAATAGTTTATTGTCGTAATTCGTACTTTTTAGGCCCTGGAAAAATGGGCCCAAAAAGTGGTACCCCGCCATGTGGCTTCATCTTACGCATTTGTATTTGTACCTTGGTACCTTCTCATAAAATGCAATAAAATTGGAGTGTAGAAAATCTTACTTTTTTGGGATGTGGCCATAAATGTGGTAGTCGTACTATTTGGGTAACAGGGAACTGACAATTTTACCTTCTTCTAGAGTTGGAGTACTAATGGTTTGTCAAATTTTAAATAATACAAAAAAGTGTCATATATGGTTGCCTTTCCAGGAAATTATGTTGTAATGGATTTTTTAAAAATGAACCTAAAAAGGGCCCAAAAATGGTATTCTCTCTAAGAGATCTTAGAACAGTTTAGTGTTGAAATTCGATCCTTTTGGGATCGAATATGTATCTTTAACTGTGAATTTCGATATTCCATTATTATTAGATTTATTCGAGAGAGTGCCAAAGTAGCAAGATTTAAATGAAACCACATGAAATTCGATCCCTATCATGTGGTTTCATTTAAATCTTGCTACTTTGGCACTCTCTCGAATAAATCTAATAATAATGGAATATCGAAATTCACAGTTTTTGTGATGTCGCCAAAAGTGTGAGAGTGGTACTTTTTAGGTAAAAAGGAACTACAATTAAATTTCCTTCTAGTGATGGAGTGATAGTGGATAGGCGAATTTCACACTTTTTTTGTTTAAAATAACAAAAAAAGGTCAAGTTACCGCAGTTTTCTCTAGAACTGATATTCTATTATATTTTTTAAAATTGAGACAAATATGGGCCAAAATATGTTACCCTCTCAAAATTTTATATAATATTTTATTGTCGAAATTTGCACTTTTTGGGCGCTGACAAAATGGACCCAAATAGTGGTATATTATCATGGCAAGTTATGGTTTTTTCTTTCTGGAAATTGCATTGTATTACATATATTAAAATTGAGCGTGAAAGGAGTCCAAATATGCTATCCCCTTAAAGAGAACATATAATAAATTATTGAACATATAAATAATAATTAAAAGTGCGAATTGAATAAGGTATTTTATTTAAATATATACGAAACAAATTTTTTTTATTTTTGGTGAAATATTTCCCTTTACCAAACAATATCTTTACATTAAATAACATAACAATTTCTTCTTCTTCTTCTTATGACCTATGCTGTGTATAGAACGATAGTGTAGTCCACATGTGAGAGCGGTATCGAACACAGTGGACACTCCTATACCACGACGTGCCGAACAAGAAATGTACTCCATGGCCCCAATTTCCTTAGCCATTTCCATACCTCGACCACTTGTGACAGTACCTCGAAAAGGGAAATCATGTAAATCCATTTTGGTAGCTACCAATATTATGGGCACTGCTGAGTTGGCTCCATAATTGCGTACTTCTGGCAACCAACGCAAGCGTACTTCAGGTAAATCTTTAGGCTTTTCCACCGAAAAACATATAATAAAGACATCGGCATCAGGATAACATAAACGATTCGCATGCTCGTCATCTCTGGAGCCTAGGCAATCACAAATCAATAAATCCTTTATTCGCCCATTGGAGGTTGTGGCCCTTGTCAAATGGTGGCCAGAGGGATATTGCGGCGATTCCATAAAGATTTTGTTGACGTAGGCATCCAAGAGACAACTTTTGCCCACATCACTATTTCCAATGAGTAGACATTTTATGGGGCGACGCATTTATTGCCTCCGCAATTACGCATACGAATTTGGATTAATTTTATTGTAGCGATTTAAAATACTTCCGCTTACCTAGAGTTTAAATTAATAACTGAGCGAGAACTGTGCAGAATTGTTTACACTTTAGGATGAGTCATTTTTTTTTGTATTTGGCATTTATTCCAATTAACACAAATATGTATCTTTATTTCTGACAGCACACAAATGCTTATTTTCAGAATAAATATGAGAGAACCGATTGATTTCTTTGTGTACACCCAGAGAAAAATTATAGAGTAATCATCACAGAGTAATCATATGTTACCGTACAAATATAATTATTGTGTTTTAAAATCAAAAATTATCCCAAAAAGTACCTGTTTCAATAATTCATTATTATTGATTTTTTTACGGGGGATTTAAGTGTCATATCGTATGCGTTTTTTTGGGCCAATTTTATCTGAGTACAAAATAAAAATTTCGACAATAATATATTATATGAAATCTTAGATATGATAACATATTATTGTATTTTTGAGAGCGTAGCAAAGTACAAATACTGGTGCGTAACATGAAGCAACATCACCACCACTTATTGGGCCCATTTTGTCAGTGTTCACGAATTACGACAACAAACTATGTATAGCGTGATCCATTTCGAGGTTCCCTACTTTTTTATAGATTTTTCAATTTCAATTTCAAATATTTATTAATCCAATAGTACATTTACATCTTAAATGAGATAAGTTACATAGTTTGAGTTTTATCTCTAGGATATTTCAGCAATTGTAATTATTTTATAAATTTGGCTACAGTATTTTGTTTTTATTATAATACATTTGAAGGTAAAAGGATTAGGATCAAATATATGTAAAAAATATTGAAGATAGGTTAATTATTTTAGAAAATAATTATCTATGGAAACAATATTTTTAATTTGTTGAATTTATGTGTTATATATACACATTTATAATATTTCACTACACTCCCTTAATATTTCATAAGGGGAGTCTGCGATCTTTCTGAAGTAATTTTCATTTAGGCGGTTTATGAAGTCTTTAAGAAGCTCGTACTCGGTCTCTTCGTGCAGTATTGTAGTGGAGTAACGCCAGTGTTTGTTGTAGATCATTTTTAGACATTTATTTTGGCTGATTTGCAGACGTTTAAGGTGAGTGTTTGCAGCTCTATACCAGATTGGCGAGGCAAATGTAATTATGGGTCTGATAACGCATTTATATAATAAATTTTTATTCGATTTATTCAAAAATGATCGTCTGTTTAGGATAGGCCAAAGTGCTCTAAAGCTTTTTAGTGCTTTCTCGCGAGTCTTATCAATGTGCTCTCGGAATGATAATTTTTTATCCAGGATAACCCCGAGGTATTTCACCTCATTTTGTATGGGAATGTAATTATTTTCGAACCGTGTTTGCCTGGAAGGTGCTCGTTTTGGTGATTTATTCCACGGAAAAATAATACATTGAGTTTTCTGTTGATTAATTTTTATTTTCCATTTCTGAAAGTATTTGTTGCAAGTTATAAGACTGTACTCCATTTTCTTTAACAAGGCACTTGTTAGCTTACTTGACGATATTAGCGCGGTGTCATCTGCATAATAAGCAATATCTACTTCTTTTGGAGGTTTGAACTCAGAGGTATAGATGGAATAAAGAATTAGAGAGAGAGAATCGAACCCTGAGGTAGCCCCGCTGGTATGTTTTTGGAGGATGAAATACAGTTGTTTATCGACACCGCAAATGTTCTTTCGTACAGGAAATCAGATATAATTTTACATATATATTTCGGTGTGTTAACAGATATTAGCTTATAGAGAAGGCCATTGTGCCAGACAGTATCGAATGCCTTTTCTATGTCTAGAAGTATCAATCCAGTGGATCTTTTTGATCGTTTGTTTCTGGTGATTTTATTCTTTATTCTGCTGACCTGATGAATTGTGTTGTGTTCCTTTTTAAAACCGAATTGTTTTTCGGAAATTATATTATGACTTGATGCGAAATCACGAAGTCTGATGTAGATCAGTTTTTCGAAGATCTTACCTATGTTACTCAAAAGGCTTATAGGTCTGTAGCTAGAAGCATTGTTAACCGGCTTGTTTGATTTATGAATCGGGATAACTTTAGCTTGTTTGAACGCTTTTGGGAAGTAATTCAGAAAAATTCAGCTATTAAAAATTGATGTGATTAGTTGTATTGCTTTCTTGGGTAGATTTTTCAACATGATGTTGGAAATGTCATCAAATCCTGGTGCCTTTGATGCATTATCGTGGAAAGTAAGGACACAGTTTCATGAAAATTTGTAAAAATTGCCTCTTCTGTGTTAGTGGGCTCACTCCTCATATTTGTAACCGCACAGTTTACCACAGAATCTACAGAATGCGTAAAATCAAGCGTAAGAGTGTGAGCTTTGGCAAAAGTATTAGCTAGTAATTCGGCTTTGTCAATATTTGTGATAATTTTAGATCCATTATCAATTAAATGGGATGTTGAATGTTTTCGCCTCGATCTTAAAGAACGGCTTATCCTCCAGAATTTTTTGTCACCTGGTTTAAGACGCTGTAAAAGATTAGTCCACTTTCTGTTTCTTTCTTCTTCAATACTTTTTTCGATAAAATTACATAAAAGTTTTACACATTTTTTGTAAAAAACTGCTTGTTGTGGGTTGTTTGAGCGTTGTTCTTTTCTTTTGTATTTCTTTCTCTGTCCAATTAGTCGAATTATATTAGGAGGAAGAAAACTGTCTTTAGTTTCTGAATTTGAATTTGTAGATAAAGTTCGTGCAGATAAAATGAGTTCTTTAAATGACTCGATTTCGTGTTCGACTGCATCTTTTGAGTTGAATCTTTCAATTGAAACATCGATGCTTCTGTCGATGATATTTCTGAATAACCTCCAATTAGTATTTTTGTAGGAGAAACGATTTGGTACACTGATTTGGATATGTGAACAAAGTACGGAACAAGTAATGGGACGATGATCTGATGATATTTCATATTCAAGAGTTTTTAAAGTCATTGGAAGAGTTATATTGCTTAACACAATATCTACTGTTGACGGCCTTCTACTTGTTTGGTGGGGATATAATGTGTAGTTAGGAGGGTGATAGACAAAAAAATTGTCAGAGTACTGCATATTGTTTAGAGCAGTACCGGAGGCATTATTGCATTCAACATTTTGTTCAAGAACGGAATACGTAATCAAAAATAATCTCGTGTGGATAATAATGTGTGGGATGCAGAATATGTTGTGCAAAAAATGTTGCACAAAAAAGTTTTGTGTTTTTTTCGTGTACTAAAATGTGTGTCAAATATTTCCACATCTCATAATAGTGATGAATTTGTAAAATGGGATTTTTAATTTTGTTATGAATTGCTTTGTTTTTTGTTCAATAAATCAAATAAAAATTAATGAAAACTGTTTTTAAATAATTGTCGCTGGTATATGACTGACAAATTGTCAGAACAACCAATTTTTTAAAACAGTTGGTTGTGGCAACTACAACAGATAATTTAGGCCACCATTTTCGTAGTTGGCGCAACCAAACATGTCAACATGGAAGCAGAAGTATACCACAACCAAAATATTGGTTGTCCTGATGGAATCGCATGATAGTAGACAGAACTACCAAAATTCGGTTGGCAAATAATTCGGTTGAGGCAACCAAACTGTATTCTGTGTGTTTCGTACGATTTGGCCCTTTAGCCCTATAGAAGCGTTTGAAATACAATCGTTTTGAAATACATTCAATCCATGGACCAACATTGCCGAATTTGCATCTTCCATCTATTAATCTTCCATCTGAGTCTACAAGAAAAACTTAGGTAAAACTTACAAAGGTAGGATACCAAAAACAATAACAATTAATAACAAAGAATTACAAAATATTTTTTTGATTCAAAAAATATTTTTATAAATGCAATAAACCTATTTATTGATTTAATGAAATGTTTAATTGAAAGCTGCTATATTTTCAAACATAAAAATTAATTGGATTACAACTTTTTATGGGAGAAATTTAAATGTTGATTGAATCAATTAACATTTAAGCTAAGTCGGATAAGATATCATTTTAATCTATTAATTTTTTGTTGATTCCATTAATATTTTTTTTTGATTTAATTTATTCACATTTTCACTCTTTTATTAATCGTCCATCTTAGTATATGCGCAAATAAGCTGAGGCATAGTCTATCATAAAAATTAAATGCATTGAAACATGTGTTGGACAAACTTAACCATTAATTAAATCTATTAACATTTTTGTTAAATCAATTACTATTTTTTTGAAACAATTGAGTTTTTAGTTGATTCCATTAATACTCTATTTGCTTTAATTTATTCACATTTTCACTCTTCTATTAATCGTCCATCTGAGTATACAATGAAAAAATGCGCAAATAAACTGAGACATAGGCGATCATAAAAATTAATTACAGTGCCACATTTATTGACAAACAAAATTATTAATTAAATCATTTAATATTTTTTTTGAAACAATTAAGTTTTTAGTTGATTCCATTAATATTATTTTTTTATTTAATTTATTCACGTTTGCACTCTTCTATTAATCGTCCATCACACCAACATCAAGACTGAAAAAACGCGCAAATACGATTCGCAACGATTTTTGCAAATTCAAATACTTTTTAAATAAATTCAATAAAAATATTTATTGATTCAATGAATTGATTAATGGAAAGCCGTTACAGGGTCGATCATAAAAATTAATAGGATTGAAACAGCTATTGGACAAAATCGAAATATTTATGGAATCAAATACAATTTTAGTTAAAATCATGAATATTTTATTTGAATCAAATATGTTTTTTTTACTGATTCCATTAAATAAAAAAATTATAAAATATTATTTTTTGGTAGTCAAATCATACACTTTACAACATAATCTCTTTACACTACACAACATATATGTTTCTTCTTCCGATCCATGTACTGTGATAAACGATAATTTACTCCATAAGTAACTGCTGCTTCGAATACAGCAGACACTTTTATGCCATCGAGCGCTGAACATTCCATATAGTCCACCGCACCGATTTCCTTGGCCATTTCCTTGCCCTGCTGGTATGTTACAGTTCTGTTTGGTTTATGCAATTCGTGTAGATCTATTTTGGTAGCCACCAATATGATAGGTACCGCGATGGGGCCATAATGCCGTATTTCTGGCAACCAATGCAGGCGAATATCGGCCAACTCCGCTGGTTTATCTATGCTAAAGCATATCAGGAAAACATCTGCATTGGTGTAACTTTTGCGATATATACGTTCGTCATTATTAGGGCACAGCGTATCACAGATCAATAATTCCACTTCGGAACCATTAGCGCTCGGCACCGTTGTCAAATGGTGGTCCGTGGAAAACCAAGGTGTTGCAATATACTTTTGATAGACATATGTGTGAGCGAGACTACTTTTGCCAACTCTGCGATTTCCAATAATTTCACATTTTATTGGACGCACTTGTTTGCTGAGTGGTTCGGCCTTAGTGCCTTTTTTTGATATGGAATTATACAGCATTAGAAAATGCTTTCGCTCGCGCAGAGTTCAAATTTGCTACTGAGTGGAACGTTCGATACGAGTACATTTATTTTGTTGTCGGTATTTTTGTAATAAAAACATCATTATTGATTCACAGACACACACTCAAATGTGGATGTTTTGATATAGTTCAAAAGAATTTTGTAAACAAATCGAATAGATTGTTAATGGTATCTGCATATTTGGTTAATCGCCGACAAATGTAAACAAATCAAACAAAACCACTGTGCACTACGAAATAGGGGAGATAATAACATTGTCCAACCGCAATTTTGTCCGGAAGATGAGTGCGTAAATTGGATTTGTGTATAATATCGATTTCCGAACTCGAAAAAAAAATTATATTTTAAAAACTTTTATGGCTAATTCGTATAGCCTACAACATAGGATGAGGGTGTTAACTTTGTCATTCTGTTGGCAACACCTTTAAGTATTGATGTGGGACCCAATATAGCATACATGCCCATATATTGGTGATCGTCGTAAAAGTCTTAGTCGATTTGATCGTGTCCATCTGTCTGTCTGTCCGTCTAGTTAAAGTCACGCTGCAGTCCGTAATTAGTTGCAGCTCAATTAGGTTTGCAAATGAGTTGCATTGTTTAATGTTTCAGTCCCCTATAGAGGTCGCTCCCAAATTGGTTTATTTTGTGTCATAAATACTAAATTTTCTATGCGATTTTGTCAGTTTGTTTTCTATTTTGACAATAATTCATAGATTTTTTAATAATCTCAATATTTTTTATACCCTACACCACACTGTGGTACAGGATATTATAAGTTTGTTTCACGGCAGATGTTTGTAACACCTGAAAATAACACAGCTAGACCTTAAAGTATACCGATCGACTCAGAATCACTAGCTGAGTCGATTTAACCATGTCTGTCCGTCCGTCCGACCGTCCGTCCGTCTGTCCATGTAAAGTTGTTCGTCGACTACAGGTCGCAATTTCACTCCGATCGTTCTGAAATTTTGCAGTTTAGAGTATTTCGCAGCCGTAAAGATCTCTATTGAATTTGGTTGAAATCGGTTCAGATTTAGATAAATCTTTCGTCCGATTTGGTCCTTTAGTCCTATAGAAGCTGTATTTTACATCCAATCGTTTTGAAATTTAGAATGGTAGAGTTTCTTGATCCATGAACCAACACTACCGAATTTAAAGAAAATCGGTTAAGATTTAGCTATAGCTCCCATATATATGTTTCGTCGTTTTACATCCAATCGTTTTGAAATTTAGACTGGTAGAGTTTCTTGATCCATGAACCAACACTACCGAATTTGAAGAAAATCGGTTAAGATTTAGCTATAGCTTCATATATATGTTTCATCCGATTTGGCTCTTCAGTCCTGTATAAGCTGTATTTTACATCCAATCATTTTGAAATTTAGAATGGTAGAGTTTCTTGATCCATGAACCAACACTACCGAATTTGAAGAAAATCGGTTAAGATTTAGCTATAGCTCTCATATATATGTTTCGTCCGATTTGGCCCTTTAGTTCTATAGAAGCTATATTTTACATCCAATCGTTTTAAAATTTAGAATGGTAGAGTTTCTTGATCCATGAACCAACATTGCCGAATTTGAAGAAAATCGGTTAAGATTTAGCTATAGCTCCCATATATATGTTTCATCCGATTTTGCTCTTCAGTCCTGTAGAAGCTGTATTTTACATCCAATCATTTTGAAATTTAGAATAGTAGAGTTTCTTGATCCATGAACCAACACTACCGAATTTAAAGAAAATCGGTTAAGATTTAGCTATAGCTCTCATATATATGTTTCGTCCGATTTGGCCCTTTAGTTCTATAGAAGCTATATTTTACATCCAATCGTTTTGAAATTTAGAATGGTATAGTTTCTTGATCTATGAACCAACATTGCCGAATTTGAAAAAAATCGGTTAAGATTTAGCTATAGCTCCCATATATATGTTTCATCCGATTTGGCTCCAATCGTTTTTATACCCTACACCACACTGTGGTACAGGGTATTATTTAAGTATAAAATGTCCCAAAAGTAAATTTATGTAAATAATTTATACATGAATTAGAAAATTTATATTTCAGAGTTAGTCAATATTACGAGAGTGGTGTAGGGTATTATATAGTCGGCCCCGCCCGACTTTAGCCTTTCCTTATTGTTTTTTTTTAGATATTTTTATTTAAGCCATAAATATCACATTTTCCAAACGATTAGGCTAAAATGAGTACGAACTCCCCTAAGACCGGAGTGTTATGCGTACCGTGCACGCCAACTTGTCGGTTCGCACTCAGTTACCGTATACAGGAATGACTGTTATAATCTCAATATAAGTGTAGAGGTCGCTCTAATTTTTATTAAAGCCATTTTTATTTAAGCCAGAAACACCACAAACGCTTAGGCTGAAATGAGTACGAACTCCCCAAAGGCCGGAGTGTTATGCGTACCGAGCACATCGGGCTTGTCGGTTCGCAGTCAGTTGTTGCCATACACAGTTTTTCGACGGCTGCCTTTGTTGATACCTGGACGACTCAGCAACGACTCAGTCCTTGTCACAATTTGGGAGCCATGACTAGATAGACCTTCCCTTTACCCCCACAATCGCCGGAACTATATGAAACTAAAACATACACACAACAACAACAAAAACTAGCTGATATGTCTACGAATACTACAAATATTAACAATAAGACTACAACGAAAACAAATATACGAAGATGTATCCCTAATCCTGATAACCAGCATAGTGATACAAGGTACTCTTCTAAGACGGCAGTACTCTTCTAAGACGGCAACATCGGTTTTCTATGGCAAGTATACCCGTCCTTCAAAGAAGAGGTCTAATATTGGGTGGATGGCTCTTCGTACCCTGGAGAGACTGGAGAAAGCTTACCCTGCATCCCTGACCAACAGGCAGATATAATCTCTAAAGTACCACGCAGTCTTTTTGATGAACAGGAACTGATATTACTGCGAATACTAGAACTGATAACGGTACAACTATAACAACGACGACTACGAAAACTAATATACGAAGATGTAACCCTTGGCCTGACAACAAGCCGAGTACGAGTAATCCAACGTCATCTTTTAAGACGGCACTATTACCTGGAACATCGTTCTTCAAAGAGGGGGTCTTATAATCGGCGCACGGCTCCCAGGATTCTTGAGAGACTGGAGAAAGCTTACACTACATCTCTGACCAGCAGGCAGAGATAATCTCTCAAGTGGGCACGACTGGGAATACTAGAACTGATAACGATACAACTACCACGAAAATGATAAGGACTACGAGAAGCTATATACGAAGATGTAACTCTGGGCTTGACAATAAGCCTAGTGATCCAACGCCCTCTTCAAAGGCGGCAGCACTATTCGTCTGGTACTTCGGTTTTCTATGCCAAAAATATCGGTCCTTCACAGAATAGGTCTTATAATCAGCGCATGCTTCTCAGGACTCTTCAGAGAGTGAAGAATGTCGACCCTGATATCTGATCAATAGGCAGAGAGAATCTTTAAAGTGGGCACGAAGTATCTCTGAAGAACAAAGTACTTACATGTAAGAGCAGCCTGCGCTCTCCAGACGAACCGCCGGCTTCCAAAAGGACCAATGTGATTAGTGGTAACGCTAGTTCAGGGTCCTTAGCTGGAGTTCCTAATGACAGCTTGGTACTGGCAGTCATCAACAGGGTAGAGGAAGGAAAACGAAAATATCCCTAAGGGCAAGTGAAGTGATGTAGACAATTGATGTTGCTATGTATACTCCGACGTTATTAAGAAGTTACCGGCTCCAAACTCCGTTTGTAAAGACGCAGGCTGGTACCTGGGCCGAATAAAACTAATCCGATTCAGCGATATGCCCTCTGTTGAGTGCTACCGTCACGTTTTGAAGATGATTGATGAAATCTGGCAGGGTGTGGCACTGGATGTTATTAACAATGAAGACATCCCGTCGCGGCTTGGATGCATACTTGGTTTCTTTGCTATATCATCTGATGCGGCATCGATCATTAAGAGGTTGCAGGACTGTAATTCTGATCTCCCAACTGGCAACTGGAAGGTCAGTCGATTCGATGGGACTCGAAAGCACATGGTATTCATACTCGTATTCAATGCTGAATCTCTGTCCCACCTAGTCAAATCCGAGTGGCACACGGGCACAGCGAAATCCGGCTAAAGGTGTACAGGCGCGATAAGAGAGATGATTTGAAAGATGCTCTACCAGACAACGCTGATAACGCGTCTGAAGCTGAAACTCCCTCTTCGCAAGTGTCCGAGCAGTTCTTCATCACAGGTTCTGAAGAATACTATTGTTGATGCATCCTATGAGGATAAATCCTGTGATGATGGGTTTCTAGATGACGACACCGACGACGAGGCAAATATTACGGTGATGGTGAGCCTGCCTTGGCTTCTACAGATAGACCTCCACCATTGTAAGGATGCATCAGCCGATTTAAACAGACTGTCATCTGTATACTTCGACGTTCTTAACAAGTTGCCCGGTCCAACTCCATGTTGTAAAGACGCATGCTAGTAGCTGTGCCACATAAAACTAATATGGTTCAGCCGTATGCGCTGCGTTGAGTGCTACCGTTGCGCTTTGAAGATGATTGATGAGTTGTGGCCAGGTGCTGCACTGGATGTTATCAACAAGGAGGACATCCCGTCACGGCCTGGGTGCATGCTTGGGTATTCGCTATATCATCTGATGCGGCATCCATCATTAACTGGAAGGTCAGTCGATTGGATGGGACTCGAAAGCACGTGGTATTCATACTCAATGCTGAGTCTCTGTCCCACCTAGTCAAATCCGAGTGACAAGTGTCATACGGGTTCAGCGAAATCCGGCTAAAGGTGTACAGGCGCGATAAGAGAGATGATTCGAAAGATGCCTGGACAACACTTATGAAGCGTCTGAAGCTGAAACTCCCTCTTCGCAAGTGTCCCAGCAGCATCTGGCGAAAACTAGAACGAGGATAAGTTCGTCATCACAGTTTGTGAAGAAGAATCCTGTTTTTGAAGCAGCCTATATGCATGAATCCTGCGATGATGAGCTCCTAGACAACAACACCGACGATGAGGCAGATATAACTGTGGTGATGAAGCCTGACCCTGGTTCGGCTTCTACACATAAAACTCCACCATTGTAAGGATGCATCAGCCGCTTTAAACTGACTGTCATCTGTATACTTCGACTTTCTTAAGGAGTTGCGAGGTCCAACTTCATGTTGTTAAGACGCAGGCTGGTAGCAGTGCAGCATAGAACTAATCCGGTTCAGCGATATGTGCGGCGCACCGCCGCGGCGTTGAGTGCTACCGTAGCGATGGTGATGATGATGATGAGTTGTGGCCGGGTGCTGCACTGGATTTTATCAACAAGGAGGACATCCCGTCACGGCGTGGGTGCATTCTTGGGTTAGTCGCTATATCATCTGATGCGGCATCCATCATTAGGATGTTGCAGGACTGCGCTTTGAAGATGATTGATGAGTTGTGGCCGGGTGCTGCACTAGATGTTATCGACAAGGAGGACATCCCGACTCGGCCCAGTGCACATGCTTGGGTTCTTCGTTATACCATATGAAGCGGAATCCATCAATAAAAGGTTGCAGAACTGGTCTCCCAACTGGCAACTGTAAGGTCGGTCGACTAGATGAGGTGGATAGGTGTGAAGTATTTATACTGAATACCGAGTCTCTGTCCCACCTTGTCAAGTTCGCGGGATAAGTGTCATACGGTTTCAGCGAAAAAACACTGGGCCTGTATCTAAAGTAGAAACCTTCTCTTCGCAAGAATACAAGAGCGACAAGCGAGATGATTCGAAAGATAATCTACCAGACTACACTGGTGCAGAATCTAAAGATGCAAATCCCTCTTCGCAAGTGTCCGAGGAGCATCTGGCGCAGCCTAGCCTCCTGTGGGGATGATTAGACGAGCTTCTAAACGAGACAGACATAGTACCATTATAAAACTCCACTGCTCTAAGGCATCTTTCGCTTTAAAAGTCCTTCTGATGCAAGTAGGGCAGATCTGGACCTAATCCAGGAATCTTGGTTGAGAGGAGATATGGTCTGTGTGATTAGATTTTCAGAGTAAAGACTGTTTCATGGTAAAAGTAATGGAAGACAAAAACCTCCATCACTCTATGGCTGCATCAGCCGTCCTAAAAGCTCTCCTGGTGCAAGGAGGAGCAGATCTGGTTCTGATCCAGGAAACATGCTTAAGAATAGATATGGTTTGTGGACCATATCGCGTTTGTCCGCATAAACTTTAGACTTTAAATATCCCCACAGGAAAAAGTCTAACGGTGTGATATCACACGATCTTGGTGGCCAATCGACCGGCCCAAAAGGTGAAATTATCTGCTCACCGAAGTGTTCTCTCAATAAATCCATTGATTGATGCGAAGTGAGGGAAGTGGCGCTGTCTTGTTGAAACCAATGTCGCCGAGATCACGAGCTTCAATTTCAGGCATCAAATAGTCGGTTATCATGGCACGATAACGGTCGCCATTGACGGTTACTTTCTCACCGGCATCATTTTTGAAGAAATATGATTCCACCGGCCCACAAACCACACCAAACCGTTGTTTTTTCTGGATGAAGTGGCAGCTCTTGAATCTCTTCAGATTGCTCTTCATCCCAAATGCGGCAATTTTGCTTGTTTACATACCCATTTAGCCAGAAATGGGCTTCATCGCTGAAAAAAATTTGGCTCGAAAACGTCGGATCTTTTTGGAACTTTTCAAGAGCCCATAGAGCGAAGCGATGTCACTTGGGAAGGTCGGCCGGCTTCAGTTCTTGCACAAGCTGTATTTTGTATGCTTTCAATTTAATATCTCGACGTAAAATGCGCCAAGTCGTCACATGCGTCAGTCCGAGTTGCTGCGAACGTGTACACTCTCAGCTACGGCCGCTACATTTTCTTCACTGCGTGCTGGACGTGGTCTATTCGGTCGAATATTATCCAATAATGAATGCTGGGTGTCTAGATGGGTGATGGTGTTGCGAATAGTACGCTCTGTAGGCCGATTATGTTGACCATAAGTTGAGCGAAGTGCACGAAACCCATTCCTCACAGATCGTGAATTTTCGTAATAAAGTTGAACGATTTGTAAACGTTTTTCAGGCGTAAGTCTTTCCATGATGAAATGCCAAACAATATATAACAACAAGTAAGAAAGTTTCAGTCGGGTAAACCGACTAAGGTATACCCTCACTTTGTGAGTAATGTAATATTGAAAATTCCACGAATTAGTCTGTTAGTTTGTATATGAGGTACCACAACGGGTTTAACAAATACACCTATTTTCGCTGAACATTAGATACTTTAAATTCATTGCACTGTGCCGACTTATAAGCATTTATGTGCACTAGTATAAACGTTATGAGACATTAAATTGTGGTATGATTTGGGCATTTTGTGTGGGAGGTACAAAGAGGGGCGTGGCAATAACGCCCATTTTTCACAGGGCTATAGACACTATAAAAACATTACACTGTACAAAATTTGAAGTATTTTTATACACTGGTTTTAATGTTATAAGCTGTTAACTTTTGGTGCAAAAAGGTACCTTTGTGTGGGAGGTACCAAAAGGGGCGTGACAACAACACCCATTTTTACCTGGACTGTAGGCAATATAAAAACATAATACTGTACAAAATTTCAAGTATTTTTATAAACTGTTATTAATGTTATAAGCTGTTAACTTTTGGTGCAAAATGGTGCATATGTGTGGGAGGTACCAAAAGGGACGTGGCGACTTCGCCCATTTTTCTCGAGTTGATAACGACTAATAAGCTAATACTATGTGTGGAATTTCAAAAGATTCGAATAAGTAGTATAGCAGTTATTAAAGAATCAATATTTCACAACATTTTAACCCTTTGTGGGGGAGGTACTAGAAGGAGTGGACCAATATGGCCCATCTTCGAACTTAGCCGGAGATAGAAAAAAATATTACCACATACTAAATTTGAGGTCAATCGGTTACTCCTTTCGAGAGTTATCGTGCGCACCAGCCAGCAGACAGACAGACACACAGACAGACAGACAAGACAGACAGACAGACAGACAGACAGACAGACGGACATTGCTCATTCGACTTAAAATGGCCCAAAACGGATTTCCTCCGAACATACTTGGGGTCTTAGGTCACTCCTTCGACGTGTTACACTTTTTTCCGTAGCAAATGATATATACCCTCGTCACACTAAAGTGAGGGTATAAAAATAACGTAACAGCATGACACGACTCACACGTGATCTGTCAAAAAAAGGCTACTGGAAAAAGTATTTCTTCTTGGATCACCCGTTATAAGAATACATGAGCTGACGGATGGACGGACATATCTAAACTTACTCAGATTTTGTTTGTGAGAAAAGATGCATAATTTTTTTTGTTTATCAATAGATTTATTTTAAATATGCCTTGTTTTCTTCGATAGGATGATAGATATTGGAAAATAAAATAATTTGTGCAGCTTTATATACATACATATTTTACCCTCACTAAAGTGAGGGTATAAAAATAACGTAACAGCATGACACGACTCACACGTGATCTGTCAAAAAAAGGCTACTGGAAAAAGTATTTCTTCTTGGATCACCCGTTATAAGAATACATGAGCTGACGGATGGACGGACATATCTAAACTTACTCAGATTTTGTTTGTGAGAAAAGATGCATAATTTTTTTTGTTTATCAATAGATTTATTTTAAATATGCCTTGTTTTCTTCGATAGGATGATAGATATTGGAAAATAAAATAATTTGTGCAGCTTTATATACATACATATTTTGTAAGATTTTTAAATTTGATACATATACTTCTTATATCTGCAGGTAAATGGGCAATATCGGTCCAATTTTGGATATAGGCCCCATATATGACATATCCCCGATTTAACTTCTTAACGTCATAGAGACCACAAATGTCAACTGATCGGGCTGAAAGTTGGTAACTGGGGTTTATTTATACCCGCTATCCTTCACACGAGCAGCGGTAGTCATAGGTCCATGTTTTGATATAGCCCCCATACAAAGGTCCCTCTAGATTTGACTTCTTGACGCCACAAAACGCCACGAATTGGGCTGAAATTTGGTATAGTGAGTTTATTAGTACCCGTAATTATTCACGTGCTTACGAACTTAAAGCTTTAACTTGTTTTTATCTTTAATTTGATTTATTAAGTGAGCATGTTGTACATCTCTTTCCGATGTTATATTCAAAACCAGTAAGGAAAGGCTAAAGTCGGGCGGGAGCCGACTATATAATACCCTACAACACTCTCATAATATTGAATAACTCTGAGATGTAAATTTTGCAATTTTCTGCCGATTTTCTTCAAATTCGGCAATGTTGGTTCCATGTAAAGTTGTTCGTCGACTACAGGTCGCAATTTCACTCCGATCGTTCTGAAATTTTGCAGTTTAGAGTATTTCGCGGCTGTTAAGATCGCTATTGAATTTGGTTGAAATCGGTTCAGATTTAGATATAGCTCCCATATATATCTTTCGTCCGATTTGGCCCTTTAGTCCTATAGAAGCTGTATTTTACATCCGATCGTTTTGAAATTTAGAATGGTAGAGTTTCTTGATCCATGAACCAACACTACCGAATTTGAAGAAAATCGGTTAAGATTTAGCTATAGCTCCCATATATATGTTTCGTCCGATTTGGCCCTTTAGTCCTATAGAAGCTGTATTTTACATCCGATCGTTTTGAAATTTAGAATGGTAGAGTTTCTTGATCCATGAACCAACATTGCCTAATTTGAAGAAAATCGGTTAAGATTTAGCTATAGCTCCCATATATATGTTTCGTCCGATTTGGCCCTTTAGTTCCATAGAAGCTATATTTTACATCCAATCGTTTTGAAATTTAGAATGGTATAGTTTCTTGATTCATGAACCAACATTGCCGAATTTGAAGAAAATCGGTAAGGATTTAGCTATAGCTCCCATATATATGTTTCATCCGATTTTGCTCTTTAGATCCAATCGTTTTTATACCCTACACCACACAGGGTATTATTTAAGTATAAAAAGTCCCAAAAGTAAATTTATGTAAACAATTTATACATGAATTACAAAATTTATATATCAGAGTTATTATACCCTACACCACACTGTGGTACAGGGTATTATAAGTTTGTTTCACGGCAGATGTTTGTAACACCTGAAAATAACACAGTTAGACCCACTTTAAAGTATACCGATCGACTCAGAATCACTAGCTGAGTCGATTTAACGATGTCCGTCCGTCTGTCCATGTAAAGTTGTTCGTCGACTACAGGTCGCAATTTCACTCCGATCGTTCTGAACTTTTGCAGTTTAGAGTATTTCGCGGCTGTTAAGATCGCTATTGAATTTGTTTGAAATCGGTTCAGATTTAGATATTGCTCCCATATATATCTTTCGTCCGATTTGGCCCTTTAGTCCTATAGAAGCTGTATTTTACATCCGATCGTTTTGAAATTTAGAATGGTAGAGTTTCTTGATCCATGAACCAACATTGCCGAATTTGAAGAAAATCGGTTCAGATTTAGATATAGCTCCCATATATATCTTTCGTCCGATTTGGCCCTTTAGTCCTATAGAAGCTGTATTTTACATCCGATCGTTTTGAAATTTAGAATGGTAGAGTTTCTTGATCCATGAACCAACATTGCCGAATTTGAAGAAAATCGGTTAAGATTTAGCTATAGCTCCCATATATATGTTTCGTCCGATTTGGCCCTTTAGTCCTATAGAAGCTGTATTTTACATCCAATCGTTTTGAAATTTAGAATGGTAGAGTTTCTTGATCCATGAACCAAAATTGCCGAATTTGAAGAAAATCGGTTAAGATTTAGCTATAGCTCCCATATATATGTTTCGTCCGATTTGGCCATTTAGTCCTATAAAAGCTGTATTTTACATCCAATCGTTTTGAAATTTAGAATGGTAGAGTTTCTTGATCCATGAACCAACACTACCGAATTTGAAGAAAATCGGGTAAGATTTAGCTATAGCTCCCATATATACGTTTCGTCCGAATTTGCTCTTTAGTCCTGAAGAAGCTGTATTTTACATCCAATCATTTTGAAATTTAGAATGGTAGAGTTTCTTGATCCATGAACCAACACTACCGAATTTGAAGAAAATCGGTTAAGATTTAGCTATAGCTCCCATATATATGTTTCGTCCGATTTGGCCCTTTAGTTCTATAGAACCTGTATTTTACATCCAATCGTTTTGAAATTTAGAATGGTAGAGTTTCTTGATCCATGAACCAACACTGCCGAATTTGAAGAAAATCGGTTAAGATTTAGCTATAGCTCCCATATATATGTTTCGTCCGATTTAGCCCTTTAGTCCTATAAAAGCTGTATTTTACATCCAATCGTTTTGAAATTTAGAATGGTAGAGTTTCTTGATCCATGAACCAACACTACCGAATTTGAAGAAAATCGGTTAAGATTTAGCTATAGCTCCCATATATATGTTTCGTCCGATTTGGCCCTTTAGTCCTATAGAAGCTGTAATTTACATCCAATCGTTTTGAAATTTAGAATGGTAGAGTTTCTTGATTCATGAACCAACATTGCCGAATTTGAAAAAATCGGTAAAGATTTAGCTATAGCTCCCATATATATCTTTCATCCGATTTGGCTCTTTGGATCCAATCGTTTTTTTACCCTACACCACACTGTGGTACAGGGTATTATTTAAGTATAAAATGTCCCAAAAGTAAATTTATGTAAACAATTTATACATGAATTACAAAATTTAGGGCCTGTTTCTGTAACTTATTTTCGTTCGTCTATGGCGAACGATCAAAATTCTCTCAGCTGTTACTTGAATTCTATAAAACGCAGGTTAGAAATATTTTAGGAACAAGCTTTTTACATGATTTCCTACAGACACAACGAATTATAAACTTCTGCGATTTATAGATTTCTCGGAATAATTGAGTGATTTTTGATCGTTCGCAGTAGACGAACGAAAAAAAGTTACAGAAACAGGCCCTTATATATCAGAGTTATTCAATATTACGAGAGTGGTGTAGGGTATTATATAGTCGGCACCGCTCGACTTTAGCCTTTCCTTACTGGTTTCGAATTGTGATAAGCCAAAATGAAAAAAATAAAAGTACGCAACTTGTTTCATGGCTTTTACAGTTCAGGACTTCAAAAGAATATTCACTTCCCATGGACAAAATTGCGGTTATTCAATTTAATTTATATTGCAGCATAGAAAACGAAAGTTCGCACTCGTTACCGCCTTCATTCATTCTCACCCTACCCTCGTTTTTGAGTATCAAAATCAATGACGATAACGGGAATGACGGTGAAGGCGATGACGACGACGATGATGAGTACGACAACGTCGTTGTTGAAACAAAACCACACAAAATTGATGGCTAAGGCCAATGTAGTTTTGTCGAAAATCGTGTTTCACGATTTTGTGGCGGTATCCGTTGCCACCGCCTGCCTTTCTCCTCGTTCAGCCTCGGCCTGCTCCAAGGCAACAAAAGCGTGCATGCCTTTGTTGTAGTTTCCTAGGACTAAATGGAAATTTTTGGCCATTCTGAGATTTTCGATGTCGATTTTTTGTAAAACATTTTGTGTGATGAAAGGTAGGCGAGAATAAGGGCAATGGAAAAACGGGGTTTTGGGAGAAGAGAGGAAAGAGTACATATGGAAATGGCTTTCAAATTGACCATGACTTCAATTACAAGTTCGTTGTTGTTTTTTGCTCTATTGGAGAGGGGTTTTTGAAAAACGTTTTTTGGTAATAAAACAAATTGCAGACAATTGATTTTTTACCTATCCCTGAACAAACATTCAAATAAATATGCATTGGTTGTAAAGCAATACGAAGAGGGAAGGGAAGAAAGTTCTTGAAGGGAAAGAAAAAAGTCTCTAAATGTTTCAGTGACGTCTACACTATGATCCCTTCATACAAAAGCAAAACAAACTTCAGCCGTAAGGTATACTTTAAGAAATGCGCTTATTTTCCTTCTGCCTGAAAGTAGGCAAAGGTTAATTGCTTACTTTGGCATTTTAGGCTGCAGAAAAAGGGCGTGTATCCAATGTTTCCTACAAACTAACAAGATTGCTGCACTCTTAATGACGTCTTTCTTTCGAAGGTGTGAATGTACGCCAATTTGTGGGTTTTTCGTTTAAATCGCTGTTTTGATTTCATCTCCTTTAAACGTAGAATTTACACAATTTTTCCTTGCAGTACCTAAAGGAAAAGCTAAAATTAAATTTTAAATGAAAATTATTTCTAGGTTATGCATACACCTATTTGTGAGGTGCGAGTATTTGTTTTATCCCTGCACCAAAAAAAAAAAATACAAAATATTTATTTTCACTTTGTTTATTTGCATTTTCACTGATTTTAATCCCTCCAGCTACAATTGGGTTTGTATAAGCTTTATGCGAATATGTATACTTACATATTCATATAATCCTCATGGTGTTTTATTAATATTTGTTTTGGGCTTATACAAATAATAGTATGACAAAAACATAGCGACATCAAAACGAATAGGTTTCAGAAGGGGAAAAACACAAGGAAGAGAGGTTAGTGGACCATCAGGTTAAGTTACACTCAATATTGGAACAACTTTGTTAATATTTCCAGAGCAAAATATTTAGAGCCTATATATAAAAAAAAGAAACGTTCTGAACTTTTATAAAATTCTAAGAACAAAATTCAATTCATGTGTCTATCAACAAATCTTGACCATCTGAAATTTCAAAGGAAAAGGTAAGTCATATCGCGGGTACTGTTAGGGTAGAAAGCTTCAGAAATTCTTTAAGATATTCTAGGGAAAATTCTGTAGAGGCTTAGGTGGGTGTAGCGACGAATTAAAGCATCTATTATAGGGTAGCAGACCACTTGATGATACAATTTGTCACTTACTATAGATTAGAGCAATTAGTCTATCATTATTTCTTTTAAAAATCTTCTTTTAGAAATACCACTATCGGATCATGCCAAGTACTTAGGCGTAATCCTGGACTCAAAGCTATCATGGAAACGTAATATGGAACACCGGCTTCAGAAATTAACTGTTGCATATTACGCCTGTCGCAAGATGTTTGGTAGCCGTTGGGGCCTCAGACCTTCTATGGTACTGTGGATGTACACAAGCATAATCAGACCGATACTCCCATATGGCGCACTCGTGTGGTGGCCGGTAATGGAAAATACGCACAAAAGCAACTATATAGTATACAAAGATCTGCATGCCTCGGGGTGACACGAGCAATGCGTACTTGTCCTGCTGAAGCGCTTAACATGATGATGCACATATTGCCTATAGATCTACACATTAAAGCTGGTGCGGCCTCAAGATTACACGCTCTTAGAATTTGGAAAAATAGAACATACGGACATGCTCGTATCCTTCATAAACTCCCCAGAGAAACAATAACTAGAGTAGACTACTCCACTCCCGCAATGGCCTTCGAACAGGCATTTGAAGTCAAATTCCCTGGCAGAGCAGAATGGGATAGCGAAATTCCGTTGACGGGACACGACACCAAGGCATACACGGTCGGCTCCGAAATGTGTTGTGGAGTTGGTTCAGGTGCCTTCTCCGAGAAAGCGCACATATCAATCTTAATAAATCTTCCTGACTATTGCAGTGTATTTCAGGTGGAGATACTGGCCATGAAGGAAGCATGTAATGTACTACAGCAGAATCATACAAAAGATCGCATAGGAATATTTGTCGATAGCAAAGCGGCTCTCCTTGATTTAAAAAAAACTCCACATCAAAACATGTGTCAGACTGTAAGGAAGAACTTGCTAAGCTAGGTCGTGTATCCAAAGTATTTCTCACCTGGATTTCAGGTAATAGGGGACTTGAGGGGAATGAAAAAGCAGACGAACGAGCTAGATCAGCATCCTCTTCTAACAACCACCAGATGGCATCGGTCGCGACGCCTCTGGGAGTCATAAAAAAGGATATCTGCAATTACTACTTGAAACAAGCAGAGACCAGGTGGGATAAGTCTGAAGCATGTCGAATGTCCAAAAGCACCTGGCCACGATACAACACTCAACGAACAAAGTTTCTGATCAGCCAAAATCGACGGTACTTGTCACGACTAGTCGCTGTGCTAACTCAATTGGAGATCATGCAAAGCTGTTAAAAGTTCAATACAACGACCATTGTCGCAGTTGACAATGAGGAGGGAGAGGAGACAGTCGAACACATTCTCTGTTCCAGCCCCGTTTTAGGTCAACCTTCGTTCATAACCTCGTTGAGGCGTCAGGTATTTGTCTAGTACCTCAACCTATCAGGCTGGATATAAAAACACAATAGTATAGCAGATACTACGCGGGTGAGGTTGTTATCAAAACGGTATCTTAATATACTAATTGAGGCTTGGGAACGGTTTTTAGCCACCACGTTAGCCAACCAACCAACCATAGATTAGATGACAAAACTGCTCACATACTATAGAGCACATGGCCAAACTGGTAACATACTATAAAGTAGATGACAAAACTGGTCACACACTTTAGAGTAAATGTCCAAACTTGTCACATACTATGAAGTAGATGACAAACAGGTCACAAACTATAGAGCAGATGTCCAAACTCGTCGTCTACTTTAGAGTAGATGTCCATCCTGGTCGTCTACTATACAGTAGAACCTCATCATGGTAGTCTAGTATAGAGTAGATGACCAAACTAATCACATACTATAGAGTAGATGACCTAACTGGTCACATACTATAGAGTAGATGACCAAACTAGTAGATAAAGATGACCAAACTGGTCGTCTACTATAGAGTAGATGACCAAACTGGTCGTCTACTATAGAGTAGATGACCACACTGGTCGTCTACTATAGAGTAGATGACCACACTGGTTGTCTACTATAGAGTAGATGTCCACACTGGTCGTCTATAGTAGAGTAGATGTCCACACTGGTCGTCTATAGTAAAGTAGATGGCCATACTATTTGTTTACTGTAAAGTTGTCTACTATGAAGTAGATGACCAAACTAGTTGTCTGATATAGAGTAGATGACTAAAGCTGTTGCCTACTTTAGGATAGATAACCAAAGTTGTTGTCGAATATAGAGTAGATGGCCAAACTGATTGTCTTTTATATAGTAGATAAAGAAAACTGCTCGTCTATTGTTGAGTAGACAACAAAACTGATAGCAGACTACCAAACAGGTAGTCTGTTATAGAGTAGCTGACTTAACAGGTTATCTTCTATGAAGTAGATGACGAAATTGGTCGTCTACTATGGAGTAGATGACCAAACTGGTCATCTTATATGTGGTAGATGAATAAACTGGTCATCTTATATATATATTAGATGACCAAACTGGTCATCTTATATAGTAGATGACCAAACTGGTCTTCTTATATATATTAGACTAGCTGGACCCGGTCCACTTCGTTGCCCCAGACTTCAGATTTCCGATCCCGTTAATTTTTGGACTAATTACGTAGACTGACACCAAATATATATGCACATAATTACATTGATCTCTCTAACAAATTGCTCAATACATATGAAACACAAAATTTAATTGGCTTATATGGGCGGGGCCATTCCCATTTGTCCGACCCCGCCCATTTTTGGACCAAGCACGTAGACTGCCACCTTATATATGTGCACAAAATTAGAGTAATCTCGCTGATAATTTGTGCGAGTTATGTCAATTTCAAAATTTTGTTTATATTGGCGGGGCCACGCCGATTGGTCCAATCCCGCCCATTTTTGCACCAATCATGTAGACTACCACCTAATACATATGCAAAAATTACAGCACTCTCGCTAACAAATTGTGCAAGATATGTCAATTTAAAATCTTTGTTTATATGGGCGGGGCCACGCCCATTCGTCCAATTCCGCCCACATTTGGACAAATCACGAAGACTACCAACAGATACATGGCACAAAATTACAGCACTCTCGCTAACAAATTGTGTAAGATATCTCTATTTCAAAATTGGGTTTATATTGGCGGGGCCACGCCAATTGGTCCAATCCCGCCCATTTTTGCACCAATCAAGTAGACTACCACCTAATACATATGCACAATATTACAGCACCCTCGCTAACAAATTGTGCAATATATGTCAATTTAAAAATTTGGTTTATAAGGGCGGGGCCACGCCCATTGGTCCAATCCCGCCCATTATTGGACAAATCACGAAGACTACCACCAAATACATATACACAAAATTCCAGCTCTCTTGCTAACAAATTGTGGAAGATATCTCAATTTCAAAATTAGGCTTATATGGGCGGTGCCACGCCCATTGGTCCTATTCCGCCCATTTTTGGACGAATCACGTAGACTGCCACCAGATACATATGTACAACATTACAGCACTCTAGCTAAAAAATTGTGCAAGATATATCAATTTAAAAATTTGGCTTATATGGGCGGGGCCACGCTCATTCGTCTGATTCCGCCCATTTTTGGACCAATCACGTAGGTCGCCAACAGATATATTTACCCAAAATTACAGCTCTCTCGCTAACAAATTGTGCAAGATATCTCAAATTCAAAACTTGGCTTATATGGGCGGGGAAACGCCCATTGGTCCGATCCCGCCCATTTTTGACCCAATCACGTAGAGTGCCACCAGATACATATGCACAAAATTACAGCTCTATCGCTAACAAATTGTGCCAGATATCTCGATTTAAAAATGTGGCTTAAAGGGGCGGGGCCACGCCCATTAGTCCGACCCCGTCCATTTTTGGACCAATCACGTAGACTGCCTCCAGATATATATATACAAATTTCTAGTTCTCTCACTAACAAATTGTGCATGATATCTCAAATTCAAAATTTGGCTTATATGGGCGGGGCCACGCCCATTGGTCCGATCCCGCCCATTTTTGGATTAATCACGTCGGTCGCCAGCAGATTTATACACACAAAATTACAGCTCTCTTGCTAACAAATTGTGCAAGATATCTCGATTTCAAAATTTAGCTTAAAGGGGCGGGGCCACGCCCATTAGTCTGACCCCGCCAATTTTTGAACCAATCACGTAGCTTGCCTCCAGATATATATATACAAAATTCCAGTTCTCTCGCTTACAAATTGTGCAAGATATGTCGATTTCAAAATATGGCTTAAAGGGGCGGGGCCACGCCCATTAGTCCAACCCCGCCTATTTTTTGGACCAATCACGTAGGTCGCCAACAGATATGTATAAACAAAATTACAGTTCTCTCTCTAACAAATTGTGCAAGATATCTCGATTTCAAAATTTGGCTTAAAGGGGCGGAGCCACGCCCATTGGTCCGATCCCGTCCATTTTTGGACCAATCACGTAAACTGCCACCAGATACATATGTACAAAATTGCAGCACTCTCGCTAACAAATTGTGCAAGATATCTCAATTTTAAAATTTGTCTTATGTGGGCGGGGCCACGCTCACTTGATATATCGAAAATTCAAGTACCCTATTTTCACCACGCCCCACACATGTACATTTTGTGAAAATTTCAAGAAGATCGGTTCAGCCGTTTAGACGTCTATACGGTACAAACAAACCAACAAACAAACAAACCAACAAACAAACACACATTCTTCTTTATATATATAGATAAAGAAAACTGCTCGTCTATTGTTGAGTAGACAACAAAACTGATAGCAGACTACCAAACAGGTAGTCTGTTATAGAGTAGCTGACTTAACAGGTTATCTTCTATGAAGTAGATGACGAAATTGGTCGTCTACTATGGAGTAGATGACCAAACTGGTCATCTTATATGTGGTAGATGAATAAACTGGTCATCTTATATATATATTAGATGACCAAACTGGTCATCTTATATAGTATATGACCAAACTAGTCTTCTTATATATATTATATGACCAAACTGGTCATCTTATATATAGTAGATGACCAAAATGTTCATCTTATATATATAGTAGATGACCAAACTGGTCATCTTATATGTAGTAAATGACCAAATTGGTCATCTGCTATACAGTATATGACCAAATTGGTCATCTGCTATACAGTATATGACCAAACGGATCGTCTACTATAATGTAGATATTATAAACCGTTCGCCTACTATATAGAAGATGACCATTCTGGTCGTCTACTATAGAGCTGGTGACCATCCTAGTCGTCTACTATACCGTATAATCGCGTACTATAGAGTAGATGGCCAAACTGGTTGTCTACTATAGAGTAGATGATAAAACTGGTTGTCTGCTACTGAGTAGATGACCAAACTGATATATTCTTATATAGTATAGTACGCCGTCTACTATATAGTAGATGACAAAACCGATCGTCTACGACAGAGAATATGACCAATCTGGTTGTCTACTATAGAGTAGATGAACATTATGGTCGTCTACTGTGTAATATGTGGCCCAACCGATCGTCTACTGATAGTCTACTATATAGTAGGTGATCAATCTGACCATCTGCTATAGAGTAGATGACCAACCTGGTCGTCTACTATAGAGCTAATGACTAACCTTGTCGTCTACTGACTAACCTTGTCGTCTACGTAGATAAGCAACCTGGTCGTCTACTATAGAGTAGATAAGCAACCTGGTCGTCTACTATAGAGTAGATACCTAACATTATCGTCTACTAAAGAGTAGACAAATAACTTGGTCGTCTATTATAGAGTGCATGACCAATCTTTTCGTCTGCTATAGAGACATGACCAATCTTGTCGTCTGTCGTAGATTACAGACCTGGTCGTCTATTATCATATAGATGACCAAACTGGTCATCTGCTACAGATTAGGTGACCAACCTGATAATCTTTTATACTACTATGCATTAGATGAACCAATTGGTGGTCTACTGTTGAGTATACGATTTGATGACTAAACTTGTCGTCTTCTTTAGAGTAGATGACTAACCTGGTCGTCTACTATAAAGTAGATGACCAACCTGGTCGTTTGAAAATTCTATTGAGAATTCTGTACAAAATTCTACAGAACATTATGTTTAAAGTTCTGTACAAAACTGCAGAAAATTTTATAAACAAGAAAATTTTGTAGATAATTCTACATAATCACCTACATCTTAACATCGATACAAATCCCCTCACCTTGGAGAGGAGGGTATATATCATTTGCTACGAAACAAAAGTGTAACACATCGAAGGAGTGACTTAAGACCCTAAGTATGTTCGGCGGATATCCTTTTTGGGTCATTTTAAGTCGAATGAGCAATGTCTGTCCGTCTGTCTGTCTGCTGACTTGTGCTCACGATAACTCTCGAAAGGAGTAACCGATTGACTTCAAATTTGGTATATGGTAATAGTTTCTTCTATCTCCAGCTAAGTTTGAAGATGGGCCATATTGGTCCACTCCTTCTAGTACCTCCCCCACAAAGGGTTAGCATTTAGTGAAATATTGATTATTTAATAAATCCTATACTACTTTTTTGAATCCTCTGAAATTCTACACATAGTATTAGTTTATTAGTCACTATTATCTCGAGAAAAATAGAAGACGTTGCCACGCTCTTTTTGGTACCTCCCACAAAAATGGACAATTTTGAACCAAAAGTTAATAGCTTATAACGTTATTAACTGTGCATACAAGTACTTGAAATTTTGTACAGTAATGGGTTAATAGTACCTACAATACAGTGAAACATGGGCATTATTGCCACGCTCCTTTTGGTACCTCCCACACAAATGGACAATTTTGAACCAAAAGTTAATAGCTTATAACGGTATTAACAGTGCATACAAAGACTAGAAATTTTGTACAGTGTCATGCTTTTATAGTGCCTAGAGTCCAGAGAAAAATGGGCGTTACTAGCCCGCCCCTTTTGGTACCTCCCACACAAATGGACCTTTTTGTACCAAAAGTTAATTGCTTTTAAATTTAATACCAGGGCATACAAATACTTGAAATTTCGTACAGTGCAATTCTTTTATAGTACCTAGAGTCTAGAGAAAAGTGGCTGTAATTGGCACGCCCCATTTTGGTACCTCCAACACAAATGGACCATTTTACACCAAAAGTTAACAGCTTATAACATTAATACCAGTGCATATAAATACTTGCAATTTTGTACAGTGTAATGCTTTTATGGTACCTATAGTCCAGAGAAAGGTGACCGTTATTGGGACGCCCCTTTTGGTATCTCTCACACAAATGGACCATTTTGTCCAAATGTCCAAAAGTAAACAGCTTTTATCTTTAATATCAGTACATACTTTAAATTTATTAAATGCAATTTAAATTTTTAATAATTTAAATATAACCAAAAAATAAATAAATTTACTAATATTTTTTGAGACTCAAGGTGAGGGGATTCATTAGTCGGTTTACCCGACTGAAATTTCTTACTTGTTTTTTTATAATCATTACTGCTTAAAATAATATTGTAATAATAATCGACGCCTTAATGCTATGCTATATATTTGTTTTGATACACACCATCCAACTCAATTTCAATATTGAAATTTAAATTTAAATTGCTTTGTAGTCCATTGCCTCAGCCAAATATAGTTTTTTTGTACAAATACATAGCTATGCTTTGTATTATTTCCATGGGAAAATGTGACAAAATAAATGTTCATCAATCGTAGCAGCGATTACGGCGATAAGTCTGCATAAATTTTAAAGCATACTTTTCGGCATTGGTATTTGCCAATTCCCATGCAAATTTTGCGCGTTTTGGTTGTCGGGCTTTGGTGGGGATTTTCGCAATATTTTTTCTTTAATTTATTTATTGACTTGATACACACTGAGAGAGAGAGGAGGGAGGGAGACTAGCTTTTTTGCTGGGAACATCAGTATACGTTGTATACGTGTGGATGTTCATACTGTGGAGTTTTTATTGTTGTTATTGAGGTTGGTTGCTGGGATTTTTCCCCGACATATCCCAATTGTGCACTTACCTGGACTGAGTGATCCAAATTATTGATAATACGTATGACACGACCGGCACTGCGCTTTATCGAGCCCGATGTGGTCGATAATGTGCCCAAATCCGCTTCCATTATTGATGGCTTACGACTGGCTGGCTTTGAGCCCCAGCCTTGATTGCCCGGCGATGCATACCACATGCCGTTCTTTTTACCGTAACTCGCAGGCTGCATTCATTCGTTCCAAGCATTCCAAATCCGTCCATGGGAATCATCACAGCATCCGAGAGTGGCAGGAGTGAAGAGCATCATGAAAGTATAAGAGGAAAAAGCGTAAAATTATTTTTTGGCCCCAGGTAGGTTAAACAAAATCGTTTTGAAGGTTTTGTTTCCGCTTAAGAGGTGGGGGATTTCATACCCCTCCACCTTTCATGTAAGAGAAAAATTCTGATGAAACATTGTTGGAAAAAATTCTCTGTTCTATGGTTGGCCGCTATTTAATAAGAAAAAAGAGACATCCCAAATATTCATAGCATCGTCCGAGGTTTTTGTTTGTAAATCTGATTTTAATTAAAAATCTTTGCTGCAGTTCATTCAGCACTAACTTTATATGGTCATTGTTATTGCTATATTGGACGGGAACTTTTTTCCCACATATTTTATATTCTGCAATGCGATGTATAGAGATATCCCAAACACACTGATATCTGTGGCAGCAGAAGCTAAGTTAACAAGGCCTATAATATAGACGTAGATGACAAAACTGATCGTTTAAAAGGAATACGTGATCAAACTGGTCGTCTACTACGGTGTATGTGACAAAACTGGTGATCTGATATGGAATGGTAGACAACACTCGTCGTCTACTATGCAGTTGATGAACAATTTGGTAATCTACTATAGAGCAATTTGGTGGTCTATTATAGAGTAGATTACCAATTTGGTCGTCTACTATAGAGTAGGTAACCAATTTGGTCGTCTAATATAGCGAAGATGACCAATACGGTCGTTTACTATAGAGTAGATGACCAAACTGGCCGCCTAATTTAGAGCAGATGATCAATTTGGTGGTGTACTATAGAGTAGATTTCCAATTTGGTCGTCTAATATAGAGTAGGTGCCCAAATTGGTAGTCTACTATTGAGTAGATTTCCAATTTGGTCGTCTAATATAGAGTAGATGATCAGCGATCGTCTACTATAGAGTATATTTCCAATTTGGTCGTCTAAATAGAGTAGATGACCAGCGATCGTCTACTATAGAGCATATTTCCAATTTGGTCGTCTAATATATATGTAGTAGATTTCCAATTTGGTCGTCTAATATAGAGTAGATGACCAGCGGTCGTCTACTATAGAGTAGATTTCTTATTAATTCGCGTACTATAGAGTAGATGAGCAAAGTGGCCGCCTAATATAGAGCAGATGATCAATTTGGTGGTCTACTATGGAGTAGATGACAACATGGTCGTCTAATATATAGTAGATTTCCAATTTGGTCGTCTAATATATAGTAGATTTCCAATTTGGTCGTCTAATATAGAGTAGATGACCAAACTGGCCGTCTACTATAGAGTAGATGACCAAACTGGCCGTCTACTATAGAGTAGATGACCAAACTGGCCATCTACTATAGAGTAGATGATCAATTTGGTGGTCTTCTATAGAGTAGATGACAATTTCGTCGTCTACTTTGGAGTAGTTGACCAATTAGGTAGTCTACTGTAGAGTAGATTTCCAATTTTGTCGTCTACTATAGAGTAGATGACCAAAATGGCCGTCTGCTATAGAGTAGATCACCAAACTGGCCGCCTACTATAAAGAAGATGATCAATTTGGAGGTCTACTATAGAGTAGATGACAATTTGGTCGTCTACTACAGGGTATGTGCCCAATTTGGTAGTATACTATAGAGTAGATTTGCAATTTGGTCGTTTAATATATAGTAGATTTCCAAATTGGTCGTCTACTATAGAGTAGATGACCAGCGGTAGAGTAGATGACCAAACTGGCCGTCTAATATAGAGTAGATGACCAAACTGGCCGTCTAATATAGAGTAGATGATCAATTTGGTAGGCTACTATAGAGTAGATGACAATTTGGTCGTCTACTACAGAGTAGGTGACCAAGTTGGTCGTCTACTATAGTGTAGGTGATCAAGTTGGTGGGCTACTATAGAGTAGATGACAATTTCGTAGTCTACTACAGAGTAGGTGACCGAGATGGTTGTCTACTATAGAGTATATTTCCAATTTGGTCGTCTACTATAGAGTAGGTGACCAATTTGGTGGTCTATTATAGAGTAGATGACCAAACTGGCCGTCTACTATAGAGTAGATTTCCAATTTGGTAGTCTAATATAGAGTAGATTTCCAATTTGATCATCTAATATAGAGTAGATGACCAGCGGTCGTCTACTATAGAGTAGATGACCAGAGGTCGTCTACTATAGAGTAGATTTCTAATTAATTCGCGTACTATAGAGTAGATGACCAGAGGTCGTCTACTATAGAGTAGATTTCTAATTAATTAGCATACTATAGAGTAGATGGCCAAATCTCCTATAGAGCAGATGATCCATTTGGTGGTCTACTATAGAGTAGGTGCCCAATTTGGTTGTCTACAATAGAGTCGATGGCCAATTTGGTTGTCTACTATAGAGTAGATTACTAATTTATTCGTGTACTGAATAATAGATGACCAAATTGGTCGTTTACTATAGAATAGACTACCAAGTTGATCGTCTATTACAGAGTAGATATCCAAAATAGTTGTCAACTATGTAATATATGACAAAATGGTCGTCTACTATATAGATTTCCAATTTATTCCTGTGCTATAGAGAAGATGACCAAATTGGTCCCTACGATAGATGACCAATCTGGCCGTCTAATATAGAGTAGATGACCAAACTGGCCGTCTAATATAGAGTAGATGATCAATTTGGTAGGCTACTATAGAGTAGATGACAATTTGGTCGTCTACTACAGAGTAGGTGACCAAGTTGGTCGTCTACTATAGTGTAGGTGATCAAGTTGGTGGGCTACTATAGAGTAGATGACAATTTCGTAGTCTACTACAGAGTAGGTGACCGAGATGGTTGTCTACTATAGAGTATATTTCCAATTTGGTCGTCTACTATAGAGTAGGTGACCAATTTGGTGGTCTATTATAGAGTAGATGACCAAACTGGCCGTCTACTATAGAGTAGATTTCCAATTTGGTAGTCTAATATAGAGTAGATTTCCAATTTGATCATCTAATATAGAGTAGATGACCAGCGGTCGTCTACTATAGAGTAGATGACCAGAGGTCGTCTACTATAGAGTAGATTTCTAATTAATTCGCGTACTATAGAGTAGATGACCAGAGGTCGTCTACTATAGAGTAGATTTCTAATTAATTAGCATACTATAGAGTAGATGGCCAAATCTCCTATAGAGCAGATGATCCATTTGGTGGTCTACTATAGAGTAGGTGCCCAATTTGGTTGTCTACAATAGAGTCGATGGCCAATTTGGTTGTCTACTATAGAGTAGATTACTAATTTATTCGTGTACTGAATAATAGATGACCAAATTGGTCGTTTACTATAGAATAGACTACCAAGTTGATCGTCTATTACAGAGTAGATATCCAAAATAGTTGTCAACTATGTAATATATGACAAAATGGTCGTCTACTATATAGATTTCCAATTTATTCCTGTGCTATAGAGAAGATGACCAAATTGGTCCCTACGATAGATGACCAATCTGGCCGTCTAATATAGAGTAGATGACCATACTGGCCGTCTATTATAGAGTAGATGACCAAAATGGTCGTCTTTTACAGAGTAGATGACTAAAATGGTCGTCTACTACAGAGTAGATTACCAAAATGGTCGTTTACTACAAAGTAAATGACTAAAATGGTCATCTACTACAAAGTAGATGACCAAAAATTCGTCTGGTCATATATTATAGAATATCTACTGTAGAGTAGATGACCAAGCTGGCCGTCTACTATAGAAAATGGTCGTCTTCTACAGACTAGACCACCAAAACCGTGGTCTACTACGGAGTAGATGACCAAAATGGTCGTCTACTACAAAGTGGTTGGCCAAAATTGTCGTCTATTGCAAAGTGGTTGACCAAAGTGGTCGCTAGTACAGAGTAGATGACCAAAATATTCATCTACTACAGAATAGGTACCAAAATGGTCGTCTACTAAATACAAAGTAGGTGAGCAAAATTGTGCTCTGGTCATATATTATAGAGTAGATGTACAAATTTGTTCTAGAGTAGATGACCAAACTGGTCGTCTACTATAGAGTAGATGTCCAAGCTGATCGCCTACTATAGATTACATGGTCAAACAGGACGTCTATTATAGAGTTGATTACTAAATTGGTAGTCTACTACTGGTCGCATACTACAAAGTAGATGACCAAAATGACCGTCTACTACAGTGTAGATATCCAAACAGTCATCTACTACAGACTTTATGACCAAACTGTCTTTTCCTACAGAGTAGATGACTAAACTGTCATCATCTACTCAAAAGTAGCCGCCTACTGCAGAGTAGATGACCAAACTGGTCGCCAACAAAATATTTGTCAACTATGTATATTACTGATTAACAAAGAGGTAATGTGCTATAGAGTAGATGACCAAACTGGCCAGATAATATATAATAGACGAACAGACTTGTTATATAGTATAGAGTAGACGAACAGATTGGTCCTCTATTGAGAGTGGGCGTGTACTACATGCTAGGTGCGAAATTTGGTGGCTGCTAAATAGTTACTTGTCTGGTCGTCTATAATGTAGTTGGTAACCAAGCTGACCATGGTGTAGATAACAGAACTGAACTTTTTCTATAGATTAGATGAAACGACTGCTCGTCATATGCAGAGTCTATGATCTATCTGACAGAAGATGACCGGAATGGTTGTCATCTATAGAATAAACGATCAGACAGGTCATTATATACAGAGCAGATAACCAGTTGTTCCGTAGAGTTGATGACCAAACTGGTGGTATACTATAGAGTAGATGACTAAACTGGTTGTCTCTGTAGGTAAAATGACTGCTTGTTTTTTACAGAGTATCGTAGTGATCGAAGATGGTTGTACTGATCGTCTTCTATAAAATAGACGATCAGACAGGTTGATATTGACAGAGAAGATAACCAGATTGGAAGTCTTCCATAGAGTAATTAACCAGAGTGATCGTCTTCTATAGAGTAGTTGACCAGACTGTTCTTCTTCTATACATAGAATAGATAAAGAATATATGTATATCGTCGTGTATAGAATAGATGATGGCTACTATAGAGTGTTTGACCAAACTGACCATATTCTATAGAGTAGATAACCAAACTGTTCGTGTTCTATAGAATGAGTCAAAGGAATGAGGCCTTAGTGTCCTTAATCCTTCCCTGGTGTCTTTGCAGTCCTGAACCGCAGGTCTCATTTTTTTGTAGTCACACCGAATCGCACTTCCATGTTATCATTTTCCAAGTTTTGGCGCTGTGGCTTTCTTTTGGTTTTCATTGAATCGATATGTTATGCGTTTGTGTGCAATTATTTTTATATATTGAATCTTTTTATAAATATATTTAATTATTTTGATTGTTTGTTGCATGTATGTGTGTACATAGGCATGATACAAATGAAAAGAGCGAGGGGTTTCTGAAAGTTTTTAGAAGGTTGGATATATGTTAAGGAATAAATGCGTTTACAGCCTGGTGGCTAGATAGCTTACTAACTGGCGCCCAACATTGGTGTGTCACATAATAAAATAAAAATAATTATTCGAATAAAAAATATGTTTGTTTGCTAAATAACGTAATATTCTTAGAATGACCATGATAACGTTACAAATTCCAGAATAAAAGGGGATTCTGATTTCGCCAACGTTTTTAATGTCTTTTAAAGGACGCCTTTACTTGGAAAACATTAACTTCGTTAACCACCTATCGTAATTCCCTTAAAATGGCTATAAAGAAGCATAATCCATAACAAAGATAATTTCTAAGTAATTTAAGATTAATGACACCCTATGTTAGATCGCTTACGAAGTGTTTCCAAGAGTGAATCGCAATAGTGATATTAATATAACATTTTAAATGGAAAGCTGAGCATATATTGATTTCTGGAGAAATTGTCAAAGGTGCAAAACTGACCAGATGGTGCCCAACATTCGATATCCATTCTGCGTAATTTAATTATAAGAATAACAAAAAGGTTTCAGCTAAATTTCACAGTTCAAACTATATATAAATTTGACAACAAATGGATATTTTCCATTAACACACAAAAAATATATTATTTAAATCTTTATTATTAAAATAAGTCGTTTACCCTTATCCTTGTCTGCCAATAACGTCCATTTTGGTTTACTATCTATCCTCTTTAGCACACCCCTCGCATTTGTGGTTATATTTATTCGATTGCTCTTTTATGTGTATACGTGTGCACCAGAGAGCAACGGGGCAAAAACAAACGAAAGAGTGAAAATTTCTGATTGTTTTGCACAAATCAAAATTTAATTGAAATATGTTTTTACTAATAGATTTTTTCTGTTTGTAATCGAAATCATTCGGAAATGTACATACAAACAATAATTCAATCAATTTGCGTATTGTTGCTATTGCCTCGATGCCAAAGAAAAAACATCGAATCGAAAAACAAAACTAAACTAAATTCAGTCTAAGAGTAGGCAATGTTGTTTGGAAAGAAGAGAGTTCCTAAATGCATACTTTATTTATGATATTCTATGGAAATATTTTATATTGCAATTTTTAATATGAAACTTATAGTTTCGTTTGTTAAAAACAACTCTTAGCTAGGTTAGGGTAGGTCGGAATGGCAAGCCATTTTTTGAAAAGATAAATAAGTCTTTTAAAAATTCTTTGAAGACTTTCGAGTAGTGTTTGACCCAAAGTGCTTGTCATCTATAAAGTTGTTGATCAGACTGGTCGTGTACTATGGAGTATGTCGTCTACCAAAGAGTATCTATGGAGTATGCATCCAGATTAGTCATTATTTTTAGAGTAGATAACCAGACTGGTCGCTGTGTTTAGAGCAGATGGTCAGACTGGTCGCCCTAGAGGATCAGATAGGTCCTCTACTAAAGAGTAGATGACCAGATCTGTCGTTTACTTTAAAGTAGATAACCAGATTTGTCCTCTACTATAGAATAGATGACCAGATTGGTCCTCAACTATAGAGTAGTTAACAAGATTGGTCGTCTACTATAGAGTAGGTGACCAGATTGGTCATCTACTATAGAGTAGGTGACCTAATTGGTCGTCTATTATAGAGTAGATAACCAGATTGGTCCTCAACTAAATGGTAGATAACCAGATTGGTCGTCTACTATAGAGTAGATAACCAGATTGGTCCTCAACTAAATGGTAGATAACCAGATTGGTCGTCTACTATAGAGTAGATAACCAGATTGGTCGTCTACTATAGAGTAGATAACCAGATTGGTCGTCTACTATAGAGTTGATGAACAGCTTAGTCCTCTACTATAAAGACGATGATCGGATTAGTCGTCTACTATAGAGTAGATAACCAGATTAGTCCTCTACTATAAAGTAGATGACCAGATTGGTCCTCTGCTATAGAGAAGAAGACCAGAATGACCAGAGTGGTAGAGTAGAACACAAGATTTTTGGCTACTACAGAGTAGATAACCATATTGGTCGTCTATAATAGAGTAGATGACCAGATTGGTCGTCTATAATAGAGTAGATGGCCGTATTAGTCGTCTGTTGTAGAGTAGGTGTCCAGATTGATCGTCTATTATACAGTAGATGACCAGATTGGTCGTCTATTATAGAGTAGATGACCAGATTGGTCGTCTATTATGGAGTAGATGACCAGATTGGTCTTCTACTATAAACTAAATGACCAGATTGGTCTTCTACTATAAACTAGATAACTGGACTGGTCGTCTACTATGCAGTGGACAACCATGCTGGTCGTCTTCTATAGGGTGTATTTCCAGATCGATCTTCTATTACAGAGTAGATGACCTGTTTGGTCTTCATTTTTATTGACGATGACCAGACTGGTCGTCTACTATAGAGTAGATGACCAGACTGGTTGGTGTCTATAGAATAAACGACCAGACTTCTCGGCGTATATAGAGTAGAAGACCAGAATGCTTCAGACTGACCAGACTGACCGTCTGCTATAGAGTAGATAAACAGACGTCTACTATAGAGTAGATAATCAAACTGTCCATATTCGGTAGGGTAGATAAGTCTATGATCTATCTGACAGAAGATGACCGGAATGGTTGTCATCTATAGAATAAACGATCAGACAGGTCATTATATACAGAGCAGATAACCAGTTGTTCCGTAGAGTTGATGACCAAACTGGTGGTATACTATAGAGTAGATGACTAAACTGGTTGTCTCTGTAGGTAAAATGACTGCTTGTTTTTTACAGAGTATCGTAGTGATCGAAGATGGTTGTACTGATCGTCTTGTATAAAATAGACGATCAAACAGGTTGATATTGACAGAGAAGATAACCAGATTGGAAGTCTTCCATAGAGTAATTAACCAGAGTCATCGTCTTCTATAGAGTAGTTGACCAGAGTGTTCTTCTTCTATAGAATAGATAAAGAATATAAATAGAGTGTTTGACCAAACTGACCATATTCTATAGAGTAGATAACCAAACTGTTCGTGTTCTGTTCGTCTACTATAGAGTAGGTGACCAGATTGGTCGTCTACTATAGAGTAGGTGACCAGATTGGTCGTCTACTATAGAGTAGGTGACCTAATTGGTCGTCTATTATAGAGTAGATAACCAGATTGGTCCTCAACTAAGTGGTAGATAACCAGATTGGTCGTCTACTATAGAGTAGATAACCAGATTAGTCCTCTACTATAAAGACGATGATCGGATTGGTCGTCTACTATAGAGTAGATAACCAGATTAGTCCTCTACTATAAAGTAAATGACCAGATTGGTCCTCTGCTATAGAGAAGAAGACCAGAATGACCAGAGTGGTAGAGTAGAAGACAAGATTGGTGGCTACTACAGAGTAGATAACCATATTGGTCGTCTATAATAGAGTAGATGACCGGATTGGTCGTCTATAATAGAGTAGATGGCCGTATTAGTCGTCTGTTGTAGAGTAGGTGTCCAGATTGATCGTCTATTATACAGTAGATGACCAGATTGGTCGTCTATTATAGAGTAGATGACCAGATTGGTCGTCTATTATGGAGCAGATGACCAGATTGGTCTTCTACTATAAACTAAATGACCAGATTGGTCTTCTACTATAAACTAGATAACTGGACTGGTCGTCTACTATGCAGTGGACAACCATGCTGGTCGTCTTCTATAGGGTATATTTCCAGATCGATCTTCTATTACAGAGTAGATGACCTGTTTGGTCTTCATTTTTATTGACGATGACCAGACTGGTCGTCTACTATAGAGTAGATGACCAGACTGGTTGGTGTCTATAGAATAAACGACCAGACTTCTCGGCGTATATAGAGTAGAAGACCAGAATGCTTCAGACTGACCAGACTGACCGTCTGCTATAGAGTAGATAAACAGACGTCTACTATAGAGTAGATAATCAAACTGTCCATATTCGGTAGGGTAGATAACTGAAATGTTCGTCATGTAGAGTTAGGTATTCTGGATTTAGTTGAGTTCCCGCCGTTAGTCTTAAATCCACCGTGCTCTAAACTCCGGGGTGAATACATGTGGCGACCAACGCCCCCACACACAATGTGCATGAGTACCAAACAATTCCGTGTTTCTGTACACTTTTACCCTCTCCTTGGTTAGGAGCGGAGCCTATCTAAAACAGTCCCCATTCTGGGAATAGATGTGAAGGATTCGTAGATCACCCTGGTCGCATGATACATTTTGAAGATATACTCCGTTTGTTACTGGGACACTGTAATATCAAATGACTGAATGGCTTGTATGAAGTCGCGGATGAGCTAACCTGAAACGGCCCAGCGATGAGATCGAAAGATCTGCACTTTAAACGATGAGCCACTTTTGTCGAAGTCAAAAAATTGACCTTGGATGTATGTTTAACAAAAAATTGTATTTAATATTTGTCTGGATTACTGGTATTAATGCTGTGAATGGGTAAAGCTTTTTCGAGTATACTAAATCAGGTGGTGATAACCGTTTATCCAGACTAGCTCTTGCTTACGAGACATTCGGCCCAACCTTTGCTAGGCAATCAAATAGTTTAGACATATCGATCGTGAATTTGAAGCAGAGATGGTCGGAACATCAGCTTTGGATCTGAGAACGAAATAAAGAGGACCCTTGAATAATAATAATTCTCAAAATACTTGTCATTCCCTCTCGCCCCTATAACTCTGAAAATTATCTTCAAAAATTACTAGATGTTAAAAATATATGAAATCCTGGAACTTCCTTGGCTTTAGGTTCAACAAAAATATTCCTCGTAAATATCGATACCTCCATTCTAAACTATGCTAAGTGCAGAAAGGTAGTTTTTGAGGAGAGGCGATCAAAGTTTGATGAATTTTTTTAAATTTCTGTGGTATTCCTTTATGATGAAAATCGAGTGACCTGTACTCTTTGTAAATAAATTTTTGATAGGGTTGACGTATAAACACCAAATTTTGACGGAATATAATTTGGAATATTTATAAATGAAAAATGCAATGACAGTTTAAGCTGAGATTCAGGAAACAAGACGTTAGGAATGTACAGGCGGAATCTTAGACTCCTGAAAACTCAAACAAATTCCTTTTAAAGAACCATCCGTCGTATAAGTAATTTTAATTCACATTCAATATTGTGGTACAGGTTCAGGCTATTTATTGCTATTAAATTACAAGAAAATGTAAACGGTTAGAAATTAATTATTCCGAATTTGTGCAGAATCCTAAATATTACGTTTGCGTTTAATCGAAATACCCTCTAAACAAGCAATAAATAGTTTCATTTAACTTTTATCAAGATTTTATTCTCAATTAGGAATAAAGTGAATTGTATAGTATTTGTCACTCTGCACCTATAATTGCTGTTGATTGCCTGATTATTTTTAACTTTCACATAAAAATCACGATAATAATTACCTTATCTGTTGGCACATATTATAAATTTGAATGGGGATTTTGTAATTTAACAGCTATACAAATTCGCACAATATTTGTTTAATTTGTGGAAATAACATAATAAATTGGGAAATTCAGTAACTGGATGTCAGGCGATAAATGTGCAAATAATATAGGTTAAATAATAAAACACGAAATATACAAAACAAGTAAGAACTAAATGAAATTAAAGACAATATAGCTGTGATCTGAATATCTATAATTTCAGGACACTACAGTCAACTACTATTGCTACAGTATATTTCACAATTTTTTTTCTGAAGCAATTTAATCAATTTCGTTTAAAAAGCACTATTATTTAAAAATATACCCATGAGCGTATAAGTAATATAATTCATTGTAGATTTCATCATATCATGCATAACTCTTTAGAAAACCCAAATTGTTTACTTTATTTTGTTTTTACATTTTTCTTAGCAAACATCACTATTTGAGTTTCAACGTATGTTCCTGAATATTTGTTAAAATCAATTTGATATTTCAATTAAGAGCCACAAAATACAACAATATCGGTATGAAATTTTGTTTAATTGTATTGTTTTTTTTTAATTTAACTAACTCAAATGAAAAGTGATTTTATATATTTTTTTCTTGCTTTGCTCATATAACTACCAAACAATTTATTTATAGCATATAATGGCAATTTGGTAAATATAGTAAACAAATATGTATGAAATCCAATTGAGACTACTACAAACAAATATAAATTTATTACTTAAAAGTTAAAAAAATCAATTTGAATAAAAAACTGATTTGTTTGGTTTAAATCTGCAATGGCTTTAAATCTTTAGCTCAACTAAATGTTTGTCTACTTGTTATATTTATTTTCTTATCAACCGAAGGAATTCAATAATACAAATAAACGCAATGAAATGTGAACTAGCCCAAATTGCCAACCAAATCCTAAGAAATTAAAGTGATCGAATCATAAGTTTAAATGTTCATAAGATACATAAAATAAAAAATTTTCAATAAAAATAAAAAATTTCTAAAAAAAATTCTTTAAAATATAAAACTTCCAAGAAATTTTCTATGCAAACATAAAATTCTAAGAAAATTTCTATGCAAATATAAAATTTCAAAGAAATTTTCTATGAAAATATAAAATTTCTAAAAAAATTTCTATAAAAATATAAAATTTCTAAGAAATTTTCTTTAAGAATATAAAATTTCTAAAATGTCTTATAAAAATATAAAATTTCTAAGAAAATTTACAAAAAAAAATCTATAAAAATATAGAATTTCTAAGAAATTTTCTATATAAATATAAAATTTCTAAGAAGTTTTCTATTAAATTATAAAATTTCTAAGAAATTTTGGATGAAAATATAAAATTTCTAAGAAATTTTCTATGAAAATATAAAATTTCTAAGAAGTTTTCTATAAAAATATAAAATTTCTAAGAAATTTTCTATAAAAATATAAAATTTCTAAGAAATTTTCTATAAAAATATAAAGTTTCTAAGAAATTTTCTATAAAAATATAAAATTTCTTAGAAATTTTCTATAAAAATATAAAATTTCTAAGTAATTTTCTATAAAAATATAAAATTTCTAAGAAATTTTCTATAAAAATATAAAATTTCTAAGATATTTTCTATAAAAATATAAAATTTCTAAGAAATTTTCTATAAAAATATTAAATTTCCAAAAAAATTCTATAAAAATATAAAATGTCTAAGAAATTTTCTATAAAAATATAAAATGTCTAAGAAATTTTCTATAAAAATATAAAATGTCTAAGAAATTTTCTATAAAAATATAAAATGTCTAAGAAATTTTCTATAAAAATATAAAATTTCTAAGAAATTTTCTATGAAAATACAAAATTTCTAAGAAGTTTTCTAATAAAAATATAAAATTTCTAAAAAAATTTCTATAAAAATATAAAATTTCTAAGAAATTTTCTTTAAGAATATAAAATTTCTAAGGAATTTTCTATAAAATTATAAAATTTCTAAGAATCTATATATATAAAGAAGAATGTGTGTTTGTTTGTTTGTTTGTTTGTTGGTTTGTTTGTTTGTTGGTTTGTTGGTTTGTTTGTACCGTATAGACGCCTAAACGGCTGAACCGATCTTCTTGAAATTTTCACAGAATGTACATGTGTGGGGCGTGGTGAAAATAGGGTACTTGAATTTTCGATATATGAAGTAGGCGTGGCCCCGCCCACATAAGACAAATTTTAAAATTGAGATATCTTGCACAATTTGTTAGTGAGAGTGCTGCAATTTTGTACATATGTATCTGGTGGCAGTCTACGTGATTGGTCCAAAAAGGGGGGGGTTCGGACTAAGGGGCGTGGCCCCACCCATGTAAGCCAAATTTTGAATTTGAGATATCTTGCACAATTTGTTAGCGAGAGTGTTGTACTTTGGTGCATATGTATCTGGTGGTAGTCTACGGGATTGGTCCAAAAGTGGGCGGAATTGGACCAATGGGCGTGCCACGCCCACATAAGACAAATTTTTAAATTGCGATATCTTACACAATTTGTTAGCGAGAGTGCTGTAATTTGGTGTATATGTATCTGGTGGTAGTCTACGTGATTGGTCCAAAAGTGGGCGGGATCGGACCAATGGGCGTGGCCTCGCCCGAATTTTGAAATGGAGATATCTTCCACAATTTGTTAGCGAAAGTACTGTAATTCTGTGCATATGTATCTGGTGGCAGTCTACGGGACTGGACCAAAAGTGGGCGGAATCGGACCAATGGGGGTGGCCCCGCCCATGTAAGACAACATTTTAAATTGAGATATCTTGCACAATTTTTTAGCAAGAGCGTTTAATTTTGTTTACATGTATCTGGTAGCAGTCCACGTGTTTGCCAAATATTGAAATCGAGATATCTTACACAATTTGTAAAAGAGAGCGCTGAAATTTTGCGTATATGTATCTGGTACAAGACTGCGTAATTGGTTCAAAAAATGGGCGGGATCGGTCCAGTGGGTGTGGCCCCGCCCATATAAGCAAAATTTTAAAATTGAGATATCTTGCACAATTTATTAGCGAGAGTGCTGTAATTTTGTGTATAGGTATCTGGTGGAATTCTACGTGATTGGTCCAAAAATGGGCGTGGCCCCGCCCATATAAGGCAAAGTTTGGAATTGACATATCTTGAGCAATTTTTTAGCAAGAGTGCTGCAATTTTGTGTATATATATCTGGTGGCAGTCTACGTGACTGGTCTAAAAATGGGTGGGATCTGACAAATGGGCGTGGCCCCGCCCATATAAGGGTACTTTTGGAATTGGGATATCTTGAGCAATTTTTTAGCGAGAGTGCTGCAATTTTGTGTATACATATCTGGTGGGAGTCTACGTGACTGGTCCAAAAATTGGCGGGATCGGACTAATGGGCGTGGCCCCGCCGTATAAGACAAATTTTGGTATTGAGATATCTTAAAAAAAATGTTAGCGACAGTGCTGCAATTTAGTTAATATATATCTGGTGGCAGTCTACGTGACTGGTCCAAAAATGGGCTGGATCGGACAAATGGGGGTGGCCCCGCCCATATAAGGCTAATTTTGGAATTGAGATATCTTGAGCAATTTTTTAGCGATAGTGCTGTAATTTTGTGTATAAGTATCTGGTGACAGTCTACGTGATTGGTCCAAAAATGGGTGGGATAGGATCAATGAGCGTGGTCCCGCCCAAAAAGTCCAAATTTTGAAATTGAGATATATTACACAATTTGTTAGCAAGAGTGCTGACATTTTGCGTATATATATGTATCTGGTGACAGTCTACGTGATTGGTAGAAAAATGGGCGGGATCGGACCAATGGGCGTGGCCCTGCCCAATTGAGATATCTTGCACAATTTATAAGCGATAGAGCTGTAATTTTGTGTATATGTATGTGTCTGGAAGCTGTCTACGTGATTGACACAAAAATTGGCGGAATAGGACCAGGGTGTGTAGCCCAGCCCGTATAATGGGCTTGGCCCCGCCTATATAGGTAAAATTTTGAAATTGAGATATCTAGCACAATTTGTTAGCGAGATTGCTGTAATTTTGTGTATATTTATCTGGTGACAGGCTACGTGATTGGTAAAAAAATTGGAGGGATTGGACCAATGGTAGTGACCCCGCCCACATGAGCCATGTTTTGAAATTGATATATCTTGAGAAATTTGTTAGAGAGATTGCTGAGTTTTTTGTATATGTATTTGGCGGCAGACTACGTTATTAGTCCAAAAAATGGACGGGATCAGAAATCTTAAATCTGGGGCAACGAAGTGGACCGGGTCCAGCTAGTATTCTATAAAATTATAAAATTTCTAAGAAATCTATATATATAAAGAAGAATGTGTGTTTGTTTGTTTGTTGGTTTGTTTGTTTGTTGGTTTGTTGGTTTGTTTGTACCGTATAGACGTCTAAACGGCTGAACCGATCTTCTTGAAATTTTCACCGAATGTACATGTATGGGGCGTGGTGAAAATAGGGTACTTGAATTTTCGATATATGAAGTGGGCGTGGCCCCGCCCACATAAGACAAATTTTAAAATTGAGATATCTTGCACAATTTGTTAGTGAGAGTGCTGCAATTTTGTACATATGTATCTGGTGGCAGTCTACGTGATTGGTCCAAAAATGGGCGGGATCGGACCAATGGGCGTGGCCCCGCCCATATAAGCCAAATTTTGAATTTGAGATATCTTGCACAATTTGTTAGCGAGAAAACTGTAATTTTGTTTATATATATCTAGAGGCAGTCTACGTGATTGGCTCAAAAATGGGCGGGGTCAGACTAATGGGCGTGGCCCCGCCCCATTAAGCTAAATTTTGAAATCGAGATATCTTGCACAATTTGTTAGCAAGAGAGCTGTAATTTTGTGTATATATCTGCTGGCGACTTACGTGATTGGTCAAAAAATGGGCGGGATCGGACCAATGGGCGTGGCCCCGCCCATATAAGCCAAATTTTGAATTTGAGATATCTTGCACAATTTGTTAGTGAGAGAACTAGAAATTTGTATCTTCTATATATATAAAGAAGAATGTGTGTTTGTTTGTTTGTTTGTTTGTTGGTTTGTTTGTTTGTTGGTTTGTTGGTTTGTTTGTACCGTATAGACGTCTAAACGGCTGAACCGATCTTCTTGAAATTTTCACCGAATGTACATGTATGGGGCGTGGTGAAAATAGGGTACTTGAATTTTCGATATATGAAGTGGGCGTGGCCCCGCCCACATAAGACAAATTTTAAAATTGAGATATCTTGCACAATTTGTTAGTGAGAGTGCTGCAATTTTGTACATATGTATCTGGTGGCAGTCTACGTGATTGGTCCAAAAATGGGCGGGATCGGACCAATGGGCGTGGCCCCGCCCATATAAGCCAAATTTTGAATTTGAGATATCTTGCACAATTTGTTAGCGAGAAAACTGTAATTTTGTTTATATATATCTAGAGGCAGTCTACGTGATTGGCTCAAAAATGGGCGGGGTCAGACTAATGGGCGTGGCCCCGCCCCATTAAGCTAAATTTTGAAATCGAGATATCTTGCACAATTTGTTAGCAAGAGAGCTGTAATTTTGTGTATATATCTGCTGGCGACTTACGTGATTGGTCAAAAAATGGGCGGGATCGGACCAATGGGCGTGGCCCCGCCCATATAAGCCAAATTTTGAATTTGAGATATCTTGCACAATTTGTTAGTGAGAGAACTAGAAATTTGTATATATATATATGGAGGCAGTCTACGTGATTGGTCCAAAAATGGGCGGGGTCGGACTAATGGGCGTGGACCCGCCCCTTTAAGCCACATTTTGAAATCGAGATATCTGACACAATTTGTTAGCGAGAGAGCTGTAATTTTTTGCATATGTATCTGGTGGCACTCTACGTGATTGGTTCAAAAATGGACGGAATCGGACCAATGGGCGTGGCCCCGCCCGTATAAGCCAAGTTTTGAATTTGAGATATCTTGCACAATTTGTTAGCGAGAGAGATGTAATTTTGGGTAAATATATCTGTTGGCGACCTACGTGATTGGTCCAAAAAGGGGCGGAATCAGACGAATGGGCGTGGCCCCGCCCATATAAGCCAAATTTTGAAATTGAGATATGTTGCACAATTTTTTAACTAGAGTGCTGTAATGTTGTACATATGTATCTGGTGGCAGTCTACGTGATTCGTCCAAAAATGGGCGGGATAGGACCAATGGGCGTGGTCCCGCCCTTATAAACCAAATTTTTAAATTGACATATATTGCACAATTTGTTAGCGAGGGTGCTGTAATATTGTGCATACGTATTAGATGGTAGTCTACATAATTGGTCCAAAAATGGGCGGGATCGGACCAATGGGCCATATTTTGAATTTGAGATATCTTGCACAATTTGTTAGCGAGAGAGCTGTAATTTTGTTTATACAATTTTGCGATTGGTCCCTAATGTCAGTTCTGTTTTGACATTTGTGTAGTAAACACATGCGAAATACACGTTAATAAACAATGTTACGCTACACTGCTCCAGAACGCGGAATATTGCTGACTTGACCAATAATCGGTCGGTGACTTTGGCACAACGTGAATTTCGTCGCAGATTTTCTGGCCGTCCAACGCCTACTGGTGAAACACTGCGACGTTTAGCCGCTCGCCTCGAAGAGACTGGCACAACACGTGATGCTGCCAGGCGTGGCAGACCCCGGAGTAGCCGTTCTGCAGAGAATATTGCTGCTGTAGCCGAGGATGTCATGGAAGCGCCGTCGACATCGACCAGACGACGTGCCACGCAAATGGGTATCAGTCGACGGTCTCTACAGCGAATTTTGGTACGAGATTTGAAGATGTTTCCGTACAAAGTCCAGACGGTACATCAGTTGTTAGCTGCTGACCGCCAATCGCATCTAACATACGCTCGAAAGGTTACTTTTGCGCCACCTGTTATATATCTGTTGGCGACTTACGTGATTGGTCCAAAAATAGGCGGGGTCGGACTACTGGGCGTTGCTCCACCCCTTTAAGCCAAATTTTGAAATCGAGATATCTTGCACAATTTGTTAGCGAGAGAGCTGTAATTTTGTGCATATGTAACTGGTGGCAGTCTACGTGATTGGTCCAAAAATGGGCGGGATTGGACCAATGGGCGTGGCCCCGCCCTTATAAACCAAATTTTTAAATTGATATATATTGCACAATTTGTTAGCGAGAGTGCTGTAATGTTGTGCATATGTACTAGGTGGTGGTCTACTCAATTGGTCCAAAAAAGGGCGGGATCGGCCAATGGGCGTGGCCCCGCCCATATAAGCCAAATTTTGAAATTGAGATATCTTACACAATTTGTTAGCGAGAGTGCTGTAATTTTGTGCCATGTATCTGGTGGTAGTCTTCGTGATTTGTCCAAATATAGGCGGAATTGGACGAATGGGCGTGGCCCCGCCCATATAAACAAAGATTTTAAATTGACATATCTTGCACAATTTGTTAGCGAGAGTGCTGTATTTTTTGCATATGTATTAGGAGGTAGTCTAATTGGTTAGTGCAAAAATGGGCGGGATTGGACCCATCGGCGTGGCCCCGCCAATATAAACCCAATTTTGAAATTGACATAACTCGCACAAATTATTAGCGAGATAACTCTAATTTTGTGCATATATATTAGGTGGCAGTCTACGTGGTTGGTCCAAAAATGGGCGGGGTCGGACAAATGGGAGTGGCCCCGCCCATATAAGCCAATTAAATTTTGTTTTTGATATATCTTGAGCAATTTGTTAGAGAGATCAATGTAATTATGTGCATATATATTTGGTGTCAGTCTACGTAATTAGTCCAAAGATTAACGGGATCGGAAATCTGAAGTCTGGGGCAACGAAGTGGACCGGGTCCAGCTAGTATTCTATAAAAATATAAAATTTCTATAAAAATATAATAATAAGAAAATACAAAAATTCTCAAAAATTTTCTATAAAAAAAAACAAAATTTCTCAGAAATTTTCTATAAAAATACAAAATTACTCAGAAATTTTCTATAAAAATACAAAATTTCTCAGAAATGTTCTATAAAAATACAAAATATCTCAATTTTTTTTTATAAAAATACAAAGTTTCTATAAAAATACAAATATTCTTAGAAATTTTCTATAAAAATATAAAATTTCTAAGAAATTTTCTATAAAAATATAAAATTTCTAAGAAATTTTCTATCAAAATATAAATTTTCTAAGAAATTTTTTATAAAAATAGAATATAACATTTCTAAGGAATTTTCTATAAAAGTATAAAATTTCTAAGAAATATTCTATAAAAATATAAAATTTCTAAGAAATTTTCTATCAAAATATAAACTTTCTAAGAAATTTTCTATAAAATTATAAAATTTCTAAGAAATATTCTATAAAAATATAAAATTTCTATAAAAATATAATAATAAGAAAATGCAAAAATTCTCAAAAATTTTCTATAAAAAACAAAATTTCTCAGAAATTTTCTATAAAAATACAAAATTACTCAGAAATTTTCTATAAAAATACAAAATTTCTCAGAAATGTTATATAAAAATACAAAATATCTCAATTTTTTTTTATAAAAATACAAATATTCTTAGAAATTTTGTATAAAAATATAAAATTTCTTAGAAATTTTGTATAAAAATATAAAATTTCTAAGGAATTTTCTATAAGAGTATAAAATTTCTAAGAAATTTTCTATAAAAATATAAAATTTCTAAAAAATTTTCTATAAAAATATAAAATTTCTAAGAAATTTTGTATAAAAATATAAAATTTCTAAGGAATTTTCTATAAAAGTATAAAATTTCTAAGAAATATTCTATAAAAATATAAAATTTCTAAGAAATTTTCTATCAAAATATAAATTTTCTAAGAAATTTTCTATAAAATTATAAAATTTGTAAGAAATATTCTATAAAAATATAATAATAAGAAAATACAAAAATTCTCAGAAATTTTCTATAAAAATACAAAATTACTCAGAAATTTTCTATAAAAATACAAAATTTCTCAGAAATTTTCTATAAAAATACAAAATATCTCAATTTTTTTTTATAAAAATACAAAATTTCTTAGAAATTTTCTATAAAAATACAAATATCCCTAGAAATTTTCTATAAAAATAAAAAAGTCCTTAGAAATTTTCTATAAATTAAAAAATTTTCTTAGAAATTTTCTATAAAAATAAAAAATTTCTTAGAAATTTTCTATAAAAATACAAAATTTCTTAGAAATTTTCTATAAAAATATAAAATTTCTTAGAAATTTTCTATAAAAATACAAAATTTCTTAGAAATTTTGTAAAAAATACAAAATTTCTTAGAAATGTTCTATAAAAATAAAAAAAAATCTTAGAAATGTTCTATAAAAATACAAAATTTCTTAGAAATGTTCTATAACAATACAAAATTTCTTAGAAGGGTTATATAAAAATAAAAAAAAAATTCTTAGAAATTTTCTATAAAAATACAAAAAAAATCTAATATTTTCATAGAAAATTTCTTAGAAATTTTATATTTTCATAGAAAATTTCTTAGAAATTTTATATTTTCATAGAAAATTTCTTAGAAATTTTATATTTTCATAGAAAATTTCTTAGAAATTTTATATTTTCATAGAAAATATAAATTTTCTTATCATCCGAAGGAATTCAATAATTCAAATAAACGCTATGAAATGTGAACTAGCCAACCAAATGTGAATTGCCAACCAAATCCTAAGAAATTAAAGTGATGGAATCATAAGGTTAAATGTTCATAAGATATATAAAATAAAAAATTTTCTATAAAAATAAAAAATTTCTAAAAAAAATTCTTAAAAAATATAAAATTTCTAAGAAATTTTCTATAAAAATATAAAATTTCTAAGAAATTTTCTATAAAAATATAAAATTTCTAAATAATTTTCTATAAAATTATAAAATTTCTAAAAAATTTTCTATGCAAATATAAAATTCTATAGAAATTTTATATTTTTTTAGAAAATTTCTTAAAACTTTTGTATTTCTATAGAAAAATTCTTATTAATTTTGTATTTCTATAGAATATATTTTAGAAACTGCATTTTAATCTTAGAAATTTTATATTTTTATAGAAAATATCTTAGAAATTTTATGTTTTTATAGAAAATTTCTTAGAAATTGTAGCTTTTTATAGAAAATTTCTTAAAAATTGTAGATTTTTATGGAAAATTTCTTAGAAATTGTAGATTTTTATAGAAAATTTCATATTTTTATAGAAAATTTCTTAAAACTTTAATATAGAAAATTTCTTAAAACTTTTGTATTTCTATAGAAAAATTCTTATTAATTTTGTATTTCTATAGAATATATTTTAGAAATTTTGCATTTTAATACAAAATTCCTTAGATATTTATGGAAATTTTTGAATTTATAAAAAAATTGTTGAATTTCTTTATGTGAATTTTGATATTTAAAACCAAAGAAATTGTATCGTTTGAATTTTTGTTATGCTCACAACACCAGCCACAAATAATTAAGATATTTCTTTTATATGTAGATGTAATTGATTTTTTAAAAATGTTACATGAAAAAAACTGTATAAAAAATCTCAGTGAACATCAAATGAAATGCGCAGACACAGTTTTTACAATAACCCTACCCACAAGTGTAATTTAATTTTTCCGAAAACTGGTTACAAATATTAAAATTCCCTATAAATGATTACAAAGTAACGCTTAAAGCATTCATGTGGCGATTGTTTTTTGATGATTTGAATGGCTTTTTTCTTTGGAACAGATTTACTTTGTAATGTTCGTCCATCGCTGAGAAATGAGAGAGCAAAAACGTTGCGCAACTGTTTTCAATTTATTTCGATCTTTTATTATTTATTTCTGACTTTCAAACCTCCCCATGGAACCTTCAGTCCCGACCAGGCAAGTTGCACCCGGATTTCAACAACAATAGTGAAAATCAACTCGTGGAATTTTGATTTCATTTACTTTGTGCTGGAACTGCGTTGTGTCGGGAGGATATTCGTTTTTTTATATTTATAAAAATACTCGTATAATTTAATCATTAAATTAACAATTATTTGTTGTTTGTCGGTTTGGCGAAATCCATCAGATACTCACACAGAGATTCAGCGGATACAAAAGTATTCCCATACACGCATCATATTGTCAATTCGTAGTTCAATGAATGAAAATAGAGCGAGTCGCTTACATTGCAAATCCTGAGAGTCCTGGCTTTTCTGTCATATCCTCTCGACCATGTGGTGTCACGTCCGTTTTTTCTCCTCAAATTGTATTATTATTGTTGAATTTGTGTTTTTTTTTAATTTTCGAAAATTTTATTTTTGCTTGTGTTCGTGTCATGTTTGGTTTTCATATCTGCAGATTGAATTAAATGCCATGACAGTTTTTTTCACGGTACTCATCAGCTTTTGGTGTAAGGTAAAATTATTATACCTTACAGTGGTGATACATATGCCTAGGAAAAAAGAATGTATTATGGGAAGTTTCTTTTTGTTGGGATTTACAAAAAAAAAATTGTGTCATATGTAGTTGTCAATGCAAAAAGTATGGGGATTTAAGGAATTGATTTCTGCCTGGGACCTGAATAAAAGAGTAAATATTAAAAAGGCTACGAAAAAAATTAAAGTTTACCAAACTTGTCATTATTTCCGTCAATGAAAACCGAGATATTTTCGCTAGTAAACAATCGAAACAATACTCATAAAAACATTAATAAAACCAGTAAGGAAAGGCTAAAGTCGGGCGGGGCCGACTATATAATACCCTACACCACTCTCGTAATATTGAATAACTCTGATATATAAATTTTGTAATTCATGTATTGTTTACATAAATTTACTTTTGGGACATTTTATACTTAAATAATACCCTGTACCACAGTGTGGTGTAGGGTATAAAAACGATTGGATCTAAAGAGCCAAATCGGATGAAACATATATATGGGAGCTATAGCTAAATCTTTACCGATTTTCTTCAAATTGGGCAATGTTGGTTCATGGATCAAGAAACTCTACCATTCTAGATTTCAAAACGATTGGATGTAAAATAAGGCTTCTATAGAACTAAAGGGCCAAATCGGACGAAACATATATATGGGAGCTATAGCTAAATCTTAACCGATTTTCTTCAAATTCGGTAGTGTTGGTTCATGGATCAAGAAACTCTACCATTCTAAATTTCAAAACGATTGGATGTAAAATACAGCTTCTATAGGAATAAAGGGCCAAATCGGACGAAAGATATATATGGGAGCTATACCTAAATCTGAACCGATTTTAACCAACTTCAATAGCGATCTTAACAGCTGCGAAATACTCTAAACTGCAAAATTTCAGAATGATCGGAGTGAAATTGCGACCTGTAGTCGACGAACAACTTTACATGGACAGACGGACGGACGGACAGACATGGTTAAATCGACTCAGCTAGTGATTCTGAGTCGATCGGTATACTTTAAGGTGGGTCTAGCTGTGTTATTTTCAGGTGTTACAAACATCTGCCGTGAAACAAACTTATAATACCCTGTACCACAGTGTGGTGTAGGGTATAATGAGAGATACTAAAGTGAAGACCAATAATTATAATTCCTTGAAAAATATTTCAATTATTCCGTAGACAGTAAGTGAAAACTAATTGTTAGTTATGATTATTTAAAGGAAAAATTTTAATTAGTTCGGTGATAAACAAGGCATGAAGCAATAACTGAAAAATGTCTCACATTATTATAAATTTACAATAAAGCGAATTCAATGATTTAAATATCAATGAATTCGTGATATTCACAAGCGATTTTCGCCGTATAAAATGACAAAAATATTAATAAACCAGTTCGTAGATTAAAAGGGAAGAGAAATAACAACAACTCCTTGCAATGTATGTCAATAATTCAGAAAAAGTAATCGAAAAATAATTTCTCTAAAATATACATTCCAAAGAAAAAAATCAAATTGATTTGTTGGCGAAAAAGTTATAAATCAATAACTGCAAAATGTCACCTGATTAAAATAAATTATACGCACCCAAGAACATTATTTAAATATCACTGATTTCAATTAATTAACAAGAGATTTCACCGGATAAAACACGAAAAATATAACTAAAAATCCGTAATCGACATGGTCTTAATATGTAAGGTTACGAAGGGTAGTACTTGTCTTGCACCTCCACCTGGATATCCATTGTATCTATAGTTAGATTTCCTCTTGTTCGGACTATTAATTTTTTCTTTAGACAACAATCGAAACAAATCGATCCATATTATACAAATAGAAATACATGGTCTAATCAACTAGTTATATCGAAAAATAAATTTACTCACAATAACCTGTATTTAGAGTCGTTGCTGATCAGTCATAGTGAACGGACGTGTTTAGCACAGAGCAGATAGTTAAAATCTATTACGAAGTACCTATTACGCAATCGCAAAAAAATCTGTACAAAGTCTGGAAGGCCTACATCGTAGTACCTATTACGGGAAAATACTGACAAAAAAAATTAATAAATTCGTTGACGGGGATGCCTTCGCGTTCCGATGGAGCGGGGTTCCCCAATCGTCCTACTGTCCATCCGTTGGTCTTGGCCAACGCCGACAACACCAAAAATGGTGAAAATATCCCCAAAGTACTCACAACAGGCGGTACGGTGAGGGGAAAACGTCATGTCCGACCGTCAAAACGGAAGCACAATGAGCACCGGATAACGCTCAGAGTTTTGACGAAGTTGGAGGCTGTTGAGGTTTCGGCTCTTACCGAACAACAAAAAGAGTCACATGCCTGGGCTAAAGGCGTTATAGATGCCTCTAAGGCTAATCAGCCGGCTGAAAGAGCCACAAATTCAGCTATGTTAACGGCTACTAAAGTCAAAAGAATCAGATCACCTGATGAACCCCTGCCTTCAAAAAAGGCAAGAGGCCCTAATGTCACCATCAACTGGACACTCACCAAGCCCTTAAATGTAGAGGCGGAGGAGATTCTAGTGATGGCCGTTATAGACAGAAGTAGTGAGGATGGATCCATCCTCAAAGACAAATGGAGCCATGTGCAATCAGCCATTATGGCTCATTACCTCGATGTCCGTAGAGAAATGCCGGTAAACCACCAATCTGCAACGATGCAGGATGGCATAAGGGGAGAGAGTAAAGCTCTTATATTTCGGAGATGCCAGATCAGTAGACCTGTATAAGGCTGCTCTGCGTCGAGCGGGTGAGGTGTGGCCGGGTGCCCAGTTGGTTGTTGTCGAAAAAACAACATCCCTAGTCACCCTAGAGCCATCACCTGGGTTACAGAAGTGCCCTCCAACCCGGCTGACATATTAGAAATAATAAAAGATTCCAATCCTGGTCTGCCGGCTCATAATTGGAGAATCAGCGGAAGGTGAGTCGTCTACCGCGGTTGATACAAGGCTTTCTGGATGTGCGGAGGTACCCACGCCCATTATTTCTGGTGACTCCAACTCTAAAAGAGGATCGGTAACGTCCTTCTCTGAGGACGAAAGCTCTACTTCTGACACAGAGGGGCTGAGGGGAGTCTCCGGACTCTTTGACGCATTTGTTGGGGACACGCTTCTCGATAATACGGACAAAGAGTGCGATAACACCCTTGTCGGGGTGGATGTTAATCTGTCAATTACCAATGATGGTAAGAATATTACAGATTAACCTCCATCACGCTAAAGCAGCCTCAGCGGCTCTATTGCTGCGCCTGTCCACAGGTGCAGTAGACATCGTCCTGATATAGTAGCCCTACGCAGTGGGAGGAAGGGTGTGGGGTATCAGGACACCCAACTTTAAACTGCTTGTGACCAACAGTGAAGGCACTCCAAGAACCTGCATTTTGGCCAGGAAAGATCTAAGTATCTTTCTCCTGGCTAATTTAAGTGGTAAAGGCCGAACATCTGCTAGTCTGGAGATCGTTAATCGCATATATTGGGTGGTCTCCAGTTACTTGCCTTATGAAGCTGTAGTACCGACTGCTCTATTCAGGGAAGTAGTAGAAGAAGCAACGTCTGACGAGATCGTGCTGATTATTGGCGCAGACACGAACGCTCATCATACTATCTGGGGTAGTACGGATATAAACAATAGGGGTGATTCGCTTCTTGACTTTATTCTAACTACCAACCTAAGTATTTGTAACATAGGTAATAAACCAACCTTTACAATTAAAGACAGACAAGAAGTACTAGACGTAACGCTTGCTACTGACCGGCTGTCAGACAAGATTATTGGGTGGAATGTACTGGACGACCACTCATTCTCAGATCACCATTATATTGAGTTCACACTCGCTGAAAAAGCGCCTGAACCTATCGTCCACAGTAATGTGAGGAAGACAAAGTGGCACCTGTATGAGAAGAATTTCAAGAATGTCCTCAACTCCAAACTTCTGTACGAACCGAATGACAAAGCCGGTCTGGATAATCTGGTCGAGCATATCACCACATCATTCAATAGTTCCCTTGAAGAAGCCTGTCCAAAAACAATGTACAAGGGTAAAACTAAACCCCAATGGTGAACTTCTGAGCTAACGGCTATGAAAAAGACCTGCAACAAGCTATTCAACAAGGCTAAATATACAGGGGTCGCTAATGATTGGGATGCCTATAAAGAGCAACTCAAGATCTATAAGAAGGAGCTTAGAAAGGCGCAAAGGCGCTTGTGGTATACCTTCTGTGGTGAAGTGGAAAAGGTCTCCGACGCCGCTAGGCTGAGAAAGACATTATCTACTTCACCCTGTACAGTGGGATATTTACAGGATGAGGCAAATAACTGGACCAAAAACAGCGAGCAGTCGCTCAGTGCTCGACACACATTTCCCGGGGAACTCTCTAACAGAACCAGAGGATCAGCAGGACCAACAAGAGGGCGAGTGGATTGCGAGTGTCGCTAGCTTGTTAACTGAGAGATCCAGAATAAGCTGGGCTATTAATAGCTTTGAGCCCTTCAAATCACCTGGACCAGACGGCATCGCTCCAGCAGAAGTGCAGAAAATGTTGAAGAACATTATCCCCAGGCTGGAGAAAATTTATGTAGGCTGTATCAGGCTTTCATACATCCCGAATCGATGGAGCGATACCAAAGTGGTATTCATACCTAAAGCGGGGAAGATATCACACACTAGGTCAAAAGACTTCAGACCAATTAGCCTATCCTCTTTCCTATTAAAAGGTCTGGAAAGAGTTTTAGATTATTTCATTAGCGAAAACCTGGATACAAAACTCCTGTCGGTGAACCAACATGCTTACAATAAGGGGAAGTCTACAGAATCAGCCCTGCACGAACTTGTGAGCACTATCGAATCGTCCCTGCATTTCAAAGACTTCACCATGGTGACATTTCTTGACATAGAAGGGGCTTTTAACAACATTCACTCAGATGCAGTAATTGCTGCACTGTCACATCTAAAAGTTAACTCTAGTTTGATTAGACTAATTCAAAGTCTGCTCAACAGAAGACGCATAACAGCATGTCTTGGGTCCACAACTCTAACAAGGTTTGTAAACAGAGGGACCCCACAAGGAGGAAAACTGTCTCCACTAATTTGGAACCTTGCGGTGAATGACATCCTGCTAGATCTGAACGTTGTGGCTGCAAGGTCGTGGCATATGCGGACGATGTGGCAATCGCAATGAGTGGCAATCAAAAACGTCCTCCGAGACATTCTACAGGTGGGTTCAGAGCCAAATTGGCTAGATGGGCCAGAAGCAGCGGTTTGGGCGCAAACCAAAACAAGACAGAATTGGTTCTCTTTACAGGGATGAATAATGTCCCTCCACCTCGGATAAATGCAACAGATCTAGTCTTTTCTGAAAGTGCAAAATTTTTAGGAATAATTCTAGATAGAAAACTGTTATTTAGACTTAACGTATTGGAACGTGTAAGGAAGGCCAACGTCGCCTTATATTCCTGCAAAAGGGCTGTAGAGTCGCGGTGGGGCCTCTCTCCTAAAATCGTCCACTGGATATATATAGCAGTAGTTCGTCCTATATTGTTATACGGCTTTGTGGTATGGTGGACGGCAACTGACAAACTAACAATCACCAACCTACTAACAAAGGTTCAGAGAACAGCCTGCCTGAACATAAGCGGAGCCTTAAGGACTACAGCGACCGAGTCTCTAAAAGCCCTAATCCATATACTGCCGATTAATATTGTGGCGAGAGAAGTTGCAACCAAAGCGGAAATAAGATTAAACTGCCTACCAATGTGGAGGTACAAGAACTATGGCCACATGAGGATATCAAAGTGTAGTGCTATGTTAACCGATCGAGTGGACTATATACCAACTGTGTACACCTTCGAGACAAATTACAACACTATGATTCCCGCCAGAGATGAATGGGTTGGAAGAATACCAGGTAATAGAAACCATCTCCACTTTTACACGTATGGTTCGAAGCTTGATGAAATGGTTGGCTTCGGAGTACACTGTGCAGAGCTTAGTTGGGATATAGTTCACAGACTACCAGATACATGCAGTGTCTATCAAGCTAAAATAATTTCAATGTGGGAAGTAGCCAAGTGGCTGAGTCGCAACATTGTAACCAACACTGGCGTTGTCATTTACTCGGACAGCCAGGCTATCATAAATTCTCTGGAGGCAACATCCCTAAATTCACAAACAGCCCTCGACTGCTGCAGATCTCGTAACGAGATGGCTGAGTAGTTTAATATAGACCTCATATGGGTGCCTGGGCATAGGGATATCCTGGGGAACTGCAAAGCCGATGAACTTGCTAGGAAAGGGACGACATTACAAATTCTCGAAGAATTTGCATATATTGTTGCGCCACTATCCACGTGCAAGGTTTGGCTTAGGCAAGAGGCAATCAGGCAGTCCAACGAAAGATGGACAGAAAGCGGCACCTGCAGGTCAAAATATCTCCTCGCACTAGAGAGGCAAAATTGTCTACGTTAGTATCAGTTCTGACGGGACACTGCTTGATCGGCGAACACGCCAAAAGATTGGGTATTGACTCTAAACTTCTGCAGAAACTGTGGAGATGAGAAAGAAGTGTAGAGCATTGAGTAATTACTATGCGACTGCCCCGCTCTGAGTAAACGACGACTGGACATACTGGGGTTGGCCTTTCTAGGCAGCCTAACAGATCTTTCCAGTACCGATATTCTTATTATCGTACGAATCAAACAGTTTGGTTTCGATGAAGGGCATTTCAGCCCGTGGTAACACTAGGGACCTTAACTGGTCTATGTGAGCTTGTATTAAAGAAATACGGCTGCCACCCTAACCTAAACCTAAAAGCTGTATTTAGAAAATAACATTGGTGTATTAACCAAGAAATATTCTCGTAATAGCATTAATCTAAAGGATTTAAACAAATTGTCCTAAATTTCTAAAATATTTCCTTTATTATTCATAAGGGAGAGATATTATAAAGAAAACCATTAAAAACAAATCCTTGCGAAATAGTCTGACACGAGTAACTCTATTCATACCCTCACTTTAGTGGCTGTGGGTATATATCCTTTGCTACGGCCCATGAGTGTAACATATAAAAGGGGTGACCTAAAGGCATAAGTATGCCTGGTGGAAATCCATTTTAGAAAACTCAATGTCATTTGAGAAATGTACGTCAGTCTGTCTGGATGGTATTTTTATGCACTTATATTAAAGTTATAAGCAGTTGAATTTTGATGTAAAATGGTCCATTTGTGTGGGAGGTACCAAAAGGGGAGTGGCAACTTCGCCCATTTTGCTCGAGGTGATAGCAACTAATAAATTAATACAAAGTGTGGAATTGGAAGATTCTAATAAGTAGTGTAGAGGTTGTTAAAGAATCGGTATTTCACCAAAATTCAAAGGGTTAACTTTGTGTGGCAGGTACCAGAAGGAGTGGACCAATATGGTCCAACTTCGAACTTAGCCGGTGATAGAAAAATTATTACCGTATACCAAATTTGGAGTCAATCGGTTACTCCTTTCGAGAGTTATCGTGCACACCAGCCATTTAGTAGCCCTTGAAGAGAGCTTTCCAGCTGTATATTTAAATATATGGCAGAATTTTCCATATGGCCACAGTGGCCAGTGGACGAACTTCATCCTAATTCTAGAGATGAAATGTTAAGCCCTGTTGGCGAAAACATTCTTCCACCAACACCATTTATATACTTATCTTTGTATTTATGAAACACCACTTTACATTTATATATGTACGAGTATCTACATTACAATTCGAACAATACTGTAGAATCAATCTCACCTAACATTTCAAATGTAGATACCAATTTAAATTACATTGGATTTAACATAATTTCGATTTGCACTTTACATTTATCATGTTACATTGTTATAATTTAAAGACTCACATACTTACGGCAGTTTAGTGGTTCAATCTCATTTGCATCTTTATCAATCTCATTTGCATCTTTACTCTCTATTTGCATCTTTATTATTTTCTTAAAACATGCTACAAATCTCATTTACTTCTCTATCATTCTCTTGTATCTTTGCTTACTGCTGTTGAAATTTGTGGTATTGCCTTAAGGCCCAGTTAGGCAAACTTAACCGTAACGCCCCCGTAGCGTAACGAATCAGCTGATTCAATCTGTCATATGGAAGTCGGTGTAAACGATTAGCCAACGGAAACGAAACGTAAACGGACGGCTGAATCTGTTGAAATCAGAATTGGACGTTCCGTTTACGTACAATTTGACAACAGCTGATACTACATGTTGTATGTTACAATTGTATGTTCACGGAGAAAAGTAAAGAAAATAATTTATTAATTATTTGTTGTTTAAAAGTGCAAATAAACATGAAAGACGAATATTTGATTTCATTGGTGCAGTCGCACGAGTATTTATACAATAAATATAATCCAGCATATAGGATATCTGAAAAAAATGCGAGAAGCTTGGAAGCAAATTGGCAAGGAGCTGGGCGTCACAGGTGAGTTTTATGAAGATCGCGGCTGACTCCATTAAAAATTAAATTTATAATCTGCTTCAGGATTCTTTTGGCGACAGTACGAGACAATCATTGCGCCAATCTTCTTCATTGTGGGTGAATTTGACAGCAATATAAGCGTCTCTACAAACGTGGACTTATTTATAGATAGAGATTGGATTTGGCTGAGTCCTTCTTCAGTGGAAATAGACATAAGTAAAAGTATTAATAAAACACAGAATATTTAAGATATTGAGTTCAAATTTATTCCAGGTGTAGTGCAAATGTTACATTTTAAGAATGAAATTCAATTTCGGTCATATGATCACCAAGAGCCCGTCAACAGCGATCTATTCTTTGGACCCAATTTTCCACCACTCCTGTTCACATTTCGACCGGAACGTTGGCAATTTCGCGTTGGATGTTGTCTCTAAGCTCGTCTAAAGTTGTTGACTTAGACCAAGGATATTCCTCAGGGGAAACGCCGCATCGCCAGTAAAAAAAAGAGGAAAGGCTTCAGAGGATACTGACGATAATGGCTTACTAGGAGGCACAGGTACTGCACCTAAAAAAACCGATTGGCCAAACGGAGAGTACTGGAATATAGCTGTATTTAATTTAAATTAATAAATGTAAATTGTTTGTATTAAAATATAATATAAATAAATTGAAGTTTAATAGACATACCCCCATCGTGTTGGCTGCCATAACTTCCAACATTAACTGATATGAATGTATAGTTAGCATCGCAGATTCCCACACAGTTCGGCATATCCCACATTCGTCGAAAATCATTAGCAATGTGTTTGTCCTGCTGTGTTGTTTGTTCACTTAAAGAAATCGGCGAAAGCAAGCGCCACAAAACTTCACTACATTCTAAAATAATATTTCGAATTGTTGTTTCCCCAGCTTGTGACTCCATGCAATCGATTGTATGGAACAACCGTGACCCAAATATCTACAATTTTAAAGAATAGAAAGTTAATGTTTCCCAACTTGGAATCATAGGATAAAGCAATATTTGACATACAGTGGTGTTATTGCTAGTCTCTCTGCTGGTCTAATCCGTTGCTTTGGCGTAGTTAACTCATATTTTATTAATGTTAATAACAAATTAAAAACTGCCATTCTAGGCATTCTAGTGTCCGGCTTTCGCCCAGTCATTGTTTATAGGACGTCCACCCCATCTTCTTATCCGACGATATTGTCTTGATTACTTTTATTGTAAATTCTGCACAGATTTAAAAAACACAAATTTATAAACGTTCTTTTTAACTTCATTTTTAATAAATCTGAACAAAAATAAATCGCGGCTTTTTTGTTTACTTATGTGTTGTTGTTGTCAGAACATATGACTCGTTTTCTCAACGTTGGCTAATCGCTCAAACGGGCAACGTTACGACAACGGTAAAGATAAATTACGGTTACGTATGCCTAACCCGGCCTTTACTCTCGCCTAAACTCTCACTTATGACTCTCAATTACTCTCCGCGTGTGCGTTGGAGTTTCGAGCAAATCTATTTGCATTCCAATGTAGGAACAGCGACTTACGCCGCTGCTTAAGCTGTCTTGTTCTTGCTGTTTGCTACACTCCGGCGCAGAACTCATTCTTGTACATCAATGTCTGCACTCACTCGGCAATGTTTGTATACAAACATTAAAATTTATAAGTATTTATATGTACTTATTTTGTTTGATGTGAGGATAGACCTAAGTGTATTAGAACGACAGTGGCCAATGTTGGCATTTGCAATGAGATCTAAAGTCACTCAAAACTTAACATTTTGTAGTTTAGATGGTAGATTCAAATGATTGAACCACCGCATCTCTCTCTCCTTTTTTGACTGCCAAGCTGTTCACATCACTAGCTAAGTATTGTTCCAGCATAATATGTATGATTGGTGTTTCATGCATTACAGCAACAAAGAAAATAATTTACAGAAAAAATAAATTAACATTTTGTTTTTTAAACAATCGCGTTTTTAATTGATTACAATTCGAAAACTTTACGTACAAGCCCACTACATCGTTTCAGGCGGACTTTTTGGTAATTTAATTTTATTTCCATCCTCAACATGTGATTGTTTGGTGCGGTTTATGGTCCGGCGGGGTCATTGGACCTTACTTTTTCGAAAATGAGGTTGGATCAACAGTTACGGTGAATAGATTGCGCTATCGAGAGATGATTAATGACTTGTTATGGTCGGAGTTGGATGGTATTGATCTGAACAACGTTTACTTTCAACAAGACGGCGCTACGTGCCACACAAGCAACAAAACCATTGCTTTGTTACGGGAAAAGTTTCCGTACCGTGTTATCTCTCGAAGAGGTGATCACAATTGGCCACCGAGATCTTGTGATTTAACACCTTGCGACTTCTTCCTTTGGGGCGACGCGAAAGATAAGGTCTACGTCAACAGCCCAGCGTCGATTCAAGACGTCAAAGATAGAATTCGTGAGGCTATCGAGGACATAGGGCAGCCACTTTGCGTTTTGGTTATGGAAATTTTTATGAAAAGGATATGGTCCTGTAAGCGTGGTCTTGGTGGCCATTTGGCTGATGTTGTTTTTAATTATTAACGGCATACCTTCCTCTTTATTATGAAATAAACATCCGATCATTTATCTCAAAAAATTGCATTTTTCTTTGAATACCAAAATAGCACCTCTTGTTGGAAAACCCTTTATATATCTCATTAGGTATATACGAGTATTTGGATATAATATCGCCTACGGTAAATGGGTCTACAAGTTGATTGTTAGAACAATTCAAGCCTAGCTATTCTGCAATGTGTAAAGTTAGCCGTAAAATTCAAGCCAAGTTTAAAAATTATTATCGGATCGGTATCCGAGAAAGCAGGGGAGTTTCTAGGCAGTAAGTTTCCTGAAACATTGTCTGTTGAGGCAGATGTATGAGTTGTTGTCATTCCTAGACATCTCTGGCATCCTATGAAGCTCAGAATCTAGTCGATGACGTGGGAGAACAAAGCTTCCAGGTTTTTTGATCATGTAATGAACTAGTCAGCGGTGCCGTCGCCTGGATAGGGAAGGAAATTGGCAGAGAAGGTGTTCGATTGTTTGGATTGTTAGACCGATTATTGCGTGGTTCGCATTGTGCTACGATCGGTGTCACAGATGCCACCAAGAACACACAGTAGGTGGCCCTAGACATCACTCTCTGATCCTACCACACATCGATGATCATGTGATGGGAATATTGGATATTACTTACCCGGACTCTATAAGTCGGATGAACTCATTTATGATACGAGTGTGTAAAAAAGGGGCCCTGCGTCTGAACCCGTTACGATTTTTACCGGCAATGTGCCGTTTGGGCGTGGCTGCCCGATGTCATATTGCATCAGTGGCATGAACCTTTGCTAATTTATTTTGTAATACCTATTAACAAAACGTGAAACCATTTATTCTTTGCCATATGGCATCAATGGCTATGAATGTGTTAAACCTACAGATCACAGCGGGTTATAGCGGATTTTCGCGTGAAGGCCTCAACCACAGTTTTCCGTCAAACAGGATAAAGTGAAAAGCGACAGTCCAAGACCATTAGGATAAGAGTTATTCTAGAGATCAAAATAAGTATTCTAGGGATCAAAATAAGAAACTTTGCCGAAGGAACCATACCTCTAAAACGAATTCTGATGTCCCGGAAAAAATCCCACTTTGACCCATTTAGAGTGCTCCAATCGAGTCCAAATGTATGGAACACCCAGGTGGTTCCAGGGGGTGTGCCACTGGCATGGGTGGGTCGGGCCTCCAAAGTTAGTGGGGGTCGGTCATACATTTAGACTCGATTGGAGCACTCTAAATGGGTCAAAGTGGGATTTTTCAAAATTTGCCCCTACCCAAAAGTTCGACCCAAATTCCGGGACATCAGAATTCGTTTTAGAGGTATGGTTCCTTCGGCAAAGTTTCTTATTTTGATCCCTATAATACGATTTTCACTGAGCAATGGCGACTTTTTTTGCCTCCCCACAAATCGACCCGGCCTAATAAGCATCCTCCTTCATGTATCATGATTGGAATGGGAATCTTACCCATTGGTGAGAATCTTGGCCAATCGAATACCTGTACTTCTGATATATGGGGTTACTGCATCCGGTTGCAGTGAAAGTCCATACCGAGACCAAACTTTACCTGGTCGCGTTTCGAAACAGAGCATTAAAGGTGCGTAATATGCATACACAATAGAGATGACACATCAGCTGTTGTCTATATACATAGAAATGTGGTAAAAAACGGTTTGGAAGCTAAAAATCAAAATCATACATCTTGCTTAGATGACCGAGCGATCAGAAATAAACTGGTATAAATGTAACTTTTGAAATTAAAAATTTTGTAATCATGTTACCTTTGACTTATGAAATTCATAAATTATGAAAACTTGAAAATTTTTATTCATTCAATTTTTGTGTTCAAAATAAACTGATAGCAAAAATTATAAATTATGAAGATAAGTCATCCCGAGAACTGTCAAAATCTATCAGTTACGGACGAATAGGAATGAAATGTCACACGCGAAAAAACAGGTTTCCGCGAACATAGTTTGAACTTTTTTTGCACTAATCGATTGATATTAATTTTTTAATTGTGACAATTACAAAAAATTGTCACAAATCGGTCGGGAAAATCGGTCCGAAATCCGCGGAAAAACTCACTCTTTGAACACCAACTCGTTGAAATTTTTATTCGTTCGTAACTGACAACTTACTCGCTCCGGGATGACATATCTTATTATTCATTATTTTTGACTGATAGATATTTTTGTATACAATTTTAATTGTTGTGTATTTATTTAAATTAAATTGCAAGCACAAGCACAACAAGTCCTTTCAGAAAATCAATGAGCGGTTTAAACTCTTTAAGGCTTCCTATGAGACAATGAGTTACTCGTTTTGGTTTTTATTTGGGGGAAAATCTCTATAGAATTCAATGAAAACAACGGTATTTATAAACTGTCCCTCGGAGCGTATACATAACAACAATTCCTCGTTTTATTTAACAAATGCTTTATAACTATTTTCCCATCGTAACGATTTCGATTTTTTCTAATGAATTCAAAAGAAAACAATCATAGGCTTTAACAGTAATTTGCATTCCTTTCAAATGCCTAATGCAATTCTCATACAGAATCATATTATCTAGGGAATTAGACTATACATACAGATATAATTTTTTTTCTTAAAGGAAAGTTGTATGTATTAGTTATGGCTATTTTTTATATTACCTCTTTCACGATGTCAAACATGAACAGCTTATATTTCAACATAAATGAATTTTAGTTTTTTTCTCCTCTTATCAAATGTGTTTTCTTGCATAAATTTAGTTATTTTTTATGGGTTTTTCTGAAGCAACTATTTTTGTGGATATTTTGTTCTACCGAATGTATTTGCATGTTAATTGAAGTTGCGTGCAAAGCTAATAAGGAAATATCACAAACATATTATAGGTATTAAAAAAATTTATTAACATGTCCTTCTGGTTTTTTAAGCAAATGCATTAATATGTAAATTTATTGGTTTTCAGAAAAAGTTCATGTTTTTAAGAAAATTAAAAATCGGGAATGGCTAATGTTAGGCGGGACCGACTGTTTAACATTCTACATCACTATTCAAAAAGCTAGACATATTTCTTTGGGAATAAAACAAGTAAGAAAGTTTCAGTCGGGTAAGCCGACTAAGGTACACCCTCACTTTGTGAGTAATATAATATGGAATATTACACGAATTAATGTGTAAATTTTTATGGGAGTTACCAGAAGGGGTTTATCAAATACACTTATATTTCACTGAAAAGTAGATACTTTAAAAACATTGCACTGTGCCGAATTATAGGCGTTTGTGTGCACTACTATTATAAAGGGTCCGCCATCTAACGTTTTTTTTCTACTAGTGCTTATTTCGTGAATGGCAACACTTAGCTCATGTCTGATTTGACAGATAATTAGTTTTATCCTTTCGCTGAACGAATATGTGTATATTGCGACATTACTTTGAAAAACAATGGTAATGTTGCAGAATGTGTGCGAAAATTGCGTACGGATTTTGGAAGAAGAGAAGCACCGTCAGCTCCGTATGTTCGTTATCTTGTAAAAAAAGTGAAAGAAACTGGCATCCTCATCAATAAACCAAAGCGTGAAAAGCCAAAAACAGTGCGTACACCCGAGAATATTGCTGCTGTGGCAGAAAGTGTGCGTGAAGCGCCATCAACATCAAATGACCGTCGTTCTCAACAATTGAACATTTCGGAGACATCATTGAGACGAATTTTGCATAAAGAATTTCGTATGACGCCATAAAAAGTCCAATTGTTTCAGGAGTTGAAGCCAACTGACCATCCAATGCGTTTACAGTAATTTTTTGTTATAGCTTTTTAAAAAAAAAAATATTTGGCGGACCCTTTATTAACGTTATGAGCTATTCAATTTTGGTATAATTTGACCATTTTGTCTGGGAGGTACAAAAAGGGACGCGGTGGTATCGCCCATTTTTCACAGGACTATAGGTACTGCAGAAGCGTTACACTGTGCAAAATTTTGTAGTATGTTCGTGCATTGGTAGTCACTCACGCTATAAGCTTTAACCTTTTTGTACAATACCGCACAGGGTATAAAAGCATTACCCTCTGCACAATTTCAAGTATTTTTATGCACTGCTATTAATGTTATAAGCAGTTAACATTATGTACCCTTTGTGTGGGAGTTACCAAAACGGGCGGGGCCACTTCACCCATTTTTCTCAAGTTGATAGCGACAGAGAAACCATTACTACGTGTGGAATTACAGAGGATTTGGATAAGTAGTATAGAAGTTACTAGAGAATCAATGTTTCACTAGATTTGAAACCCTTTGTGAGGGAGGTACTAAAAGGAGTGGACCAATATGGCTCATCTTCGAACTTGGCTGAAATAGACAAAAATATTATCCCATATTAAATTTGAAGTCAATCCGTTACTCCTTTCGAGAGTTATGGTGCGCTCCAGCCAGACAGACGGACAGACAGACGGACATTGCTCAAATGACATAAAATGGCTCAAAACGGATTTCCGCGGAACATACTTGGGGTCTTAGGTTGATTTAGCTATGTCCGTCTGTGCATGTATTCTTGTAATCAAAGTACAGGTCGCAAGATTCAAGATTCAAGATTCGATTTATTGAGACTTATATAAGAATTTAAAGGTTGGAATGAATATTGACAATAAAAATTTAAAACTATTATGTATTATTTTAATTTAATATATATGTTTATAAGCAACGAGCTCTCTGAATTGGTATTGACTATATTATATCGTAATAAAGGTTAAACAGCGCTTGCTCCAGGCGCTTTGACAAATATCATGGAGGTCAAACTCCGGGAAGTAATTGAAAACTATTACATAAAAAAGAAAAAAGAACTAAGACTGAAATCATCTTAAAAATAATCTAAAACTAATTTAACACTAACTTACTAATAATAAACTAAATAATGTAACTAACCCCTATGTGTGTTAGGTAGTGTTGATGAGTAAAATTCCGTCCAAATAGTAGGTATTGGATCTGACTCCAGCGTGCTGTTCTCACTTAAAATTCCGATTGGTGATAGATAATAGACATCCGACCAGCCAAATTCGTTTTGGAAATTAAAAATTTCCAAGATCAAATTGTTCTCATGATGAGCCAGACTTTCCGCAAACTTCCGAAGAAAATTTAGAGAATATATCCCAATGGGAGTAATGGAGGATTCCCCATAAATGTGCACATTCGAGTATCTCCTCGTTGGGGTTTCAAAATTCTTATTCACACACTGCCGTATGACCTTCCTTTCACATATCTCCAGCTCCCTAGCAACAGTTGGAGAAATGCTAAACCATATAGGAAATGCGTATAATAAGATCGGCCTTATACACACCTTGTATATCAAAAGTTTAGTTGAAATTGGTAATGATCTATTACATAGTACTCCAGAAAGTGATCACTTCACTCTACTAACCTTCTTCAACATTATACGCGCATGCTCATTAAACTTCATCAACTTGTTGAAGTGGACTCCAAGGTATTTAAAACTATTCCTAAATGGAATCTCGGTTCCATTTAAGAATAGTCTTAAAACCTTACTCTCGGGTACTACAAACCTAGCACATTTCCCTGACGCATTCCTCAGACATAAAGCCTCACATTTTCCAACATTTATCTTTATACCCCAGGAAGTACAATAATCGTTAACAATAGACAGATGTCGTTGAACCAAGGAAAGAGCAACAATCGGCGACTCCAATATTAATCAGCTTATACAGAATCCCGTCATGATACGCATGATCAAAAGCCTTTTCAATATCAAGGGATACCGCAACAGTACACTTAGATTGTCTCAGGTTCCTGACGACGTCATCTTGAAATTTCAGCAATAGGGGTCGTCGAATGACCCTTTTTAAATCCAAACTGGTACTCAGGAATATACAGATCCTCGACAGCCACTCGCATCTTCCCCAAAACAATTTTCTCAAGAAGCTTCCCTAAGTTCGACAGCATATACAGGTCGCAATTATGGTCCGATCTCGACGAAACTTTACACATACCTTTTTTTTGGCCCAAGGACGATCCCTATTGAATTTGGCTAAAATCGGTTCAGATTTCGATATAGCCCCCATATATACGTTACCCCCGATTTGACATGTAAGCGCTGTAAAAATGTTATTTTATATCCGACCAGTGCGAAATTCGGCAAAGAGAGGTTTCTTATTACATGAAGGAATATTGCTAAATTAGGAGAAAATCGGTTCAGATTTAGATATAGCCCCCATATATATGTTACCCCCGATTTGACCTGTAAACGCTCTAAAAACTGTATTTTATATCCGATCAGTGCGAAAGTCGGCAGAAAGAGGTTTCTTTCTACATGAAGGAATACTGCCAAATTCGGAGAAACTCGGTTTAGATTTAGATATAACACCCATATATATGTTACCCCCGATTTGACCTGTAAGCGCTGTAAAAACTGTATTTTATATCCGATCAGTGCGAAATTCGGCAGAAAGAGGTTTCTTATTACACGAAGGAACACTGCCAAATTCGGCGAAAATCGGTTCAGATTTAGATATAGCTCCCATATATATGTTACCCCCGATTTGACATGTAAGCGCTGTAGAGACTGTATTTTATATCCGATCAGTACGAAATTCGACAGAAGGAGGTCTTTTTACATGAATGAGTATTCAGGGAAGATCGGTTCAGATTTATATTAAAGCTCCATATATATGTTCCTCCTGATTTGGTATCAAACCGCTATAGAAGTTGTATTTTACTTCCGATCATTAAAATTTTCCAGAAAGATGTTTCTCAATTTAGGAATTTTTCTCGAGGTAAAAGTAACTAATAACCTAATACTATGTGTAGAATTTCAGAGGATTCAATTAAGTGGTATAGAAGTTATTAAATAATCAATATTTCACTAAATGTTAACCCTTTGTTGGGGAGGTACTAGAAGGAGTGGACCAATATGGCCTATCTTCGAACTTAGCCGGAGATAGAAGAAAATATTAGCACATACCAAATTTGAAGTCAATCCGTTACTCCTTTCGAGAGTTATGGTGCGCTCCAGCCAGCAGACAGACAGACAAACGGACGGACGGACGGACATTGCTTAAATGACTTAAAATTACCCAAAACGGATTTGCCTTTTAGTCATTTGGGTCGCTAGGTCACTCCTTCGTTGTGTTACACTTTTGGCTCGTGGCAAATGACGTTTGTTTGGACATTTATTTGAGTGTTATATATTTGTTATTTTTCAACATTATATTTTTTCTTACACTTTTATTGTGTATTGTGTTGTGTATTGCAGCAAAAAAAAAACTGTAAAGTGTTGCATATGTTTGGGAGTAGCATTATTTATGTAGTATAGTATATCATGAGTGGTTTTCTAAGCTTGCAAAACACTAAAGTGTTGCCTACATTTGGGAGTAGCTTTAAAAACAGATTGTAGCATACTGCTGGGCGGTATCTAGTGTTTTTTCTTTATTTGTATTTCTTAGAAAAATTTGTATAGCTTTTTTGTGTATTCAGAATTTGACAATAACTTTGATTTGGTTCTGAAAATGTATTTTTCAATATCTAAGAATTAATTTTACAAATATTGGGGATTATTCGCATTTTTTTCACTTTTATTAAACTATTATTTTTTAATGAAACTTATATTTTTATTTTTCTAAACTTTATAATGTACTTTCCCTTCTGCATCTTACAACTAACACAAGTGTTGCATACTTATGGAGTAATTTTGTTAGCACAATATAACATATCATCAGACTTTCATAGGTATTGTTTTTCTTTATTTGCAATTCATACAACAATTGGCATAGATTTGATTGCATTGATTTGGTATTCACCCATTCCTCGTTGCTCTAAATGTCGAAGAAATTCTAATGAACATTTTATTAATTTCCCATGAAATTTATTACCTTTAGTGCTATTTGTTATTACAGCGCTCAACCGTTTGCTGCGACATTGTTGGCAAAATACAAACTATATTATTGACTTAATTACCAAAAATATCAATGCATTCGTTACGCATTTAGTATCATTAGCGTTATTTGAAATTCCTTGAAATGTTGGAGGAGGAAAGTTTTAAATGTTTTCCTTTATGGTTATTCCCACTTCGATTTTGCACTTGGAAATGGAAGGAAGGATGGAGATGCAAAAGAAGATTGTATTTCTTCAGGGACGTCCTAATCAAAAATATAGTGATGCTAGTAGGGGAAAATTTTCATGGAGAGAAGAAAAATAGAAAATTATTGCCTACTTTCAGGTGCTTTAAATGTTAGTTAGAGGCATATTTCATGGAGAAAAGACAATACAAAATTAGTTGAGGTCTTTATGAATGAAATTTTAATATGAAAAACATATTTCATGGAGAGTATGGTAATAAAAAATCGTAGCCTACCCTAAGGTGCTTTAGTGTATGTCACGGTATTCATCTGGTTTATTTGTAGTACAGAGAAAAACGAAAAAAAAGAAAATATATATGAAGTCTTAACAAATTCCATCACCTCTCTCGAAATTTAAAATACTTAATTTCAAGTCATTTGGACTTTTCTTCCTACGCCTCTGTCCTTCACTTCAATGAATTGCTCCAGCGATATCAATCCCATTGAAACACTGTCTGCGTAGCGTTTTGCCTAATTAAACATTGCTTTTCTCTGCCGACTCTCGACGACCCATTGCCCTTGGCTTGTTACACATTTTGTTTTCTCGAGAAATTTTTCTTCCTCGTAGTAGCAATAGTAGTTTCTGTTGGCATTATCATTGAAGTATGTACACTTTAAAATTTTTGCTAAATGAAGCATAACATGGAACACGAATAAAGTACAAAAGTATCGAATGCTATAGAAAACTTTGAAATTCTCATTTTTGCAGTGGCCCAAATTGGCCGTGGAGGTCGCTAAGCGCAGGATGAGGAGGAGGATGCGGAGGAGGTCAATAAGGATGTCTTTTCTTTGCTTCTCGATGACTGTTTGGATGTCAATGTTCAATTCGTTGTTTTTGTTCTTTTGCTATCGCAGAAAAAGGTCTAAATGTTAGAGGTTTATTTAATCTGGGGGGGCTTTGCCTTTCCTTGTGGTACATTAAAGTCCTTCAATGACTAAATAAAATAATGTCCTTCAATTTAGTAATTGAGAATTTCTTAAATGGACAAAGTTCAAGGGAATTGTTAAGATATTGCAAATTTTACAATTTTATTATTATTGCTAGTTAATGTAATTAAACTCCCTTCTTAAAACGGGTATTAAATTGGTGGTTTTGGGAGCCTAAAATTAGGCAACGGTTTTTCAAAACAAACTTTAGACTTAAATTTGACAAATTATAATTCTGACTTTAGAATAAGACCTAAGACCCTAAGTATGTTCGGCGAAAATCCGGCTTGGGCCATTTTAAGTCACTTCAGAAATGTCCGTCCATCCATTTAACTCTAGAAAGGAGTAACAGATTGATTTCAAATTTGGCATGCGGTAATATTTTTCTCTATCTCCTGCTAAGTTCGAAGATGGGCTACATTGGTCCACTACTTCTAGTACCTCCCCCACAAAGGGTTACAATTTAGTGAAAAATAAATTCTATAATAACATCTATACTACTTATTCCAATCTTCTAAAATTCCACACATACGAGTAGTATTAGTTTATTAGCAGATATCACCTCGAGAAAAATGGGTAAGTTTTCCGTGCCTCTTTTGGAACCTTCCACACAAATGGACCACTTTGCACCAAAAGTTATATATATAAATTTATATCTTTTATAATAGTGCATACAAATACTTCACATTTTCTACAGTGTAATGATTTTATAGTACGCAGAGTCTAGTGAAAAGTGGGCGTTATTGGCACGCCTCTTTTGGTTCCTCCCACACAAATGGACTATTATGCATCAAAAGCTTATCACTTTAATACCATTACTTACTTAAAGATATTAAATGCAATTTATTTTGATAAAAATTTAATTAAAACAGAAAATTACGAATATTTTTTGGGACTGAAAGCGAGGGAATTCTTAAGTCGGTTTACCCGACTGAACTTTCTCACTTGTTTTAATGTTCAAAAGGTGCCAATGTAAATGAACAGGATTCCTGAGAATTGTTTTGATGTCCTAAGTAGGATATTTTTATCTCAGTTAATTAATTAATTGCTGAAGTGGACTGAATTCGTCGTAATTGTTATGATGTCTTAAATTTGCAAAAAAATTAACCTAAAAATAGGCAATGATTAATAAACTCTCCTATTTTACTCGTATTTTAATAAGGGTAAGCAAGCATATTTCATTAGGTGTCATTCAAACAAAAAGGAAGATCCCAGTATAGAGGAAGACCGCAGAGGTCGACTCTAGTATAGAGAAAGACCTCAGGGGTCGACTCTAGTATAGAGGTAGACCTCAGGGGTCGACTCTAGTATAGAGGTAGACCTCAGAGGTTGACTCTAGTAAAGAGGAAGACCTCAGAGGTTGACTCTAGTATAGAGGAAGACCTCGGAGGTTGACTCTAGTATAGAGGAAGACCTCAGAGGTCAACTCTAGTATAGATGAAGACCTAAGAGCTTGACTCTATTGTAGAGGAAGACCTCAGAGGTCGACTCTAGTATATAGCAAGACCTCACAAGTCGACGTATAGAGGAAGACCTCAGAGGTTGACTCTAGTATAGAGGAAGACCTCGGAGGTTGACTCTAGTATAGAGGAAGACCTCAGAGGTCAACTCTAGTATAGATGAAGACCTAAGAGGTTGACTCTATTGTAGAGGAAGACCTCAGAGGTCGACTCTAGTATAGAGGAAGACCTCAGAGGTCGACTCTAGTATAGAGGAAGACCTCAGAGGTCGACTCTAGTATAGAGGAAGACCTCAGAGGTCGACTATAGTGTAGAGGAAGACCTCAGAGGTCGACTATAGTATATAGGAAGACCTCAGACGTCGACTCTAGTATAGAGGAAGACTTCAGAGCTCGACTCTAGTATAGAGGAAGATATCAGAGCTCGACTCTAGTATAGAGGAAGTTCTCAGAGATCGACTCTAGTATAGAGGAAGTTCTCAGAGATCGACTCTAGTACGAGTATAGAGGAAGACCTTTAGTGTTCGACTCTAGTATAGAGGAAGACCTCAGGATGATCTATAATAATTTTGTACTAAATTATATTTTATAGTATTTAATTGTATTTTATATTATTGTTGACTTTATATTATTTAGTATTTCCTCCGCCGTTATAGTCTAAGGAATGGAAGCACTGTCTGTACTATTTTTATATTAGCTATTTATTAGATAAGATGGTAGACGTTTGAAGGTTGCTTATTATTAGATAGAATAATGTATTTGAAACCGTTGGGCAATTTACGGATAACTGCAAATGAAGATGAATTATGCTCCTTAAAGTATGCTACCCTTTTGATGCATTAAAAAATCTTACAATTGCAATTATTATTTGAATTCTAAAATGAAATGTTAAGTTATATTATATATCCCACAGGATGATATAAATATTTAACCTATAAACGAGGTGCAACTATTACAATCCTCAAAATTGTTATTCCTACCAAATCTTTGCCGAAAATCTAATTTAAAATAGTTTAAATTTGAAAATTGCTCAGATACTATATCGGAAGTAATTTTATATCTTCAGTTGTTACAATTGTTCATGGGCATAGATCGCATATTTGTCAATGAATATAATTGCCAATGATTATAAATTCTGTTCTTTAAAGTATGCGACACTTTTGGTAAACAAAGAAAATCCTGTAAGTATGCAATTGTTTTCTTTAATTAAAAAATGCTTATTGTAATTCATATATCATACGAGTATGTTTCAACACAAGTTACGATCCTGACAATAATTTGGGATACAATAAAACAATAATTTTTTATTTTAAAAATAAGTTAATAAATTGAATTTGTTTTTTTCAATTAGTACCCTTATCCTTGATCATTAAAGGCATAATTCTAAATACATTTCTCTAAAAGACATTACCAAAAAAATTGTGTAAACTTTGTGGTACTTCATATTGTAGAATTATGAATTTCCAGGAAAAAGTCTCAAGTTTCAGAATTGATGTTTATTTAATTACCTTTATTGTCGCTAATATTTCTTGAAAACAATTGGTTTCATATACACTTACCTGAAAGTAAAGAAAAATATTTTTGTTAGTAAAACAACTTAACATAGAATCGTAAAATAATTTGACTTAAAACCCTAAATTTGTTCCAAAATAAAGCTTAGAAAGAAAGTCGATGACAGTCAATTGCATCAAGGAAAAATACAAACATTTACCGATCTAATTTCTCCTTTTAGAAATATCTACTTTAATTTATTTATTCTAATTTAATTTTTTTCTCAAAAAAAGTTTGCGCTACTTTAAGTTGTGTCCTGAATTCATTGCTGACCTCATAAAATTCACTGTTTTGTGAACATTTATTTATGTTTTCAAACTGATACCAATGACATTGTCAAAACTCATTAATTTATTGCCATTTTATTTGTTTATTTGTGCTCTGGAGGCTATTTAGTTCAAAATTTAAATGTGGTTAATTCATTGGAAATGTACTCGTATGCAAAAAAAGTTTATTAGATATGTAACCTCAGGCTTTGTGTTAAGGATTAAATTCATACACAAATGAAGGCAATTATTATTTGTGTTGGGATTTGAAGAGATAAGGGATGTCATAGTCATAGATAGATATTGGACAAACAAAACGACGGGAGAAGGAGAGAAAGAGGTCCCAATTAATAACGGCATGATGTAGATTATTTATTTAAACTATGCAATAAAATTTTAAATGATTATCGGTTTCAAAATCCTAAAATTAGGCAATTAATATTGAAGAATTTATTTTAAATTGCAGAAATGTGTTTGAAGTATTTGTTTTATTTTAGCGATTGCAATGTATGCTATATTTTGATTACATTTTGTATGCCTAAAAATAGGAAATTATTTTTGGAAATTAAGTATTTTAAGAAGTATTCAAAATCCGTTAGGTTAGGTTAGGTTAGGTTAGGTTAGGTTAGGTTAGGTTAGGTTAGGTTAGGTTAGGTTAGGTTAGGTTAGGTTAGGTTAGGTTAGGTTAGGTTAGGTTAGGTTAGGTTAGGTTAGGTTAGGTTAGGTTAGGTTAGGTTAGGTTAGGTTAGGTTAGGTTAGGTTAGGTTAGGTTAGGTTAGGTTAGGTTAGGTTAGGTTAGGTTAGGTTAGGTTAGGTTAGGTTAGGTTAGGTTAGGTTAGGTTAGGTTAGGTTAGGTTAGGTTAGGTTAGGTTAGGTTAGGTTAGGTTAGGTTAGGTTAGGTTAGGTTAGGTTAGGTTAGGTTAGGTTAGGTTAGGTTAGGTTAGGTTAGGTTAGGTTAGGTTAGGTTAGGTTAGGTTAGGTTAGGTTAGGTTAGGTTAGGTTAGGTTAGGTTAGGTTAGGTTAGGTTAGGTTAGGTTAGGTTAGGTTAGGTTAGGTTAGGTTAGGTTAGGTTAGGTTAGGTTAGGTTAGGTTAGGTTAGGTTAGGTTAGGTTAGGTTAGGTTAGGTTAGGTTAGGTTAGGTTAGGTTAGGTTAGGTTAGGTTAGGTTAGGTTAGGTTAGGTTAGGTTAGGTTAGGTTAGGTTAGGTTAGGTTAGGTTAGGTTAGGTTAGGTTAGGTTAGGTTAGGTTAGGTTAGGTTAGGTTAGGTTAGGTTAGGTTAGGTTAGGTTAGGTTAGGTTAGGTTAGGTTAGGTTAGGTTAGGTTAGGTTAGGTTAGGTTAGGTTAGGTTAGGTTAGGTTAGGTTAGGTTAGGTTAGGTTAGGTTAGGTTAGGTTAGGTTAGGTTAGGTTAGGTTAGGTTAGGTTAGGTTAGGTTAGGTTAGGTTAGGTTAGGTTAGGTTAGGTTAGGTTAGGTTAGGTTAGGTTAGGTTAGGTTAGGTTAGGTTAGGTTAGGTTAGGTTAGGTTAGGTTAGGTTAGGTTAGGTTAGGTTAGGTTAGGTTAGGTTAGGTTAGGTTAGGTTAGGTTAGGTTAGGTTAGGTTAGGTTAGGTTAGGTTAGGTTAGGTTAGGTTAGGTTAGGTTAGGTTAGGTTAGGTTAGGTTAGGTTAGGTTAGGTTAGGTTAGGTTAGGTTAGGTTAGGTTAGGTTAGGTTAGGTTAGGTTAGGTTAGGTTAGGTTAGGTTAGGTTAGGTTAGGTTAGGTTAGGTTAGGTTAGGTTAGGTTAGGTTAGGTTAGGTTAGGTTAGGTTAGGTTAGGTTAGGTTATGTTAGGTTAGGTTAGGTTAGGTTAGGTTAGGTTAGGTTAGGTTAGGTTAAAATGTATTTGACATTTATTTAGAAATCGACCATTTTATATTTTTTGACGGAAAACGCAGAATATATAAAGAAGGGATTCTTAAAAATCTTACTTGTTTAAAGTTTTCCAATATATTTATACATATAATATATAATATCGCTAAGTGCGATATTATTTATTATATGGTCATACATGAATATATAGAATATATATTAAAAAAACGGATTTCGCGAAAAATGATGTCGCCTCTTTGAATTGGGGTAACGATATGACAGATATGTTCATCTCACACTTATGCATTTTGTGAAAGTAGAAGCGAAAGCAAAAAATGGCAAATTTTCAGAAATATAACTACCCTACGTTCTGATATTACTGCTGCTACTATTTCCTTCCTACTGTACTACTTATTCCCAAACCGGAATTCAGTTTCCCAATATATGCCAAATGATTTTAAATGTTCATAGAAGAGAGAGATTTGAGTTTAGTGTAAATACCTTTAATTTATTATTACCAGACGACCTAATTAAAAGCCAGCCTTTGCAAATGATTCCAATGGCATAGCGCAAATAATAGTAATATCTATAAAGCATACTTCAGGGAGATGCAGCCCCCTATAATTGTTTCATAAATGACTGGTGAGCAAATATTTAGCTTAATTATGATCAAAGCATTTTTGCTCTCCGAGGGGGAGTCCAGCGAAGAGGAAGAGGTAAATATTTCAAAACTGTATAATTGTCGTGGTTGATTAAATGGTAAAAGCAGTAGGTTTTCAACAGTGTGGAGAGGGGGGGGGGGGTTAAATAAATTAGAATTTGTTCATATGCTTGAACAGACGGACGTACATACAGTAATCATAATAAATAGACATAATTAGAAGCATAAATATTGAAATAAAATGTTGTGAATATTCACATACTGCGTATGTATACGAGTATGCAATGTTTTCGAAAATTTGTGGTACATTAAACAATTATGTGTTTTAATTTATAAGCAATTTAGAGAATTTTTCTATTCAATGATAATTTCTATATGTCATGAATGTTGCATAATCTATTTTATTATTTTTTTATGAATTTTCATAGGTGGCTCGGGAATATTTTTCCAATTGTCTAAAATAGAAAATTGCATGAATTTATCGAAAATTACATAAAATTATGTTTGTTTTGCAAAATTTATAGAATTTAGTTTTATTTGCAAACTGGTTTGATTAGTTTCATGTCATTCTATTTGAAGTAAATAATTAATAGTATTTCGTTTAGAACAAAAGAAAAAACAATCGAACGCATGCAGTGAGAACTGAATATTTTCTCTTCCCAAACTTTTGCATTTTTTCTTCTGTTTTTCCGCTGCAAATGTTTTTATATTAACATTATCCAAAGCTGTCAGTTGCAATTTGAAATGAACTTTTCAATATAAGAGTAATTATTTTTCACGAAATTGTTAATATATGTATATTGCATATTGTGGCTTCGGCCAGCGAGGTGTCCAAGAGATAAAAACAATGATCATTGAAAAAAGCAACAAATAAAAAAATATTGCACATGAATCCCGGAAAATGTCACCGACATATTCGCCAAAAGCAAATAATGTTAATTGTAAATGTTTACCAATATAATATTGATTCAATATTTCTGTAAATATATTAAAGCATTTATTTGCCTAACAATAGAGAAATTTAAAATGTTCGCTTAAAGATATGCATTTTTTATTTTCACCTAAAAGTAGGGCATTGCTTTTTCAAATGTAGTGCTATTTTTACTGTTAAATGTGGTTAGAACTGCAGTTCATTAATTACAATTAGAGAGTTATTTTGGGGTAAAATGATATCGTCATTGAAATCGAAGACAGCATCAACTTGTTATTAAAGCCTCTCTCCGCCTAAATATAGACTACGTTTGGAAAACACCATTCCAGAAGGTACATATACACACAGTTAGTGAATGAGGAGAATTAAAAATATTGCACTTAGTTCAGTAATTAAAATAAATATTGATTATAATGCCAGACACGTCAGTTAACCTAAAAGTAGACAATTTGAAATAAGTGCCTAAAATTAGGCAGTGGGTAAACTGTTTGGCTTGCCAAATAAAATACCGCATTTTTCACAGTAGTTTACAAAACATTTGCTGGTATAATTTATGCAAATCGGACGAAACATATATATGGGAGATATAGCTAAATCTGAACCGATTTTCATTAAACTCGGCAATGTTGGTTCATAGATCAAGAAGCTCAACCATGCTTAATTTCAAAACGATTGGTTTTAAACTACAGCCTTCATAAAAAGCCAAATTCAGCAATGTTGGTCCATGTATTAAGAAACTCTACCATGCTGAATTTCAAAACAATTGGAGGTAAAATACAGTGGCAGCCGTATTTTTTTTTTATACAAGCTCACATAGACCAGTTTAGGACCCTAGTGTTACCACGGGCTGAAATGCCCCTCATCGAAACCAACCTGATTGATATACAAATGTATCGATAGTACGAATATCGGTACTGGAAAAATCTGTTAGAAAGAGCGACCCCAGTATATCCAGTCGTCGTTTACTCAGAGCGGGGCAGTCGTATAGCAAGTGATCAATACTCTCCACTTCTTCCTCATCTCCACAGCTTCTGCAGAAGTCATTAGAGTCAATACCCATTCTTTTGGCGTGTTCGCCGATCAAGCAGTGTCCCGTCAGAACTGATACTAACTTAGACAATCTTTGCCTCTCTAGTGCGAGGAGATATTTTGATCTTCTCAGGTCATTGCTCTGTTACGGGTAAAGTTTCCGGACCGTGTTATCTCTCGAAAAGGTGATCACAATTGGCCACCGCGATCCTGTGATTTAACACCTCGCGACTTCTTCCTTTGGGGCCACGTGAAATATAAGGTCTACGCCAACAGCCCAGCGTCGATTCAAGACCTCAAAGATAGAATTCGTGAGGATATGGTCCTGTAAGCGTGGTCGTGATGTCCATTTAACTGATGTTGTTTTTCATTACTAACGGCATACCTTCCTCTTTATTATGAAATAAACATCTGATCATTTATCTCAAAAAATTTCATTTTTCTTTGAATACCAAAATAACACCTCTTGGTGGTAAACCCTTTATTTGTCACAGAATCAAGATTTTAGACTAAAATATAGTTCACTACTTTTTATATCCTCCACCATAGGATGGGGGGTATATTCATTTTGTCACCCCGTTTGTAACACCTCCACATATTGATCTGAGACCCCATAAAGTATATATGTATATTCTTAATAGTCGTAAAATTCTAAGACGATTTAGCCATGTCCGTCCGTCCGTCTGTTGTAATCACGCTACAGTCTGTAATAATAAGGCAAGTTGATCAAATTTGGTAGAAATATTTCTCATTGTTGGAGGTTGTTTGGGATTGCAAATGGGCTATATCGGTCAATGTTTTGATATAGCTCCCCTATAGAAGTCGCTCCAAAATACGCAATTTAGTAGAAACTTTGCAGTTTGCATTCTATTTTGACAAGAATTCTTCACAGGAAAAATTGTACAAATCGGTTTATAATTTTTTTATAGTCACCCTATAGAGGTCGCTCCAAAATATACGTATTTAAGCCATAAATACCACATTTTCTAAGCATTGTGACTGAATCTTTGCAGTATGTATTTAATGAAGACAAGAATTCATCGAAGTAAAAAGTTTTTAAATCAGATCATATTTTGTTATTGTCAACCTCTAGATGCCTCTCACAAAAATGCTTATTTAAGCCATAAACAACACATTTTCTAAGAAATTTAGCAGAAATTTTTTGCAAGAATTCATCTCAATAAAATTTATACAAATCAGTTTTCTTATTCTTGTGGTCCCCGAGTAGGTGTAGTTCTCAAATATGCTAAATTTAAGCCATTTTTCAACGTCCGTTTGTCTGTCCGTCCGTCTGTAGATGCATCGTTATAATCAAATTGCAGGTCGTTTGTAAGGTCCGATTGTGATGAAATTTAGCATTGCTCTTTTTTGGCCCAAGGACGATCCCTTTTGAAATCAGTCAAAATCGGTTCAGATTTAGATATATCCCCTATATATATGTTTCACCCGATTTGACATGTAAGCGCTGTAGAAACCGTATTTTGAATCAGATCAGTACGAAATTCGGCAGAGAGAGTTTTCTTATTACATGTATAAACACTGCCAAATTCTTACCGCAATGCCATTTTTCGCATTGTCAGGGAGGTGTAGGGTATTATATAGTCGGCCCCGCCCGACTTTCTGTCTTTCCTTACTGGTTTTTTAATAATTAGCTTAAACAAAAAGGATCGTTTCAACATTTGCTCCAGATCCAAAGATTTTTTCAGTAATAGAATTGAATGCAATCCATGGTGGAGGGTATCGAAGATTAGGCATTGCCGAATTTAACGCTTTTACTTGTTATTACTAAACTAAGGGGACCTAATTAAATAATGAAATAATCGCAATGTCCGTCCGTCCGTCTGTCTGCTGGCTAGTGCGCACGATAACTCGAGAAAGGAGTAACCGATTGACTTCAAATTTGGTATGTGGTATTATTTTTTTTCCATCTCCGGTTAAGTTCAAAGATGGACCATATTCGTCCACTCCCTCTAGTATCTCACCCACACAGGGTGGGAACATAATAGAAACATAAAAAATTTAAAAAAAGTCACATTTTTAAAAAGCCAGCATGACGATGAAAACACTGTCTATTTGAAAAAAAAAAATTATGGATAGTTGTAAAAGTTATGAGCCATTTTGTAAATGTAAGGGAAATTCCAAAAAATTTTGTTTCATATTTTTCCGTTTTTAAATGTTGTTATACCCTACACCACACTGTGGTACAGGGTATTATAAGTTTGTTTCACGGCAGATGTTTGTAACACCTTAAAATAACACAGGTAGACCCACCTTAAAGTATACCGATCGACTCAGAATCACTAGCTGAGTCGATTTAACGATGTCTGTCCGTCCTTCCGTCCGTCCTTCCGTCCGTCCTTCCGTCCGTCCGTCCGTCCGTCCGTCCGTCTGTCCATGTAAAGTTGTTCGTCGACTACAGGTCGCAATTTCACTCCGATCGTTCTGAAATTTTGCAGTTTAGAGTATTTCGCGGCTGTTAAGATCGCTATTGAATTTGGTTGAAATCGGTTCAGATTTAGATATAGCTACCATATATATCTTTCGTCCGATTTGGCCCTTTAGTCCTATAGAAGCTGTATTTTACATACGATCGTTTTGAAATTTAGAATGGTAGAGTTTCTTGATCCATGAACCAAAATTGCCGAATTTGAAGAAAATCGGTTCAGAATTAGATATAGCTCCCATATATATCTTTCGTCCGATTTGGTCCTTTAGTCCTATAGAAGCTGTATTTTACATCCGATCGTTTTGAAATTTAGAATGGTAGAGTTTCTTGATCCATGAACCAACATTGCCGAATTTGAAGAAAATCGGTTAAGATTTAGCTATAGCTCCCATATATATGTTTCGTCCGATTTGGCCCTTTAGTCCTATAGAAGCTGTATTTTACATCCGATCGTTTTGAAATTTAGAATGGTAGAGTTTCTTGATCCATGAACCAAAATTGCCGAATTTGAAGAAAATCGGTTCAGAATTAGATATAGCTCCCATACCGATTTGGTCCTTTAGTCCTATAGAAGCTGTATTTTACATCCGATCGTTTTGAAATTTAGAATGGTAGAGTTTCTTGATCCATGAACCAACATTGCCGAATTTGAAGAAAATCGGTTAAGATTTAGCTATAGCTCCCATATATATGTTTCAACCGATTTGGCTCTTTAGATCCAATCGTTTTTATACCCTACACCACACTGTGGTACAGGGTATTAGTTAAGTATAAATGTCCCAAAAGTAAATTTATGTAAACAATTTATACATGAATTACAAAATTTATATATCAGAGTTATTCAATATTACGAGAGTGGTGTAGGGTATTATATAGTCGGCACCGCCCGACTTTAGCCTTTCCTTACTGGTTTTTGCTTATACTGAATTCGCCATATGTGAGAGAGACATATAAGAGACATTGCACTTGCATTTTATTTTATGAGGATTGATGTCAGACATTATAAAATTATAGAGAGGACGAGGTTTTATGGCCTTTCGTAACCCTCCATAAAACATTATATGCGATGTGAGAGCTATATTGGATGAGATCCGCCCAGGTAGAGGGTCATTCATCAATATTTGTGGTTTTTTATTCATGAGGTTTTCATTCAGTTACACCTTTAAGGGGCATGGACATCCCAGTCATATATACAGGTGGTAGAATTATATGTACGCAATACAAAGTAGTACCCGGCAGTCTTGAAAATATTGGGTGTCTACGTTTGAAGCAAACTATATGTCAGCTACAGGTACTGCAACTTATGTACCTTAAACCCGGAATTGATGAATGAAATTTCCTGTTAATAGATTAGTGTAATTCAGCGCCTTAAAGAGATAAGTCGATTTTCTGAAAAATATTATAATGTTATATTTCGAAGTATGAGTAAAAAAAGATCTTTTCAATGTGTAAATGATCCCGACAATTTCTGCTACATCTGCGGAAAATATGTAATTAAAACCAGTAAGGAAAGGCTAAAGTCGGGCGGGGCCGACTATATAATACCCTACACCACTCTCGTAATATTGAATAACTCTGAAATATAAATTTTGTAATTCATGTATAAATTGTTTACATAAATTTACTTTTGGGACATTTTATACTTAATACCCTGTACCACAGTATAGGGTATATAGGGTATAATAAAAGTGTCGTATTAAGTTGGAACAATTGGTTTCTGTACCACAGTGTGGTGTAGGGTAAAAAAACGATTGGATGTAAAATACAGCTTCTATAGAACTAAAGGGCCAAATCGGACGAAACATATATATGGGAGCTATAGCTAAATCTTAACCGATTTTCTTCAAATTCGGCAATGTTGGTTCATGGATCAAGAAACTCTACCATTCTAAATATCAAAACGATTGGATGTAAAATACAGCTTCTATAGAACTAAAGGGCCAAATCGGACGAAACATATATATGGGAGCTATAGCTAGGTCTTAACCGATTTTCTTCAAATTTGGTAGTGTTGATTCATGGATCAAGAAACTCTACCATTCTAAATTTCAAAATGATTGGATGTAAAATACAGCTTCTACAGGACTAAAGAGCAAAATCGGACGAAACATATATATGGGAGCTATAGCTAAATCTCAACCGATTTTCTTCAAATTCGGTAGAGCTGGTTCATGGATCAAAAAACTCTACCATTCTAAATTTCAAAATGATTGGATGTAAAATACAGCTTTTATAGGACTAAATGGCCAAATCGGATAAAACATATATATGGGAGCTATAGCTAAATTTTAACCGATTTTCTTCAAATTCGGCAGTGTTGGTTCATGGATCAAGAAACTCTACCACTCTAAATTTTAAAACGATTGGATGTAAAATACGGCTTCTACAGTACTAAAGAGCAAAATCGGACGAAGCATTTATATGGGAGCTATAGCTAAATCTTAACCGATTTTCTTCAAATTCGGCAATGTTTGTTCGTGGATCAAGAAACTCTACCATTCTAAATTTCAAAATGATTGGATGTAAAATACAGCTTCTACAGGACTAAAGAGCCAAATCGGATGAAACATATATATGGGAGCTATAGCTAAATCTTAACCGATTTTCTTCAAATTCGGCAATGTTAGTTCATGGATCAAGAAACTCTACCACTGTAAATTTTAAAACGATTGGATGTAAAATACAGCTTCTATAGAACTAAAGGGCCAAATCGGACGAAACATATATATGGGAGCTATAGCTAAATCATAACCGATTTTCTTCAAATTTGGTAGTGTTGGTTCATGGATCAAGAAACTCGACCATTCTAAATTGCAAAATGATTGGTTGTCAAATACAGCTTCTACAGGACTAACGAGCAAAATCGGACGAAACATATATATGGGAGCTATAGTTAATCTTAACCGATTTTCTTCAAATTCGGCAGTGTTGGTTAATGGATCAAGAAACTCTACCATTCTAAATTTCAAAACGATTGGGTGTAAACAGCTTCTATAGGACTAAAGGGCCAAATCGTACGAAAGATATATATGGGAGCTATATCTAAATCTGAACCGATTTCAACCAATAGGGATCTTTACAGCTGCGAAATACTCTAAACTGCAAAATTTCAGAACGATCGGAGTGAAATTGCGACCTGTAGTCGACGAACAACTTTACATGGACAGATGGACGGACAGACATGGTTAAATCGACTCAGCTAGTGATTCGATCGGTATACTTTAAGGTGGGACTAGCTGTGTTATTTTCAGGTGTTACAAACATCTGCTGGCCAACAAACTTTTAATACCCTGTACCACAGTGTGGTGTAGGGTATAAAAATCGACGTGTGTTTAGTGGAACCTAGTATTTGTTTACCCTTTTAGTTCTAGTACTTGTTTCTCCATTACAGTTCCTCTACATTTCCCTTTTCATCCCAAAACTATGCAGCAAAAATTCCCTTTAACACAGAAAAAGCAAATTAGCCTCACTATTTCTTCAACACTCAGATATGTGTTACAAACATTACCTCTTTATGACTTTTAATAAAAAATTTAATAATATACAACTTATAGTTACTCTCCGTACACCTGCACCATATGCTACTTATATTTACGCTTTCATTCTGCTTCGCCTAACTTTAGGCAATAACTTTGGTTGAAAACATAAAAAGCAAATTAGTCTTTATGTTTGCCTGATTTAGTTTATAAATTTAATAATCTTTACGATAAAGTTGACATTATAAAAGCACCGAAGGATAAAAGCAAAATCAAGTCACAATAATATTAGAAATAATAATGACTACACAATACCAGGAAAAGCAAATAAGAATAAGTTAAGCTTTAGCTTTTGCAAATCATTGTTATAAAAAGAAAAACCAAATGAAGTTGTAAACCAGTAAGGAAAGGCTAAAGTCGGGCGGGGCCGACTATGTAATACCCTACACCACTCTCGTAATATTGAATAACTCTGATATATAAATTTTGTAATTCATGTATAAATTGTTTACATAAATTTACTTTTGGGACATTTTATACTTAAATAATACCCTGTACCACAGTGTGGTGTAGGGTATCAAAACGATTGGATCTAAAGAGCCAAATCGGATGAAACATATATATGGGAGCTATAGCTAAATCTTTACCGATTTTCTTCAAATTCGGCAATGTTGGTTCATGGATCAAGAAACTCTACCATTCTAAACTTCAAAACGATGGGATGTAAAATACAGCTTCTATAGGACTAAAGGGCCAAATTGGACGAAACATATATATGGGAGCTATAGCTAAATCTTACCCGATTTTCTTCAAATTCGGTAGAGTTGATTCATGGATCAAGAAACTCTACCATTCTAAATTTCAAAAGGATTCGATGCAAAATACAGCTTCTACAGGACTAAAGAGCAAAATCGGACGAAACATATATATGGGAGCTATAGCTAAATCGTAACCGATTTTCTTCAAATTCGGCAATGTTGGTTCATGGATCCAGAAACTCTACCATTCTAAATTTCAAAACGATGGGATGTAAAATACAGCTTCTATAGGACTAAAGGGCCAAATCGGACGAAACATATATATGGGAGCTATAGCTAAATCTTAACCGATTTTCTTCAAATTCGGCAATGTTGGTTCATGGATCAAGAAACTCTACCATTCTAAATTTCAAAAGGATTGGGTGTAAAATACAGCTTCTGTAGGACTAAGGGGCCAAATCGGACGAAATATATATATGGGAGCTATATCTAAATCTGAACCGATTTCAACCAAATTCAATAGCGATCTTAATAGCTGCGAAATACTCTAAACTGCAAAATTTCAGAACGATCGGAGTGAAATTGCGACCTGTAGTCGACGAACAACTTTACATGGACAGACGGAAGGACGGACGGACATCGTTAAATCGACTGAGCTAGTGATTCTGAGTCGATCGGTATACTTTAAGGTGGGTCTAGCTGTGTTATTTTCAGGTGTTACAAACATCTGCCGTGAAACAAACTTATAATACCCTGTACCACAGTGTGGTGTAGGGTATAAAAAGGCGAAACTTTTATGTCCAATCCCAATAAGTATTGTGAATTATATGCAAGTGGAAAGTATTAAAGAAACGAAAGCCTGACACTATTATGTGGACAAAATATGGGGGATTTATACGAGTATGGGAAGACATCAGAGAAAAATGGGAGGAAATATTTAAAAGAAACAACATAAATTTTTCAGTCATTCTAGTTGACTACTTTTTGGAAAAGTTTTTAAATAATCATATTTGTAAATTTAATTTTATAGTATTTAGTCTTATATATGGAACCCAAACTGACAAAAATAAAACTGCGGGATAAACTGCACAGTTTCACTTGCAATGCATTTTGTTATAGAAATTTATAAAAATGTTTTGTACAATACATCAGTTCGTATCTAGAGCATTTTCTGTAAATTTATTAAAAAAAAACACCCTACATAAATAAGTAAAGAAAACAATTAATACAAATTTTAATAAACATGACAATATTGTAATTGAAATTTCGAGAAAAAATATTTATCAAAAATAGTTGCCAAACAAAACATAACATGCATTAAAATTTTCTAAATTGCAAGTCCATTTTCGATAAATTTTTCATCGAAATTTGTTTCTATTCGATTTGTTATCAAAATTTATAAATAAGTTTTGCACAAAGAGTGTTTTCATTTTATGTACGGAGAAAGCCATGAAAACAACTTATAAAAATTTCCATAAACAATTTACACAGTTATACCCTCGATCTATTGATGTAGGTCACTTTTCCTCTGAAGCCTTTATATACATTTTCTTATAGACCTCTATAAAATATTTGTTATGCCTAACTATGTACTTGTTTATAATGACAGAAAGTTGCAAGAACTTCTTTTGTTACATTAACTTGGCTTTTTTATATGACTTTTTCCTCATTTTTTTTCCTGAAAAGAGGGGTAGATTTATTTATTTGTTGCTTTACTTACTGACCCAAGACTTTGTTGGCGATGTGAGCATAACAAACGGCGAACTTTCGTCACTATCGTCGTACATTTAGTTGGACGTCTATGGGCATACGCACGAATGCACAATACACACGCACAGCGTTACGGATGCGGAAACGCACACCACGTCAAACCGAACCGAGGCAAGTTCGTTGTATTATCGCAGAATCAATTTGTTGTTGTCGTCGCGCAAAATAAGAGTTAGAGAGTGTGAGAAAGAGAAGGATATATAAAGAGAAGGATATATTGATGTAGACATACACACGAACACTTACTAAGACCACACAGTGCAACAGAAGATTTTTTGTGTTTTATACACTGAAATTTCCTAAAAAACTTTTTCGTATTTTTGCATTTTTCTCTTTTAGTATTTTCGTATTTGTATATTTTTGTATTTGTATATTTTTATGTTTTTATATTTTTGTATTTTTAATATTTTTATTTTTGTATTTTATATTTTTATTTTTTATAGACATATTTTTTATAGACATATTTTTATATTTTATATTTTTATATTTTTATATTTTTATATTTTAAAATTTTTATATTTTAAAATTTTTATATTTTTATTTTTTTATATTTTTATATTTTTATATTTTTATATTTTTATATTTTTATATTTTTATATTTTTATATTTTTATATTTTTATATTTTTATATTTTTATATTTTTATATTTTTATATTTTTATATTTTTATATTTTTATATTTTTATATTTTTATATTTTTATATTTTTATATTTTTATATTTTTATATTTTTATATTTTTATATTTTTATATTTTTATATTTTTATATTTTTATATTTTTATATTTTTATATTTTTATATTTTTATATTTTTATATTTTTATATTTTTATATTTTTATATTTTTATATTTTTATATTTTTATATTTTTATATTTTTATATTTTTATATTTTTATATTTTTATATTTTTATATTTTTATTAATTTATGTTTGTGTATTTTTATATTCTTATATATTTATGTTTTTATATTTTTATATTTTTATATTTATATATTTTCATATTTTTATATTTTCATATTTTTATATTTATATATTTGTGTATTTTTATATTCTTATATATTTATGTTTTTATATATTTATATTTTTATGTTTTTATATTTTTATATTTTTATATTTTTATATTTTTATATTTTTATATTTTTATATTTTTATATTTTTATATTTTTATATTTTTATATTTTTATATTTTTATATTTTTATATTTTTATATTTTTATATTTTTATATTTTTATATTTTTATATTTTTATATTTTTATATTGTTATATTGTTATATTTTTATATTTTTATATTTTTATATTTTTATATTTTTATATTTTTATATTTTTATATTTTTATATTTTTATAATTTTATATTTTTATATTTTTATATTTTTATATTTTTATATTTTTATATTTTTATATTTTTATATTTTTATATTTTTATATTTTTATATTTTCATATTTTTATATTTTTATATTTTTATATTTTTATATTTTCATATTTTCATATTTTTATATTTTTATATTTTTATATTTTTATATTTTTATATTTTTATATTTTTATATTTTTATATTGTTCTATTTTTATATTTTTATATTTTTATATTTTTATATTTTTATATTTTTATATTTTTATATTTTCATATTTTTATATTTTTATATTTTTATATTTTTATATTTTGATATTTTTATATTTTTATATTTTTATATTTTTATATTTTTATATTTTTATATTTTTATATTTTTATATTTTTATATTTTTATATTTTTATATTTTTATATTTTTATATTTTTATATTATTATATTATTATATTTTTATATTTTTATATTTTTATATTTTTATATTTTTATATTTTTATATTTTTATATTTTTATATTTTTATATTTTTATATTTTTATATTTTTATATTTTTATATTTTTATATTTTTATATTTTTATATTTTTATATTTTTATATTTTTATATTTTTATATTTTTATATTTTTATATTTTTATATTTTTATATTTTTATATTTTTATATTTTTATATTTTTATATTTTTATTAATTTATGTTTGTGTATTTTTATATTCTTATATATTTATGTTTTTATATTTTTATATTTTTATATTTATATATTTTCATATTTTTATATTTTCATATTTTTATATTTATATATTTGTGTATTTTTATATTCTTATATATTTATGTTTTTATATATTTATATTTTTATGTTTTTATATTTTTATATTTTTATATTTTTATATTTTTATATTTTTATATTTTAATATTTTTATATTGTTATATTGTTATATTGTTATATTGTTATATTTTTATATTTTTATATTTTTATATTTTTATATTTTTATATTTTTATATTTTTATATTGTTCTATTTTTATATTTTTATATTTTTATATTTTTATATTTTTATATTTTTATATTTTTATATTTTTATATTTTTATATTTTTATATTTTTATATTTTTATATTTTTATATTTTTATATTTTTATATTTTTATATTTTTATATTTTTATATTTTTATATTTTTATATTTTTATATTTTTATATTTTTATATTTTTATATTTTTATATTTTTATATTTTTATATTTTTATATTTTTATATTATTATATTATTATATTTTTATATTTTTATATTTTTATATTTTTATATTTTTATATTTTTATATTTTTATATTTTTATATTTTTATATTTTTATATTTTTATATTTTTATATTTTTATATTTTTATATTTTTATATTTTTATATTTTTATATTTTTATATTTTTATATTTTTATATTTTTATTAATTTATGTTTGTGTATTTTTATATTCTTATATATTTATGTTTTTATATTTTTATATTTTTATATTTTTATATTTTTATATTTATATATTTTCATATTTTTATATTTTCATATTTTTATATTTATATATTTGTGTATTTTTATATTCTTATATATTTATGTTTTTATATATTTATATTTTTATGTTTTTATATTTTTATATTTTTATATTTTAAAATTTTTATATTTTTATTTTTTTATATTTTTATATTTTTATATTTTTATATTTTTATATTTTTATATTTTTATATTTTTATATTTTTATATTGTTATATTTTTATATTTTTATATTTTTATATTTTTATATTTTTATATTTTTATATTTTTATATTTTTATATTGTTATATTGTTATATTGTTATATTTTTATATTTTTATATTTTTATATTTTTATATTTTTATATTTTTATATTTTTATATTTTTATATTTTTATATTTTTATATTTTTATATTTTTATATTTTTATATTTTTATATTTTTATATTTTTATATTTTTATATTTTTATATTTTTATATTTTTATATTTTTATATTTTTATATTTTTATATTTTTATATTTTTATATTTTTATATTTTTATATTTTTATATTTTTATATTTTTATATTTTTATTAATTTATGTTTGTGTATTTTTATATTCTTATATATTTATGTTTTTATATTTTTATATTTTTATATTTTTATATTTATATATTTTCATATTTTTATATTTTCATATTTTTATATTTATATATTTGTGTATTTTTATATTCTTATATATTTATGTTTTTATATATTTATATTTTTATATTTTTATGTTTTTATATTTTTATATTTTTATATTTTTATATTGTTATATTTTTATATTTTTATATTTTTATATTTTTATATTTTTATATTTTTATATTTTTATATTTTTATATTTTTATATTTTCATATTTTTATATTTTTATATTTTTATATTTTTATATTTTTATATTTTTATATTTTTATATTTTTATATTTTTATATTTTTATATTTTTATATTTTTATATTTTTATATTTTTATATTTTTATATTTTTATATTTTTATATTTTTATATTTTTATATTTTTATATTTTTATATTTTTATATTTTTATATTTTTATATTTTTATATTTTTATATTTTTATATTTTTATATTTTTATATTTTTATATTTTTATATTTTTATATTTTTATATTTTTATATTTTTATATTTTTATATTTTTATATTTTTATATTTTTATATTTTTATATTTTTATATTTTTATATTTTTATATTTTTATATTTTTATATTTTTATATTTTTATATTTTTATATTTTTATATTTTTATATTTTTATATTTTTATATTTTTATATTTTTATATTTTTATATTTTTATATTTTTATATTTTTATATTTTTATATTTTTATATTTTTATATTTTTATATTTTTATATTTTTATATTTTTATATTTTTATATTTTTATATTTTTATATTTTTATATTTTTATATTTTTATATTTTTATATTTTTATATTTTTATATTTTTATATTTTTATATTTTTATATTTTTATATTTTTATATTTTAATATTTTTATATTTTTTTATTTTATATTTTTTTATAGTTTTATATTTTTATATTTTTATATTTTTATATTTTTATATTTTTATATTTTGATATTTTGATATTTTTATATTTTTATATTTTTATATTTTTATATTTTTATATTTTTATATTTTTATATTTTTATATTTTTATATTTTTATATTTTTATATTTTTATATTTTTATATTTTTATATTTTTATATTTTTATATATTTATATTTGCACATGTTTATATATTCATATATTTTAATATTTTTATATTATTAAATTTTTATATTTTAATATTTTTATAATTTCATATTTTTACATTTTTATATTTTTTATATTTTTGTATTTTCATATTTTTATATTATAATATTTTTATATTTTTAAATTTTTATATTTTTATATTATTATAATGAGATATTGATATTATTGAGAGGAGTAAACTACAAAATTTTAAAATATTAGGTTAAACCTAGAATTCCAAGAAATTCATACAAAAAAATTAATAATAAATTAATGGGATTTTGAATAAGCTATGGCATCCATAGCTTAAAACCAAACCTTGGATTAATGACCAATCGATGTTTCACAAATCTCAGAACGTGTATAAAAATACAAAATTCTTGAAATATTAGGCTGAGCCGAAAATGTTGTGATTCTATGGCCGCTCAGCTTAAATTACTATTAAATTACTGGAGCTGAAAAATAAAAACCTAGAATTATTAGGCTGAACCTTAAAAAACATACACAAATATGAAATGTGAAGTTTCATATATCAGTATGACACTTATACACAAGGGTTGTTGTCCCAACTAATTGACTCTATCTTCACTCTCTTTTTATATTTTAAAATATTTTTATTATTCTATTTTAAAGTTTTTATGTTTTTTACCCTGAATAACACAAAAAAAAAAATAAACGAGAGTTTGAGCTAACGAAAGTTAAATTGTATGGAATTTTACAGCTATAACCGGTAGTTAGCTCTTAACCCTAGTGTATTTATTTATTGTTAATGGCCCTCAGTGAATTATATAGTTTTTTTAAAACATGTGTTTTAATTTATGAGATATATTTTTTTTAATTTGATGGATTTTCTCGAATTTTCTGTTGCACTGTGTTCTCTTCTTAGTCTTAGTTTTTTGTAGTTATTTTGCAAAAGATCTTATGATTTGAATTACTTTTCCTTGAGTTGTTTACTTTCTAACAAATGAAGTGGAATAGCAACGGACAGAGGAGCATAAGTGAAAAATATAAATAAATGCGGTATTTTTTTTCTTCTTTTTTTAGTTAGCTATTTTTTCCATGCTTTTACTTCTATCCTTTAGAAAAAAGAAACAACTTTGTGCTGCTACTTTGGACTTTGACTCTTTTATGTTTCTTTGCACTTTTCGCAATGTTCTGCGGAAGTTGTGATATATATACACTCGTCTGCGGGTGGATCTGTAGTATACGAGTGAATATTCTTAGAGTAACTTGCAAAAATTATTGCTTTGGTGTGAATGAATGATTTGAAGGACCTAGCTTTTTCCCCCATTACATCCGCGTTTTGTGATGGACGGAGGTTTTCTTCTTTATTTACCTTTTTTCTTACTTTATGTTTTTCCCATTTGCCAATGTACATTTCTTTAGCTTTTGCTTTAGGAGAGTGAACTTAAAGTTGTTAAAATATGGTCGGTTGTACTTAAGCGACACTTGTGTCTTGACTATTAAGTAGAGCGACACACAAGAATATAATTCGTTTTGCACTGTGCTTGGATTGGTAGTGTACATTTTTCCTTTTCTTGGGAAATCCCTTTTGATAACTCAATTAAATCTATGCATAAAAATCAGTCTTTGTCAACGATAAAAGGGATATCGCCTTTATACGTTGTCTTTTTTGTATAACTGAGAGATAACATAGTAGTTAGAATCAGTGATGCGTATATGTAATATATGATATAGTTTAATTTAAGTATACGTTTTTATTATTATAAGTTATATGCTACTTGTTGTCAATTGAGATTTTTTCAAGCTGTCAGATGTCGATTCTATTGTAGAGGAAGACTGCAGTATACAGGAATAACTCAGAGGTCAACTGTAGTATAGAGGAAGACCTCTGAGGTCAGTCCTAGTATAGAGGAAGTCTTCAGAGGTCAACTATAGTATTGAGGAAGACTTCAGATGTAAACTCTAATATAGAGGTAGACCTCAGAGGTCATCTATCGTATAAAGGAAGACCCCAGAGGTCAACTAAAGTATAGAGGAAGACTTCATACGTCAACTCAATTATGGAATACTTCAGAGGTCAACTCAAGAATAGAGGAAGTCCTCAGAGGTTAGCTATAGTATATAGGAAGACCTCTGAGGTCAACCAGTACCGAGGAATACTCCAGAGGTCAACTCTAGTATAGAGGAAAACCTCAGACGTCGACTGTCATATATATGACTACTTCATAGGTCGACTCTAGTATAGCTGAAGACCTCAGATGTTGACTTTAGTATAGAGGATGACTTCAGAGGCTAATATCGGAATGCCTCAGAAATTGACTTTAGTATAGAGGCAGACCTGATAGGTTGACTCTAGTATAGAGCAACACCTCAGTGGTGAACTCTAGGATAGACGAATAACGCAGAGGTCGACTCACGTATAGAGGAAAATCTCAGAAGTCGACTCTAGTATTGAGGAAGACCTCAGAGGTCGACCGTAGCGTAGAGAAAGAACTCAGAGGTTGACTCTAGTATAGAGGAAGACCTCAGAGGCCGAATCTGTTGTGGAGGAGAACTTCAATGGTCGACTTCAGAACAACGGAAAACCACAGAGAAGGGCTTATCAATGTGGAGTTTTTGTTTTTACAATTCGTAGTGCGTATACGTTGCCTTGATTTAATTTCAATAATACGTTTAAATTCTTATAAATCATACGCCATGGAGAACCCATCGTTTCTTTCCTTCCATAGTTCTTTCAATATAATAGTAATTTAACAACCATTATAATTAAATGTGTATATAATAAATAATTACATTTATGTAGTTGATATGTATAATCATTTATTTTGTATTTTATCGCTCTGTTTATTTAATCCTCCTTCTGACCTTCCATTACATATTTTTTAATTAATTATTTCTATTAACTCTGGCAAACCACTGTTCTTTGTCCGGTCCATAGCGGAATTTCTGTTGTTGTTGTTGTTGTTAATGGCAATGATGATGATGATGGTGACAAGGACGAAGGCGAGGACATTGGTATAAATAAATAAACGAAATGGATGCAGTTCTTTGTGGTACAGAAGTAGACTACATTTAAGTGTCATTTGGAATAGTAAAGTTTACGGTGTGATTTCTACACTTGTGCTCTCGTTTTTTTATATACAATTTCCACTTTTCCTAGCCTTCCTACCATTCGTGGTCCTTAGGTTACACGGAAAACAATTATGCCGATTGAATTTTGAGAATGATTAGTTATTTAATATTCTTCATAGATTCTGCTTTAAACTTTTTTAAAGTTTCATAAAAGCTACGGGGAAGATTTCTTTGTTCTAAGAAAAAGCTTCTTGTATAGAGGAAGACATCAGTGGTCGGTTCTACTATAGAAAAAGACCTCAAAGGTCGACACTAGAATAGACAAAAATGTCAGAGTTCGACTCTGGTATAGGTCGACTCTAGGATAGAGGAATACCTCAGAAGTCGATGGTAGTATAGATGAAAACCTGTATCTTTAATTTAATTTAAATTAAGTATACGTTTATATTATTATAAGTTATACGCCACCATAAACCTTGATTTCAATTGCGATATATGGATTTTCCCAAGACCTAAGACGTCGACTCTAGTAAGGATTCCACCCTAAAAGTTGACTGTAGTAGTATAGAGGAAACCCAGAGAAGTGGACTATAGAGGATGACATCAGATATTGACTTTAGTACAGAGGAAGACCTCAGAGTTGAACTAAAGTATAGAGGAAGACCTCAGATGTCAACTCTAATATAGAGGTAAACCTCATAGGTCAACTGTAGTATAGGGGAAGACCCCAGAGTTCAACTTAAGTATAGAGGAAGGCTTCAGATGTCAACTCAAATATGGAAGACTTCAGAGGTTAACTCTATATACTCGTAGATGACGACTTCAGGGGAATGGGGGGTATATTCATTTTGTCATTCCGTTTGCAACACCTCTAAATATTGATCCGAAACCCATGAAGTATATATATTCTTAATCGTCTTAAAATTCTAAGACGATTAGCCATGTCCGTGTGTCCGTCCGTCCGTCCCTCTGTTGTAATCAGGCTACAATCTATAATACTTGAGCTAGGTGGCTAAATTTTGGTATAGATACTTCTTATAGCTGCAGGTAACCTGGGATTGAAAATGGGCAATATCAGTCCCTATTTCGATAGATATATACTCGTAGATGACGACTTCAGGGGGATGGGGGGTATATTCATTTTGTCACTCCGTTTGCACACCTCTAAATTTTGATCCGAGACCCATAAAGTATATATATTCTTAATCGTCTTAAAATTCTAAGACGATTAGCCATGTCCGTGTGTCCGTCCGTCTGTTGTAATCACGCTACAATCTATAATACTTGAGCTAGGTGGCTAAAATTTGGTATATATACTTCTTATAGCTGCAGGTAACCTGGGATTGAAAATGGGCAACATCAGTCCATATTTCGATATAGCCCCCATATATAGCATATAACTTATTGTGATTCCTACTGTTCTCATCTTCTCTACATTTACCATATTTTTATACCCCCACCATAGGATGGGTGGTATAAATATTGATCTGAGACCGCATAAAGTGTATATATTCTTAATCGTCTTAAAATTCTAAAACGATTTAGCCATGTCCGTCTGTCCGTCCGTCCGTCCGTCTGTCCGTCCGTCCGTCTGTTGTAATCACGCTACAATGTATAATACTTGAGCTAGGTGGCTGAAATATGGTATATTTACTTGTTATATATACCTGCAGTTAACATGGGATTGAAAATGGGCTATATCGGTCCACATTTTGATATAGCCCCCATGTATAGCATCTGTCATAGTTTACTTCTTAACGCCATAGAGACCACAAATGTCAACTAATCGGGCTGAAAATTGGTAACTGGGGTTAATTTATAGCCGCACCCTCACACGAACAACGGTAGCCATAGGTCCATGTTGTGATATAGCCCCCATACAAAGGTCCATCTAGATTTTACTTTTTAACGCAACAAAAACCACAAATTTCAACGAATCGGGCTGAATATGAATTGTAATATGACTTTATTTGTGCCCGAAACCATTCACATGTTATTCATGGTGGAAGGTATATAAGATTCGGCCAGGCCGAACATAACGCTTTTACTTGTTTTTATAACGAAATTTTCTTGGCTTTAAGTATTTCTTAGCTGTAAATGTTTTTTCTTAATGAAAGTTTTCTTTGCTTTTGAGAAAAGTTTCATGACATTTAAGAATAGTTTAGTTTTAAACAAATATTTTTAGAAAAAGCTTTTATTCTTTTAAATATTCGTTTTTATAGTTTCCCTGTTTTTGAAGAAAAACTTCTTTGTTTTAAAGAAAAGTTTCTCTGATTTAAAGAAATGTTTCATTGATTTTAAAATTTTTCTGTTTTTATGAAAAATATATTTGTTTAAAAAAGTTTCTTTGAAAATTACTGATCAGTTCTTTGGATCAATGAATATCTTCTTTATTTTTAAGAAAAGTTTCTTTGTTATAAAGAGAAGTTTCTTTGTTTTAAAAAATGTTTCATTGTTTTTTAAAAAAATCATTTGTTTTAAAAAAAAAAATAAGTTAAAAGGTTTCTTTGTTTTAAGGAAAAGTACTTTGAAATATTACTGATATAGTTCTGTGGGTCAAAGAAGTTTTTCTTTATTTTAATGAACAACATTTTTCAGTGCATTTCGTTGTCCCCACTAAACTTTGTGTCCCATCGTCCTTGTTGGCGTGCAGAGGGTCCTTTGTGGAAGTCACCGTTGGGTAATTGCTATTTTATGTGTAAATTACTTTAATTGACACTATTTAAATTTTTAATTATATTTAGACAACTTCATGCAAAGCATGAAGTGTGAATGAGAGAGAGGAAAGAAAAGGGAGAACTAGTGATGAGAGAATTCCATTAAAACGAGTGAATTTTCTGTTCTATGCATTAGCCAATGCTTTGAGAGGACCAAGGAACAAAAGGGACGAATGCCAAGAAGTGGATGGACTTTTAAGGACAGTATTATGTGAAAATGTAAATTTTTGGAAATGTTATTTTTTTAAAGGACAAATAATGTAGCAGTCCTTAAATTTATAGGGTAGTAGTAGTGTAACAAAATGTAAATTTCTTGAAAGGATATTTTTTGCGAAGGACAAATAAATGTTATGGTTATTATGTTCGTAAAGAGGAATATATTTTTCTTTGAGTTTTATTAACATATTTGTCAAAATAAAGCAGTAATTATGGAGTCCATAAATTTTGACTTGTATGTTAGCATTTGAAATTGGACCTTAATAAAGCCGAATTTCTTAAGAATCCTTGAATGACTAAGGATGCCTTTGAAATGTCTTCCTAGAACTATTTTTTTTCAACGAGAAAACTTCATATTCATATCCTAACAAATTATTTCTGTTCCCAAAACCCAAATTTATTAATGCATTCCCGTTTCCGTTTTCCATAGTTGGTTATAGTTTCTGTCCTCCTTATAACCCTCTGCGGAAATCATGCAAACCTTTCTGGCCAAATGTGCGTTTTCTCTTAATTATGCCACAATTTCCTTGACCATTTCATTCTTTGTATTTTATCAACCATTCAGAATTTCGTTTAGCCCAAAAAGGACTTGCGTGTTTTATTGCAATTCAAAGCCGGGGCACTTTATTAATTTTCTTTAGTCGTACGAACGCATTGAGTTTCATAACTTATTACCATTTTACACCAATCATTAATAGTTAAGTGTGAAATGGACACGCAACATTTTTTCGATTTTTTTTTGATTTACCAAAGAACGGGGTAGTTGCTTCCAGACCGATGGGTCATCATCATCAGACGGGTGATTATTTCAGGATTGAGCTCTTTTGGTTTTGGGGACAATGTCATGCAATCAACGCTAATTATCCGGCGGAAGGGGTATTAAAGGTTGTGGGAAGGACATTGTGTGAAACAAAAGGATTTGTTGTGCGTTTGAAAACCGTATTATAATTGTGACGGAATATAGGCCGACGGAAATTGTTTGGATTCTTTATGCAAACAACAAATAAAAACATTTCAGTCGATTAAACCGACTAAAGTATATCATCATCTAATGATAAATATAATATGGAATTTGGTACTTTGTGTGGGAGCCTAAAAGGTTGAAATTTTCATGATTCACACTACACGACTGAGTACAAAGAATGGGTTGAGGGGGACCTTGGGGCCCGGCACCCAAATCAGGTGAATATTAAAGTGTTCAGCCATTTCGGTAAGAGGTCTGCAATAGTCACGGAGGACTTGATAGCAGCCAGGGACTTGATAGCAGCCAGACTATCATCGAAAATATTGATACCGACTTTGTGACCCAAATGGTGATACAAATAAAACATTATTGAAGCTGAGCAAAATATAAATTAAGAAGATCGTAGGTATCCTTACACAACATGCAGGCTTACAAGCACATTTACACAGAATATGCGGTAATGATGACGAAACGTTAGAGCACTACCATTGTCAATGCCCAGATTTGGCAAACATTACATCCCGAATCATAGAAGATGACTCTTTACGAGACTTAACCCAAATAGGGGTATAGAATGGAAAATACTTAATGACTATGTCAAGAGTACAGAGTTCCTAAATAAGCTAGCAAGACTAAACCAATAAATAATCAGAGCGCAGAGCAAGCCGAGCATCCCCATCAACCTAATATTGATTATACGCTTCAATGGCTGTATTAATATTAAGCATACGCCATAATGAACTGTAAATTATTCCACTGCATAAATATTGATGATTTAGTAATTATATTTCTATCGTATTTATATCACTCATACGCTGTGCTGAACTCTTAGTTTTTGACTAAAACAAATTGCAAACACATTAATCCTATTATATTGTCAGGAGAAACGAAAAAGGCCAATAAGGCAAAACAAAATCCGGTATTGAGGTAATCATTGCTTCAAAATACACATCCCTACTATAAAAAATGGCGAATCTATTAACGAATTCGAAAAGGGCCTAAGAACAAATTATTTATTTTTTACATTTCAGACAATTTACTAAAACTAATTATAAATCATGTTTGTCTGAATTAATATACGAGTATGCGTCATTATGTTTGGGTGATATCCTCAAAACGCAGTTTTTCTGAAGGCAACTTTTTTTATTTTATTAATTTTTTTTGGCTGATCCTGTACATTTATTAATAAAATTTTCAGGAATTTGAAAATATTTAGGAGTACAACTATTATGTTGTTTGTTTGGATTGCAGATATTCATTTATTTACTGCGTATACGTTTTAATATTAATCAATATTATTCATACGCTCCAATGGAATTTTAGTTATGATGCCTTCAGTTTAAAGCCTTCGTATTGCGTATACGTATTTATTGCAATTTATATTATTCATACGTTTGTTATGCATTTAATCGTATTCATATCAATTAATATTACTCATACTCTCCAATGTATGCTGCCTTCAGTTTAAAATGTACCATTGCGTATACGTAGTTAGTAATCTTTCTCTCAAATTAATATCACGCATACGCCTGGGTAGTTTATTAAAATTAATCCAAAATTTATACGACAAATTGAAATTACATAAAATAACAACCATACAATAATCTTTTTTCGCTGGAGAAGAGAAAAAATTTTTTTTCTAATACAATTTTTTAGAATTTGGATATCTTTTATAATTACAACAAAAGACGGATTAATGTTCGGCCGAATACACTGCACCGTGGATCACATGTGAATGGTTATGGCTACTAGTAGACTCATTAACCAAATTTCAGCCAAAATTCATTTAAATCTAAGGTTTTTGTGGCGATACGAAGTCAACCCTTTGTATGGAGGCTATATCAAAACATGGACCTATGACAACTATTATTTTGTTTTGTTTAATTGGTGATATCCCTGTATCTATTGATAATGAGTATTCATATAAATTCATATTATTCATACGCTCTAGTGAATGCATGGAGTAATGCTACGGTTTAATATGTGATATTGCATATACGTTTTCACATCGATTAATATTAATCATGCGCTCTAATGGATTTTTATACCCTCCACCATAGGACGGGGGGTATATTTATTTTGTCACTCCATTTGTATCACCACTAAATATTGACCGGGACCCCATAAAATATATACATTATTAATCGTTGTAAAATTCTATGACGTCCGACTGTCTGTCCGTCTGTTGAAATCACGCTACAATCTATAATACTTGAGCTAGGTGGCTGGAATTTGGTACATATATTTCTTATATCTGCAGGTATATTGAGATTGAAAAAGGGCAATATCAGTTTATTTTTGGATATAGCTCCCCATATATAGCATCTCCCCGATTTGACTTCTTAACGTCATAGAAACCACAAATGTCAAATGATCGGGCTGATCTGTTTTGATATAGCCCCCATACAAAGGTCCCTCTATATTTGACTTCGCAAAGTCACGAAAACCTCGAATTTCAACGAATTGGGCTGAAATTTGGTATAATTAGATTATTACTACCCATAACCATTCACATTCGATCCATGGTGGCGGGTATATAAGATTCGGCATGGCCGAACTTAATCGTTCTTTACTTGTTTATTATACCCCACAGCATAGGATGGGGGTTCTATTCATTTTGTCACACCGTTTGTAAACCACTAAATATTGATCTGAGACCCCATAAAGTATATATATATTCTTAATCGTTGTAAAATTCTAAGACGATTTAGCCTTATCCGTCTCTCCATCCGTCTGTTGTAATCACGCTACAGTCCTTAATAATAGAGCTAGGTTGATCAAATTTGGTAGAAATATTTCCTATAGTTGCAGGTTGTTTGGGATTGCAAATGGCCCATATCGGTCAATGTTTTGATATAGCTCCCCTACAGAGGTCACTCAAAATTGCGGGTTTTGAGCCATAGATACCACATTTTTTAAGGAATTTAGCAGAAACTTTGTTGTTTGTATTCCAAAGGGTTTTCCAACAAGAGGTGCTATTTTGGTATTCAAAGAAAAATTCAATTTTTTGAGATAAATGATCGGATGTTAATTTCATAATAAAGAGGAAGGTATGCCGATAATAATGAAAAACAACATCAGCCAAATGGCCACCACGACCACGCTTACAGGACCATATCCTTTTCATGAAATTTTCCATAACCAAATCGCAAAGTGGCTGCCCTATGTCCTCGATATCCTCACGAATTCTATCTTTGAGGTCTTGAATCGAGGCTGGGCTGTTGGCGTATACCTTATCTTTCACGTGGCCCCAAAGGAAGAAGTCGCAAGGTGTTAAATCACAAGATCTCGGTGGCCAATTGTGATCACCTCTTCGAGAGAGAACATGGTCCGGAAACATTTCCCGTAACAGAGCAATGGTTTCGTTGCTTGTGTGGCACGTAGAGCCGTCTTGTTGAAAGTAAACGTTGTCCAGATCAATACCATCCAACGCCGACCATAAAAAATCATTAATCATCTCCCGATAGCGCAATTCATTCACCGTAACTGTTGATCCAACCTCATTTTCGAAATAGTAAGGTCCAATGACCACGTCGCATCATAAACCGCACTAAACAGTCACACGTTGAGGATGGAGAGGCTTCTCAACAATAACTCTTGGGTTTTCCGAGCCCCACATGCGACAATTTTGCTTGTTGTCGTAGCCACCGAGGAGGAAATGGGCCTCATCAGAATTCCGGATCATTTTCATGCATTTCAAGGACCCAATCAGCAAAGACACGACGTTGTTGATGATCGGCCGGCTTGAATTCTTGTGTTAACTGAACTTTATAAGCCTTAAGATCCAAGTCTTTATGCAAGATACGGTGTAATGACGTTTGTGGAATGCCCAATTCCAAAGAACGACGAGGAATGGACAAACCTGGGTTTTCTTCAACACTTTGGGCTACAGCAGCAATATTCTCAGTTGTTCTTGAGCGACGTGCACGGGTTTTATTCTTCACATCACTAACTTGTCCCAACAGCTCGAATTTTTTCACCAATTTCTGTATTGCGGTCCGACAAGGTGCTGCACGACGACCCAAATATGTTTTAGTTTTGCGAACTGTGACTGAAAGATTTTCACCATTTTTGTAGTGAATTTTAATAATTTCAATGCATTGTTGAATCGTGTATCATTCCATTTTTAAACCCTCCACCATAGGATGTAACACCTCTAGATATTGATCTGAGACCCCATAAAGTATATATATTCTTAATCGTCGTAAAATTCTAAGACGATTTAGCCATGTCCGTCTGTCCGTCCGTCCGTCCGTCTGTGGTAATCACGCTACAGTCCGCAATAATATTGGTAGGTTGATCAAATTTGGTACAAATACTTCTTATAGTTGCAGGTTGTTTGGGATTGCAAATGGGCCATATCGGTCCATATTTAGATATAGCTCCCATATATGTATAGCATCCAACTTGTTGTGATTCCTACTGTTCTAATCTACTATATTTTTTATACCCTCCACCATAGGATGGGGGGGTATATTCATTTTGTCACTCCGTTTGTAACACCTCTTAATATTGATCGGAGACCCCATAAAGTATATATATTCTTAATCGTCGTAAAATTCCAAGACGATTTAGACATGTCTGTCTGTCCGTCCGTCCGTCCGTCTGTGGTAATCACGCTACAGTCCGCAATAATAGAGCTAGGTTGATCAAATTTGGTACAAATACTTCTTATAGTTGCAGGTTGTTTGGGATTGCAAATGAGCCATATCGGTCTATATTTAGATATAGCTCCCATATATAGCATCTAACTTGTTGTGATTCCATCTACTATATTTTTTGTGTTTTCGGTGTTATTTTCTTTAGGTTTGGGTTATTTTGTGAGGTCACATGCTATCCATGGTGGAGGGTATATAAGATTCGGCATGGCCGAACTTAACGCTTTTACTTGTTGTGTTTTCGGTGTTATTTTCTTTAGGTTTGAATTATTTTGTGAGGTCACATGCTATCCAGGGTGTATAAGATTCGGCATGGCCGAACTTAACTCTTTTACTTGTTAGTAATGGCGTAGTTTCTACTTGCCAAATGTCAAAGAATAAAAGCTTCAAAATTGACAGCTACCCAAATACCGGGTGATTCAAAATAACACCTCTTGTTGGAAAACCCTGTATTTTGACAAGAATTCCTCATTGCAAAAAAAAAGTTTTTAAGTCAGTTCATATTTTGTTAAGTTCACCTATAGATGTCGCTCCCAAAAAGGCTTATTTAAGCCATAAACACCACATTTTCTAAAAAATTTAGCTGAAATTTTGCAGTTTGTATTCTATTTTTTATCCCCTCACCTTAGAGAGGAGGGTATATATCATTTGCTACGAGCCAAAAGTGTAGCACATCGAAGGAGTGACCTAAGACCCTAATTATGTTCGGCGGATATCCGTTTTGGGTCATTTTAAGTCGAATGAGCAATGTCCGTCCGTCCGTCTGTCTGTCTGCTGGCTGGTGCGCACGATAACTCTCGAAAGGGGAAACCGATTGACTTCAAATTTGTATGTGGTAATATTTTCTTCTATCTCCGGCTAGATGATGAAGTTGGGCCATATTAGTCCATTCCTTCTGGTACCTTCCCCACAGAGTGTTAACATTTAGTGAAATGTTGGTTATTTAATAAATTCTATACTACTTATTTAAATCCTCTGAAATTCTACACATGGTATTAGTTTATTAGTCACTATTACCTCGAGAAAAATTGGCGAAGTGTCCCCGCTTCTTGTGGTACCTGCCACACAAATGGACCATTTTGTACCAAATGTTACCAGCTTATAACTTTAATACCAGTGCATACAAATACTTGAAATTTTGTACAGTGTTATGCTTTTATAGTACCTAGAGCGCAGAGAAAAATGGTCGTTATTGGCACGCCGCTTTTGCTATCCCCCACACAAATGGACCATTTTACACCCAAAGTTAACAGCTTATAACTTTAATATCAGTGCATATAAATATTTTGTACAGTGTCAAGCATTTATAGTACCTAGAGTCCAGAGAAAAGTGACCGTTATTACTAATATTTTTTTGGGACTCAAGGTGAGGGGATTCATAAGTCAGTTTACCCGACTGAACTTTCTTATTTGTACACGGAGGAAAATCGCCATTTTTGATATGTTTGAATTCAAAGAAAATATACTTGGAAACAAAATTTTTAAATATTATATATTTTATTTGAAAATCAAGAAATTTTGTTTGGAACGCATATATTAATATATTACAACAAAATATATTTGCGAACAGACTGTCACAAATAAAATATGTGCTTAGACACAAACAAAGATATTGTTTAAGAATTTATCCACATACATTACATTTAAAAAAAATTAAAACTTTGCTGACTTTGTCAATTTTACTTTTTCTGTGATTTCGTGTTATACTTATAGTTAAAAATGTCGTATGCAGCCTTTTTTTCTTTTACAGCTCAAATTTTTATTTATAATACAATAATACAGCTGTCAATCCATTAATGTTATTTGTCGTTACCCAAGGTTATACGATTTAAATTTTAATATAATTTTACAAACATATATAATTTCTAAAAAACAACAACTATAAACAAACTAAGCACTGTTTCGGAAATATTACATATTTCCAAATAAAAAAATATTAGGATGAAAACATCATTTTGTTTAGAACAACATACAACATCCTCCCTAACATATAATATTTGTGCGTGTTATATATTTGGAGTGTATCCTAAACATATGTATATTTCCAGCAGAATATGTTTGGAACAATATACTACAGAAGCGATTTTTTTTCAGCGTGTAGTCCCCGTGTAGATGTAGCTCCCAAAAAAGCTATTTCGAACCACAAACATCGCATTTTTCAGGTGAAGAGTTTGGCTAAAGAATTTGCGGCCTAAAAAATGCAGCGTTCGTTTTCTAATAACTATTCTTAAACAAAAATGATCGTTTCATGATTTGCTCCATATCGAAAGATTTTTCCAGTAATAGAATTGAATGCAATCCATGGTAGAGAATATATAAGATTCGGCATGGCCGAACTTAACGCTTTTACTTGTTATTGTTGAAAATCATTAAATCTACCATTTTTTTTGGCTGTATTTTATTATCGCTCTTTGTGGTCTTAATCAGGTAAATTTGTACAAAATTTTTAAATAAATATAAAATAACAGGTACGCACACAACCTTCTAGCTCCACTTTTCTAATTTCAGAGCATTTACTAATAAAATTGTGTGGAGTTCATTAAATATTTTCAGTATTACCCAAAATTCGTTTCAGTCGACTAGGTCGATTAATCGGACCTAAAAGTCGACTTTTTCATAGCCGATTAAATTAACATTAAGTCATTTTAAAGTATGTTGATATTCTTCTAAATATGTTAAATTGTGGAATTGTAGTACATTGGATAGCGATGAAAACTGAATATATTAATAACACTTTTTCCTTTCCAAAAATGCTGATATATCATCGCCAGTAATGCCACAAAAAAACGAAAATTCGTTTTTCGTCCAAAAATCACGACTTTATTGAAGAAACAAGAAGAAGAAGAAGACGTAACATCGAGTGCTCGTTTTTGATAAAGCACTAAAGGCGTTGCCCACATTGTATTAAACAGAATGTACTGTATTCATCTATGTAACCTTTGAAGTTGTTCTCTTGTTGCTGGTTTGAGGTTCTATGCCAATTATAGTACATTTGACTAAAATATGTCTTCTATCCATGCGAGTATGAGGGGCTATATGTAAATTTGAACCGATATTGTTAACACAGATGTTAACTGGTAAAATAAGATACTCTTTACCAAATTTCATGAATATCGAAAGGAAATTATATCTTCTATAGAGGGTATAAGCTAAATCGAAAGTACATTCATATATATGAAGATATCTGGTTCTAAACTGATATTCAAATAGTTGAGAGATTTTTGATAGTTCGCCGTAGACGAAAGAAAATAAGTTACAGAAACAGGCCCTATATCTAAATACGGATTGTCTTTCTTTTTCAATACGACTAGTAGATGTGTGCAAAATTTCTTTGAGATCGTCCTATATTTGCGAACTGCACAGCTAAATCGATTCAGAAAGTGATTCTAAGTCGATCGGTATAATAACCGATGGTCTATATCTCTTCTCCTTTTGGGTGTTAGAAACAAATGCATAAAATTATAATAAATTGTACCACAGTGTGGTGTAGGTTATAAATAAATAATTTTAAAAGAAATTATGGGAATTAAATATACCATTCCGTACTTACTATAAGTATACCACACTGTGGTACTTTACTACTCTCTGAACCGTGGCTACGGAAACTACGAAGCGAAGCACCAATGTGCTATGTATTACAGTGTAGAATAAAAAATACTTTTTTTTTTGGGAAAATGCAAAAATGTTACTAGAAGTTACACTATGGGGTCATCGGTCACACTTTTCAAGAGCCAGCCACACGATACAGATTACAAACATCTTCAAATGTCCCGAACATACATACTTATATATATGATCGTCGATCTCTTTGGCCAAGAGTAAAGTATTTATACATTCCCTTCCCTATGTCACGAAGGCTCAACATTTGTATTCCTTTAAAATAAGAGAATTATCTCTGAACCCAAAGATGTTAATAAGAACGATATACATTCATCAAATAAATACAACACCAAAAGAGCAAATTTAATAGTGCTTTGAAAGAAGTTGTGCAAAAGTGAAGAGAAATAAGTACTTCCCCGGCGCGACAAGCACTTGTTAAATTCATTGGTGAAAACCCAAATTAGAACAACTTCCGGATCATAAGTTGGGGATTTTAATTGCTTCTTTGAATGCTCTTTTTTTTGCTGGGCATTAATAAGCATACGCTGCAATGAACATTTTTTTTCCTAATTATACCCTACACCACGCTGTGGTACAGGGTATTATGACTTTGTGCATTTGTTTGTAACACCCAAAAGGAGAATAGATAGACCCATTGTTTATTATACCGATCGACTTGTAATCACTTTCTGAGTCGATTTAGCTATGTCCGTCTGTCTGTCTGTAGATGTATTCTTGTAATCAAAATACAGGTCGCAATTATGATCCGATCTCAAGGAAATTTTGCACATATCTTTATTTAGGCCCAAGGACGATCCCTATTGAATTTGGTTAAAATCGGTTCAGATTTACATATAGCTCCCATATATATGTACCTCCGATTTGGCATATATGCACTGTATAAACAACATTTTTGAACCGATTTGTACAAAAATTGACAGAGAGTAGTCTCGTGATACACTTAGAGACAATACAAAATTTGGGGGAAATCGGTTCAGATTTAGATATAGCCCCCATATATATGTTACACCCGATTTGACATGTAAGCGCTGTAGAAACTGTATTTTATATCCGATCAGTACGAAATTCGGAAGAAAGAGGTTTCTTATTACATGAAGGAATACTGCCAAATTCGGAGAAAATCGAATCAGATTTAGATATAGCCCCCATATATATGTTACCCCCGATTTGAAATTCAAGCGCTGTAGACTGTATTTTATATCTGATCATGCTGCCAAATTCGGAGAAAATCGGTTCAAATTTAGATATAGAACCCATATATATGTTAGCCCCGATTTGACATCTAAGCGCTGTAGAGACTGTATTTTTTATTCGATCAGTACGAAATTCGATGGAAAGAGGCTTCTATTTTACATGAATGAGTATTCAGGGAAAATCGATTCAGATTAATATATAACCTCCATATATATGTTCCTCCTGATTTGGTTACAAAGCGCTATAGAAATTGTACTTTACTTCCGATCATTACAAAATTCTCCAGAAAGATGTTTCTCAATTTAGGAACGAATATTGCATAATTTAGCGTCTATCGGTTCAGAATTAGATATATTTTTTATTTTAAAATTTGTTAAAGCGAACTCTTGTTTGTTATATTTCTTTTTTGCTTCTTTGTGGGTTCAAGGAAAAGTAATAAAAAATGTATAAAAAATAATTAAAACTATAGCATATACCCCTATTAGCACAATTAATATTAATCATACGTTCTAGTGAATTTTTTGTGCTTTATTTTAAAAATATTTTAAAGTTAACTCTTTTTTGTTGCATTTCTTTTTCTCTGCTCCTTTGTGGTTTCAAGGAAAAGTAATCCAAAATTTATACAAAAATTTTAAATTAACATAAAATAACAACTACGCACTTGTACAATTTTCTTTGAAGGGGGGGGCAAAAAAAATGTTTTGAGAAATTTTCGTAGATTTTTTTTATTTTATTTCTGCCATTTAATATTAAAGAGATGACGTATTTTTTCTGTTTTTTGAAACCACAGCACGTGCTGGTTTTTCGTTTCGAAAAAAGGAAAACCGAGAAAATCCTTCGAAGTTTTTCACTTCACTTTACGAGTTCTATAGATGGTTGTTAAGGATGCGGGGGGAGGTTTTTACGATTTTTTGCTGCAGTTTTTATTTTGTTTGTATGTTTTTTTAAAGAGTTAAAGAGTTTGTCTGTTTGTTTTGATGTTACGGTTGCGGGTTTTTTTGTTTTTTTTCGATTTTTGTTGCGAAGTTTTGTTTTGTTTCAACTTAATTATATGAGAATTTTCACGTATCAACACAATGAAGGCTTTGCCACGACTAAATTTTATAGGCAACCCCAGGCTAAGCGACCAATAATATTTTTCATATTGCAAATTTCGTCTCAGAGTGTCAGACAGCTGTGCCTTTGATTGCAGGTAAATATGTGTGTGTGTGTGTGTTTGTGTATGTGGGCTGGAATGTGAGAGTGAATTGTTTACGAGTTGATTTTCTTTGTGTGGTGGTTTTTAGGGCCAACAATTGGCTGGAGTTGTGTCAGGAGTTTTTGTTGGATTTGATTTTGCCACATTTGCATGTCTGACCAAAATCGCCGCGTAGCGAAAAAAACGAAACTACTCCAACTCCTTGGACGGCAGGACTTTCCAAGGGAAAGTTTTGCATTACTTATAAGTGTAGATTTGTGTCTACGCCAACTTTGTTGGGTAGACCACTTTGTGGTGGTGGTTGTGGTGGTGGTCATAACTTAAGACCCAGAAAATGGAACAAATTACTGTTAAACATGTAACAATATTTCTTAGCCATTCATACGTGTATATATCGTATGCATATATAGGACATCAGTTGGTGGTGTTATGGACAAGTCCTCCATCTTGGCGGCGGTTGCGTATGTGTTTCGCTGTGCTCTTACTTCGCAGTCAAACTATTAGTTCTTATTACAAAAGCTATGTATATACTCGGGAGTTTCGAGGGAAGGAATGTTTTAAGAAATTTCTAAAGGCGGAGAAGAAGGAAAAAGAGGTAGGAGGACCATAGAAAGCCCTGGAATAGTTTAGGGTGAACATAATAGTTTTCCATAGGTGTTTCTTAGTTTTACTTGATTTTCCATAGGCGTTTGTTTACTTTCATTCAACGCTTTGCCCAGGTTCTGTTTGTTTTTTCTTAAGTTTCGTATTTCCAATTCCCCAAACCCTGTCTCAGACCCCCATTTTTCCCACTTTTCCTTAAAGTGGATTTTTTTTGCTTTGAATTGAGGTTACGGAGTAAGGTTCTTAGTTCCATACCCCCCCCCCCCCCCTCCATTTTGCAACAAATATATATGCTGCAATGTTTGTTTTCACTTCTGCCTCTTAAGTTTTTCATTTTCAATTTGAACAGCAATAGCAGCAGCAACGAAAAAGAAAGTGTAGCATAGAATTGCTGTGGGGAAGCCTCCGATGCAATAAGCTTTTCACTTTCAAAAGCCACCTGGCTCAAGTGTTAAGCTGTTATGTTTGTAAGTCAGTGTGTGTGTGTGTGTGAGTCTTCACACCGACACTAAAATGTTCGAGGTTTTTTTTGAATAAAGCTAAGCTATAACCCACAGCTGAATAATAGAAAATGTGTGCCTAAAAGTATGCAAAATTGTGGATAAACAAAAACATAATATAAGGTGATCCATTTCGAGGTTCCCTACTAACACAGAAAATTCAAATTGGGGAATGTTTGTTATCATTTGAAAGAACATTCTTTGGCATTTATTTTTCGAAGATTATGTATATCAAATGTTGGCCGCGACTACGTCTCAGATGGTCCAACCGTTGAGTGCCATTTTTGATGACTCGATTATGTTGACCATAAGTTGAGCGAAGTGCACGAAACACATTCGTCACAGAACGTGAATTTTCGTAATATAGTTGAACGATTTGTAAACGTTGTTCAGGCGTAAGTCTTTCCATGCTGAAATGTCAAACAATACTTAACAAAAATAACATGACAGCATGACACGACTCACACGTGATCTGTCAAAAAAGGCTATTTTTAAAGTGGCGGATAATTTTTTTATTTTTAAAGTGGCAAAAATGCTTTAAAGTATGCAATAGCAATATGTTCAGGGATTGTATACTTGTTGTTAGAATTAATATTAATCATACCTTATAATTAATATCAATTATACAATATGTGGGAAAGCTTAGATATTACAAAATTAGTGCGGAGTACTACCAATCTCATAAAGAGCATACATTATTACAGAAATCAATAAAGATGGAAAGTCGGGTAGAGTCGACTATATAACAAAAACACACTATTTGAGCAGAGTAAGAAAAACAAGTAACAAGTAAGAAAGTTCAGTCGGGTAAACCGACTTATCTTGAGTCGCAAACAAATATTAGTAAAGTTAATTAAATTATTATTTTGGTACAAAATGGTCCATTTGTGTGAGAGGTACCAAAAGGGGCGTCCCAATAACGGTCACTTTTCTCTGGACTCTAGGTACTATAAAAGCATTACACTGTATAAATTGCAAATGTTTATATGCACTGGTCTTAAAGTTTTAAACTATTAACTTTTGGTGAAAAATGGTCCATTTATGTGGGAGGTACCAAAAGGGACGTGCCAATTACGGCCACTTTTCTCTAGACTGTAGGTACTATAAAAGCATTGCACTGTACGAAATTTCAAGTATTTGTATGCACTGGGATAAAAGTTAGAAGTTGTTAACTTTTGGTACAAAAAGGTCCATTTGTACGGGAGGTATCAAAAGGGGCGTGCCAATAGCGCCAATTTTTCTCTGGACTCTAGGCACTATAAAAACATTACACTGTAGAACATTTTAAGTATTTGTATGCGCTGGTATTAAAGTTATAAGCTGGTAAATTTTGGTGTAAAATGGTCCATTTGTGTGGGATGTACCAAAAGGGGCGTGCCAATTACGGCCACTTTTCTCTAGACTCTAGGTACTATAAAAGCATTGCAGTGTACGAAATTTCAAGTATTTATATGCACTGGTATTAAAATTAAAAGCTGTTTACTTTTGGTACAAAAAGGTCCATTTGTACGGGAGGTACCAAAAAGGGCGTGCCAATAGCGCCAATTTTTCTCTGGACTTTAGGCACTATAAAAACATTACACTGTATAACATTTTAAGTATTTGTATGCACTGGTATTAAAGTTATAAGCTGGTAAATTTTGGTACAAAATGGTCCATTTGTGTGGGAGGTACCAAAAGGAGCGTGGCAATAATGCCCATTTTTCACTTATTTTATGTACAATTAAACCATTATACTGTACAAAATTTCAAGTCTTTGTATGTACTGGTAATAATGTTATATGCTTTTAACTTTTGGTTCACAATTCTCCATTTGTGTGGGAGGTACCCAAAGGGGCGTGGCAATTTCGCCCATTTTTCTCAAGGTAATAGTGACTAATAAACTAATACATATTCATATTTATTGTAATCAAATTTTTTTTACAATTTTGTTTGGTAATATACAGCGTTACAAAGAGTTCAAGGATCTTTCCTTTTTATACCCTACACCACACTGTGGTACAGGGTATTATAACTTTGTGCATTTGTTTGTAACACCCAAAAGGAGAAGAAATAGACCCATCGTTTATTATACCGATCGACTTAGAATCACTTTCTGAGTCGATTTAGCTATGTCCGTCTGTCTGTCTGTCTGTCCGTCTGTCCGTCTGTGCATGTATTCTTGTAATCAAAGTACAGACCAATTATGGTCCGATCTCGACGAAACTTTACACATATCTTTTTTTTTTGCCCAAGGACGATCCCTATTGAATTTGGTTAAAATCGGTTCAGATTTAGATATAGCCCCCATATATATGTTAGCCCCGATTTGACATGTAAGCGCTGTAAAAACTTTATTTTATATCCGATCAGTATGAAATTCGGCAGGAAAAGGTTTCTTATTACATGAATGAACTCTGTTAAATTTGGAAGAAATCGGTTCAGATTTAGATATAGCCCCCATATATACATTACCCCCGATTTGACATATAAGCGCTGTAAAAATGTTATTTTATATCCGATCAGTGCGAAATTCGGCAAAGAGAGGTTTCTTATTACATGAAGGAATACTGCTAAATTCGGAGAAAATCGGTTCAGATTTAGATATAGCCCCCATATATACGTTACCCCCGATTTGACATGTAGGCGCTGTAGAGACTGTATTTTATATGCGATCAGTACGAAATTCGACAGAAGGAGGTCTTTTTACATGACTGAGTATTCAGGGAAGATCGGTTTAGATTTATATTGATTGTTCCTCCTGATTTGGTATCAAACCGCTATAGAAGTTGTATTTTACTTCCGATCATTCAAATTTTCCAGAAAGATGTTTCTCAATTTAGGAACGAATATTGCTTAATTTAGCGATTATCGTTTCAGAATTAGATAATATGTTTCTACCCATTTACCAATTATTCCAAATTATTATGGCAATGACCCTTATCGCATTGTTAGGGAGGTGTAGGGTATTATATAGTCGGTCCCGCCCGACTTTCTGCCTTTCCTTACTGGTTCTGCTTAGAAATTAGATTTGATTTAATGACATTTATATTTAAGTATATGTATAGTATTTATTATTGGAGCCAGCTCCACTAAATGACTAAACCCGGAATAGGAACAACTGTTATTAAACTTAAGAGTGCGCTTGTTAATTTGGTTAATGACCGTGTCTATACCAGCTACCTGGTGCAATTTTCTGGTGGAATAAAACCAGGGGAGGTTATGAATTAATTTGAGCAGTTTATTTTGTAAGACCTGCAGTTTTCCCAAATGGCATTTAGCGCTGGTAGCCCAAACTGGTGCTGCATAAAACATAACAGCATGAAATATTGATTTTAGTATTAATTTCTTATTGTTTAAATTGAGACTAGAATTCCTGTTAATGAAGGGGTATAGAGATTTTATCAGTATATTTGATTTATTAACGATATAAGGAATGTGATCCTTGAATTTCATTTTTGGATCTAAAATTGCTCCCAGATATTTAAGTTTATTTTCCCAATCAATTCGACTGTTGTTGATAGTGATATTACTCGCAATTAATGAGGATTTTTCCACCTCACGAAGTAGCTTAGTAAATTATCCAGAGCAGATTGTAGATAACAAATTATTTCTTCAGATAAAATTCCAGAACATAAGACCGCAGTGTCATCAGCAAATATAGACATTGTGCAGTGTTCCAATTAACTAATACTATATGTAGAATTTCAGAGGATTCAAATAAGCAGTATAGAAGTTATGAAATAATCAATATTTCACTAAATCTTAACCCTTTGTGTGGGAGGTACTAGAAGGAGTGGACCAATATGATAGATAGAAGAAAATATTACCACATACCAAATTTGAAGTCAATCGGTTACTTCTTTCGTGAGTTATCGTGCGCACCAGCCAGCAGACAGACGGACGGACATTGCTCAAATGACTCAAATCGAATATCCGCCAAACATACTTGGGGTCTTCGGTCACTCCTTCGATGTGTTACACTTTTGGCTCGTAGCAAATAATATATGTATACCCCCCTCTCTAAGGTGAGGGGATAAATATGGTAAATGTAGAGTAGATGAGAACAGTAGGAATCACAATAAGTAAGATGCTATATATGTATGGGGGCTATATCGAAATATGGACCGATATTGCCCATTTTCAATCCCAAGTTACCTGCGGCTATAAGAAGTATCTGTACCAAATTTCAGCAACCTAACTCAAGTTTTATAGATTGTAGCGTGATTACAACAGACGGACGGACGGACATGGCTAAATCGTCTTAGAATTTTAAGACGATTAAGAATATATATACTTTATGGGGTCTCAGATCAATATTTAGAGGTGTTACAAACGGAGTGACAAAATGAATGTAACCCCCATCCTATGGTGGAGGGTATAATAACCCAATTTTTCAGCAGAGTAAAAGAACTATTAAATTTTATTATTTTACGATAATTTTAATATGATATGCATGAACTTCGAATTTCTTATTCATATCGTATTAAAATTATAGCGAAATAAAAATATGTATTTATTTTTTTTAATATAGCAGCTTTTGGATGTAAGACATCGATATTTAAATTCTAGCCGACTTGGCATCTAAACTCGGCAGAATCCCAATTTACGTCCGATATTTCTAAAAAATATTAAAAAGTATAAGTATTTTCTATTAAACTTTTTCCTGGTATAATAGATATAAAAAAACCAGTAAGGAAAGGCTAAAGTCGGGCGGGGCCGACTATATAATACCCTACACCACTCTCGTAATATTGAAAAACTCTGATATATAAATATTGTAATTCATGTATAAATTGTTTACATAAATTTACTTTTGGGACATTTTATACTAAAATAATACCCTGTACCACAGTGTGGTGTAGGGTATAAAAACGATTGGATCTAAAGAGCCAAATCGAATGAAACATATATATGGGAGCTATAGCTAAATCTTAACCGATTTCAACCATATTCAATAGCGATCTTAACAGCTGCGAAATACTTTAAACTGCAAAATTTCAGAACGATCGGAGTGAAATTGCGACATGTAGTCGACGAACAACTTTACATGGACAGACGGACGGATGGACGGACGGACAGACATGGTTAAATCAACTCAGCTAGTGATTCTGAGTCGATCGGTATACTTTAAGGTGGGTCTAGCTGTGTTATTTTCAGGTGTTACAAACATCTGCCGTGAAACAAACTTATAATACCCTGTACCACAGTGTGGTGTAGGGTATAACAACGCATTTAACTGGAACAACCAAATGCCAAAATCTTGGCATAAATTATACGCCCTCTACCACAGCTAATTCCAACATTATAATAATCATAATGAAGGCAAAGGGCAACTGCATGAAGCTACTTATTTTATACTTGAAAAAAATTACATACCATCAACAATTTACAACCTTGAACCCAATACGAGGACTCCCGCCCCCAAATATGTACATTGCTTCTTATGTCCCTATACATATAAAATAGGAAAATAAAATAAAATAATTAGTCAATGTTCATAATGTCATAAAATTCGATGTTAATTCTTTTTTTTCCCCACTGGACATGTGTGACATGACTTTAGTCTTTTGTTTGGTAAATTAATCATTACGAGGTCGTAGTTGATGAAAATGTAAGAAGTATAAAGAAAGAAAGTCCTTTTCATTTCCTTCCGGCGAACACGAAGCATAAAAGTAATCGTCCACAGATGAGACGAGTTGTTGACGGGTTTATTATGATACGAGTACGTTGAAATCCCAGTTAGTGGGAGGAGGGAATTTTGTGACTCATATGTTCTAATAAAACACGCAATAACAAAGAGAAATGCCCAATAAATGTCTAAAAGAAAATTGTTCGTAAGAAATGTGGATAAAATCATTAGCGGAAAAAAATTTAACTCTTTTCTCAAAGTACGACCACCATCTATTGATGCTTTGGTTGTTGTTCATATTTTTTCAAAAACTTTAAATAATACACCCAATACATAAATAATAGCGGAGTCCAAACATTTTTCAACGTCTTACAAATATATTATAATGTCAGTTTTTTTTTTGTGATTAAACCTTCCTGTCTATACTCACTTTTGAAAACGTTGTTAGAATACATAATTTGGAAGTTTTAAGATACCTTAAACTTTAGTAGTAATTTAAATAAACCATACCAAACTCTAAATATGTTTCTTTTTATTATTACATACATATGCGACAGCTGTTTTTTTTCCAAAGACTTCCCGTTGACATTTATGGGTCGATTCAAATCATCATTTATGGGTCGACTCAAAATCACTTTCTGATATTTTAGGTTTAATTATATCCTTAACTATCCCTGAAAAATGGCCTCAATCGCTCCATATTAGGATAAAGCCACCATATAACGTTCCTCGTATATCCAGACGTCGTTTACACAATGCGGGACAGTACAGTAAGAAAAAAATCACTCCTGTAGTATATTTTCTGGAAACATATTATATTTGGGAAGATTTACTTTTTTCCTATAAGTCAAAAAAAACAAATTCTTTAATTAATTCAAAAAAATATTATTGATAAAAGAGTAATTCGAATATTTTCCACCAAAGAATATTTTATTTAAATTTTGCTCCCAAACATATTTTGTTTCCTGTTAATTCTTCGTGTAGCAAAGCTGGTGCCATGTCGCACAGTGCTCTGTCCCATTGGCATAAATCGATAATAATGTACTGGCTCAAATGATGGTAAAATTGGTACTCATCATAACTTAACAAACCAATTAAGATAAACAATAACAATATTTAGCTCTTTTTGACGCCGCGAGAGGGCGCCAAAATCTATTGTTGTATATGCAAATCGACCAAAAAATAAACTACCATGAATGTACATTGCAAAATAGCTGAATCAAATTCGTTTATTTGGGAAATCAAACCAAACTTTTTGTATATGATAGTTAATCAAATTTCTAATAATACAAAAATACCAAGTCAGCAGAAAATTGCATTTGTACTATTCCAAATTGCTTTGGAAAATTCGTATTTTTTGTTAAAGTGAAAACAATTTGCATGTTTAATTGGAATGAAAAAAATAATTTGGAACAGATCCCTAAAATTGTATTCTTCAAACACAATATATGTATTGTTACTATCAAATAAAAAATATAAAAACATGAAATAAGAGCGCACAAACTTAAAAAAATATGTATTTTTTATGTCTAAAAATGTTATTTTCAAATATAATTTTGAGGGGTTTTCCAAAAACAGTCGCCAACGCTAAGCGTGTTGACCAAGAAGTATTATGACGTCGTCTGCATAACAGAGTTTAAGTCCTTCATTGGTGAGGGCTTTACACAGTCTCCTTAAAGCCCTCACCAATGAAGGACTTTAACCAGTCTGTTATGCAGACGACGTTATAATACTTCTAAGGGACTTTCATCCAAATCTATTATGCAGAAGAGCTGAAGAGGCACTTAACATAGCATATAACTGGGCACAACCAAGGGGATTAAATGTCAACCCAGACAAAACAGAAATATGTCTATTTACAAGGAAAAGGAAGATTCATCCTTTTACCGTGCCTCGATTCCTGGATAAGAATATTGCCATATCTAAAAAGGTATGGCAATATGTTGGTCGTTGTGCAGAAGAGCTATGGGTTCAAAATGGGGACTACGTCCAAATATGACACACTGGCTTTACATGAGCGTGATTAGACCAATAATAACCTACGCCTCTGTAGTGTGGTGGACATCAATGGACAAAAAGTACAACGTAATACCATTGCAAAAAATGCTACGTATGTGATGTCTAGGCATAAGCAGTACAAATAGAACCGCACCAACAAGAGCGTTGGAGACTATACTGCACATCCAACCAATATATATCCGCATAAAGTTTGAGCCAGCCCTCAAAGCACAAGCGATGGGTGAATGGATAAATCGAGACCACAAGTCGTACCATCAGAAGATATTACAATCACTGGGAAAACGGAACACTAGCTCATGCGACAGTGTGAACCAGCTGCTACACTGCTGGGTCCAGGCTAGGAGGAATGACGCGTCTGGGACTTTTTATTGATGAACCAGAAGTCGTACTTTACTTCCGCTTCCCAGACCATAACACAGTATTTCAAGCAGAAGTTCGAGCAATCACGGAGTGTGTTAAGTGGCTCAGTAATACCACAAAGCCTAAATATGCCAATTCACAGATAGCCAAATGGCGATCAAAGCAATAACATCGGAAATGGTCAAATTCAGAACAGTGTTAGACTTTAAAAGAACGATAAATAATTACTCAGTCCATGGTCAACTGCGTACCGGGACACAACAGAGTGATTGAAAATGAACGAGGAAACAGCTTGGCTTCAAAGGGCAGATAACTTCGAGTAATAAACTTGGAAACCTTTCGAAGCCACGAAGGATGACTTGAAGAACTGGGCAGTGATGGCTCACAAAACTGTGTGGAATAGAGCAACTCTAGGAGCAACTGCAAAGATACTGTTGGGTGACCCAAATGCGAAGAAAACAAGTAGTTTTCTGAAACTAAACAAGATCGAGATTAGTAAGATGATGAGTGTTCTAACGGGACACTCAAGCTTACAGGTACATCTTCATCGCATAGGACTAGCAGAACACGACGAGTGCAGGGCATGCAGGGAAAACATCGAAACGATGGAACATTTTCTGTGTCACTGTCCAGCTTTCACACATATTTCGGTTCCGACATATTGCCAGACTTGACTCATCTCAGAGAATATGACTGGAAGATACTGAGAAAATTCGTGTCTAGTACCGTTTTCTGTAACTCGTAAGATATAAAAAGATCATAAATAGGGAGCGCACAACAGGCCGAACCACTGGCTTAAGTGTATGTCCATGGACATGAGAAGTTTAAACATGTCCTCTATTCAACCTAACCTAACTTAACCCCATATTTTTTGCGCAAGAAAGTTGACAGAATTCTTGAAAAATACAAAAATTCATACTTATAAATTATTGTCGAGAAACATATAAAAAATTCGCATTTAATATGGTGCTTTTATGCCGAAAAAAACAAAAAATAGAATATTTTATGGCATCGAAAAAAAATCGACAAGATCCCTAATTTTTTTCGCCAGATACGGGTTTTCCAATAAGAGGCGTTATTTTGAATCACCCGGTATTTCGGTAGCTGTCACCTTTGAAGCTTTTATTCTTTGACATTTGACAAGTAGAAACTACGCCATTACTAACCAGTAAGGAAAGGAAGAAAGTCGGGCGGGCCGAATATATATACCCTACACCTCCCTAACAATGCGACAAGGGTCATTGCGATAATAATTTGGAATAATTGGTAAATGGGTAAGAATATATATATGTTGATATATCTAATTCTGAACTGATAATCGCTAAATTGATAAAACATCTTTCTGGAGAATTTTGTAATGATCGTAAGTAAAGTACAACTTCTATAGCGCATTGTAACCAAAGCAGGAGGAACATATATATGGAGGTTATATATAAACCTGAATCGATTTTCCCTGAATACTCATTCATGTAAAATAGAAACCTCTTTCTGTCGAATTTCGTACTGATCGGATATAAAATTCAGTCTCTACAGCGCTTATATGTCAAATCAGGGCTAACATATATATGGGGGCTATATCTAAATCTAAACCGATTTTCTCCGAATTTGGCAGTATTCCTTCATGTAATAAGAAACCTCTTTCTGCCGAATTTCACTGTGATCGGAAATAAAATACAGTTTCTACAGCGCTTGAATTTCAAATCGGGGGTAACATATATATGGGGGCTATATCTAAATCTGAACCGATTTTCCCCAAATTTTGTATTGTCTCTAAGTGTATCACGAGACTACTCTCTGTCAACTTGTGTACAAATCGGTTCAAAAATGTTGCTTATACAGTGCATATATGCCAAATCGGAGGTACATATATATGGGAGCTATATGTAAATCTGAACCGATTTTAACCAACTTCAATAGGGATCGTCCTTGGGCCTAAAGAAAGACATGTGCAAAGTTTCGTTGAGATCGGACCATAATTGCGACCTGTACTTTGATTACAAGAATACATCTACAGACAGACAGACAGACAGACAGACGGGCAGACAGACAGATGGACAGACAGACAGACGGACAGACAGACAGACGGACATAGCTAAATCGACTCAGAAAGGGATTACAAGTTGATCGGTACAATATACAATGGGTCTATCTCTTCTCCTTTTGGGTGTTACAAAAAAATGCACAATGTCATAATACCCTGTACCACAGTGTGGTGTAGGTTATAAAAATGGAACGATACACGATTCAACAACGCATTGAAATTATTAAAATTCACTATACACAAACTTCCGGAATTCCATCGAAAAATCATCTTGACTGATGAGGCCCATTTCCACCTCGGTGGCTACGTCAACAAGCAACATTGTCGCATCTGGGGCTCGGAAAACCCAAGAGTTATTGTTGAGAAGCCTCTCCATCTTCAGCGTGTGACTGTTTCGTGCGGTTTATGGTCCGGCGGGGTTATTGGACCTTACTTTTTCAAAAATGAGGTTGGATCAATGAGTTAAGGTGAATGGATTGCGCTATCGAGAGATGATTAATGATTTTTTATGGTCGGAGTTGGATGGTATTGATCTGGACAACGTTTACTTTCAACAAGACGGCGCTTCGTGCCACACAAGCAACGAAACCATTGCTCTGTTACGGGAAAAGTTTCCGGACCGTGTTATCTCTCGAAAGGGGATCACAACTGGCCACCGAGATCTTGTGATTTAACACCTTGCGACTTCTTCCTTTGGGGTCACGTGAAAGATAAGGTCTACGCCAATAGCCCAGCGTCGATTCAAGACCTCAAAGATAGAATTCGTGAGGCTATCGAGAACATAGGGCAGCCACTTTGCGATTTGGTTATGGACAATTTCATGAAAAGGATATGGTCCTGTAAGCGTGGTCGTGGTGGCCATTTGGCTGATGTTGTTCTTCATTATTAACGGCACACCTTCCTCTTTATTATGAAATAAACATCCGATCATTTATCTCAAAAAATGGCATTTTTCTTTGAATACCAAAATAACACCTTTTATTGTAAAACCCTTTATTATTGATTGATGATTCGGTCTTTAAACATAAAATATAAAAGTTCAAAATAATCGCGCACAAAATTGCGAAGAAGTAGTTTTGCTTTAGGTGTAAAATTTTTTTTATTTGGTATTCCTAAAAACCATCTCCTTTAAATTGTAGAACAAACCCATATTTTTTTGCTCCTGATAGTTGACATAATTCTTAAAAATACAAAAAATGATATTTATAAAATATTTTTAAGAAAAATTTTAAAAAATTCCTTTTAGTATGTTGTTTTTATGTCGAAAAATCAAAAAAAAATAATATTTTATGTCATCGGAAAAAAGTGTAAAGATCTAAGTTTTTTCGCAAAAAAAATCATTAATGTCATATCCTCTTTAAAAATAAAATATAAAGGTTTCAAGTATTCGAGTAGTAAGTTACGAAAAAGTACTTTTGCTATATGTCTAAAATTTTCTTGCGACAAAAAACTAACAGTAATGCATTTAAGGAGTTCCTAATAGCTACAATGATAATAATTTGATGCGCTTCCAATGATATTATATACCAGTAGTGTACATAAAGTACTAATTCATGGTTACGATGTTATTAGTTACTTTAATTTGCCAGTAGGTAATTTTATTTTCGGAAACATGTATTTAATTTAAGGTTGTTTATCTGAGGAAGCCAGTGACAAAATTATCCGAGAAGCTCGCGTGTTCCATACCAGGAAAATTTGTCCAAACAACACAAACAAAAATTTAATGACGTACCTTACAATAAATTTTGATCCTATTATAAGTTCAATACGGCTTAAAAATCTCAACATTGGCAATATTTTAAAGAGTAATATATCAAGTATCCTTTAAACAAATATATATGTATACGATAACGAATATATATCTATACGATATCTATGCGGTATTTTTGAGGGCATTTTTGGCGAAGATGATAATATTATTTTAGAAGTCATCGAAGGAAACTCTTCTGATAAATACATGCATTAAACTTTTAAAAGGAAACAGTACAGTACAATAATACGCAAAAACACTTTCGTCCACGTACCCGTCGTTTGACATACAGAAAATTTTGTATGCTTTCAATTTAAGATCTCGACGTAAAATGCGCCAAGTCGTTCCATACGTCAGTCCGAGTTGCTGCGAACGGCGCAGAATCGACTCTCCACGGTCTTTGTGTACACTCTCAGCTACGGCCGCTACATTTTCTTTACTGTGGTCTATTCGGTCGAATATTATCCAATAATGAATGCTGGGTTCCAAGATGGGTGATGGTGTTGCGAATAGTACGCTCAGTAAGCCGATTATGTTGACCAAAAGTTGAACGAAGTTCATGAAACACATTTCTCATAGAACGTGAATTTTCGTAATAAAGTGGAACGATTTGTAAACGTTGTTCAGGCGAAAGTTTTTCCATGATGAAATGCAAAACAATACTTAAAAACCAGTAAGGAAAGGCAGAAAGTCGGGCGGGGCCGACTATATAATACCCTACACCTCCCTAACAATGCGATAAGGGTCATTGCGATAATAATTTGGAACAATTGGTAAATGGGTAGGAACATAATATCTAATAAGCAATATTCGTTCCTAAATTGAGGAACATCTTTCTGGAAAATTTTATTGATCGGAAGTAAAGTACAACTTCAATAGCGCTTTGATGTCAAATCAGGAGGAACATATATATGGAGGTTATATATAAATCTGAACTGATTTTCCCTGAATACTCATTCATGTAAAAATACATCTTTCTGTCTAATTTCGTACTGATCGAATATAAAATACATTCTCTGCAGCGCTTACATGTCAAATCGGGGGTAACGTATATATGGGGGCTATATCTACATCGGAACCGCTTTCTTCCAAATTTAAAAGTGTATAATAAAAAACCTCTTTCTGCCGAATTTCATACTGATCGGATATAAAATACAGTTTTTACAGCGCTGACATGTCAAATCGGGGTTAACATATATATGGGGGCTATATCTAAATATGAACCGATTTTAACCAAATTCAATAGGGATCGTCCTTGGGCCAAAAAAAATATATGTGTAAAGTTTCGTCGAGATCGGACCATAATTGCGACCCGTACTTTGATTACAAGAATACATCTACAGACAGACAGACGGACATAGCTAAATCGACTCAGAAAGTGATTACAAGTCGATCGGTATAATAAACAATGGGTCTATCTCTTCTCCTTTTGGGTGTTACAAACAAATGCACAAAGTCATAATACCCAGTACCACAGTGTGGTGTAGGGTATAAAAATAAAATAATGACAGCATGACACGACTCACACGTGATCTGTCAAAAAAGGCTATTGATCATGCGTTACAATGCTCCAATTCAGTGTTATGTTCTGGTGAATTTTTGAGTACAGGAATAATTTGCAATTTAAAATTTTTCTTAACTATGACGAAATACAGCTTGGACTTTGCAGCCACAACGCTCTAGACCTAACAGGAATCCATTCACCGCTAGGTTCTAAATTAGCGGAGATAGTACAGTACGTTGTAAATTAAAAACTTGATTCTACAAAACTGGGCAAGATCTAATCAGAGGGCGTGACCCCGCTCATACATTTCCATTATTGTCAATATTATATCTGGAGTACTTCTGAAGCAAAATTCTTAAAATTAGGTGCACATATATTTGAGATATATGTTTCTGATCATGACTGAGCGAAATTGGATCAGTGGGTATGGCACCGTCCATGCACCAGCATTATGAAAATGTAATATCTGGATATTACAATAATCCAATTTGGTAAGCAGGGTGTTTTTTTTTTTAGACGAGTGGTTTCCAATCTGGCTATACTTTTTTCGGAGTCAGTCCTTTTGACAGCTGTCACTTGATTTATGCTCAGTTTTGTTTGCCATTTCATAATGAATAGTCTTAATCCGGAACAACGTTTGCAAATCGTGCAAATTTATTACCAAAATAATAGTTTCCCGATTTTCACAAGAATTTATTGAAGGAAACTTTTGGATCGTGCGATTTAACACCGCTTGACTATTTTTGCGGGGTTATGTGTAGTCGCTTGTCTACGCAGATAAGCCCGACACTATTGACGCCTTGGAAGAGAATATTCGGCGCGTTATTGATGACATACAGCCAAAAATGCTACAAAAAGTGGTCAAAAATTGGGCCTCTCTCGCACCGTGGGCCTGTGGCGTGGCCTCCAAGATCGTGTGATTTAACACCGCTTGACTATTTTTGCGGGGTTATGTGTAGTCGCTTGTCTACGCAAATAAGCCCGACACGATTGACGCCTTGGAAGAGAATATTCGGCGAGTTATTGCTGACATACACCCCCAAATGCTAAAAAAAGTGTTCAAAAATTAGGCCTCTCGGATGGAATTTATGCGAGCCAGCCGCAGCGGCTACTTGCCCGAAATCGTTTTTAAAACATAATGACAAACCCTTATCTGTATAATAAAGCTAAATTCTTGGCCATCACATTAAATTATAAGCGTTTTTTTCTTCTTGAAAACCACACGTCTAAAAAACACCCTTTATATGGTATTTACCATTTTTTTTTCTTATTTAGGAAAACAAGTTCAGTACAGTCTGAAAGGGCAAAAGTGGTTCAACGTGGTATGGAGGGGCAAAATGGGCAAAAGGAGCTCTTTGAATGTAAATTGAAGATAAGGAGTGTTTCTCTAATTCGTACTATTTGGGGTAATGTTGGTCAAAGAGAGTTAAATACGGTACAGTGGGGCAAAATAGGTTAAATGTGCTGCCAGGGTGCGATGGTAGTTCTTAAAACTTAAAATAAATATAAGAAGCTGTTTTTAAAACTTCGTGCTTTTCGTGGCACAGTTGGGAAAGTGCATAAATATGGTTCCTGGGAGCGAGGGTAGCCCTCGGTGAGTTATCTAGAAGCAACAACGGTTTTTTTGTGGGAGAGTCCCCGCCCATACATCTCCAGTTTTGACTACGTTATATCTGGAACACTTCTGAAGCAAAATTCTTGAATATTGGTGCAGATATATTTGAGATATAAATAGTTGGAATTGGATCAATTTGAAACTGTAATATCTGGAGAATCATTGATCTAATTGTCTGCAGATTGGATGCTGATGTATTTGAAAGTAATATGCCTGACTAATAAAATGCGATATCGGAAAAGGGGGGCGTATCCTAACCCTTATGACTGCATTTTTTTTTCGTGAAAACAAATTTTTTTCCGGTACTTTTTTTGGAAAAAGTGAAGGAAAAAAATATTTTTTTTCACTTTTTTCCGCATAACTTCCGGGGACTCTTAATTTTTCACTAACAATGCTTGTCAAAATTGTAGCCAACGTAAATCTGAACAACTTTTGTGAACATATTAATACAATCTGCACGTGTCTAGGCACCATAAATAGCTCAAAAAACCACATTGTACCCCAAAAATGTAAGTATTTCATTGTTATGTAACAAAAATATATTGTTTTTACAGCAACTTTATAGAAAATATTAAGGCCAATATTTTTGTGGAACATTTTAACGCTCTAGCTCCCCCACATAACTGTAGTTTTTGGCCCCATTTTACCAAATCGTAAAAAACACCCCTTAAAATGGGGAGAGAGGGGATGAAATGTTCTATAAAAATGTTCGCCATAATATTTTACTATGTGTGTCAGAACACACCAAAGCTCAAAACATAACACAAACACCCAAAAAAGGTCAAATTCCTGTTCGTGAAGCAATGTTAGTCGTACGATCTAGTAGTCGAAGCAATAAAGATACCAGTAAAGAGCGTTGTTGACTGGAATTTGGCCGTTTTTTGGGTTTTTGTGTTAAGATTTTGGCTTTGGTGTGCTCCGACTCATATAGTAAAATTTTATGGCGAACATTTTTGTAGAACATTTCATCCACGCCGTCCCCCTTTTAAGGGGTGTTTTTACGATTTGTTAAAATGGGGCCAAAAATTACATTTATGTGGGGAAGCTAGAGGGTTAAAGTGTTCCACAAAAATATTGGCCTTAATATTTTCTATAAAGTTGATGTACATGTCTATACCAAAAAAATATATTTTTGTTACATAACAGTGAAATACTTAAATTTTTGGGGTACTATGTGGTTTTTTGAGCTATTAATGGTGCCTAGACACGTTCAGATTGTATTAATATGTTCACAAAAGTTGTTCAGATTTACGTTGCTACAATTTTGACAAGCATTGTTAGTGGAAAATTACGAGTCCCCGGAAGTTATGCTGAAATAAGTGAAAAAAAATTTTTTTTTCTTCACTTTTTCAAAAAAAGTACCGGAAATAATTTTTTTCCAAAAAAATGCTAGGAATCATTGTTCACCATATTCTTAACTACATTATTGCCAAACATAGTTAAGCGGTATCACCAAGTCGGAATTAATTGTTGGACAAACGCTGATGACACCTTTTTCGAGTGGCCCACTGATTTGCAGAAACTTTGGGGGCCCATAAAAAAAAAACGGTCACCAATTTCGCTAAACCGAGTATAGGGTTTTACTACCCTTTGATAGTATAATCGAACCTATACTGTCAAGTCCGTGTATTTTTCAAAAAGTGTTTATGTATTTGTTGCATAGTGTAATTTGGAATAATTGGTAAATGGGTAAGAACTAGGGATGTAACGAAAGTGGCTTTAGCGAAAGCGAATGCGAAAGCGAATATTGAAATATATTTCTTGCGAATGCGAAAGCGAATAGTGAAATATGCATTTTTGCGAAAGCGAATGCGAATGCGAATAATAGTTTGAGCCTTTAGTACCAACAAATTTAAGGAACTGAATTGATACTTTTCCAGGATATTCAAGTATTAAGACTGTTTTCCATAGTTTTACCTCCTATTACCACAAGCACACACATATCTTCAAATTGTGTGAAGGGAATAAGAAGATTTAACACTTTAATAAATGGAGGCGAATACTAAATATATTTTTGCGAAAGCGAATGCGAAAGCGAATAATCCAAAGATGGTTTTTGCGAATGCGAAAGCGAATTTTAAAATGATGCGAATAATTCGCGTTCGCATATGCGAATGCGAATATTCGTTACATCCCTAGTAAGAACATATATATGTGGATATATCTAATTCTGAACCGATAATTGCTAAATTAAGCAATATTCGTTCCTAAATTGAGAAACATCTTTATGGAGAATTTTGTAATGATCGGAAGTAAAGTACAACTTCTATAGCGCTTTGTAACCAAATCAAGAGAAACATATATATGGAGGTTATATATAAATCTGAATCGATTTTCCCTGAATATTCATTCATGTAAAATAGAAACCTCTTTCTGTCGAATTTCGTACTGATCGGATAAAAATACAGTCCCTACAGCGCTCACATGTCAAATCGGGGGTAACATATATGTGGGGGCTATATCTAAATCTGAACCGATTTTCTCCGAATTTGGCAGTATTCCTTCATGTATTAAGAAACCTCTTTCTACCGAATTTCGTACTGATCGGATATAAAATACAGTTTCTCCAGCGCTTACATGTCAAATCGGGGGTAACATATATATGGGGGCTATATCTAAATCTGAACCGATTTCCCCCAAATTTTGTATTGTCCCTAAATGTATCACGAGACTAATCTCTGTCAATTTTTCTACAAATCGGTTCAAAAATGTTGCTTATACAGTGCATGCGAGGTTTCTATTTTACATGAATGAGTATTCAGGGAAAATCGATTCAGATTTATATATAACCTCTACATATATATATGTTCCTCCTGATTTTGTTACAAAGCGCTATAGAAGTTGTACTTTTCTTCCGATCATTACAAAATTCTCCAGAAAGATGTTTCTCAATTTAGCAACGAATATTGCTTAATTTAGCGATTATCGGTTCAGAATAGGTATATCCACATATATATGTTCTTACCCATTTACCAATTATTCCAAATTATTATCGCAATGACCTTTATTGCATTGTTAGGGAGGTGTAGGGTATTATATAGTCGGCCCCGCCCGACTTTCTGCCTTTCCTTACTGGTTTCCTGTTAGGATGCTATCTTCCAAAATGTGGAATGAACATTTTTTTATTTTTTTTTATATTTTTTATGATTTTTTCGTGCCAGGTAAAACGATGTTTTTGAAAAAAATGATTTTTTCTAATTGTTTTCATGACAGATACTAAAGTGATGTTTTTAGCATTTTTAGACCTCACAATTTTCTTTAATTTAAATGGTTTCTCGGCTTTACTTAAAAACTATAATTGAAATACTAAAGGTAAGCTCCATGAAAATTTGAAATCTAAAAAAAACATTACTAAAAAAAATTTACCATAAAAAAAATTGAGATTTGGTTTTATAAAATATTATGCCTCCATCTACACCAAAAAAGGTTTTTAGGTCTCGGACACAAAAATCTTTTTTGTTGCATAGTGATATGAGTATTCTAATCCATATATACTATATATTGTATAGTCTTTTTTGCCTTCGAGGACTTCCTCGAAAAAAAGTTGTTAAAATTTCATTTATTTGTTTTATTAAGCTTAACAAACTACAGTGTTTCTTGTAGTAGTTCAATTTATTACTTTTGGTCTTTTGGCATTTTCGCATTTATCATTCTTGACGCATTTAAGCTGTGGTCATGACTTGCAATCACCTGAAAATATTACTAGGATTTTGGGTATGTCTTTTTAAGTGAGTTATAGTTTACTTAGTTGATTCTCTATTCATACCATTGAACCATGGCGGGGAAATAAATTCAAAACATTCGTGGAGTTACAATTACATTTGAGTGTAAGTAAGTAGCAGCAGCAGCAGATAAAATGCTGTATACTTATTAGGGCAAACTTTGGTGGGAACCGTATGTCTAATTCAGGCAATATATGCGGATTCTATATGAACTACTTAGAAAGAAAATGGCGAAGAGGTCTATGACAATTTCATGTCCTATTACAATTCCATAGTACTTTCCGCACTACAACAAAGAAAAGAGTATCGGAAAATCTCCGTAGTTCTGTAATTAAACATATGCTTGAAATATCGCTCGATTAAAAATAAAGGGTTTTCCAACAAGAGGTGTTATTTTGGTATTCAAAGAAAAATTCCATTTTTTGAGATACATGATCGGATGTTTATTTCATAATAATGAGGAAGGTATGCCGTTAATAATGACAAATAACATCAGCCAAATGGCTGCAACGACCACGCTTACAGGACCATATCCTTTTCATGAAATTTTCAATAACCAAATCGCAAAGTGGCTGCCCTATGTCCTCGATAGCCTCACGAATTCTATCTTTGAGGTCTTGAATCGACGCCGGGCTGTTGGCGTAGACCTTATCTTTCACGTGGCCCCAAAGGAAGAAGTCGCTAGGTGTTAAATCACAAGATCTCGGTGGCCAATTGTGATCACCTGTTCGAGAGATAACACGGCCCGGAAACTTTTCCTGTAACAGAGCAATGGTTTCGTTGCTTGTGTGGCACGTAGCGCCGTCTTGTTGAAAGTAAACGTTGTCCAGATCAATACCATCCAACTTCGACCATAAAAAATCATTAATCATCTCTCGATAGCGCAATCCATTCACCGTAACTGTTGATCCAACCTCATTTTCGAAAAAGTAAGGTCCAATGACCCCGCCGGACCAGAAACCGCACCAAACAGTCACACGTTGAGGATGGAGAGGCTTCTCAACAATAACTCTTGGGTTTTCCGAGCCCCAGATGCGACAATTTTGCTTGTTGACGTAGTCACCGAGGTAGAAATTGACTTCATCAGTCCAGATGATTTTTCGATGAGTTTCGATTTTTCGAATTTTAATAATTTCAATGCGTTGCTGAATCGTGTATCATTCCATTTTTTACACCCTACACCACACTGTGGTAGAGGGTATTATAAGTTTGTTTCACGGCAGATGTTTGTAACACCTGAAAATAACACCGTCCGTCCGTCCGTCTGTCCATGTAAAGTTGTTCGTTGACTACAGGTCGCAATTTCACTCCTATCGTTCTGAAATTTTGCAGTTTAGAGTATTTCGCAGCTGTTAAGATCGCTATTGAATTTGGTTGAAATCGGTTCAGATTTAGCTATAGCTCCCATATATATGTTTCGTCCGATTTGGCCCTTTAGTCCTATAGAAGCTGTATTTTACATCCAATCGTTTTGAAATTTAGAATGGTAGTGTTTCTTGATCCATGAACCAACATTGCCGAATTTGAAGAAAATCGGTTAAGATTTAGCTATAGCTCCCATATATATGTTTCGTCCGATTTGGCCCTTTAGTCCTATAGAAGCTGTATTTTACATCCAATCGTTTTGAAATTTAGAATGGTAGAGTTTCTTGATCCATGAACCAACATTGCCGAATTTGAAGAAAATCGGTAAAAATTTAGCTATAGCTCCCATATATATGTTTCATCCGATTTGGCTCTTTAGATCCAATCGTTTTTATACCCTACACCACACTGTGGTACAGGGTATTATTTAAGTATAAAATGTCCCAAAAGTAAATTTATGTAAACAATTTATACATGAATTACAAAATTTTTATATCAGAGTTATTCAATATTATGAGAGTGGTGTAGGGTATTATATAGTCGGCCCCGCCCGACACATTTTGTTTTAGAAAATCCTATTTGATTATGATAATATAGGAAATAACTTCCATATCTGTTTTCGAAAAAGATTTGTAGATGTTCCGGTTAGGTATAACTTGTATGCTTTAGATCAGATCAAATTTGCACCTGCAGTTACTCTACTTTAAGGGAGCAATAAAATGAAAATGTTTGACCAAATCGCAGAGCTTCAGGGGAACCGCTGATTCGAAAGAAATATTTGATTAACCTAATCGCAGGTAGCCCCAGAGCTAAAAACGACTGAGAAGCTCTGCTCCAGTTGTGTGCAGCCCTGCTCTAAATGTATGAATTCCTTAGGCGTTTAACTTGTACACCCTTGATCTGAGCAAATATGAATCTGCAGCTGCGCAATACAAAAGGAGCCATAAGCTGTTGAAAACTGAAAACATATACTTATATAATATAGGGGAATTAGGTTTAGAGCATTTCTATGTGAGAATATTTGCTGACCTAATTGCAGGGCTTCAGGCGGCAGTAGAGCCCAATCGAATGTTTGATTATCCTTATCGCAGAGCTTCAAGGATGCCTCAGACCCAAAACGTTTGAGAAGCCTTGCTCCAGATGTATACAATTTTTGATGTGTGCTATTCATATCACCCTACTGTACTCATACAAGACGATACAACCTCATATATACATACAAGCAAATCCACTCAGCTACAACATGCTGGTTCATTTTTTAGTGCATGCACTTTTTTTACAGAGATTCTTCTTTTTTACAATAAGACTTTCTTTTCGAATCAACCGACCGACCTCAAGTTATGGAATGGAGAGAAAGTATCCTATCCTTAAATACGAACTGTAACTATAATATATGTGCGTGTGTATGTTTCATGTTATTCCATTTCTTGGCTTTTGTTGCTTTTTAAAATGTTCTAGTTGTCGTTCTCCTTTACTGTTCGTAGTCGCCATCGCAATTTCTAGTCCAGTAAAAGTGATGTGAAGTGGCTTATAAGTATTTATTACCAATCCCACAAATCCAATATAGCTTATTGTGACGTGAACCGACCATACGTGGGGTGCGAGGGAAAGGACATTGTAAAGTTGATGGAGGTTTTATAATATCTACGTCATCAGAGAATTAGCAATTTGCTAGATTTGATAATCGATATATTTTTTATTGGCAGTAATAATATTTGATTGTATAATTTTTTGAAAAGTGTTCATGTCACGCGATTGTTGGGAGAGTTTAGTTGTTAAATGATGAACAATTTGGAAAATGGCAATTGTAAACAATAGCTAGAGAATATAGGGTGGTTAAATTTTAAGGGCCGATGTTGATAAAAACACAAAATTATTGTTGAATATAACACAAATTATTGTCATTTCTTATTATTATGATAATATTGGTATGGCCCAATTATGTATGGAACAAAATATCGGCCAAATGGCCGCCGCGACCTCGGCGGCACACCTCCATCCGATGGTCCAAATTTTCGATGACGCTGAGGCATAATTGAGTTTCTATGCCGTTAATGTGCCGAATTATCTCATCCTTTAGCAATTGAATTGTTGCTTGCTTATCGACGTACACCTTTTCTTTCAAATAACCCCAAAGAAAGAAGTCCAACGGTGTCAAATCACATGACCTTGGCGGCCAATTGACATCGCCAAGACGTGAGATAACATGGCTATTGAATTTAATGCGCAAGAAAAACATTGTTTCGTTAGCTGTGTGGCAAGTGGCACCGTCCTGTTGAAACCACATATTGTCCACATCCACATCTTCCAATTCGGGCCATAAAAAGTTCGTTATCATCTCACTATAGCGAACACCATAAGGCCTCACCGGCCTCATTTCTAAAAAGTATGGCCCGATGACGTCGCCAGCCCATAAGCCGCATCAAACGAACTGGGCGAGCATGCACAGCTGTTTTCCCATCTCCTACAGACCCGGTTTGCTGAAATTTGCGCACTATTCTCCCGATTGTGGACACATTTGGTCGATTATGCTGATCAAAAAACCATCACGAAGTGCACGAAATGCATTTTGATTTGAACGCCCATTTTCGTAAAAGGCTTAAAAAACTTTAACGCGTTGCTCGATTGTGTATCTTTCCATGGTTCAAATTGAGTTAGTCTGAATTTGAGAAATGTCAAATGAAATGCAGAAAAAAACTTGACGTTTAGGTGTGGTTCACATTCAACATCGGCCCTTACAGTTGAACCACCCTTTACATATCGATACCTCCATTCTAAAACAATCCAATTCGACTTAGCATGTTTTCAGGTTGATTGCATTTTGCATTTCTAAATATTCCAAATTATGTATGGTCAAAATTTTGTGTTTATATTAGAGCAGATCTCAGAGATCTTCCTCTATATTAGAGCAGATCTCAGAGATCTTACTCTATACTAGAGTCGATCTCAGAGATCTTCCTCTATACTAGAGTCAATCTCAGAGATCTTCCTCTATACTAGAGTCAATCTCAGAGATCTTCCTCTATACTAGAGTCGATCTCAGAGATCTTCCTCTATACTAGAGTCAATCTCAGAGATCTTCCTCTATACTAGAGTCAATCTCAGAGATCTTCCTCTATACTAGAGTCGATCTCAGAGATCTTCCTCTATACTAGAGTCGATCTCAGAGATCTTCCTCTATACTAGAGTCGATCTCAGAGATCTTCCTCTATACTAGAGTCGATCTCAGAGATCTTCCTCTATACTAGAGTCGATCTCAGAGATCTTCCTCTATACTAGAGTCGATCTCAGAGATCTTCCTCTATACTACAGTCGATCTCAGAGATCTTCCTCTATACTAGAGTCGATCTCAGAGATCTTCCTCTATACTAGAGTCGATCTCAGAGATCTTCCTCTATACTACAGTCGATCTTAGAAATCTTCCTCTTTACTACAGTCGATCTCAGAGATCTTCCTCTATACTACAGTCGATCTCAGAGATCTTCCTCTATACTAGAGTCGATCTCTGAGATATTCCTCTATACTAGAGTTGATCTCTGAGATCTTTCTCTATACTAGAGTCGATCTCTGAGATATTCCTCTATACTAGAGTCGATCTCAGAGATCTTCCTCTATACTAGTGTCGATCTCTGAGATCTTCCGCTATACTAGAGTCGATCTCTGAGATCTTCCTCAATACTAGAATCGATCTCTGCAATCTTCCTGTATACTAGAGTCGATCTCAGAGATCTTCCTCTATACTACAGTCGATCTCAGAGATCTTCCTCTGTACTAGAGTCGATCTCTGAGATATTCCTCTATACTAGAGTCGATCTCAGAGATCTTCCTCTATACTAGTGTCGATCTCTGAGATCTTCCGCTGTACTAGAGTCGATCTCTGAGATCTTCCTCTATACTAGAATCGATCTCTGCAATCTTCCTGTATACTAGAGTCGATCTCTGAGATATTCCTCTATACTAGAGTCGATCTCAGAGATCTTCCTCTGTACTAGAGTCGATCTCTGAGATATTCCTCTATACTAGAGTCGATCTCAGAGATCTTCCTCTATACTAGTGTCGATCTCTGAGATCTTCCGCTGTACTAGAGTCGATCTCTGAGATCTTCCTCTATACTAGAATCGATCTCTGCAATCTTCCTGTATACTAGAGTCGATCTCTGAGATATTCCTCTATACTAGAGTCGATCTCTGAGATCTTCCCCTATACAAGAGTCGATTTCTGAGATCTTCCTCTATGCTAGTGTCGATCCCTGAGATCTTCCGCTATACTAGAGTCGATCTCTGAAATCTTACCCTATACTAGAATCGATCTCTGCAATCTTCCTGTATACTAGAGTCGATCTCTGAGAGATTCCTCTATACTAGAGTCGATCTCTGAGATCTTCCCCTATACAATAGTCGATTTCTGAGATCTTCCTCTATACTAGAGTCGATCTCAGAGATCTTCCTCTATACTAGAGTCGATCTCAGAAATCTTCCTCTATACTAGAGTCGATCTCAGAGATCTTCCTCTATACTAGAGTCGATCTCAGAAATCTTCCGCTTTACTACAGTCGATCTCAGAGATCTTCCTCTATACTACAGTCGATCTCAGAGATCTTCCTCTGTACTAGAGTCGATCTCTGAGATATTCCTCTATACTAGAGTCGATCTCAGAGATCTTCCTCTATACTAGTGTCGATCTCTGAGATCTTCCGCTATACTAGAGTCGATCTCTGAGATCTTCCTCTATACTAGAATCGATCTCTGCAATCTTCCTGTATACTAGAGTCGATCTCTGAGATATTCCTCTATACTAGAGTCGATCTCTGAGATCTTCCCCTATACAAGAGTCGATTTCTGAGATCTTCCTCTAAGCTAGTGTCGATCTCTGAGATCTTCCGCTATACTAGAGTCGATCTCTGAGATCTTACCCTATACTAGAATCGATCTCTGCAATCTTCCTGTATACTAGAGTCGATCTCTGAGATCTTCCTCAATACTAGAACCTATCTCTGAGATCTTCCTCAATACTAGAGTCGATCTCAGAGATCTTCCTCTATACTAGAGTCGATCTCAGAGATCTTCCTCTATACTAGAGTCGATCTCAGAAATCTTCCTCTTTACTACAGTCGATCTCAGAGATCTTCCTCTTTACTACAGTCGATCTCAGAGATCTTCCTCTATACTAGAGTCGATCTCAGAAATCTTCCTCTTTACTACAGTCGATGTCAGAGATCTTCCTCTTTACTACAGTCGATCTCAGAGATCTTCCTCTATATTACAGTCGATCTCAGAGATCTTCCTCTATACTACAGTCGATCTCAGAGATCTTCCTCTATATTACAGTCGATCTCAGAGATCTTCCTCTATACTAGAGTCGATCTCTGAGATATTCCTCTATACTAGAGTCGATCTCTGAGATCTTTCTCTATACTAGAGTCGATCCCTGAGATATTCCTCTATACTAGAGTCGATCTCTGAGATATTCCTCTATACTAGAGTCGATCTCAGAGATCTTCCTCTATACTACAGTCGATCTCAGAGATCTTCCTCTATACTAGAGCCGATCTCAGAGATCTTCCGCTATACTAGAGTCGATCTCTGAGATCTTACCCTATACTAGAATCGATCTCTGTAATCTTCCTGTATACTAGAGTCGATCTCTGAGATCTTCCTCAATACTACAACCTATCTCTGAGATCTTCCTCTATACTAGAGTCGATCTCTGAGGTCTTCCTCTATACTAGACTCGATCTCTGAGATCTTTCTCTATACTAGAGTCGATCTCTGAGATATTCCTCTATACTAGAGTGGATTTCTGACATATCCCTCTATACTAGAGTCGATGTCTGAGATCTTCGTCTATACTAGAGTCGATCTCTGAGATCTTCCTCAATACTAGAACCTATTTCTGAGATCTTCCTCAATACTAGAGTCGATCTCAGAGATCTTACTCTTTAATAGAGTCGATCTCTAAGATATTCCTCTGTACCAGTGTCACTATCAGAGATTTTGCTCCATAATAGAGTCAATCTAAGATCTTCCTCTAGAATCGATTTTGTACATCTTATAGTGGGTTTTTCTTTATAATATAGTCGATCTTTGAGATCTTCATCTACATCAGGGTCGATCTCTGAGGTCTTTCTCTATGCGAGATTAGATCTATGAGATCTTTCTCTACGCTTAAGTCGGTCTTGGATATCTTTCTCTTTGCTAGAGGAGATCATTGAGATCTTTCTCTACGCTAGTGTAGATCTCTGGGATCTTTATCTACTCTAGAGTACATCTCTAAGATCTTTTTCTCTGTACTAGAATCGATCTCTGAGATCTTTTTGTATACCAGAGTCGATCTGTGACATCTTCCTCTATACTAGGGTCGATCTTTGACATCTTTTCTTTAATATATCCTGTCTTTGGATCTTTTTTTAGATATGATTTTTCTCTATACTAGAAGCGATCTCCGAGATCTTGCTCTACATTGTAGTCGATCTCTGAGAAATTCCTCTATACTAGAGTCGATTTCTGTGATCTTCATCTAAACTAGGGTCAATCTCTGAGATCTTTCTCTAGACTGGTGTCGATTTATAAGATCTTCCTCTATATTGGAGTCGATCTATGAAATCATCCTCTATACAAGAGTCGATTTCTGAGATCTTCATCTAAACTAGAGTCGATCTCTGAGATCTTCCTCGGGACTGTTGACGATTTTAAAGATCTTCCTCTATACTGGGGTCGATCTTTGAGATCTTCCTCTATACTATAGTTAATCTCCGAGATCTTTCTATCTGAGATATTTCTCTGTACTAGAATAGAGATCTTCTTAGTAAAGTCGATCCCGGACATCTTCCTCTATCAAATTCGATCTCTGAAGTCTTTCTCTACATTAAAATCGAGCTCTGAGAGTTCCCTCTACACAAAAATCTACCCATGAAGTCTTCATCTGTATAAGATTCTTTATCTCAAGTATCTAGATCGACTGTATTTCTACTTTAAATATTTTTTTATATTAAATATACGACTACCCCTCGCTTTTGCCCTGCTCCTTTTCGCATGCAAAGCTTAACTACGGTATCCTTCCTGGAGGCTATTTTCCTTAATAAAACACTATGAATAACAACCATTTTGTTTATTTTCCTCGCTTTCGTTGCTGTTATATTTTGAGACCATTTCACTGTGCAAACTTCTGAGAAAAATCAAAAGCTATAGCACTGTTGTTTGTTGTCCTGTGTGTCCTCTACGTCCTTTATTGGTATTTTGCATAGTTTCAAAGGATAACACTGGAACTGGTATGGTTTTGGGCCATGTTTATATGTGGGTTTATGGGAAATTGTTTCGGTTGTTTTATGTTGATCCACATATTTCCAGAACACCATGGAAAAGGGTGAAGGGATCTCTCTTAACTATTCAAACAAAAAAACTAAACGGACCAACTTGTATGCCCACTTCCATTGCTTGTGTTGTTTTTAGTGTTGTGATAGTAAAACAATTTTTATTTATTAAATCATGACTTTTGTTTCCATTTTTTTGGAGAGCTCTGCAGAGAACTGTTATGACCAGAACAAACATGCAAGATATATAAAAAAAACTAAAACAATGTTCCATTCTGCCTTAAGGCTCTTTTGGGGGTTTTAAGGGTGGCCAGCTCAACCAAAAAAACAGGACCTGCACTCGTTAACTGCTGTCGACAAACCAACAAACAATATATCCATGTTTTTATTGTTTATGGCCATTATGCATATGTGAAGTTAGCTTGGTTAAGTGGTTTTGTTGTTGGATGGCCAAAAGGGTTGCACGAATAGTTCGTGAGAGTTGTTGTTCTTCTTATTGTAGTAGTAGTAGTTGTTGTTTTACTAACAACCATCCGAGCCACAACTTTCAACAACTTCAACTGCCAACAGCTCTGCTCCACAACAAATGAAATATTTAAGATAGTTCCACATGACGTATGAGCATTTTTCAATTATTTCACAACTTTTCCGTTTGTTCTTTGAGAGTTTGCTTTGGGGTGGTTGGTTATGGTTTAAAGTATAGTGAACAACAGCTTGGGTGGGAGGGGGTGTTAAATCCTTTTTACGTCTCAGACTTCTTTAAAATCCCCAGAACTTTTGGATATGAATAGTCAGGGTTTATGGCAAGTATATTGTTTTTATTAAGCCAATACAAATTGGGTCGATTTCTGTTTACATAAAACTTAAGAATCCAAAGACCGCTTATGATAACCAAATTATGATAGAGTAAAATACTTGATTGTCTTTGAGAGAAAGGAGATGGGTGTTCAAGTTTTGGGTGATTCTCTCTGGTAGTCGTATATTTACCAAAATAATATTTTGTTAATGTGGAGGAAATCGCTCTTTACTCTGTTCACAAATTAACCAAATACTAGGACAGGAAAATATGAAAAATTTCATTTTGAAATTCAGACAAAACCCTTATCCATCTCCTAGTTGCATAAATGTCACCAATTGTCTTTCCTTCTATTCCCTATGGACAATTAGACCGGGGCGAAACCAAACGCGTGACGCGTCTATTCTACACAGGGAATGGTTCACAGATTGCCGTTTTTTTTTAAAAAAAACCGATAACTTTGTCACGGCCTTGTCATTGGATGTTGTGGATTGCCACTTTGTGACATTTTTAAGTACTTGTCCAAAAGAATACCTACAGTTCCTGACCTTTTAATGGCAGACACAGCATTCGTTACATTTGCCAGCTGGTCCTGTACTGAGGAATAGATAACCCAACAGGTTGCCTACTAAAGAGTGGATAACTCATCTGGCAGCCAGTAACGAGCAGATAATCCAACTGATCATAGCTTAATGAATATATAACCCAACTGATCATCTATTAATGAATAGATAACGCAACTGGTCTGCAACTAAGAAGTAGATAACCGCTGATCACCTGCTAAGAAATGAATAATCCAACTGGTACTCTACTATGGAGTAGATAAACCAAGTTATCGTTTATAAAGGAGTAGATAATCCAACTGGTTCTTTACTAATGAGTATATAACCCAACAGGTCTTCTACTGAGGAGTAGATAACCCAACATGTCATCAGAAAAGAAGTAATTAACCCAACTGGCCGCCTACTAAGTAGTGAATAGCTGAACTCATCATCTACTAATGAATAGGTAACCCAACTGGTTATATACTAAGGAGTAGATAAACCAACTGGTCATCTACAAAGGAATTAATAACCCGACTGGTCGTCAGCTAAGGTGTATATAACCCAACTGGTCCTCTACTGAGGAGTAGATAACGCCAATGGTCCTTTACTAAGGAGTAGATAAACCAACATCTCGTTTATTAGGTATTTAACATAAATGGTCGCATATCAAGAAGTAAGGCCAGCTGGTCGTCTACTGAGGAATGGATAACCGAACTGGTCGCCTACTTAGGAGTAGATAACCCAACTGGTAGCCCACTAAGGAGTAGATAACCCAACTGGTCCTCAATTAATGAATAGGTAACCCAACTGGTCGTCTATTAATATATATATATGTAATCCAACTGGTCTGCTACTCATAAGTAGATAACCGAACTAAGAAGTAAGTAACCTGCTAAAATAAAAATATTCCAATCTACTATGGAGCAGATAAACCAACTTATCCTATATTAAGGAGTAGACAATCCAACTGGTCCTTTACTAAGGCATATACAACAAAACCGTTTCTCTACTGAGGAGTAGATAACCCAGCATGTCGTCAGCAAAGATCTAATTAACACATCTGACCGCCTATTAAGAAGCAAATAGCCGAACTCGTCATCTACTAGTGAATAGATAACCCAACTGGTCATCTAGAAAGGATTTAATAACCCAACTGGTCGTCAAGTAAGGAGAATATAACCCAACTGATCTTCTACTGAGGAGTAGATAACACAAATAAATGGTTCTCTACTAAGGAGTAGATAACCTAACATCTCGTATATTAAGTAGTTAACTAAATTGAACACCTACCAAATAGTAAATAGCCTAAACGGTCATCTACTAATGAATAAATAACCCTACTGGTTATCTACCAAGGAGTGGATAACCCAAGTGGACCTCTTCCAAGGAGTTAGTAACCCAACTCTTACTCGTATTTAAACTAATAATAAACTTTAATAACCCAACTTGTCTTTAACTAAGGAGTAGATAACCCAACATGTCATATATTATGCAGTTAAATTAGCCGCCTACTGAAGAGTAAAAAGCCTAACTGGTCAGCCACTAAAGAATAGATAACCCTTCTCGTTATCTACTAAGGAATAGATAACTCAACTTGTCGTATATAAAGGACTAAACAACCTGGTCTTCTACAAATGAGTTAATAACCCATTAAGTAGTCACCTTAACCCATTAAGTAGTCAACTGTTCCTCTACTAAGGAGTAGATAACTCAACTGGTCCTCCACTAAGGAGTAAATATCACAACTTGTCGTATATTAAGGAGTAGATAGACAACCTAACTCCTCCAGTAAGTAGTAGATTTCTCTGTTGTAGTCGTACAATGACATATCACATTCAGCAATATTGTTTGGTGCATTTATTCCTAATTAATTGATAGAAATTAATCCCTATCGAACTTGACGTAGAGGCCTCTCTCTGCTTGCGCAACCAATACAGTATCTTTCAAGTGGAATTATTTGCGAAAGAGAAAAGTCTTCACGGTGTACTTAGATACTGTTAGGATTAGATTATTTGAATATACGACAGATTGTGGGCCTTGTTACAGGACACTATAGCCTTGATAAACATCTGCATAGAATTGACCTAAGAAATGACGAATTATGCCGCTGATGTCAAGACCCTGACGAAGTGGAAGATAGTTATACCCTCACTTTAGTGTGACGAGGGTATATATCATTTGCTACGAAAAAAAGTGTAACACATCGAAGGAGTGATCTAAGACCCTAAGTATGTTCGGCGGATATTCGTTTTGGGTCATTTTAAGACGAATGAGCAATGTCCGTCCGTCTGTCTGTCTGTCTGTCTGTCTGTGTGTCTGCTGGCTGGTGCGCACGATAACTCTCGAAAGGAGTAACCGATTGACTTCAAATTTGGTACGTGGTAATATTTTTTTCTATCTCCGGCTAAGTTCGACGATGGGCCATATTGGTCCACTCCTTCTAGTACCTCCCCCACAAAGTGTTAAAATGTTGTGAAATATTGAATCTTTAATAACTGCTATTATACGTATTCGAATCTTCTGAAATTCCACACATAGTATTAGTTTGTTAGTCGCTATCAGCTCGAGGAAAATGGGCGAAATTGCCACGCCCCTTTTGGTACCTCCCACACAAATGCACCATTTTGCACTAAAAGTTAAAAGCTTATAACATTAATACCAGTGTTTAGAAATACTTGAAATTTTGTACAGTGTAATGCTTTTATAGTGCCTACAGTCCAGTGAAAAATGGGCGTTATTGCCGCGCCCCTTTTGGTACCTCCCACACAAATGCACCATTTTGCACCAAAAGTTAACAGCTTATAACATTAATACCAGTGTATAAAAATACTTGAAATTTTGTACAGTGTCATACAATTTATTATTTATTATTATTATTATTTACAATTTATTATTATTTATTATTTATATTTTATTATTTATTTATTATTTTTATTTTACCACAATTTAATATCTCAACGTTAATATACCAGTCCATATAAACGGTTACAATTCGGCACAGTGCAATGTATTTAAAGTATCTACTGTTCAGCGAAATATAGGTGTATTTCTTAAACCCCTTCTGGTACCTCCCACAAAAATTGACAGAATTATTTGTGTAATATTCAATATTACATTACTCACAAAGTGAGGGTATACCTTAGTCGGTTTACCCGACTGAAACTTTCTTACTTGTTTTCATTTCTTTTGCCAATGTACATTTTTATCACACAGAAGAAACAAGATACTGGGCTCATTCGTCTTTCAGGAGCTGGACGAACTCAGAGGGTTGGACCAACTAAGACTTCTACAATTCATTAAGGCATCCTATCGGAACTCTAGAATTAAGTGAATTGGGAGA